>CM050911.1:7902746-8567215 GCA_027742785.1 Vigna reflexopilosa
GTCCACCTAACCCTCATCAGACCAATTAAGCAAACCTAGGAGGAGTCAGACCAAACGATACAAGCTAGCAACTTCGTCACAAGTAAGGACCACTGTCATTTCATTGTAATAGTCAGCACGATCAATCTGTTGTCGTTCGTTGTCAGAATCACAAAAGCCCTACTGCCCAACAATTGAACGATGTCAGTGTTCAACAAGTATGATAGGTCTATAAAATTGGACGAGCACATTCAGAACTTTATGAACTAGATGATACAATTCAGGCTCAGTTTACGAAGAGTCGACCACATTAATTGACGTTGATTGCCCTCGTCAACGTCAGGCAAGAGAAGGACGAATCTCTTGAGGCATTCATGGAGAAGTTTAGGAAGGTGTCCCTGTACATTCGAAACCTCACCCCGGCCATGCACCACTTGATAACGGTGTTGCAACCAAGTTTGTTCGCTGATAGCCTGTGCATGAAGTCGGCCAAGAGCATAAACGAGCCGAGGCAAAGATCAGCCCAATTCATGCAAGTGGAAGACATGAGGAACTTTGCAAGCAAATGTGTTGCAAAATGTCTGACATAGAGAAGAAAGTGGTGGAAAAGAAATCATCCAAGACGAAATATAGATTAAAATACTATAAAGAAAACTACTAACATCATCATCAATTATCTCATCTAGTATTGTATTAAGCTTCATGCTATCCACTTTCAATTTTGAAGAACCTGAAAAAGGAAAATAAATTCATTTGCCATAGTCAATCATTTGAATGAATATAAATATGTAATTTGAAGTGTTCATTTAATTACCTTTTATGTTACTTCATAGCCAATCTTGAACACACATCAATGTCTTTAAAGTGTTCGGGTGTGATCTACTACGATGTGGAGTAAGAAATCGACCATCAGTACTAAAAAATGACTCAGAAGCAACTATTGAGATAAGAATAACTAAAAAATCTCTTGCAACCATTTGTAAGATTGGATATTTTAATCCATTAGTCTTGCACCAAACTAAAATGTCAAATTCTTCATCTAAGTCCGGTAGTGTCGGTTCCTTCAAGTAATAATCAAGTTCTAACTTATAATTTGATGGTTCATTTTTCTTTGCGATCTGATGTTTTGCAAAATATCTCCTCCAAGCATCTTTTCTTCCATCAACAATTTGGCCTACATTTATGTTTGGATTTTGACATGAAGAAACTGACTTCTTACCTTTCATGTACATTTCATACGCTCTTACCAAGTCCTTAAAAATAATCTTAACCTTTTCAATTTCAGAATTAGATTCATTACCATATATCTGAGGGAAAAAATAATCCAACAATCAATTTTATACTTGGAATCTAAGACAATACCTATAGTCATCACTTCAATGATCATAATCCAATACTTGTCAAACTTTAAAACCATAAATGCAGTCATTTGTTGAATAATAGAATTGGGAGAGTTAAGCCATCCCATCAAAGCCAACTTAATTTCACATACCTTTGGAAATAAAATGTTGACAATTGGATAAGAGGTACCAGAAAACAATAGTGTCTCATCATAAAATATTTCCAACTTCTGGAAAATTTCATTTGTCATTTACCAATCATGTGCGCTAGGTAAAACTTTATATTGACTCTTTCTTTGTGATAAACGATCAAATACATCTTTGTATTGTATGGCTACTTGAAGCATTAAAAATGTAGAATTCCACCTAGTTCTGCAATCAACAACTAATTTTCTTCTAAATGGAATATTCAATTGAGCACATGTCTCTATAAATTTCTTTTCTCTTTTAGGTGTAGTTGTCCAAACATTAACACTTTCTCTCACCTTTTCAATTACATTAGCAATTATGGATAAACCATCATTCACAATCAAATTCAATATATGTGCACAACATCACATGTGAAACAATTGGCCACCCAAAATAAGAGACCTCGGTGAAATCTTGTTTAAAATGTGATCAATAGCATCATGTGTAGTGTAATTATCAACTGTCAAATTAGAAACTTTTCTATCTAAATTCCAATTCATTAAACATTCAACCAATAATTCAGCAAGAACTTGACTAGTATGAGGAACAGACACATACATAAACCTAAATTTGAAAGTCATATTTTATTAATTTAGTCAAGAAGAACAATGTTAATATAAAAATTACAATTAAAATAGAGTATAGTGTTATTACCTCACAAGTTGACTTTGTAGCTTCCATAAATCATCAATAAAGTGAGCTATTATAGTCATGTAGCCTCTATTTTGATTACTATCAGTCCACATATCAATTGTAGTTGTAACTCGACTTTGAATCCTTGACAACAATAATTTCAATTTCTCTTTGTCGGCATTGTAATCCTTCATAATATCATTTTTTAAGGTGTTTCAAGAAATCACTTTAAATAGAGGTTGTACAATAACACAAAATTCTTTAAAGCCTATGTGATCAACCATTGACATTGGATAATCATGTAGATTTATCATCTTTTGGAGTGAATATCTAGCTATTTGTTTATGCAGAATATGTTTTGTAGTTGACTTAGGTGTTATGTTACTACACTGTCTTGCGAACAAAATCCATGAAAATTACTACAGTTAGGGAAAACAAAAAGAGGTAGTTGGAAGAGAACTTAAAGTGTCGTTCTTGGTCGACAAAGTGCGCATCCAACATTCAACACCGATGGTGGTACAATGTGCATCCTCTGGTTTGTAAATCCAACACTGATGGTGGCACAGAACGTGTTCTGGTTCGTAAATCCAACACTGATGGTGGCACAGAACGTGTTCTGGTTCATAAATCCAACATAGTATATGTCCTCTGGTTCATCAATCAGAGATAGCATGACTGTTTGCACAACTTCAGAAAGAGGCAAAACAATAAAACCTAATTTAAACCTAAGGATAAAAATGTAATTTTAATTTTTTTCGCAAATAGCAGGTACAGAAAAGTTGTTCCTAACACCTGAAACACATTCCACCTCAAGTTTTACTTTAGCTAACTCAAATGTAATTATCGAGCAAAATGATTATCAATAAAGTGAGGAATTTCAAGTCATGGCTCTTCATCTGTTTATTTTTACACCACGAAGATTCTAGCGATGGTTAAGGAAGAGTTCACCAGAGTGAACCTATACTGCACCTTTTAGCCCATCGGTCAAGGAAAAGTTCCACCTGAACCCCTACCGATGGAGCACTCAAACGGTTAAGGAGGAGTTCTACGCAAACCCCTATTGTCTAACAAGTGATCGATTAAGAAGAGTTCTGAAAAGAAACCCTACAAAACCAATTATCATAAAAATGGTTGAAGTTTGTTTGATCAACATACAAAATCGCACGTTAACGACTAGGGAAAGGTTCACCAAAGTGAACCCCCACTGAACATTCATTCTTAAGTGGCCTAAAAATAACTAAGAAAATTTTCAAATTGATGTTAAATTGAAATGCTCTATTAAGGACGAGTTTCGTAAATAACCCCTATAAAACATTCATTGACAAAGTGCATTAAGATAGAATGATAAGTTGTTATATAAAAAAACCAATCGAAAGGAAGGAAAACACGCACAAATGAATATAATTATCGAAAATAAGACTTCGTATTGCTTTAGTTAAAAAGGAGGAACTACAATATAACAAAGCCTATTTGGTAGTGATCAATTTAAAAAAAAAAAATCTTTACTGATCACATCAGATCGACCCTCAAAATGTTAATAAAAAATACAAGTTAAATTCAACACCCAAGAGGAATGGGATGTCTTTGGCAACCTTTGTCCGGTCGACGAGGTTGAGAGAGACTCCGTCTTTAGTTGTATCTTCAACTTCTTCCTTGTTCGATATATCCTAAATGTCCATCAGCTGGTCGTTTTAAAGGATTATTTGAATGTCAAACCGGCCCTCGTGAATGGGTATGCCATAAAGGAAAGTCGCTTGATCCAAGTCCCTTTGAAAGCCAACCTCACATTGGACTATCACCTCCCCCTTGACTTTTTCCAAGTGAGCAAACAAAGACTTGCACCTTTTTTCCAAGTCTCCTAACTTCTTGCAATCAGCCTATTGAACGAGGCGAAGGTCATCATTCTTACGTTGGAGGCGTTAGACCTCGACAAACAAACCTTTCTCTTTTTTCGCAAAGACAGTAATCCTAACGAAATACTCGTCCATCTTTTGCCTACATGGAGCATGGGCAACCTTCAATTCATCCACCTTGGCTGTCAGAGCCTCGTTTGCTTGATGGGCAGTGGCAAAGACTTTTATGGATCTCCGTTAGTTCTTTCTGGACCTTCGCCAGCTCCTTTTCCAATCGCACTACCTATAACTGATCCAATCCAAACGATACTTTTTGATATAATAAAGCTGCATGGAGGCTCAAATTGTTCATCGCGACTAATGTCCCAACCTTAGATAACCCCTTAAAAACATTATTCTCTTTAGAGCTCAAACGAAAGGAGACTTTGCCTCCCATCCTAAAGTCCATTCTAAAGACCTCCCAATAAGAGGGGTTAGACTCTCCCCACCTCGGTGAGTGCGCTTTGGGGAGCGAGGTGTGGAAGTTGATCGCTTTTTATGTCTTCCCTTCCCTTTCCTCATCCTTGCCTCCTTCTCCTGATCGATTAGAACCACGTTCACGATGGTGACGAGAGTAACAAGTAGAACTCGCATAGGAGAGACCTATGTTGCATCAGTAAGGCTAACCGATGCCCTCTTTCCTTCCACCCTAGTCGAAGGGCCCTCGTTAGTGGAAATCCTCACACCACCCAGTTTTATTGGACATTTGTCCATCAAATTCTTGAAATAATTGAGATTGTGCGGGTTGGTGCAGGCCATGATTTTTTTAACAGGAAAGAAAACTTAGCTAAATTGAAAACAGATCAAGAAAGGGACTGAACAAAGAAAGACAAGTTACCATAAAATGTACCGACCGAGCTGTCGGGAATGAGAACATTTCAAAAGTTCTCTAGTCAGTAGCTTATGGGGTAATTGGTTTAAGACCTCAAGAGCGCGAACTCCTCGTAGGTCATATCGAAGTCTCACAAGGGTCAATTCGCACAAGATTTTGAGTCCAGTGAAAAGGAAACTTTGGTCGATCATTCCCATAAAAAATATCTTGCGGTCATTATCAGTGATAGCGACCTTGAAGAACTCATCCTTGAAACCTTTGTCAGAGGTTGCAAAAGTTGAAATAGGTTCTAATCATTTTCACTTATCAATAACACTCACCTTTTTCGAATGTTCGGACGGGTGTGGTAGTAATGGAGGAACAAAGTAGGAGTTGGGTTGATACCTAGCACCTGGCACTAGACATCGAACGTAAGCATAACAACCTAAGCATTTGGGTGAAGTTGCATAAAAGCAACATTTAGCTCCTGTAAAACTCCAACTTGAAAATGATCAAATGATATTCACACTTGCAAGTGGATGAAGAAACATGAGTAGAAAAAAAAATCCAACTTTGAGTACCTTTGCCATGGCATACTTGATCCTTCCTCTAGTATACAGGAAGTCACGCAAAGTCGTTTGTCACGTTGCCCTTTAAAATATTAGACTAACCAACAAGCTCCACTAGATTGTTTCCCCACTTGAAGTGTGTGGCATATTCACGCACCTAATGTGGCATACCTCAGGACTTAAGGCAGGTTTCTCCATCCCCCTCGGTAGCAACGTCCACTTGGATTACCCCAACAGTGTCAGTGTTTGCCCCCCTAGCCTCCCTTTATGAACCTTGTTCCCCGACTGGTCCTTCTTCTTTAGTTAGACCTTTATTAACAGGTTGAATTAGTGTCTTAACACTATTTACAAATGCCATATCTGTATCAAATGACCTTTGATTACTAGACGACGACCTGAGCGACGATGAAGACGCTGATATGGCATTGACGTATCCCTTGCCCTCTTTACAAAAGGAGCCTTCAGAAGAGATGTCGATGGCAGACATTTTATTATCTTGAATAGAAATATTTGATTGGCGAACAATGAAAAAATGAGTGTCAAAGGGAAAATGGTGAAAGTGACGGGACCATCTAACCCCTATTTATAGAAATTATTGAGGACACGTGGCACTTTCATAGCAATTAGATTTGGAACCATCCAGCGGAAAAGGGCGATATGACGCTTCATATCTGGTATCAAATTTGAAGTGCGTGTAACGAGATGACACGACTCTCCATCGCTAACAATAAAGTCCCTAATCTAACAGTCATATTTTCAAAAGTTAAACTGAACAAATGCAACGATTAAAGAGGCATCAATGTGATTCGTAGAGCGACATAAGACTTCATCTGCAACTTTCATATCAACAAACCCTTTTCGCTTGTTGGCTTAAGTCCAAGCTCAAGGGTTAGGGGGCTTATGTATTATATATGTATCGATCGATATGCACTGACCAAGTCACACTAAACCAATCGTCCAAGCTAGGATGCAATCTATTAGTGCCAATCAGATCTAGTTAGCCATTTGATTAAGCTAAACAAGTTAGTAATCAGGTTTAACAGAATTGGATCGTGATTAGGTCGACCCTAATCAAAAGCCCATAAAAAATTTATAAATACAATTCAAAAATATGGTTTTTAGGACTTTTTTGATACATTAATTGTTAAACTATTCAAATAACGAACTAACTTAAGTATTTGAGTATCTTTAACAGGTACATCTGATCGACTATAACATACAAAAAAAAAAAAAGATTAAGAAGTAGAGATTACTTGAAATAAATACTTGACACATACACCCGAAACAAGTATAAATATTTAAAAAATAAAAATTAAATAAATTTATAATAGTTTCAAAATAAATTCATATGAAAAGTGATACCTAAAAAAATTTCAATGTTTTTAACTTTAATGGTAAATAATTTATTCTTTCTCATTATTATTATTTTTTTTTCATTTTGTTTTATTATTTTGAACTTCTATAATTTGATTATTTATTTTAAAAACAAATTAGTATAAAAGTGATAACAAAATGATTTCTTATAATTACAATATGATAGGTATGTGATAATTTTGGTTGATGATGTGAGATATCATTGTTTTTACATTGAGTTTTTCAACAAGTCATTCGATCAAACTCATGGAAAACTCTTTTGTACATTTCACACTTTCATTTTTCTTTTCAATTTATACATGGTTATAATTTTTTAATCTCATAAATAACAAGTTTTTTTTTTCTTTTTATCTTAAATCTTAAATTCTAAGTTAACAAGTTAATGAATTAAAAAAATATTACTGAGAAAAAATTTCTCACTAAATATATTTAATTTGTTAGATTCCTTATCATAGATGATGAACTATAGGTGTAACCTAAATATTTATTGTGTAACTTAAACATTTATTAACTGTAAGCTTATAATATCAACTTTACAAAACAAAACATATATAATTTTATAAAAGTATAAGCATTGATGTCTTAGATTATTATTTTGTTCTTTGTAACACCCTATATTATATATTGAATGTATCAAGGATCATTAATATGCATGCATAATCAAATAATATATATATATATATATATATATATATATTGAATTTAGAATCTTCCAAGTAGTTCAAAACCAATTATTTACAAATGTTCTTTAAAATATAATATTTAAAAGAAATAAAAATGAGTATCCTCAAAACAAACATATATATATATATATAGATATATATATATATATACACACGTAAATAACACTACATTGTCACGTCTCTTTCTAGAGTTTCACTGTTGCCCATCACTCATTTATGTAACATCATTTACTTATATAAAACAAAGTATACTCAAATTCTTTTCTTTCAAATCAGTCATCAAATATCATGTCAATCATAAATCAAAAGTCCATATAGCATGTCTACAATGACTTACACAACATTAACATTTCACTTTACTTCTAAAAGACAAGTGTATTGAGTAGACTTGGAGACCATGCACTTGTCGTCTCATCCCTATCTCACACGGGCTATAGCTATATATCAGGGTAAAACAACCTCCCTTCCATAAAGCATGAACATGACAAGGTAAATTCTATATTTGCATGTTTGATCAACCACTAAAACTCCAAATAGGAACCTCGTTCAACTCTCATACCTAGACATTTTTCTCTACACGAGTAAGATTCTAGTAGAGTTAGGATAATCTCTTTATAGGATCAACATTCAATACACTCCTAACATAAGATCAATGTAGCATTTCCTCCTTTAGAAATATATACATTATCCCCATCCATACAATAAAAAAAATACATTTCATATTAAAATCATCCATCATTCATAAAATATCCATATATACACTTAAAATAAAGCTTGGAAACTTGATTTTAGCACAAATAGATAGTGGCACACACCGTAGATAAAAAAAATGTCTAGTGTGAGGCCTACAACACCCAATGCCAAGTCCTAACGCCCAATGCCAAAATCTCTAAAGCCTCCTTACTTCAAAGAGCCCAATGATATCAAGGGTGGCACTTGACGCCCTTAGATCACTGTAACTCACTAACTTATGAGGACCCAATGGTACTAGGATGATGCTCGATGCTCTAGATCACTGGAGCTCACTATCCTGATTTTTGTGAATGGTGTCGAGCGGTTCTATGATATCGTACAATGCTTTATCAAAGTGTTAATTCTTAATTTGACTTGAATAGGTTGTGGAACTTGACTATTTATGCAAATGTAATTCTTTCTTAGTTTAAAATACATTTTTTTAGTTCAAAATAACCATTAGATATATCAAATTGGACAGTCCTAACCAAGTCAAATAAGCTCCACTGACAACAATACCAATTAAAACAAAAACAATAGTTTACATCGATAATATACCGTTCAAATTAATCATCTTAATTAATCTATCAATTTAAAACAAAGAAATCATTAAATTAAATTAGTTTCGCTTACCTTAAATGAAGAACCCTTACTCCCAGAAACTACACATAGACCAAAATTATCAAGTAGCTCTAACATACATAGATAGCCTAGATTAATGATCTAAACACACTCTCACAACTACAAAAGAATAGAGAATTGAATAGAGTTTCCTAAAGCCACATGCAACCCCTTCAAAGGTCATATGCAACAAAATTTAAAATTGATTCAAGAAAAGAGTAAAAAGAGAACTTGATCTATTAACTAGTCTGATGGGACAAATTTGTTGCCTTTAACAAATGAAGTCCTAAGATAAGCTTGGATATTCAAAAAATGAAAGAAAAGGTTAAATGTTAGAGAGAAGGTAAAACATGCTTATAGAAAAATGTTTTAAAGAAATGAATATTTTTATAAAATGAAGCTAGTTTAGATTAATTCTATTTATAGTTTTGAACTTTTATAATAAAATATATGAGTATCATTTATAGAAAAATGTTTTAAAGAAATGAATATTTCATAAAATGAAGCTAGTTTAGATTAATTCTATTTATAGTTTTGAACTTTTATAATAAAATATATGAGTATCATTTATAAAGCTCTTTTTCACTCTTAATCGATTTTCTAATACTTATAGTCTTTAAATAGATAAAGTAGTAAAAATTTAATCCCAATAAACAATAAAATATTTTATATAGTAAAAATTGGTCATAACACTAGAAGAAAATCTTTATATGATCACTAATTTTATTGACAAAAAATAATTAGTCGCCACAATAACCAATTTAGATACCCATTTACAATTGGTTACTAAAATTGTCACTATTATGAATAAAAAGTTATAATTGATTTGTAAATTAGTCCTTAAAGCTAGCTACAAGGTTTTATCAAAGGAAATGTTTTTAAATTTAGAGACCAATAATTGGAAACTAATTTCTTTAGTAGTCAAAACCTTTGATAGTTAATTTTAGAGACCAATTTAGAAACTAATTATAACTTTTTATTCATAACATTGAGTATTTTAGTAACCAATAATTTTTAGTCTTATAAATTGGTATATAAATTGATCACTATAGTGATTAATTATATTTTTTTCTGCTAAATTTGATTACAATATAAAAATTGTCAGTAAAAGTTCATTTAGTTAAATTTTGTGGAACTGTTTTATTATTAAGTTGTAATATTTTAAGAAATATTTTGATATTAAACTATATTTTCTTGAGAATATACTTGTTCTTCATTTTGGGAACTAGAGGAGATATTTTGTTATGTCAATAACTAAATTACCATATGTTTATACTTTCAAGATTAAATAGTCTTTTTCTTTCAAATAAATTTGGAATTAATTATTTTTAAAAAAGTTAAATATATTTTTAATCTTTCAACTTTAAAACAAAATTAAAATTTATTCAAATGAAACTTATATATATTTTTAACCTAATTATTTTAAATTTTTTATATGTCAAATGCTTTTTATACTAATATTTGAGACACTATTTGACATGTTTTCACTATAATATCAACCGTGTAAATATGTTTGACACGTCAAAATAATTTAATGTAAGTAAGTTAAAAATTAATGTATTTATTTTTAATAATTAGTGAATTAAAAGCGAGATTAGATATAACGATTTAATTAATTTTTACAAAAATTAACAATTTTAATACACGTAAATCTATACTATTAAATGAGACTATGAAATATTTACGGTGTATTCTAATTAAATTCTTAAACAAAATATAGTAGGATAAAATAAATTTGCCATTTCCAATTTTGTTAAAGAGAATGCACACATTAACCCACATGTTTCATCTGTTAATCCACATTCACTTTTTTATGTTAAAAACATTCTAAAAATTTATATGCCTATGATAAACACAGTATAGGGTTTTGCTATTTGCACCGCTCTTTTCTCAGTTGCACCACTTAATAAATAAAAACACTACCGATAATATATTTTAAAATACAATATTAAGCATGGGATTGATGGAATACACACCATTATATTAGTAATATAATGTAAGGTCAATACATACTTTACATTTTTTTTTTATAAAATTAATTTCAATTTAAGATCTTGGTTCAATCGTAATTTCAGTATATATATACAATAAATTTATTTTTTTAAGAATTTTTTTATTGATTTTTTGATAAATTTATTAAAAAACATAATACTAGTTTAGACATAAATATAAAGTATTGATATCATTTCCTATTCAAAATTTTAAAATAATAAATTTATAGATATTTTTTTATTTGTTACTCAATTTGCTTAGACTTTCAGTGAAATTTCTGATAATATTGTTTTCAAAACACTTTTGTTTGAATTTGTTTAAATAAAAAATTGATATTATTTTTTATTCAAAATTTAAAAACATTGAATTTGTAAAGGATAAACTTAGACATCAAACAAACTTTTAAAGGACAATCCCAAAAATGAAAGTGGTAGGGTCTCTTTTTCATCTCCTGACTGACATGCATGATCCAAGGCAAACTTCTCAACCGAATGGAAAGAGAATATCAAGTTATACAAATTAAGGCACAATAACATAGTATATTTGGTTTTAATTATTTTGAATTATTAATCGTTTCATATTTACTATATCTATTATAATTTATTGTCTATTATCTATTATTTTCTTTTTTTTATATTTATTTTGTTGATAAATATTTCAAAAATTATTTTTTTAGTTATTTGATATTGTTAATTTTCTTTTTTATTTATATTTATTTTGGTATCACATATGCATAAAATATATCTTACTGTTTTATCTATTCATTTTATTTTTAAACTAGTTTTTCTTAAAAGTAAAAAAATACCTTTATACTATTTTTTTCATTCTTAATTTTATCATTTTATAATTTCTAATTAATTGATCATTTACTAAATTATTAAAAAATAATTTATATTAAAAATATTATTTTCATATTTTTTTTATTTTTTTATAGTTTATAATTACTTGGTCACCTATTATAATATAAAAGAAGATACTAAGAAATAATATAGGAAAAAAAGATACTATTAATATATATATATATATATATATATATATATATACTCAAAATTTTACTTTATTACACATGTTTATTTTTTTGACAAACATTCAAAAATTAGTTTTTGACATTGTTAATTTTTTTTCATTTTATTTATATTTATTTTGTTGTTACATGAATGAAGTTACTTTACTTTCTTTATCTAATTATTTTATTTTAAACTAATTTGTCCTGAAAAATATGTTTTTATATCATTTATTCATTCTTAATTTTATCATTTTATAATTTATAAATAATGGTTATTTAATAAATTATTAAAGAATAACTCATAAAATATTAGTTTTTATACTATTTTTATTTTTAATTTATCTTTTTATGATTTTTAATTTCTTGTGTTGTCTTTTATAATATAAGAAAAAAAAATACTAGAAAATAATATAAAAAAGAAATACTAGAAAATTTACTTTATTATCCATGTTTATTTTATTAACAAGTGTCCAAAAAGTTAGTTTTTAAGTCATTTGAAATTGTTAACTTTTTTGTTTATATTTATTTTCCTCTCACATGTATTATACTAATTATTCGATTAGATAATTTTAACAATATATATTAGATAAACATTTTTATATACAAATTAGACAAGTTATTAATATATATTAAATAAGAATGTTTATTTAGTGATTATATGAATATTTTCCTACACATTAGACATTATATGATGATTAGATAAATATAGTAAAAGAATTAAATAAATTTAATAATACACATTAGACGAATTTGTCCATATATTGATTAAACAAGTTTATCTAAATAATTGTATGTTTTGACAACCAAATCTTTTATCATGATTTTATCCTTAAATTATTTTTTAGTATTTTGTATGACTAAAGATTTATGTCATTTATAATTTTAAGAATTAGTGGTAACTTATTATTTAATTTTGTAAAAAAGTTTATATAAAATATTTATTTATTTTAAAATTAAGTAGGTTAACCTATTTAATATACCAACTTGTGGTTGTTAGTTCCAACCAACATTTTAAAACTTACAAAAGGGATCTAGTTTACTAGGTGGGTTTAGTCTAATTAGTAGTTGACAATTCTAATATAAATAATATCGAGAATTATGATAAATGCTTTATATTATGAGAAAATTGTTTTTAATTATAGACAAAAAATTATAATTTATTGAAATTTCCCTCTCTCTAGATAAATAAGAATAGCTACATCGAATCTGAAAGTTTTTTAGAAACTACTGTTCTTCAAGCACATTTATGAGTTTTTATTCTGTGAGAGCATTTAAGCGATTCTTTAACTTTTTATTTCTTTTACTCTATTCTAATTCTATTCCTAAATATAATTTTTGTGCGCTTAAATTAGAATAATATTGTATTATAATCATAACTTTAAGATAATTTAATTATTATATAGAATAAAATAATGATCTTACATTCTAAAATAAATATTATTTAGAAAATATTGAAGGAGACAAGTGATCAAGAAAAACTCTAAAAAAATATTTTTAGTATGAAAACTCCCATCTAAGGATATTCTTTTATAAATAATCTGATTATCTTAGACTTGAAGAATTCTTTTATTAGAAACATTATATGAAAACAACAAAAGTCTATATACTTAAGATTTAAAGAAGTTTGTCATTAGCTAGAAATGAAGAACATGTTTTGTAGTGTGAAAAGGATAACGTAATGGATGAGAATTCTTAAGAAATGAGTTTTGTTTGTATATATTTATTACATATGTTTGTGTTGTTGTTTTCTGGTTGGTACGTGTTTCTACTTTCTTCCTCTTATTCCTCATCTTAATTGAAAGGTCAAAATTCCACACTTGTTTCATCAACCCAATATTCTAATTATCTTTTACTTTCTAACAAAAAAAAATACTTTTTGAAAATTGATAAAATATATAGATATATTAATCTGTGTTGTTTAATATAATAAAAACTTTACAAATTGGGATTTTTTCACATAGATAATTATATTTTTCGTGTTTAGTTCAGAACTCAGATTTTTGAATAATCAAATTCTAAATATGTTTTCTATAATGTACAGAAAAACATGTTCATGTGAAAAATTCACGAATTGGTAAGAAAACAGTGAAATGAAAAAGCAGATAATGAAATATTAGAAAGCCTAATGCTAACTTTGGATATGCATCTTCGACTCTAATGAAAAGTGATGGCGAGAGAGAAAAAGTATAAAGATGTAAGATAAGGAATATTTTAAGTCATGAATAACTTTTTTATTAACATTTTTTTTAAAAAAAATCTCGAAATTTAAATAAAAACTATTGAAATGAAAAAGAGATTAAATAATATATTAATGATACGATTTTAATACAACAATTTTGTAGAACTGTTATTTTTTTTATAATATGACCATCATTGAATCGTTGCAAAATTAAGGACTTTTCAAATTTAAAAATAAATATGTTATGTAGCTATTGTGGTTAAAAACATCAAATCCCTGATCTTGGAAGCAAAAAAATCTTTAAACTTCAATTTTATATATAAAAAATAAGTGCAAGTATAAATCAAAAGTATTGTCGAAGAACTTAATGATTTTAGTGATAACATATAATATCATGTTTAGGTGTATTAACAAAGCTACTTAGTGTGCAATAAATCACATAAGTCTTTGTTAAATGTAGTATTATATGCAATTTAAAGGAAGACTAAATATACAAAAATTAAACATTTAAATAAGTCTAACCAAGAGTTAAGCAAACAAGAATCAAACAAGGACTTTAAACAAATAGATAATAGTATCACATAGTAGAAAAAAAATCTTATATGGAAAGTCAAGACACAAAATCAAATTTTAGAATGTCAATCTTTGAAGAAAGTTGAATCATAATTTTCAAGGATGATTATAACAAAGCAAACAAACCCTTTGATCTTATATGCTCAATATAGTATTGTCAAAAGTATAGAAAAATATTTAGAATAATAGGTGTCATTCCCTATGTACATTGATTGCAATAGAGTAGATTACAAATGTGTACACAATGGATAAAAAAACATACATAATCTATAACGGTCCTTTTTAGGAAGTTTATAAATAGAAACAAAGTCATGCAAAAGAAAAAAAAAGTAAATGAATGTAATATGTGTGATTTATGTGAGACTTACATGCAAAAATATTGTCTAGTAGACTTTATAATGAATATTTTATTTACAAGAAAGAGTTGTTGTTTTGGTAGTTACATTCTTAAGTAAAGATAGTTTCACTTTCACTAAGAATTATAATTTTTTGTTTAGTAACAAGTATTTGATCTAATAATTAGTATTAAATTTAAGGTCACCAGTTCATTTTCTAATGGAACAGTTGTTGAGGGCAGATTCTTTCAATTTATATCAATTATCTTGTGACATAGGCTAGGTGAGTCAAGTCATAATTGAAGAGTTTGATTCCTCATAGGACAAATTTCAATGATGAGATTGTTGTAGTGTACGTGAATGATCTCGTAGTGTATGTTTGATAGGTCAAATTACAATTGAATCGTGGTACTTGGATTGTTACGTTGTTAAGTAGAATGAGTTGCCTTAACTTAGTATTATAACTTTTGGTCTAATAGTAAATATTTGATCCAAAAAGATTCATTTTTTTTCATCTTGAACAATAATAGAAGGACTCACCATAACAAGTTCACCTGAAATATTAGTAGTAGTTTCAATACTAATCTCATCAATGAATGATTTGTACACTTATTTTTAATATAAAAAACCTCCTAACTATAAAAGGAGCGACCATGATGGTAAGTGTCACTTGGAGTGATAGTGGAAGTTATAACATTACTTATAACAAAGAAGTTAGATATAAATTAAAACAAAAAATGTACATAAAAGATTTTTATTGGTGTGTTTGTTTTATTATATGGACTTGGAGGAGTGGATTTGAGAAGGAAGAGAGGTGAATGAGTGGTTGTTTGAATTAAGAGAAATATGGCGAGAAATGAATGAATTTAAGATAAAAGTCAATGAAAGTTAGTGAGTGATGTAATTAGAGCTGTCAAAACGAGTAACCCGGTTCGATCCGGCCCAACCCACCACGGGTTGGTCACTTAGTGAGCCAATCCAACTCGGCTCATTTATTAGCGAGCCAGAAAAATTTGAACTCGGCCCGACCCACCATGGGTTGGTGGGTAAACGGGTTGGCTCACTGGCTCATTTAATTACAATTTTTTTAAATAAAAAAAATTACAAATTTTCTATAATTCAAATCTAAAAAAATTCCACTCCCAAATTTGACTTCCAAGTGTTTAATTAATTTTGAAAATAGGAAACTTAAATAATTTTTTCAAGCAAAAAATAATAATAAATATCTTTTTATAAAATTAAAATTAAATTTTAATAAAATAAAATTAGATAGGTGGGTTGGTGGGCCAACCAGACCCACCACGGATTCAACCCGCATGAGTCGGGTTTAAATGAACTAGGTTGAAATCTGATCCGCATAAAAAAAATACAATTTTTCAAACCCAATCCAATCCGAATCCGTGGTGGGCCGGGTTGACCCACGGGTTGTGACCCATTTTAACAGTTCTAGATGTAATAAGTTTGATAGATTAGAAAAATGTTTTAATTGATAAAAATAAAATATTGTCATTTTGCCTTTGATCATAAAAATAATTTAAAATAAAATAAAATGAGTGTTAATTTTGTTAAAATGAAATGTGAATTATTATCTAATATAAAAAATTAAAATTGATGAGATTATATCAAATTAAAATTGATTAAATTATTATTATTATCATCCACCAATTAAACAATGTCTGGTTCTATTTATTAAGCTTGTTGATTTGGGATGCATCTAGTTGTAGAAAATGTGTTGAGCCTTGCCTTGTGAAGAGAATTGATTCTTCCTAACGGAGAAGAGAGGAGAATCAATTCTCCTCCATTCAATTTTTTTCAAAATTAATGCATATAACATATAAGAATCCATTTTTCAAAATTAACTCATGTGATAAATGAGAATATATCAAAGACAAAAAAAAACCTAGAATGAATAGAGAGTTGAAAGACTAAATGCTTCCTTCAAAGAAAAAAAAAAGTGCAAAAATAATGGAAGAAGAGCAAAGGATGTACTTAAACCTCCAAAGATCATTCTCTTCTCTTCCAATAATAGACTCATACTCAAAAGAAGACATTAATTAGTGAATTGAGTTCCTTGATTGACTAGTCAATCAAATGTTCTTTGGAGAGCTATACTAAACATTCCCAAAGAAATTTTCTTACGTGGGAAAGTGGACATGATATCTTAGAACAACTCTGGAAAACGAAACATTAATAACCTCATGATATCGTAATCAGAATTATGAAGTTGTCTCAAATTACTATTATGAGCCCCGACATTCACTCTAAATAATTTGACATGATAATAACTAACATTACCTTAATATGATATACATAATAAATAACATTGAAGTAAGTTATTTTAACATTTAGCATGGTATGAAGTCATAAAGAGAAATTAATTACTTAGATTCAAAACTCTTTCCTCTTGGTTAAAAGTATTCAAGTTACTTTCTATTCATATTCTTAAATCATGAGCTTATGTTCCTATCTTATCCAATATATCTAAAGCATTCTTGAATATTCTATAAATTAATCATTATTCACATTCTTGAATATTCTAAAACTAATCATTATTCACATTCAGTTTATAGTATATTATTTAGTAAAAACAAGACATTATTTAGACATATTTCCTGTCTATTTTCAATATAATTTATGTTGACTTAAAAAATTATAGAACACTCGCAATAAAGATACTCACTTCACTCATTCCTCGTTAAGAAACCTCTAGTCAGTCTTATTAATGTCTACAGATAGAGATTAGCAATTTCCCCATTTTATGATCTAACACAGAGATATATAATTTTCTATGAGAATTATATATATTTTTTTAAATTCAAATGCATCCCTTTTTAAAATAAACATTGATATAAAGTTCAATACCAGTAAGAAATGTTGACCTTATTTATGTTTCTATCAATAATTACTGAACAGAAAGAACTAAAAATATCCATCAGCAATCATGGTTGAAACTTGAAACTCCTTCAACTGCCTCCAGCAAGGTAAATAAACATGATCCATCCAAACATGGCTTCGGACAATCTATAATCTCTCTACAGTACCAAATACAAAAGAAAATGCTCACCATAAAAATCTCACCTACCAAAGGCCAATATTTGATAAATCAGTTCCATTTACATTTTACCTGCATCATGCCACATCCTAACGTACCTACCACACAAAACCTAGAGTGTTTTTACAAAGCCAGAATGAAGCAATAGTGGGTTATCCAAGGCAGGTATTATTGATCCTCTCACATACAATCAATCCCCCCACTGTCTAAGATATTGTCATTTCTGTAGTTTCAGGATGTCCTATCTGATGACGTTTGATCATTTTTATCAGAATTGAGATTGATATTGGATTGTGATTTGTCTGCTGATGCTACATCATTATGCTGGTTCTCTTCTTTCTTTGAATTCAGAAACCGACCACCACATCCTCTCGGTCTTCTCAGTGCGTGCATGTGTCGAGATTCATGCAAGTATGGCTGCAACATTTATTACAGAACAAGAGTAAGTACCTCTATAGAGGAAGTGAAGAAGCTTACATTTTATTAGAACGAAATATGTAGAAGCAGAGAATGATATACCTTCCTATTTCTTATAGCTTTATTTTCTGATTCAGCTTTAGCACGGGATTGTCTACGTCTCAATATACCGTGATATTGTTTTGCATTGACAAACACAGGCTCCTCAACTGCATCAGTTGGGAGAGGAACACCAGCTTGCTGAATTCCCATTAACTGAAGATGGACCTGGAACAGGACATGATTCAATAATTGGAGGGTAAGAAAAGGATACAAGGAGACACCAGAATATTAACAGAATCAACATTAAAATATTAGAGCAAACCATTGGCTGTCCACCATAGGCTTGTGGGGGATAAGGTTGAGTATCATAGGGAGCAAAGATGCTTCTGTAATAAGGATCTGGATATGGATACACAGGTGGTACCTTCAATTATATAACAAAATAAATCAGTAACACGTATAGAACATTTTCATCTAAAATAAAATACCAAGAACAGTACTAGCGCAAACGGTGATTTGGGGCATACTTTAATATCATGTCCAAATAAAAAGTGACACCAGCATTCGCTTGGGAAATCATTCATTTACCTCAACAGCTATGACAAAAAAGATATGGTTTCTTTAAAATCAACCTTAATAACCCAAACACAACCACTGAAGAAAACTAATGTGAAAGAAAAACTTCAGATTGCATAATTATTTGCTAGTCCAGAAGACTTGAGTCTTCTGTTAACAAGATCCATAAATCTATGGCATCCAGAAATCTTTTTTCACATAATTGCTGCTTTGAAATCAGCTTGTTGTAGCACATGGGGACTCACCTTAATGGATAAAACGTAATGTAAAAATGCTAATTTATTCATGAATTACAGGAAGAATAATCCTGGGCAAAATTTTCATCATGATTTGATCATATTCAGATTCAATTTGCTTCAATGACAAAACAACGGCAACGTGTGTCTATCTTATACTTACAACAGGCAAGACAGATTGGATGGTATCTAATGGTTATGGCCCATACTAAAAACAAACCATTCCTTAGTAACTCTGGAATTAATCAAATATTAGGATGAGATTCAATGAGGACTGACGGCGTCAAATAATTGAAGAAACGTGTTTCTTTTAAGACAATCAGAATGAAACCCAAAGAGAGACTAAGTTCATACCATTGCATGCCCAGCTCCAAGCTGACCAGGTGTTGCATACTGTACATTGACATTCTGGGTTCTAATAGCGGAATCAGAAATTCCATTTGCAGACGGGGACTGCACTTGGGATTCTGACTGGTGCTGCCCTTCATCTTCATTATCTGCATAAACATTTTCTTACATAAGTTAAGACAGTAAATATGTTCTCCGAATAGAGTGAAGGAACAAGTTAAATGCTTCAAATTAAGAAAAACATCAAAATTCCAATAGGATTAATAGCTAAGATGCTAAATCCAAAACAAAACAAAACAAAATATCTTAAAAACGAACCTAGTACAGTATTTTATAATGCATGTGAAACAATCAGAATGCAAAAAACATCTATCATAAATGGAACACAAACTCCAGATTTCAGTTTTCTGTAAATACAGAAGAAACAGAGATTGTCAAAAACATTAGTTGAAGTGAACTTTTCTGCCCAAATTTGTCACCTGCTAAACATGTGACAACTTATAATTTCACTCTTTTCATCTGAAATTAATGCACACTTTTTTGGTGGAGGACAATTTCCTCTGTGATGTAACGGCGATCTTGCTACAAACTCCTGCACACTAATTGCCTTTATAAATCTCTAAAAAATTAGCTTGAATGTGGGAAAATTGAATATATCACTCAAGAAAACAGATAATTATAAACAAAGTTGAAAAGGAAATACAAAGGAGACCAGATACCAGGGAAATGAATAAACCATAAATAAAAAAAGGTGAGTAATTACAATGTGTGGATGGATATGAATAATATTAATAGCTAACATAGTCCTAATCCCTTCACAATCCACACGCTACAGTGAGGCAGAGTGAGGGAAAACATCAAATAGACATTTAGGCTTTGCTTGTTCCGGGTATCAATATTAGAGTATAGCACTATACATGAATAGATTCATAGTTCTTACAATTTACCATTTTCACATGATAAAGTTTTAGAATCTAAAATGCACACTGGAGTTGCTGAGGGAAGGTTCTACTCTAATGAACAACAAAACAATAATATTAACAGCTTAAATATGTTTTTAGCCCCTCAAATTTGGACTAGGTGTTTTTGACTTCCAAATTTAAAATTCATCATTATATACCCTGCAATTTGAAAAAAATTCTTTTAGTCCATCTGCCATAAATATCATTAAATATTAAATTTATATAGTTAACAATTTGCTAATGGCAAGCTGTTTTGATTTTGAATTCTTATCTCATCATTAAATACTTAAGAACATGTTTATTTTTCTTCCAAAGTACTCCTTTTCACAACAGTATGCATAAGACAATTGGGCCAAGGGACTAAACAAGCTTTTTTCAAATTACAAGGACTAAAAAGATTAATTTTAATTTGAAGAACAAAAGATAAACTTAACTCAAATTTGTGGAATGAAAAATATATTAACATTTAAAAACAAAGTTAAAATTATATTTAAGCAGTTTATTAACATATTATGTAGGACAGAAAGGTGGCCAGTGCAGGAGTTAGTTAAAAACAAAGTTAAAGTATTCAAGGATAACAGGACTTATTAAAATTTAAAGAAGTTTAGAAGTTCATTTTTTTTTTAAATAACAAAATGAGATACTATGAAAGCTAAAATAGGATATTTATAAATGCTTAACGATAGCATGAAACCATATGTAAAAACTAAAAATATAATAGCTAGGAAATGTTGATTGCAGTCCCTAGGCATGACATAAAAACAAAGATGGTTCTCAGAAAAACAGTAAACACACACCATAATAGCAAAAGAAGAATATAAGAAAAAAGTCATATATGCAGGTTCAGTGCAAGAGTGTGAATTCAATGATTTGCGTGATTAAAAGATAGGCAACCTCAAAAGACAGCGAGTTGTAGATCTGTGATACTGAGAGGTCAGTATCATTTAATGCAAACTAATAATTTTCAAGAGGTAATTAATACAAAAAAGGGTAACATCCAGTTTAGTTGCCTGTATAAATTGTACCCAAAGATTAAAAGTTACTAGACAGTAAGTAAGAAACATAAGTTTTTATGAAAAGATCCTAACTTTCTGTTTCTGAAAATTATCATTTTTTCTTTAAGAAAGGTATTCTTTTACCCTTTTTTGTTCTTTTCACAAAAAGAATAATTCCATGACACAACAATATTAAATGCAAATTTGCAGCACTCACAACAGTAGCTATTCATCTTTCCCAATATCATCTTAATGTTTAGTAGAAACTTCTCCATTAACAATTCCTTAGACAGAGATGAGCTATTGTTGTCGTAGCGATTCCACTAGACACAAAAACACCAATTATATTGTTCCATTGGTTAACTAAACTTGGGACATGCAGTTAATCTACTCGTCATAAATGGGAAAGTTACAAATAATAAACTGCACCAAGTTCACGTAAAATACCAGTAAGGTTGTGAGCAGAGGTCATGTTTCGAGTAGGGCGTAACACTGTCCAAACCTGGAACCAGAATAGAATTTGTAGACAGAAGTTAGGAGTATTACAGCCACAAGCTACATAGATAAAACAGAGTAAAAGAAGCTGAAACGAAAACGAAAACTAAAACAGCAACAGTATATACGATTTATAGTTCTACAACTGAACTTATATATTGGATATACCATAAAGGCAGAACAAAGACAGACAAAAGCACATATCAGAGATGGATGTACTGTAGAGATCAGATCACAAATAAGCGACGATAAAAATAGTTTGCTACTATTTGTTACAGTTGTTCACTGGCCCTTGTAGCATGAGTAGAAGGAATAAAAATATAAAGAAAACTCAACCATGAAACATAAAATTTCAAATAAAGCGACAACAGAACATTTGAATAAGAGAATTTCCCCAAACCAATCGAACAAAGAATTCCAAAATTGCAAGCAAAACCGGGTAGAGCGAGAAAATAACAGTTGGGGTAGTTACAGAGCACCCACAAGCTCAAGATAAAAAATTGCAAACACAAACAACCCCCAAAGCATGTCAACCCCAACAAATTCACGCCTTTCTTGTTATTACACATTCGCTTGGACTGATATCCGCGAAAATTGAAAAGCAAGAAACAGTAAAGGAAGAAAAGACAGAGAAAATAAAAATTGTTGGGAGAATTAAATCGAAAGCGGAAAACGGGAATTTGGTAGGTGATTGATTGAAGTGAATTGGAGGGAAGAAAATTAGGGTTTAGGAAATGGAAATTAACCTTGAAGAAGTTGAATTATTGTGGTTGCGAGAAAGTGGTTGCAAGAAAGTGGTTACCGTGGTGTGTAAGAAGAATGTGTTGTGTTGCGTAGCGTTTGTGGGTACACAGCTACTAAGCTGGACCCTCCCTATCCACACACCAAATCCTGCTGCATCTTTCTTTTGCTTCTATTTCCCCACAGATACTTCCTTTCTCTTTCCTTTTTCTTTCTCTTCTCTATGTGTGGTTGGATCTTCCCCCAACAATATTCTTTTCAAACTTCTCAACTTTTTATTTTTATTTTTATTTTTATTATTATTATTATATAAAAAATTCATTTCATAATACAAAATATACAAATATATGTAATTTAAGTATTTTCTTTCTGTGTGATTTTCTATTATTATTTTTTTCCTTTTAGGAACTCAATTAATAACAAAAGATTTAAAATAACTTCAATATTTTGGTCAAATAATTACAGTAGACTTCATTTACTAGATTTATAAAACTCCGTTTAGTCCAAACTGACATTTAGGTTGTGTTTTATCTGCTTTGACTTGACTTGATCAATTGAAAATTTACGCACCTAATTGATTTAGTCCATATCTTCTAGTTTATATAAATATGCTTATATATATTAAAAAGATATTTCAAATATTAATTAATTTATGGTAATAATGTTTTGAAGTTTAAAATTATAATCATACTTTTAAATTTTATTTATTATATATATACATAATGTTTTTATTCGCTTAATGTAAAGTATTTAGTAATTCAACCATTTGATAGCAAATGCAGATTCGAGACAAAATGACAAAATTGTAGGTTTAAATTTTTTTTAAATGGATTTGAAGAGATTGAGTAGAAATTTGAGTGGATTTAAGAGAATGAATTTTAGTTTTTTATTTTAAAGAATTTGAAAGTAAATTGAATGGTGAAAATTTGTGAGTAATTTGACTGGGGAAAAAAATATTTTAAAAAATTAAAAGTTTTAGATTATTATTTTATCTTTATAATTAAAATTAATATATTATTATTTAATATAATTATAATTATTGTTTATTATAATGATAATTATACTTATTATTTAATATAATAATAATAATTATTATTATTTGTCGTAATTGGTATAGAACGGTGAACCGAACATAAACCGGTTTAAAAAAAGGTTTTGAGAGTCCTCATCATAATTTATTCTGGAAAAACTATGGAAAACTATAAAATAAGACATGGTTTACAAAAACTATATTTTGGGTTCGAAAATCTGTTAGACGATATTAACACCCTATCGTGTCTAACCAAAAACAAAACCTTTAATTAATTGTACAAAGTTAACGTTTCTAAATATTTAATTTTCTCCAAAAATAATAATATAAATAAATATTTTATTTTAAAGGTTCGATAAAGATTGACTTCGCTCATCAGAATAAGAAATCATGATTACTTAATTATTTAAAGAAAAATTATTTAACAATGTTGATATTTTGGTTTTAAAGATTTTTATACACTCACTAGTGGAAAAACGCTGTTTAACGTCGATTCTTTTGGGCTTTTAACGTCTTCTTCACAACCGACGTCTATACCGGTGACGTTAACGGGACGTCGAACATCCACATAACAGACGTCAGTTAGTGCAATGTCCGACGTCCGTAAACGTCGGTGCAGGCGTGTAAACCGATGGCTAAAGGCAATATATAGACGTCGGAGCAAGCAATAATCGACGTCTAAGAGCACATAAAGACATCGAACATATCACTAACCGCCATCTAATGTCACTATAGACGTCGGTGTACGCATTAACCGACGTCTAATATAGTGGTTGTGTTTTAGTGTAGTTTTGTTCCTGTCTTTGGATAGCCCAATAGCACACTCTTTCTTTGCTAGTTTCCCCCAAAAAAAGCTTGCGTCTTTTGAATTTCTCATGACATTTGAACTCAAAACCGAACATGGGTTCTTGCCTAGTCCATTTTCAACCGCAAGAGGGAAAAATTATGGTGAAAAGATAACTAGGCAACAACCCAGGGTCGTTTTTGGGTCGAAATGCCACAAGAAATCCAAAAGACGCCGCTTTTTCTGGGAGGCAGCTAACAAAGGAAGAATGTGGTACTGCGTTACCCCAAGAGAGGAACAAAACTGCACTAAAACACAACAAAAGGAAAACAAATTTTAATCAGTTGAACCAGAATACTAATATAATCGGTCTAAACAAAGGAGAGGAGGAAGACGATGATGTTATCAGAAACTAGAATGCAATGGCGCAAGAGAGAAAAGGGAGAGGAGGAAGACGATTAAATGAGATGAGTCTGCAAGGCGAAACTATAATGCCGCGAAACTCCTCCGAGTCTGCGGTTTATTTAACATGAAATTAGGTGTCGGTTGCTACAGAAACTGACGTCTATAGTCACGTAGATGTCGGTTATATTACTAATGTGACGTCGAATAAAACTTTTAATCTGCCTATTAGACATCGGACACAAGGGGCGCCGACGTCTACGGCACTGAACGAATTGACGTTTCATTTCCTGTCAGGGAAGTAGACGACGGTTGTCCTGGGGCGCCGACGTCCATCGTCTATAACATTTTAGACGTCGGTTGCACTTTACCAGACGTCGAATTGCCTGCGAGTTTGGTGAATAACATTAATTACAGTCACATAGACGTCGCCTCCCAAGAAGTCCGACGTCTAAGTTGCAAAAATTGACTGTCTTTCCGCCTTCCGGACATTATAGACGTCGGTTTTTAACTACATGACGTCTAAGCGTCTGGGAATCAGGTGAAGAGCATTAATTGCAGCCAAGTAGACATCAGCCCCCGTCACAACCGACGTCAATGGGGCAGGAAAGACTGTCTTCTCGCCTACCTTAGGCCCTTGGACGTCGGTTTCGGGCAGAGCAGACGTCGAATATATAATAGATGTCATTTTCTATAAAAACCAACGTTCAGTTTACCAACTTATTTACGGTAATGCAACCGTCCGCTAGTATACGTCGGGCTACCGCCCAACTGACGTCTTATGGGTGACGTTAAACAACGTTTTTCCACTAGTGATTTTTTTTTTGGATTTTTAAAAATGGTGAGAAAAAGGAAAGACATAGATAATATGCTAATGCATACAGTCACATGAAATACTTATACCTTTTAAAATGTAAAAACATCTTTATCCTTTATTTTATTATTTATTATTTTTTAAAAAATAGAAAAATATGTAATAAGAAAATATTCTTTATATTTTGGAATTGTTTATTTAATATATTTTTTAAAAGAATATTTGAAAATATATATGATGTGATGTGATGAATAAAAGGAATACCAAAAGAAACGAGTAAAGATCTTCTTTTTATGATTTAAAATAAACTATTTGTAAATAGTAAAAATAATGTCCTTAGAAAAAAAATATCAAAGTTAAGTGTAAAAGAAAAACGTGTACAATATAATATAATATCCCAAATCCAAAGAGAAAAAAATATGTGGAGGTAACATATCTTTCTAGTACTCCCCTAATTCTTCTTTGATAGTCATCGTTGACTGAGTTCCTTTTGCGTAAGAACTTATTCTCTTTTGTACTCTCTTCATTTCTTTCTATGTTTCTATATCTCTATTATTTTTGCATGTCTCTCTCTTTTTTTTCGTCCATTTTTTTTATGAGAGGTGCATATTTATATATTATGGTAATTTTGGCAATGAATTAAATGACAATGAACAAAATAGGGAAAGAAACAGTCTTGGATGAAATATATTTAAAAAAAAATCGGATAATGTCTAAGACATTCAGAAACTTGAAACTGATACATCAAATTATACCAAGATATAATTTCTAATTATCATCAAAAATATTACTTATAATTATTGGCATAATATTAATTGATGTGTCTTGTGAGGGGTATGAAAAGCAAAGAGGGGTGAAGATATGCATAAAACTCTTGGACTCTTGGACTAAATTAAAGTTTAAAAATTATATATACATTTTTATGGGAAATTATTCTTATTTTTTTATTTGTTGACTTATCCAGACGAAATTATGTATTAACATTATTATTATTATTTATTATATATAATTTTTTATCGTTAACACAAAAGAATCAGTTCCATTTCAATCCAGAACAAATTTTCATTTCACCATAATCAACTTCATATTTAACATGAAAAATCGTTTATGTACTCTATATGACTAAATACTCTCCGACCTTATCAACATTAATCTTTTCCAATGACAACTCAGTACAAAACACACATTGGATATTGAGGGTTGAGGGTTTCCTACCGAATATCGAGTGCTACTTGCAAAGGTTATGTACCGCATACAGGGAGTTGAGAACTACCTTCCGAAGGTTATGTTCTGCATGTTGAAGATTGAGTGCTCCCTACCAAAGATTAAGCGATGCCCGTTCATAGTTGTGTGCCTCTTAGTGAAAGTGACATGGCACCTGCCAAAACTAGATGTCGTTTACTGATACCACTTGTCAAGAGTTGCATGCCTTCTATTATCACGTGTGCCGCCTATCGTAGATAATGGTGAATCACTTACTAAGTTGTCTAGCCGAGTACGTGAAGGATCGCCACATCTAATGATGTATCGCTTATTATGTAACTTAGCAAAATCTAGCTAACTAGTGTCTCATTTAAGGTAAATGGTTTATTGGGTCATTGGACCCACACCTCGACCTATTCACCTAAGTATCCATGAATATTAAATTAAATTATACTATAAATGTAATAGTAATCATGGTTTGTATTTATTTTTTTACATTAATTACCATTTTGACTTTTCTTTGATTCTGAAATCTAACTGGAACGTTAAAGAATCTTCTATAGGTACAACACTCATTCATCTTGTGGAGGAGGAGTATTGAGAGAAGGAAAAAATAGTAATTGACCAAAAAAAATTAAATAACTTTAGGATATATTTTTGGTATTGTAAGAATAATTGACGTCCACCGTTTGGTCGAAAAGTATTATGTGAAAAAAAGTTTGATTTAAAGAAAAAAACAAATATAGTGTCTAACAGAAGCTGAATGGTTAAAGAGAAGGAAGCAAGGCTATCCTGTAATATAAATGTCATCCTAGAAGCTTAGGTTAAAAACTCCCTACCAATTAATCCTTAAATTAGAGATAAGAATTAAAGGAAAATTAAATAGATAATTTTATTTATTTATAGGTGTAACGTTTAGAAACTCAAATTCAAGTACTTTCATCTTAACTTAATCATCAATTTATATTTCAATTGATCCAATAGGAAATTTAACTTTTATTATGAATGCTCAAGATATAAAGTAGTTGAAAAAATATATTGAGCTAAATAAGATTTATTCCTTAAACTTTAATATAAATTATAATTCATTTTTTATATAGTTTAATCTTAAACTTAAAAAGTTAAATAAATATAATTATATTTATTTATTTTAAAAGTTTAAAGATAAACTATATCAAATTGATATAAAAACAAATTCTAATTTAACAACATAGAAACTATAAAGATATTTAATTTAAATAATTTTTATGTTAAATATTTTATTGATTTTTTTTTTAATTTTATTATCATATTTTATAGGCTTAATACCTCCATTGGTCCTCTTATTTGTCTGCTAATCTCATTTTGGTCCTCAAGTTTTAAACTGTCTCAATTGGATCATAATTTTTTTAAAAATGCACACATGTTACCCTAACCGTTAAGTTGTCTCAAACGGCGTTAATTGATGCTGGGATGAATTTTTTATTTTAGGCTTAATCCCTCTTATTTTTGTGTGAAAATATCAGTTCGGTCCTCAAGTTTTTCCTCAAGTCCTTATGAAATGCAAACATTTTACAACATTTTACCCCAACCGTTAAGTGTATTGAGACGGCGTTAACTTTGAACTGAGCTGTAATTTTTTTTTATGTTTTAAAATCATTAAATCCACGTGGCCTTTTTCGTTCCAATCACTGATCACAGTTCACTCATTCCTCTACCCTCAAACCCCTCGACTCACACCTCTTTTCCCTCTCAAACTAAAAAATGTCGTCGTTGTCGATAGTTCAAAAATTATGACCCAATTGAGATAGTTCAAAACTTGAGGACCAAACTGAGATTTTCACACAAACATAAGGACCAGATTAAGCCTAAAATAAAAAATTCATCTTAGCAACAATTAACGCCGTTTGAGACAACTTAACGGTTAGGGTAAAATGTGTGCATTTTTACAAAAATTATGACCCAATTGAGACAGTTTAAAACTTCAGGACCAAAATGAGATTGGCAGACAAATAAGAGGACCAATTGAGGTATTAAGCCTATTTTATACTTTAAAAAGGGTAACATATTATATATATATATATATATATATATATATATATATATGGGTTTGTTAACTTGCGTACATGTGTTTTTCAGTTGGTACATTTTAACAATGTGTATCGAGTTTTAGTAGACAAAAATACCCTAATATATCATAGATTTTAAGTTTTAAAGTTAAGGATATTTTAATAATTTTCATTCTCAAACATAAAAATAAAAAAGGGTTAAATATGTTTTTAGTCCCTATACTTTTGGGCGATTTTGGTTTTAGTCCATTTTCAAACTAAGGTACAATTTAGTCCTTCAACTTTAGAAAACTCTGGTTTTAGTCATTTTTACCAAATTTTTTTAACTTTATTTGCTGTTTCAAGCACGTTTCATTATAGCATTTGGATTGTTTACACTGTTTGACACATTTTTGCTTTAATGTTAACTGAGAAACGCGTTTGAAACAACAAATAAAGTTAAAAAATTTGGTAAAAAAGACTAAAACCAGAGTATTTTAAAGTTGAAGGACTAAATTGTACCTTAGTTTGAAAATGGACTAAAACCAAAATCGTCCAAAAGTACAAAGACTAAAAACATATTTAACCCAATAAAAAATAAAGAAACCCCAAAACCCTTCTCATATCCGTCATTCCTCTCAATACTTTCTCTTTGGTTTCTATCACTCTAACATTTTTTTCTCTGTCATTCCTACGCTATATATATATATATATATATATATATATATATATATAATTTTAATTTCATGTTGGAAAAGTTAGATTCCGATATTCCTTCGTGAATCTCCGTGAAAATCTTTTCCTGGAAAACTTGATTAAAAATAATATCCGAAAATATTATTTCCTCAGAATTTAATTTTTAAAATGTAAATATTATAATTCTCAAATTTGAAATTATTGAAAACAAAAATTTCTCTACTACCAAACATCTCGTGTGTAGTAAAACTAAATATAAGGTTAAAGAGACATTTACTTAAAAATAGAGATGTGATATATATGGTCATCCAGGGATTTAAGTAAATCTAACTCATCGGATATTTTTCATTTTATGACAAATTAATTGTCGCAAAAGTTTAAGTATGAATTGTAACTATATTTTTAATAATAATAATAATAATAATAATAATAATAATAATAACTATTTAACTTTTAATTTTACATATATTTTATTTTTCAATCATTTTAAACATGTTTTATTATTTGTTTAATAAACTCTCAGGTGTTCTATTTTTTTTTTATTTTTTTTTAGATTTTCTATTTTTTTATTTTTCAATATAATAACCAGCCCATCAGTTTATGGGCTAAGTAGGTCAATTAAGAGCCACAAGGTCAAAGAACGCTAGTTTAGCAAGTCAACGCAGGCCTTTGCTTTATGCACCCAACAAATTACTTTCTGCACCCAAAAGATTTCAATATACTCCACTATACGAGTTGCATAATAAAAGTTATTCATGAGGATTCCAAGAAGGTAACATAAATAATTCTGGAATGTCTTTTTAATATTTTTAATTATTTATTTTAGAACTTTCGACAGTGAAATTTATCAATATATTCTTAATAATTTAAAGTTTATTCAAGAATATCATTTGTCATATGATATCCTTAGTTCAAATGGGTCATTTTGATCAAATTGGTGTTGTTTATGAGGTGTTTATAGAAGGAAAACTCTCATTTAAGCTAAAAGTACCCTCTTTGATGCAATTTTTGGTGTTTGGGTTATGTAGACTCGTTAAGTCGCTCACTGAACAAGTGTTAAAATTGAGTCTGGCATAAAGGTAGGAGAGAGGTCTTCTCGTTAGGTGAGTGTCAAATATAGGTTTTTTTGGCAAATATGTAAGTGTTGGAAGTCCCACATCTACTAGAAATAAGGCCAAATTATAATATATAAGTGGATGCAAACCTCACTTTACAAGCCAATTTTGTGGTGTTGAGTTAGGCTTAAAGTCCACTTCTTAATATGGTATCAAAGTCATGATTAGAGCCTATCCTATGCATGATTTCTAATGTCCAAGTGAATGTATACATCCAAATTTGAGTCTAGAAGTACTATATTGTAAATCCTAATAATATGATATGTGTTGTATGAATCCAAGATAGTGATTTTTGTGTATTGTGAGCTTATACGTATTGTGGGTGTACATAAATTATCATTAATTTATCTTCTTTTTTTTGTGTGTTATGGTTTATACACTTGCAATTGTATATTATACGTAAAAAAATGATAATACTGGTAATAGTCTTTATCAGTAAAATAGCTTATGAGTGATATAAATAGAAATGAGTCGCATATGTATACTTTCTTTTATGTTTTACAAATATCTTCTAGATTTATAATACATTAATATTTATGAAAATGTTTATTATCTAACTTATGAAAAATATTGGAATAAATAGATCATATATTATATATAGTTATTATGTTTAATGTGAAATTTGAAATATGTTTAATTAGTAGAATGATTTCTCTAATCCGAGATGTTATACAATTAGAACAAAAGAGAAAAAAAGAAAAAAATATATTTGGAAAAACTTTTTCTATAAATAAAAATTAGCTTACAAATATGTTACTTGGTAGTTAATCTTTTATGTTTCTTGTAATTTTTGTTTGATAACTTTTAATTAAACTAATTTTAATTTATTTAAAATTGAAATATAATTTTTTCTTCATATTTTCTATCATAAAAATATTAATAAAGAAACTTATTAAAACAAACCTTATATCTGTATGTTTGAATTTGATTCAAATATTCTCATGATTGATTCCAACTTCACATTAAAAGTTGAAGAAACAAATTTCTAAATTTTTGTAATTTGAAGAACCAAAAACAATTATAATATAGTCATCCAAATACACAAATTTATTTTGTTATGTGCAATTAACAGCGCAGTTGAAAAATATGTAAATTAAAATTTGAAGAAAAAAACACTTGCAATCCTTATACAATATTAACATATTTTAATCAGTTTAATTTTAAAAGTCAAATAAGATTATTCAATCATTGACTAAATAAATGTTTATATTAACAATTATAGGTTCGATTAAAATTATTATTATTACATATAATAATTCGATGCATGTTAATTATATTCAACAATGAAATTGATAAAAAGAAAATCCTCTACTTGATCTTCTTTTTCCATGTGAGTTTGAGTGTAATGAAAAAGTAAAGACCAAATATTCAAAGATGCAATCATCATGGCTTTTATTCAGTATCTTAAGTTTAACTTTCAGTTTTATAATATAAAGTCCAGGACTTTGAATCTTAAACAAAAAAACCATATAAATAAGTCATTTTTCAAGTTCTACCAGGTTTAAAAATAAAAATAAAAAATCTTAAAATATATATTTCATAAAATATTATACTAAATAAAAGTTGCACAAATGTTTTTAAAATATTAGAGTATAATACAAAAAGTCACATAAAATAAAACAAAATTTCATAATATAACCCTTGTATTAGAAATGAGGGTCACACAAAAAGAACTAAGTTTGACATGAGTCTGACAATTTAATAAAAAATACGGGTCAGACGATCTCTATAATTCGGTACTTCGACACAATGTTCAGTTCAATAGACATGTTTTGATATATTATGAAAAATTCAAATACACAGATAAAGATATTATATTTCAAATAAGTGATAAATTATTTAAATGCAATTCAACAACTCGTTTGATAACTCGGTTTTAGTGTAACAGTCTGAGATGAACTTGTTTCAACTTGTCAATCTAGAAGTCCGACAACTTAACGAACCAAATTATAAAAATTAATTCATTATTAACTGGTGACTAACCTAACCCGACCTATTTTTAGTAGAATAAATCAAATTGAACTTAAACGAATTAAGTTTGTTTTATTATCTCTAATTAAAAATGATGAAGTAAAATAAAACTTTATAATGTAACACTTGAATTAGGGATGATGCATGCATAAATTTGTTGTAGAAGGCTCATGGTGGTGATTGATTATACAACACATGGAAAGGTATAATTAAAGGTAGCATGCATTTTCTAAATGATGATGATGTCTACTTGTTTTTGTGTGCATGGAAGAATATATATGCTTTGTGTAAGTTGGTTCATTGAAATTGATGATGTTGCTTTTTAACCAACTAACTCATTTTCTAGATCTCTAACCTTCAACTCCTTCATTTGCCTTAGTAGGTTTTGAAGTATTGTTAGGCAAAGAATTTTGGTTGGTGAAGACATGGTTGTGTCACTGATCCTCTCACTTTATTTTACTATAACGATTCTCAAAACAATTTCCTCATGCCAAATTAGTTTTTAAAATTATAAAATATGTTTAAGATAAATTACACTATGAAGGCATTCTAGACTATTTTATATATATATATATATATATATATATATATATATATATATATATATATTACAAGAAACAAGAAAATAAAACATTATATTAAAATAAATATTCCATTAAGTGTTCAGAATATTTTTTATTTTTATTTAATTATACTGGTCATTGTTTTTGTCTTTCTGTCTCCATCTTGCCGATTATTTTTTGCTTCAAAAATTGGAAGAGATTAAAAAACGAAAAAACGAATTAAATATAAGAACATAGAAATAACATTTACATAATTTTCTTAGACATAAAATCAAATAAGAAAAAAATTGAATGAAAATTAAAAAAAGCAGACAATTTTTTAATAAAAATGATTAAAATAGTCAAATTTGTAAGTTATTTTAAATTTAATTGACTAAAGAACAATATATTTTTGTTTAAATATTTTTGCACCAATATATTTTGTTAGCACAAGAACCTGGTAGGTTATTGGGAAATGGATTGTGTTCAACTTTTGCATCATTTTGTTCTTTTAGTTGAGGAAAAGAAAAATAGAGTAGAAAGTGGACCCTCTACCAATTGAGCATGTTTCACTCTTTCAAAAATATAGTTTTAATCATTAACTATTTTTAAAATAAATTATAATAATCATTTCATAATAATTAATAAAAATATAGTAACTAAATAACTTTTTTGGTAAGTAGTCTCATATATATATCGTTCTTATATCCAATTAGAAAAATAAAGTATTATCAATACTTATACATATATCCAATTAAAGATTTTCTATAAAAAATAAAGATGAGTTTGAATAATATTATTGAAAATAAATCTACTCTTCGTCCCTAATTTATATTGTGTAATTATAATTAAATAATTAAATAACATGTATGAAGTAGTTTATTGATTTAATTTCAAAATAACTTATCGTTATATTATAAATAGAGGAAAAATTTGGCCGAGCCTTTTCCATTTTCAAAATAAAATAATTTTAAAATTAGTTCAGTTATTCTGTTTGAGTAGAATGTAATAAAGACATATCGATTAAATATTAAACAATTATTTAACAAGATTGTTAATTGCAACGCTTATTTATTTATTTTTCCATGATTAAATTCAAGAGTTTTAATTTTGATGCAAATAAAAACTTAAAAATAGCATGCAGCCGCATTTATAGAAGATAGTTAAAATTTTTCAAACATACCACGGCTGTATAGAATTCTTTTAATGATTGAACAATACTTTACCAGATGACAACATACAAAAATATAAAAATAAATTGTTAGATAAATATTAATATTTGATGCACACTTTATAGCAATAGTATAATTAAAAAAAAAAACTCAAATCTAATTCAAAATGCTTAATTTTATTTCAATGCCTTGTATTGTTATTTAATTATTTTTAATGATTAATAGGGTTGAATCCAATCAATTGAGTTGATATTTTATAGTAACTATTTCATGTCTCAATTTCTTAAAGTAATAAATTCCATAGTTCCTACTAGTCATAATCTTCAAAGTACAAAAAATGTATTGTTATTTAAATCCTTAAAAATGGATTGAATTAAACAATGTAGAACTTTTAAATGGAATTATACAATATAAAACTTTGTACCTTTTTACATTAAACAAAAACTATATATTACATTAATTTCTTTCTCTTTTCATCCTAAAGTAATAGATGAATTGTTTATTGTACAAAGTGATAGGGATCATGAAGATGAATCCATGATGAAAAATCAATAAAATTGTAAGTGAAGGACCAAGAGGAATAAAGCCCTAGACATATCTTTTATGGATAATGATATTTAGACAACATTTTTTTGACAACATTTAAACACCATCTACGTGTCATTCTATGATTGGTCCATGGTAGTATTTATGATTATTATTATTGATTGTAGAGTAATTTTAGACCAATCACAGAATGACATATAAATGATTTTCAAATATTGTCAAAAAAATGTTGTCTAACTATCATTATCCATCTTTTATAGATGAGACATATAATCTAGGGAAAAAAACAGTACTAACTACACTCAAACAAAAGTTGTTCAAATAGGAGTGTGTCTTTTCTTTTACTTGTACATGGATTGTGTCTTTTTTTTTTTTTTCCTTTTGATTTGTTTGTTCTTTTATACTATTCCTAGTTTCTTGTTTCTACAACTTTTCTCCACAAAAGCAATTGTATGAGAGGAGTAAAACCCGCCATCATCTTCGGAATTTTCCTTTCCAATTTCTTCTCCCTCTCACTTTACCTTTACTCTTTCCCCCCTCTTTATATATGTATAATACTATCAACAAATACGTATATACAACATGATACATGGATTAGATATATAACCATATCATAATATATAGATATTTTTTTTTTCTCTCGTCACAAGATTATTTATTCATTTCTCTAATATATTGATTATTCATAAAATTATTATATACTTCATCTTTGAAAAGTTTTAATAGTCTTATATTATTTAGAAGTTGATGTTAAAATCAATGTAATGATTTGAAAGTTTGTTAAATAACATCGTTAAAATCAATTATTTTTCATTTGACACAGTTTTATTCTTAAAATATGTTTCAAAGGATGTAATAAAGACAAAATATTTAAATTAATTTTAATTTTTAAAGAAACTATGGAATATGATAAACACATAATTTCTTTATATATTTTTTTAAATTTAAAATTTTAAAACAATAAAGTTTCAATATTCTTATATTCCACTTAATGACACACATTATAATTTCGATAAAAAAATTTAGATTATAAGTTAATTTTAAAAGATAAAGTTTGGTATAAATCCGGATATTAAGTTAAGCAATACTACTATTTTGGTGAAGATTAAGTTGAAATTTCTTTAAACTTTAGGGACAAAAAAAAAAGATTTTTAAATGTTAGTGAGCGACTCGAGGATTTGTGTGTTAGAGAGATAAAGGAAAACGTTGAAACGATGGGTGAAGTTAAATGATTGTCTTTGGTTGGTTACAGTTGTTATTTAATTGAATTTTATTTTATAGTGAGCAAGAAATAACAATTTTCATCTCCCATTAAAATAAACCATATACCTCTGACTCCATGTGCAATTTCCATTTAGTTTTCTTATTTACTCAAAACAACAAAAAAAAGTCAAAATTTCAAATAAAAACATCACGAGAATACTTAAAGACAAAAGTGAAGAGTAGTAAAAAGACAAAGAAGATAGCGGCGAGAGCCAACAGCAACCTTTACCTTTTCCTCCGACACATTGTAAACACAGACTTAAATTCTTCAAAATCTTCACTGTAAAGATTTGGAAGAAAAAAAATAAAATAAATCAATTAATCATTTTTAATTAATAAAAATATTTTTTTTTCTTAATTTTTACTACTAGAAAAATTTAGGAAGAACAGACACAAAATCCTCTATTCTTTGACTTTAATCATCATTCCTAAACGACGTCGTATTCAAAATGATACTTCTCACTCTCACTATATATATATGCTTCGTTCACTTCTTTGTCCCTCCAAAGTTACTCCAGCCATAATTCTCTTGCCATGGCCGTTCCCTTCGCCCTGGTTTTCTTCGCCGGAGTTGTTCTCGCAGGAGCTTCCAGGGAGCTCCGGCCATCGGAACATGGCCTTACCTTCCAGACACTCTCACCGGCGGGGGCGCATTCCTCACCGGAAATGCGCTCCTTCTTCAACAGCGCCAATGCCTCGCCGGCCATGTCCTCCTCCTCCGACGTTGCATTGCCGCGGGCCATGGACTCCGGCGACGCCTCCCCGCCTACGTGGTGGCATCCCGCCGGAGGCCATGGCGGAGACGGCATGGGGAAGGCGCTGACGGTGGCGAGCCTGGTCTGCGGCGTGGCCGGCGCGGTTCTGCTGGTGGCTTCGGCCTTGATCTATTTGTTCAAGCACCGAAACAGAAAGCAGAAGAAACTAAACGCGGCGTTTTGCGTCGAGAATGGGAATGGAGGTGAAAATGATGAAGTGGAGAACAACAAATTGCAATTGGTGGTACGCAACCCCTAGAATTGCGCTCTATTGTTCACATTTTGATTTTGATTTTTCATTGCTTCGTTCATTTTTCTCAGTAGTGCTGTATGATTAATTCCACGTTGCATGTAAAGCGTAGAGTAACGGTGTTAGATTTATGACTTAATTATATAATAATATAATATATACTTTTTTTATTTATTTCGCGTTTTTCTAATCTTCTTTGTTAAATATTACTTTTATAAATATTATTAAGATAAAAAAATACAAAATAATAATTATAAAATGTGTGTACAAATCACAGGAACATATGAATGCCGTTCCAAAATTTCTTCTTTCTTCTTCCTCTTTCTGACGCGCCGTACTGTTATTGATCAATTCAAAATTGTTTCCTTTCAATCCAAATCCAAGAATGTTTCGTTCAGTTCTAGATTAGCGTTTCCTGTAATGAAGAGGAAATGTACATAAAACATCAATTGATAAAAAAATATGTACAATCATCAAAATTTGAAGAAATAGTCACTTTCTTTAAGTTTTCTGACAAAAAAAAAATGTTTTTAATATTAAAGATAAAAAGAAATGCTTATCCGTTATAATGATGATTTTTTAATTAATCTGATAAACTGTTTTTTTAAGGACACAATATGCATCTTACAACAATTGAACCTTTTGAGCATCTAAGATCTAATATTGACTAACTCATACAGAGCCAAATTTCAAATCAACAAAATCTTGGAAAATTAGGTTATTTTGGCAATTAATTTTGTTCAAACAATACTATTGGTCAAGTAATTACCCATTTTTCTATTTAACTTTATAGTATTATTGCACCAAGTACAGTAATGAAAACGTTAATAAAATGAAAGTGTTGTCTAGTTAAATATTTATATATTTTCTTGAAATTATAAATATTCAAATATTTTCTTGATCATTTAAAAAAAATATATAAATGGCTACTATTGTAAAACAGGAAGTTACTAAACAACACCGGGTTATGCAAAAAATGGGAATACTTTTCACATTTCGCTCAAAATGAAACATGGGATAAAAATTAACAAATATATTTTTTCACACAAATTTTATAGTGATCATTCTTGTAAACTTAAAGGGGTAGTAGTAGATATATCTAAGCTCAAATATATCATGGTCTTTTTAAGAATGCATTTTTGTATTGAAACAGAGACATGGAAACTGACATGCAGCTAAAATCCATTCTAGCTTCATTAGGTGTAGTTCAATAATTTAGTTGTAAAAACTAGAGAAATGAACAAAACATGTTTATTTATTTGCCATGGCCAAATGCAGCTAAAAATTAGAAAATAAAAATCTTTGTAAGAAAAGGGAAAGTTTACTTAACAGTAATTTACCCAATGATCAAGATTCTAATGGCATCCACTCAAGTGCTAACTCTAATTCTCCAGATTCAACGTTCTGGAGCTTGATTAATATCTCCTGTTTAACTTTACCACCAACAATTTTGACTTCGCTATCATCTATAAGCGCATTGTCCTGAGATTTCAGCCATATTCCTATCTGCATATCATCAAACATGCTAGGATCTCCATAGGCCATTGCAGATGTAATCAGGGGATGAAGATCAATGTCTGCTTCCCCCATTATATCATCAGATGAAAATAAGTCATAATCAAATACCTTCTGCAATGCAATGTAACCAGCGGTTATGATAATTTCCCATGTTTTTATATCTTCATACCATAACACATACACACACAAAGACAGCTAGAAGCATCACACATTCAGATCCAAATGGATTTGGTTTTACAATGAAAAAACAGTCATGCATTATTGAGAATTTGGATTTTCTGTGCTGCGCTGTCAAAATAAGCTGCTAAGTATTGATTTTGGTGTTTTAAAATATACTAAAAAGACTTTTAAAGTACCAACATGAGTGTATTTTGAAGACACATTAGAGGACAACACCAAAAAAACACAGTGGAGAATCTGAACTCCATTGTTGAGGAATTAGGAAGAAGGAAGCTCAAGTGATTTGGATGCATATGGAAGAAATGTAGAATAGACACAGAATTTGTTTCCATTTTCTAACAAAGACAAGATGAAATTCAATCTTACCAAATTCAATAATCCAAATGGCCGAGTAACAGACAGCATAAGTTCTTCATTCCAGACTGGATTCAAATTACTCTTTATTACAGTTGTCTGAACAGTCTGAAGATGTAGCACCAAAAAGCCAATTCAGAAAGAAAGTTATCAATTTCTAGCAATCTTCAATTAAAAATTAAAAATAAAACATAAAGAAGAAAAGTTTCTCAAGCATATATGCCAATGAGAACTGAGAACAACCAACCTGTTGGCCAAGTGTGAAGATAACATATGGATCACTGGTCATCATATCTCTGATAGCTAAATCTGTGCCTTTGATCACTTTTACCTTCAAATTTCCAATAAATCCTTCCTTTCCTTCCTGTCATGACCATAAATATCAGTCAAACATCCAAGGAAAACCACTCCAATTAGAAAGCTTTCATCTGAGTGGAAATGTAGTTTTTACATTGATATGCTAACACACCATATGGTCAACAAACAAACAGAACTCCTCCAATCAAAGGAAATAAAATATGAAATATAATCACCTCACGCGAACCGCTGATACTTCGAAAATTATCCATAATCCCATCCATAATCCCTCTGGAAATACTTGATGGAGGATTCATTCTTCCCGACTTAATGCGCAAACTAGGTTTCAAAAATTCTTGACGTTCATACTTCGACCTGAAGTAAAAATTGCCACAGTTAAAATGCCACTCTTAACTTGAGCATCGATAATTTTGGTATCATAGATTTTGAATATAAAAAAAAAATATTGGTATCGTTGATGATGCTACAATGAGCAATATCCCAACCCCAATATTGGTATCAACCTAGGACAATGAACTGCAACTAGAAATAGTAGCAGAAAATAACGTAATCTTGAAAATAAATGATTCAGCAAAGCTAAATGGTAAAAAAAACAATGAGAAAGAGAGCACAGACGTTCATATCAATATCATCTAAAGTAGCCTAAAATATTTACCCAATTTGTGGTGAACATAAATATCATAAATTTATAAAAGTAGCAAATTGATGCTAAGAATAATAGATATATAGTTTAAAGTGTAGATGAAAAACTATCAACCGGATGAAATTTTTGCGCTGTTCATGACTGGCATCTGGTCCAGGTTTTATAGATCCTTGTGAAATATAAGCCTCATAAATTGAATTAGCAGAAGAGTTTCCTCCAACTTCAATCATTCCATTTATTTCCTCATCTGACCATTCATCCAATGTCACGGACAAAACCTGAAAGTAAAAATAAAATGTTCTGAGGCTTTAATGCATGGCCGGATAAATTAGTTCTTTACAGTTTTAACTAGATAGACACGAGTCATTGAAAGACAAGCAAGGCATGATAATGATTAAAAAAAAACCTTCATGCACCTTGCCTCAGTGGCTTAGGCACGTCATCAAAATAGGAAGTTTACTTCTTAGTCAAGAGTTAAAGAGATTCATTTCTCACTTCTTTTTATTACAGATAGAACTTGTACCTGTAAGTTGGTTGGTTGTCTTATCTTTGATATAAAATTTCACTTGCATCATGTATAAATTTGGACAAATTCAGAATTAAAAAGACCTAGTTTTCCACATATTATTTTAGATCAGGTCAGAAAAATGTGAAAAAACTAAGCATGTATGACAATGAAGGTCAAGAGAAACTTAAACAGCATAGTCCATTGGTAGAGGAGAAAAGCAACACTAAATTGAAGCTTCACATTTCATAAAAAGACATGAGAAAAGGTACCTTGTAAATAATTTATCTATGAAGACAAATATGTTCCTCTTCTACTACTCTTCATTTGACAACAGATATTACAGAAAGAATAGTTATTATTACAGATACATCACAGAGTAGTAGCACATTGAAAAGAAAACCATCTTTCTTAAATAAGTGGGTCAGGAACAGTTTACCTTTGATACATGAGCACCAAGACTTCTGTGCACACCACAGCATTTTAAGCATATAAAAACTCCAATATTCGCTGATCTGAAGAAGCAATTAGAAAAATGATTCACAATTAGGAGGTAATACGCATCCCACATTTTTCTATTTTAGCAAAATTCATGTAGTTAGTTTCGTATAACTTAGTCACAAGGATCTTAATAAATCCTTCCAGAAAATAGTCAACATTCAGACTCCAGTTTTGAGTATTATAATCAGTGATCATGACCATAAACCACTAAAAGAAAAAAAAAAAGGTGCATAGGTGAATATACTTACGCCCATTGAGGATCTGGAGCATTACAATCAGCACAAAAACGATTATCTTTTTGAAGCAATAAATCCTTCAACCTTCTTTTACCTGTAAGAGACCTGCCAATCGTTCAACTTCTCAAGAAAATAACTTTACTTTCACAGTTAGACATTGAAATAAGAATAACTGAGTTTGTTTTGTTCTCCTATACAGATTTGTTCATAATTCATTGGTATCAAATATTTATGGTGTTTCTCTTCGAAGAAGCCATGTTTCAAACATAAAAGAAGCTCGAGTTCAATCTATTATAAGAAATAAGCCTGTTCGTTTTTCTTCTTTGTCCCAACCTAAGAGGCTATTTATTTAACGGCTTATTTTGCATCAAGGATTTGAAAAAAGAGGACATGCATAAGCTTGGTATTCAAACTGCATTTAGATGATTTGTATTTGTAAAACTTTGTATCCCTTCCAGTTTTGTTTTTGCTTTTTTTATTAAATCAACAATGCTAGCTAAATATACAACCAGATTACAACTTCATCTAACTCATCAATCATCCATTCATATAATAATTATTATTATAATATAGTTGTTAAATGGATCAAAATATCTTTTTTCTGTTAGTTTTTCTTATGCTTATATAATACATATAAACTTAAGTTTATATGGACTTTAATAAAGATAAAACGGTTAAACACACGAGAGCATAAAATTAAGAATCATTGCATACTTGAGGCAGGCCTTCCAAGTTCTGACCGATTATCACTCATTGCCACCTTTAAAGCCAGCAATAGTTCAAACTGCAACTCCTGTAATAGCAGCCAAGCTAATAAAGAACCTGAAAGAAAGAAAGATCTCGTTATAGACTCACAAAACAAAAGCCACACGAAATCCTATTATAACATGACTTTCTTCTACAGTAATATTTAGTTCCCTAATTCCCCCCAAAATAATTTTAAATAAAAATCAGTATTTGAATAATTAACGTCATCAACAGAATTACCCCTCAGATTAATCTTCAGGAGAAAGGAGGGGAAGATAGAAAGATCAAGCATCAAAAGCAAGAATTAGAAAATAAGTAAATTTTGGTATTATATGCAGACATCACCATTGTTCTCTCCTCTGCGTGTTAAATATTGAACTTTCTTACATTATAATTAGATTTTTGCAAGCATTTACGTAAATCATTCATTCGCATCAAATAAACAAATAAATAAACGATAACAATGGGGTAACCTGTTACCTCATTTTTCATTTTTCAAGTGAAGAAACCCCCCAAAAATTCAACCAAAAAAAAAAATAATGTTCATGAAAAAAGTACCGAAACCAGAGCCACAACAAAATTTTATCAGCAACCTTAAATTTGATATATCCTCTGTTACAACGATTGCAAATGGTCGTCAAAGGGTGAAAAAATGTCGGATTTCTGGGTGTTATTTTTTTGAAAGATTAATAAGAACGTTTGCACTAACGAATTATGTTCTTGAGGTGACACGAGAGAAAGCGAAGAAAATGAAAAGAAGAAAGAGAAACTAATAATTGAGAGTGCAAAGATAGATTACAGAGAAAAAAGAAGAAGAGAATAAAAATAGCTGTGAATGAATGAATCGAAAGAGGTGAATTTGAAATCCACAAGAGAGAATGAGATATAAGGAAGGTTTGTGATATGTTTTTTCATCATTTCATGTCAAAATTTGTTGGCATCCACCAACGTTCATACAATTGTTTTCTTATTGTAGTTAATTAACTGTCGCTGCATGTTTAAAAAAGATTAATTTTGCTTAATCTCAATCATTTTTAATTAATCCACTCTGGATTGTATTAGTTAGCTGGAATGATGGAAAGAAATGAAAAAATAATTTAAGGAAATATAAAAATAAACAATAGAGGATAAAATAAGTTATACTGCTATCCAAACAGAAGAATATATTATCATTTCATTTCATACTTTTCACCAATAAATTATAGTCTTAATGTACGAATTATGAAACTGATAAAGATTTTTTTTTTTTTTACTGAAGAACATGTCGTATGTTAAATATGCGTTTCTTTAGGATAAGATAGAAAATTTCAATTTCCATTGTTTTAAAGGAGAAGAAAAGTGAAGGGGGAAAGATTTAAGATTAAGAAAACAAAATTTTAGTTGCCATACATTAATGCAAAGATTTTTTGTATTATCATTTAATCATGAGCTTTAATAGAATTAAAAATAACCACTTTATAATAATTATTTCAACACTTAATAATATTTAATATGTTGATTTGATAGTATAAAATAATTTTATCAACATATCAAAGTCAAATTAAAATAAATTTCCTTATGAAGAGGTGTTTTAACTTCTATTATACAAAGAATGACATAAACAAATCTTAATATAAACATATGTAATCACATATTTAAATGATTTTAAATTTAATTCAATTTTATAAAGGGAAATTTATTCTATTTATATAATTTGACTTAATTTCTCGTGGAGAAGAAATCAACTCGTCCAACATGATATTTAAACTCATTTTTTTAAGTATTTCCTTTAAACCAAAAAGAAGACTAAAACCATGAGGATGTCCCAAAAAGAGAAATTGAAAAATTATGCATGAAACTAAGCCTAAATCAACATGAATGCATGCCACCAATAGTGAAATCAAAGCAAACTATGGAAAGAAATGAAACAATCGCCATCCTCAGATTGCGAATGATTTGCAAAATTTGAAGAGTTTTGCTTTCCTTATGTACTATTTAGATACTAAAAATTAGCGATTGGCTTGCTTTTAAGTTATAATAACAATAGATCCTATAAGTTGTCTAATTTTTATTGACTGAAAGTGTTGCAATAGGTGGAACTCTATGATGACAAAATCAAGAAAAAGGCCATGAAAATCTGGTATTTCAGGTAAGGAATCTCAACATCCAAGCATCTTTGTCACGCTAATTATCTGTTTTCTTTTATGCTTAGTTTGTTATTCAAGGGTAGAATCATATGGCACCAAAAATGACCAAAATTGTAAATGTTGATCTTGTTCATTTGGTGGGAAGGTCCAGGAAGTTGTTTCATATTGAGATACTTTCAGTTAGACCAGCCATGGAGGTGAGAAAGGAAGATACACAGAAAGAGGATATGAAAACTATTTGCCATTATAGAAAAGCCATGAAAATTTCAAAATAACTTAGAAAAACTACTATAGCGCCCTACATAACGCCACCATAATATATATGCAAATATTCCAAGTTACTGATCACTAAATAGCACCATCACAGTGTACAGTGTTCCAAGAGAAAAGCGATTATAGAGATTCTTACAAAAGTCATGTGCAGCTCATATGAACACCCTCTAAAGTGATCGATATAGCATAAAGGGAAAAGGTATAAACTTCTCACGAAAAGACCTCGAACTGATGAAATCAATGTCAACTTTGTTCTAAAGTTAACTTCCACAAACTTGCAAGGTTGGGTTGTGTTCAAGTTCCTTCCTGGCACATGCTCCTAAAAGGCATAACTTAAAGGGACAAAGATGTTTTCTTTTATAAGTAGAGTGAATTCAGTATCACTTATTGTTCTAAAAAATTTAGTTGAAGTCTTCTTTTTCAATTAAAAAAGACATCAATATTTTCAGTTAAAGCTCATAGGACAACTTTTATTGTCCTTTACTTTCCCTTCATGATTGTGTGGACTTCAACTAAGATACTAATTTCATTTGCTCATATTTTCTCTTCCCCCTTCGTTATCTTTACTAAGGATCTGTAGTGCAGAGCAAACAAATAGTTACTCACATTCATAGTTTTTTCTTCCCCGGTTTTTAAGAAGTGTGATGCCGTGTGGGTAATAAATTAGACTCTTTTTCACGAACAATGTCCTACCAATAATCTCCACAGGAACATATGCCATTCTTAAAATGATGAAAGCGGCTAGAATCACGTACTACAATCTCACGGTCAACAATGTGGGTCATAAGCTTTATTGCAGAATGACAATCCCCACATACACGTAGATTTTTCATTACTGTTATTGTATTGCCTTCCACAGTGCTAAGCAGCGCAAATGCAATCGCAAGCCTTTCACTATGGTAAGACAGCATTTCTTCTTTTTGCTCAGTTTCCACATCATGCAAAGCGAATTGTTGATCTGGAACATAACCTAATTCTTTTAACTTCACTCTTAACCACTCTAGCTTTTGATAAATTTTCTCAGTAAGAGGATGTGACCTATCTGCGGAGAGAAATTTGTGCTTTTGTCCTTTTAAGGTTAGCCAACTGGATCCTGGTTGTTTCACAATTCCATTATGTTTCATTTTTTTACGTATCAAAGCTACTTCAGCCCATCTGCTCGAAGAAGCATACAAGTTTGATAGCAATACATACGCAGCACTACAATCAGGTTCCATTTCAAATATCCGATTTGCAGCTCTTTCAGCTACATCTAAATTAGAGTGCTTCCTGCATGCACTCAGTAAAGCCAGCCATACCATTGAATTTGCTTTCATTGGCATGCTCATCACCAGTGCTTCTGCTTCCTCAAGCTCTCCACACCGGCCAAGCACATCCACCATGCTTGTATAGTGTTCAATCGTAAGTGTAACTGACCTTTCCTGGCCAAAGTATCTGAAGATGCACCTTGCTTTCTGTAACATACCAGAGCGACTACAGGCAGAAAGCAAACCGGTTAATGTGATTCCATCTGGATCAACTCTTTGACGCAGCATTTGATTAAAGAATGCTAAAACCCACATGCCACAGCCATGCTGTGCACAACCAACAATGACCGTGTTCCACGAGACAACACTCTTCTCATTAATCCCCTTAAACACAGAAACTGCATCACTGACATAACCACATTTACTATACATAACAACAAGAGAACCTCCCACATATCCCCCACTTTCCAAACCCATCTTAACCACCTCAGCGTGGATCACTTTACCCCTCTCAAGATCCTCCAATCCACAACAAGAATTCAAAGCACTAGTGAAGGAAGACTCATTGGGAACCACACCAATTCTCATAATTTCTCTAAACACCTCCAACGCCTCTTGATGCTTATCATTGAAACCATACCCCGTCAATAGAGCTGTCCAAACCACCACATTCTTACAAAGTGCCTCACAAAAAACCCAGCACGCAGATTCCATCTGTTTGCAACAACTATAAAACGTAACCAGTGAAGCAGAAACAAATTCATCAAAACGCCAGTCACCCAGCTTAAGCGCAGAGCAATGAATTTGAATCCCCACGTGAAAAGCCGGTATCTTAGCAGCAGCAGACAGCCCACAAACCAAGCCAACAGAAGATGGACACACACCCGAAGCCACCATCTCGCGAAAAACAACCAATGCTTGTTCACTCTCCCCATTGTGATCAAGCCCAGCAATGATACAACTCCAAGAAATCACATCCTTAGAAGGCATTTGGCGGAACAATCGCAAAGCATCATCAACTCTACCATTACCACAATACCCATGAATCATTGCATTCCACGCAGCCACATCCCTGTCCATAGGGTCCATTGCCCAGAACAAGGCTTCAGCCTCCTCGACAACTCCCAAGCGCAGTAACCCATCGACGAGGGTGGTCCACGACACAACGGTTCGGTGCGGCATTTCGTCGAACAGCTTCCTGGCGGTGACAATGTCGCCGCAATGTAGACACCCCTTAATCATGGAGTTCCAGGAAACGACGTCCTTGAAGGGAATCTGACGAAAGAGGTGGATAGCTTCGTGGAGTCTGTGGTTGCTAGCGTAAGCATGGATCATTATGGTGTAGAGGGAAACATGGGGGGAAGGGATTTGATCGAAAAAGGCACGAGCTTGGTCTAAAGTTCGATTATTGAGGTAGTGGAAGAGTATATGCTTGTGTGATTTGATAATGGTGAAAGAATTGGTGGAGATAGATGAAGTAGTAGTGGCAGTAGTGAATGAAAAGATTCTCGAGTTCCGAATTGCAATGCATGAAAACGTGGTAGTATGAAAAATGGACTTGGGTAAAGAATTGAAAAGAAGCATTGGAAGCATAAATGGGAGCATCTACGTATTGGATAAAAGTTCAACATTCGTTGAAGAACATGACACCCGGACACGGGGAAAATTAAAAAAAAAATGGGGTAGTTTAACCGGAAATTAAAAAAAAAATGATAGTTAAGTTAAAATTTACACATTAGATAAGTAGTTATGAATACCGATGACTTTTTCATAAAATTTAAAAAAGGTTAAATCATTTTGATTTATGACTAACGTTCTTATAAATATGTAGAATGAAAGTAATTAGGAATGATAACGATTTTGAATTTAGAACTCAGAGCTTGATTAGTTTTTTTTATCGAGTTTTCTATTGAATTTTTTTATCAAACTATGTGTCGAGTTCTTCACTGAACTCTCTGCATACTCTTCCTATGTGAATTATTCAGGTACATTCTGAAGTTATCTAGTTAGTTTGTCCATTTTATTTAGTTGTCTTGTCAGGTTTATTGCATTATTTAATTGTCTTGTCGAGTTCATATACTATTCGGTAATTTTGTCAAGTTTGTCACTTTAGTCGACTGTCTTGCAGAGTTATTTATATGTTCTATCTTATTATCTGAACTACTTATCTATCTTTTGTTATCTGAACTATCTATATATCTTATTAACCTTTCCAATTTACTCGGTTGTATAATTGACCTCTTCTTATTACTCGACAAACTTGTTAAGTTCTCTTTCCCACTCATCAATTTTGTTGAGTTCTCAACTCTACTCGACAATCTTATTTAGTTTTCAACTCGTTCATTTTTCACTTAATTACTCATTACAACATTTGTTCAACATAAGAAGTCTTTATGAGTCAGAACTTCATCTTTTCAAAATTTTAAAAATTTTATGAAAAAATAGTCAAGATTCATGACCGTTTCACCATTTTAGAATTTTATAAAAATGTTATGTAAGACTCATACTTCAATTAAAAAGTCATAATTTATCTTTAATATATAAATTTTAAATTAACTACTATATTTTTTATAATTTACAAATAAATTTTCTTATTTTCTATTTAATTTTTCAAACATGCAAGAAGTGAAAACAAACAATCATATCTCACTTTTGAATCTAATAAAACTGGTTTTAAAAATTTATATATTATAAAATAGTTTATATCTATATCTATACGAATTTCAATAGTTTTATAGATTCTAGAAAACATCAAATCTCCATTCAAGGACATTCTTCTTCAAAGCTTTTGAATTAACAAAAAAAGTAATTTAAATCATACAATTATACAGTGTACAAAATAAAAAAATTTAAATTGAGATTAGAACCATGTTTACAAAATCTCTCTAACACTCTTTATATATGATTGATTGCTTTCCCCTACTTGTTTGGACAAATTAATTTAAAATTATATATATATATATATATATATATATATATATAATTAAAAATTGAAACTTTTATATAAAATGTTAGTTAACATTACATATTTAACGTGAGAGAAAATAATATGTCAGTTTTTAAATATATACTTTTTAGATAAAAGTAAAAATTATTTTAATATTTAAATTGATCTAATTTTTTATTTAAATAATTTGTTTTAGTATAAAATATTTTAGTTATTTTATAAAACAAATTACGGCTGAAATTTTCAATTCAAAAAATTACTTCACGTTTAATTGCCCATTTTAATGATGTAGAACTATAATCACAAATATTATTTGAAGTAAGTTGAAATAATTAAGTATTAAAAGGAAGGTAGAGTAAATAATTGATTTAATTTTTAAATGTCTGCAGTGTTGTTGAAACAATAAAATTATTTTAGTAGGTGAATATAAAAAAAGTGTACTTTTAAGTTTTATGAATTTAATTTGTTATTAAAAATATAATTTTAGTATTATGATAAATTAGTATTATGATAAAAAAACATGAAACTATTCTAAAAAATAAAAAACTCGGTTCAAAATGATATTTCTTTAATTTTTTTATCAACTTTATTTTAAATTGAAAAAAATAAAATAAAAGACAAATAAGTTGCTTAATATATTATATAATTCCTATTGATTGATAACTAGTAAGTATATATATGAGAATCTGTTTTTGAATGGTATTTTATGACTGTATTTTATTCATAATATATTTATATTTATTAAGATATAATAACAAATTATATTATAACTTTTTTAAATACAATTATGTATTTTATTTTTAATACTAAATAAAATAAAATTGAGAATATAATAATAATGATAGAAAAATCACTAAATTTTTTATTTGAATTTTTTTATCATAAATTTTTCATTAATATTTTAAAAAGGATATTTTATAATTTTTAAAAAATTATTTTTAACCATTTTATGATAACTAGTAAAAATACAGTGTGTTATTTTTTTTATAATAAAATAAAAATAATAAAATTATTATTGTTATAAAATTAAATATGAATAGTTTTTATAATATATTGTAAATATTTTTTATTTATTTTGTAAATAATTTTTAATTAAAAAATAATTAAGTTTATAAGATCTCTCTATATGTCTAGAAAATCGTATTTTAAAATGATAATGTATTTAAAATAGTAAGACTCAATTATTTTAATATTAAAAATTCAAAATATAAATAGAGTTTTTATATAATGAGTTTTATCATTTAAAAACACACTACTTTTTTAAAAACCTTTTCTCTGTAACTTTGTCTTCTCTTTAGGTTTTTTGACCGTTAGTTCTTTTGTTCGAAGATCAGAGCTTGTTAAGATGATTATTATTGCAAATTCTTCGCTTGTGTCTGATTAGTTTTTTCAATAGAGTAAGTTGACTTTATGCTCTTTTTCTTGGTTTGTTTATTCTTCCTTTGCATGTGACCTTTTTTGAGTCGCATGTAGAGTTCATATTTTCTTTTTTAATATATGTCGATCAATGGTCTTAATGGTATGTTTTGATCTTATTTTTGTTGTTCATACGAGTAGATAGAACTTCCTGTGTGTCTTTAGGTGTTTTAGGATTCTTAAGCTTTTTGTTCTGTCTTTCAAGTAAAGAAATCTAATTGTACTATTTTTAATTGATATACACCTTGTAATATTTAATTGTATGCTATTTGGATATTTTGTTTGTGTGATTGAGCTGTAGATGAAATATGACATGTGGAGTTGAGTTAAGATTTAATTTGGCATACATGAATTATTTTTTTGAAATTTAATATGTTGTATGGTTGGTATTGCAATTTAAATTAATTGATTTATTGAATATGGTACAATTGGTATGTTTTGGTATCTGTGATTGTTGTTGGATTGATTTGCAGGGCTAGAATGACATAAATCTATAGTATTTTGTTATGCAGACTCGTTTAGCAAGAATATAGTTGTTGGACGAAGTTGAAGTCAGAGAGCTACTGACTTGGTGGTCGTTGGGCAAGAATCTCGCCGGACAAAACCAAAATCAGAGAGCTTATTGACTTGATAGTTGTTGGATGATAATATACCTACTTGGCAAAGTCAAAGCTAGAGAGAGCTACTGACTTGGTGGTCGATGAATAAGAATAATTTCGCTAGGCGAAACCAAAGTCAAAGAGCTTACTGACTTGGCAATGCTTATGCTAGATAAGTCTTGTTGGACGACTTTAGAAGAATTTCAGCATGTGAGTTCTAGTGATAATATCACTAGGTGAGTTCTTTGGTAGTTGGACGAGTGTGCTTTTGGGCACTACTCGCTGGGTGAATAGATATTCTCGTTGGGCGAATATATATTCTCCTTGAGTGGGATTAAGAAAGTCAACTCTATTTTCTTATGTTTTCTTTTGGTATATTTAATGTGCGATTTTGTGAATGTTAAAATGATGGTTTGTTTATGATGTTCATATGAGAATGGTTGGTACTAATCCAAAGAGGATTGGTTGTGGTTAGTGTATACATTGATATATGGATTTCGTATTGGGGATAAGCATATCACTCCGATAACCATTTAATCTCATGAAAAGAATGATGAAGTGTATGGTGAAAAGAGCGAGGGATCTAGTCTAGGGGCTTTATTTTTCCCAAAGGTGTTAATGGACTAACCTTGTGTGTGGTAGGGTAAAACCCATTGACAATAACTCTACAGAGTAGTAGAGACCACCGTAAGGCATAACTCGTCAGAGTTTGATATTAATACATGGATTCAGATCGTTGAGTCTAATACAAGTCTCTGTATGTGTTATATTTGTTGTTATGAATGATTTATATGTGATAATATATCTACACCTATTTTATTGCACACTAATTTACCCTTTTTTTCGTGTTGTCTTGTTTGTGTGTTTTCTTTGTTTATAATGATCACCTTAATAGTGTCAGCAAATGATGTGACAACTGATTTGTTTGCAAAGATCTTGCTTTGCAAAAAAAATTATTTAAAAAAAAACTTTAGTTCGGTTAGTTTAGTTACAGGACAGGACTGACTGTATGCAATACATACTTGTATGGATGACTCTAATATAATAATTATATACCAGTCTTCTCTAGTTAATGATTATTATATCTATAATGTTTTGTTTAGTAATTTTACATTATTAAATTAGATATTCCATAATTACATTGAAAAAATAGTTCAAATGTAAAAAAATATCACTTAAATAATAAAATTAGTGAGATAATTATTTTGATTTAAGAAAAATTATTTAAAGAATAAAATTAGAAAACCAAAGTATAAGTCATAGAAGAAATCTATCCAATAATTAATAAATATTAATTTAATTCTCTAAAAGTTAAATCAATAACATACAATGTTTAGTTTATTGTTGTCAAAATAGGTTAGCATCCACATGTCAATCCGATCCATTTAGAACCTAGCTCATCAATCCACCTAATTTAATTTAATTACTTATTAATTTATGTTTCAATATTATTAGTTAATACTTTTTTTATTGTGTTGTAGATGAGGATAAAGGAAAATATGTTTTCAAGAGAGAAAAATATTATGGATAAGTAACACAAAAATGATCAATTTTAGAAATTTAGTTGTTCGCTTGTTGTGCTTGCTTTTAGATTACATCTGGATTGTTTGATACTTTTTTTATTTTGATTTGTCTTTGGAATAAGATAATTTTAGAGTGAAATTTATTTAGATTTGAATTACAAAAACATTCAATCTTTTTTACATTCTAAAAAAAATTGTAATTAAGTAATTCAGTGAATCAACCCGTTTAACCCACTAACCCGTGGTGGACCAAGCTAGGTTTGAATTTTGTTGGTTCGTTAATAAATGAGCTGAGTTGGATTAAGTCACTAAATGAACAACCCGTAGTGAGTCGAGACAAATTATCCATTTTGACAATTAGTTGCTTAAAGAGTGTGTTTTAAGATCACATTTGAATGAAAAAAACGGAAGAAAAATAAAGTTTTTTAGATTGAAAAATAATATAGAGAAATGAATAAAAAGTTTGTAATTGATTTTATTTATGTAATAAAATAATAAAAGCTGTAAAATAATTTAATATGAAAAGTAATTTTTAAAAACAAAATTAAAAATCAAAGTAAATCTTAAATTAAAAAATAATATAAGGTGTTAAAAAATCATATGTAAAATAATGAATTAAATTTTTTTTACAAAATATAAAAGCACACATTAATGAAATATTAATAATTAATAGATAAGTTATAATATTTGATTATATTTAAAATATAATACACTATTTGTAACTTTCATTTCAAATCACACACACATATATATAAGGTAAAATACAAATAAAGTGTTTGTTTTTCTGTGGATTTTACTTTCCTATCCGCTGAAGTAGATTAAATTAAGTGTATTAGAACCTTCTCACAGTTGGATTCTTGATTCTACAATATCTACTACACCAATCAAGGCAGTCAGTTCTTAGGTATGTGTTAAGAAAAAGTAAATAAACGGATTTGAGAGTAAAATATTTATTTATTTATTTTTTTAAATTTGGAAGTGATAAAAAATGAATTTAGATGTAATTTTTATAAAAATATTGTGAAAGATTTAAGAAATGTAATTAAATTAATTTTTTTTTAATAAATAGAATAAAATTACTTAATTACTCTTAATATTATAAATAATATAAAATTATTTTTGGATAGGTGGTATTATTTAAAAAAAAATTTAATAAATAGTTTGAAAACAAAATTAATAATTGTAACAAAAAAATATAATTTATTTGGTATAAAAATAAAAATTAAATATTTAATTTTGTAATTAAAAAAATTAAAAAAAATAATCTTTGCGTTGCTTAATTGTCTATAATTGTAAATATATGTTTAGGTATTCATGTACAATTAAAAAAAAATACAATATATAATTGCAAAAAAGTTTTAAAATATTTAATATCTAAAGTAATTCTTCTTCGTAAATCTGCTTTTAACAACAAATATTTCTTTACATTCGTCTCCCCCGAATAATAATTTTCAAATACGCACGATACATGAAAAGCAACACGCATGGCGTCGCCCATACGCATGAATAGTAGGAAATCTGCTGTGAAGCGAACAAAGCCTAAGGACTGGACCGACTTTGAAGGTCTTTTATCTTTCTCTTAGGTCTCGCATCTTGCTTTCTGTCCACAAATACTGAACTCTACTTTTGCAATTCTAATGGCTTCCTCAGTGTTTGTGAGCTTCCACGATGAAGACATCCATTTCATCACAGGTTTACTTCTTGATCCTCTCAGAAGTAGCGGCATCCACGTCTTCGTTAAAGGTGAATCCACAACTTTCGACCTGTTTCAAGCTATTGAGCGCTCTCGCCTTTTCATTGTGGTCCTTTCCAAGAACTATGCTTCCTCAATTTGCTGTTTACGTGAACTACTGGCGATCATCAATGCCGTTGAATCTTCTCCAAGGTCCGTTCTGCCTATTTTTTATGATGTCCAACCATCTGAGGTACTATTTCAGAATGAATGTTATGGGCAAATCTTTTCGAAACACGAAGAAAGATTTAGGGAACACAAGCAGAGGATGGAAGAAATGCAGAGATGGAGAGAAGCTCTCACACGAGTGGTTGATTTCCCGAGTTTCAGTATGGAAAATGTGTAAGTATTCCGCTCTTGCGTCGTCATGGATCTCGATTTATTTTCTATATGTTTCACCATTTCTTAGTCAATCATGTTTATATTTTTTTGATGGAGTTCATTCTTAAAAATTGAAATCTACTCTTTATTATCTTCTACTGTACAAGTACATTCTGCTTTGCTTTTCTTGGGTGATAATTTGATATTCTTCATTTTTTTATATTTTCAGGACAAGAGATAGATATATTTTAGTTCAATATGCAGAACATATTTTGGGTCGTGAAACTCGTAAAAAGGAAACAATACACAGAAGACATGGAATATTTGACGTTATTGTTCGATATAACGATCGAGGTGAAGTTTCATACAAGGAACTGCGAGGTTTGATAAGGTTAAGGGATTTTATCAGCCTCGAGTTGACTTATCCAATAATGAAGTTAGATAAATTGTACCATTAGGGCCAAGTTTGATAGCATACACCCACTTGCAATCAACAATAGACTTTCCAGATGGTAATTGGACAAGCTCCCAAATTCCACTTTTCAGTAAAACATTTAATTAATCCAGCATGGCTTGACGCCAACCAGGATGAGTTAAGGCATCACTCACAAACTTGGGAATTGACACAGAAGAAATGGATGAGAGACATGTGTAAAAAGATGGAGATAATCTGTGGTAACAAAGAACAATATAATGGGGGAAAAGGGTTATGAGTAAAGCATATACCTTTACGGAGGACAATGAACAGGTTAGACTCATTTCCTGGAGCCGGAGGAGACACAGGAGGCAGCACTGGAAGTGAGTCATGAGGGAGACGATTGTGGCGACTATAAACCTGAAGGGGTGGAGTTGAAGGACGATCCTGTGGGGAATGAGAGTCTAAAGGAGGAGAAAAATCATAGAAAATAGGAATATCAAGAGTAGCAGGTGGAGGTACAGAACTAGAAGATAGATGTGAAAAGTAAAACAAAGATTCATCAAAAGTGACATCAACAGAGATAAAATGACGATTGAGGGAAGGGGAAAAACACTTATAGCCCTTTTCTGACCGTGAAAATCCTAAGAAGACACATTTGTGAGATCTAGGAGATAACTTATCAAGACCAGGACTAAAATCATGAACAAAACATGTAGACCCAAAAACTCTAAGAGGTAGTGGATGTAAAGGGTCTTGAGGAAATAAGATAGAATGAGGGATTTTGTTATCTAGGACAGAAGACGGTATGTGGTTTATGAGATAACATGTAGTGAGAACTGTATCACCCCAAAAACGCGAGGGTACTTGACCATGGATTAGAAGTGTATGAGTTGTTTCAATAAGGTGTCTATTCTTGCGCTCATCCACCCCATTTTGTTGAGGGGTATAAGCACATGAGGTCTGGTGAAGAATGCCATGAGAAGCCATAAAATGTTTAAACGGTTGAGAAAAGTATTCACAACCATTATCACTGCGTAAAGTCATGGTTATGGTTTTGTTTGTGTTTTTGTATTCATTTGGTGTTTTGTAAGTTATATTTATTTTTTGATGTGATTTTTTGCATTTTTATTTTTATAAACTTTTTAAAAGTAGTATGGATCAAAATTGGATGAATGAACGTCGGATCAGTCAAGAGTATGGAAAAAGAGTTTTTGAGTTCTTACAATATGTTCAGGAACATGCAAATCTAATGAATGAGACATATTTTTGTCCTTGTGTTTGTTGTCTTAATCAAATATTTCAAGACTTATGATCATCTATTCATTTATGGAATGATGACGAGTTATACAGTTTGGACTTGGCATGGAGAAATACTACACTACCAAACAATGTCAAGAGGAACAAATTATATAGACGAATGGATGAGTGATTATTTAGAAGACATGGTACATGATGTTGGAAAAGAAAATTTTGGAAGATCTCCTTTATACGATTCTCTTAAGAACGATTCAAAGCAAGAGTTGTATCTAGGATGCGTCAACTTTACACGTTTGTCGACAACTTTGAAACTATTTTGTTTAAAAGCAAGAAATGGATGAATTAATAAAAGTTTCACAAAATTGTTGGAGTTGTTGAAGGAGATGCTTCCAGAAAATAACATGTTACCTATCCGTAATTACGATGTGAAATTTTTTTTATGTCCAATGGGTTTAGAATACCAAAAGATACATGCATACCTCAATGATTATGTCTTGTATAGAGATGGGTATGCTTCACTGAAGGTGTGTCCAACATGTGATTTATCACGATTTAATAAGAAAGTTGATGGAAATAGTGATGATGAAGACAATGATGCTCCACCTACTAAGGTGATGTGGTACTTGCCTATAGTACCTAGGTTGAAATGATTTTTTTCCATTAAAGAAGATGCGAAGAATCTTAGATGACACGTTGATGGAAGAAAGTGTGAAAATCTTCTTCAACACCCAACTAATTCCCCACAATAGAAGAAGATTAATGAAACATTTCCAGAATTTGGTGCAGAGCCAAGGAAACTAAGACTTGCACTTGCTATCGATGGTAGAATTTTTATGGCAACTTAAGTAGCAAACGTAATTCATGGCCAATTTTGTTGATGATTTACAATCTATCTCCTTTGTTGTGTATGAAGAGAAAATATATGATGTTCTCTATGATGATATCAGGTCCTAGACAACCTGAAAGTGACGTTGATGTGTACCTGAAATCGTTAATTGATGATTTGAAAATGTTGTCAGAAGAGGACGTAAAGGTCTTCGATTCATTTTCTGAAGAAAACTTTCATTTGGTTGCAATGTTGTTTTGTACCATAAATGATTTTCCTACATATAAAAACTTGAGTGGTTATAATGTTAAAGGTCATTTTACATGTCTCATTTGTGAAGAAAATACTAGTTATCTTCAGTTGAGGCATGACTAGAAAACCGTGTATACAAGATATCAAAGATTCCTTCCTCGAAATCACCTTTACTGTAGATTGAAAAAAGCGTTTAATGGAAGTCCTGAAGATGATGTTGTGTCAAGACCTCGTAATGTGGAAGAAGTATACAACCAAGTGAATAACATTGATGGTGTTTGGAAAACATCAAAAGAAGACCATTGAGAAAAACATTTGGAAGAAACGATTAATATTCTTTAATCTTCCATATTGGTGTAAACTTGATGTTCGACATTGCAGAGACGTGATACACGTTGAAAAAAATGTATGTGATAGTGTTGTCAGAACTTTACCAAACATAAAAGAAAAGATAAAAGATAGAGTAAAAACACAACAAGATTTAGCTGACAGATTGCATGAGGACAGACCATTCATGGTGCTCATTTATTGCCCACCCACGCACGAATGACAATTGATGAAGTTAGAGACCCTTACGCTCAAGTGCATGTGCCAATTTATAGCTTAGTCTAAGGCTATGATCATGCCATATTTTGGCCCAAGACGGTATTATTTTGATATTCTTAATACTTTTATGTTCAATTTATAAATAAATGATTCATAAATTTTACAAATGTTTATTTAAATTATACCGTCCTGACAAACAACCAATGACTTAACCTGTAAGGCATGAAGATGATGAGGCAGCGATGATCCTCTATCAAAGTTGATGAAAAAATTACACAGGTTGCATAAAGGACCGGTAAATCGGGAGTGAAAGTTAAGAGTACTTGGCCTCCAATGTCATGTGTCATTGTATATTACTCTAAATGATGCATTGGAGGTCGTTAGTGGACAAAGAATGTTAAACATTTTAGTCATACAACTATGGTGCATACAAGATTTTTAATTGTCTTTCCTTTTTTAAATATTCAAATTATTACTTTTTAATATATATATATATATATATATATATATATATATACTAACTTTATTGTTATAGGTACATGAACACTATCATAGTGGACCAAGGTCGGATATCCATGTATGACTTTTTTGAACCTCAGACTATTCAACCATCTGGAAACACAATAGAAAACAAGCAATCATATATGCAAACATGAATGGTTGAGTCCAAAGAGAGTTGTATATTGTGTCATACATTAATGGGTATGTGTTACTCAATATTTTACACTTTTATGAAGATTTAATTAATCGACTCACTATTTGTGATTCATGATAGGGTCATTGGCAAGTGATGGTGATCAGATCAAGATAAGCCCAAGTTGTATGGTTTTGTTTCCAACATAGGAAGATTAAATCTGACTTGAAATCCTTGTTACAAACATAAGTATTACATGTACTTTCATATCAATTCATTATGATATTAATATATTAACTTGTGTTTCAAATTTAATTAGAGTTGTGGGTAGGCTCAGAGTACAACAAATTGAAATAATTTATCCAAAGATTGGCCTTGATTGATCTTTAACTTATTAATTTTCATATGTTAAATTTAGACCATCATGTTTGATTATTCTTTTTGTCATGTTTAGTGTAACAAACAGTCAGATTCCTGAGCATGCAGATACTACATAATGTCATGGATCAAAACCATCATCTGAGTAGGAATTAGAGATGAATGGACTAAGGTAATAATATCTTTAACATCTTACAAATCACATTCAACTTTGAATATTAGAATGTAAATAATAGTCAAGTTTTTTTATTTTTGCAGTGGTTCAACAATTCATATCCATTAATAGAGACTATAATCACGAAGCTAAGACAAGAATGAGCAACATATCTTTTGGAGATATCGAATTAAACTATAATAGTTTAGTTTCAATTCTTTGTGTTTTAATATTAATAGCTTTAATTTTTAGTTTCATTATCATAGGTATAGTTATAGTTTGAATTGTGAATAATATAATTTTTGTTCATACGAATTCTAGATACATGAAATGCCAAAACTAATTTTTTGCTTTTTTAAGTTTGGTAAAATTGTAAACGAAACTTTTATTAGAAAACACTAAAAGGTCATAAAAAAAATGCACTTTTCGACGTTGACGTCAAAAATTACCATTTCCAACGTTAATTGATATCAGAAAGTCCCTTACCGTGACTTTTTAAGAAAAAAATTTCGCTGAACAAGGAAAGTGTGGCCTAGAGAGATTGACGTTGGAAAACATAATTTCCAACATGAAATACCCTAATTCATCATTACAAAGAGCACTTCCTCGATCTGCGCTAAGCGTAGAGAGAAGTGCATTGAGTGTTATATAATGTCGAGATACATATTATTCCGACGTCAAAGGACGTCAATTTTATTTTCCGACACCAACTAACGATATGATGTTAGTAACTTTTCGGACATTAAAGACCGTCTCATGTTAGAACTTTTTTAATATATATATATATAAAAGCAATTATCATTTAAATGATAAAATTAGCAAGATAATTATTTTGATTTAAAAAATTATTTAAAAGGTAAAATTGAAAAACAAAAGTATAAGTTGTAGCTAGGAGCAATTTATAAAAGAATTAATAAATATTAATTTAATTTTCTAAAAGTTAAATCTGAATAACATACAATGTTTAGTTGCTTAAACTTTGTGTGATGTAAGATTAGGTTTGAGTTAATGAATAATAATTAAATTAAATATTTTTTCAAAATGTAAAAGCCCACATTAATTAAATATAATAATTAATAAATAAGTTATAAATGTTATATAATATTTATATTTTGGATCTTATGCAAAATAAAAATATAATTGATTATATTTAAAATATAATAAAGTATGTGTAACTTTCATCACAAATTACATATTTTTTTTATTCGGAAAAGGTAAATGCAAATAAAGTGCTTGTTTATCTGTGAATGAATGAATTTTTCATTTTCTATTTTTGTTTTATATCCGCTGAAGTAGATTAAATTAAGTATAATAGAACCCTGCTCACCGTTGGATTCTTGATTCTACAATAAGAGAGTCACAACTACACCATTCCCCCTAAGCACAATCACCGGACTCCAGCAATCCAGGCACGCAGCTCCTTCGGGACTGGACTGACTTTCAAGTTCTTCTATTTTCCTCTTTTTATACAAACTTTGTTAGAAATATATTGTAAAATATATAATTTCTCATTCTAATTTATTAGTCGAACTTGTCATGTTATAAGACACTTTTATATTTAATTGACACAAAGTATATAAATAAAATGGTGATAAAAATATAAATGTCTAAAGTTTTTCTTATGAAAGAATAAATGGTGATAAAAATATAAATGTCTGAAGTTTTTCTTATGAAAGAATAGATTAAAATGCTCCATGACAACCCTCCTCCACCTCCCTCTATAAATACATGCCATGCTCTTCTCTCTTGTTTTTCCATTTTTTTTTCATTTTATTATTCTGGGTTTAGTAATTTATTATTTTTAGAGTTTCTTATTAATTTTAATATTTTTAAAAGATTCAAAAAAGTTCCTCTTTCTTATATCTTAGAAGACTACGCTCCAAAAATCAAGTTTTGTTCGTATTTTGTCAGTATTTAAGACATCTCTTTGGTCTCTCATCTTGCTTTCTGTCCACAAATACCGAAATCTACTTTTGCAATCGCAATGGCTTCCGCAGTGTTTGTGAGTTTCAACGATGAAGACACAGGCGACACAACAGTTTTTGTTCTTGATCCTCTCAGAAGTAGAGGCATCCAAGTCTTTGTTAAAGGTGAATCCACAACTTTTGACCTGTTTCAAGTGATTGAGCGCTCTCGCCTTTTCATCGTGATCCTTTCCAAGAACTACGCTTCCTCAATTTGCTGTTTGCGTGAACTAGTGGCGATCACCAACGCTGTTGAATCTTCTCCAAGGTTCCTTCTGCCTATTTTTTATGGTGTCCATCAATATGAGGTGCAATTTCAGAATGGATGTTATGGGCAAGCCATTTCGAAACACGAAGAAAGATTCAGGGAACATAAGCAGAGAATGGAAGAAGTGCAGAGATGGAGAGAAGCTCTCATACGAGTGGCCGGTTTCCCGGGTTTGCTTATGGAAAATGCGTAAGTATTCCGTTCTTGTGTCGTTAAAGATCTTAATTTATTTTGTATATGTTTCATCATTTCTTAGTCAATCATGTTTATAATTATTGTATACAGTAACTACTTAAAAATTGAAAACTACTCTTTATTATATTCTACTGTACAAGTACATTCTGGTTTGCTTTTCTTGGATGTCAATTTGACATTCTTCATTATGTTTCTATATTTTCAGGAAAGGATTTGGAGGTTTTGGTTTTGTTCAATATGCAGTCGATATTTTGAGTCGTGAATTTTCAACTCCTCAAAATGAAACAATATTCAATAGATATGAAAAATTTGAAGATATTGTTCAATATAAAGGTGGAGATGAAGTTTCATACAAGGAACTGCGAGGTTTGATTAGGTTAAGGGATTTTATCAGCCTCGTGTTGACTTATCCAGTGAAGTTAGAAGAGGACGGTGTATTAAGATCTTGGATTAGTTCATTTCCTGAATGGAAAGCTCAGTTACTTTCCACTTATGGTTTTTCTGTGATTTGGAAACCATGGAATCTACTAACTGAGAAGGCACTGGGATGCATGAAAGGATTCATGCCAGTGGAAATAATGGCTGAAATAGAAAGTGGCGAGAGATCCCTCTTCAACCGCAACAATGATGTAATACCAGAAGGCCTTCTCCCCCTAACTGTTGATCTCGCAGTTGACCAACTAATTCAAACTTTGTTTTCTGGAGATTACTGTGCGCGCTACATCAGATTGTTGACCAGAAACTCGGCTGAAAAAGAATCTGTAGTGAAAAAAATAGTTACAGCCTTGGAAGATAAACACGACATGTTTGGAATTGACAAAGATTTTCTGATGGCCGTATGGATCAATGCCTTGACATGTGAGATTGATGCAGAGGTTCGAGTTCAAGAAGAAATCAATATGATCATGGGAAGTATTTCTACGACAGAGGGTGATGACTTGTTAACTACACTAGATACTGACAAAAAGAAGAGGAGCAATAGGCTGTTGGTGATTGTAGTGGATGCAGATAGAAACAGGAAGCTGGACCTCCAAAAAGTTCAATTTCCAAGTGGGATAGTGGTGTTGATAGCAACCGAGTCTTCAACACAGGCGGTGAAGGATGATGACTTTGGAATTGCATGCACAATGGATTTGAATATTTGGACCCAGGATCATATGTTGCCTTGGAAACTCTTCTATACCTATGTGGGAAGTTTTATCAGCTGTAGCACAGTGGGTTCATCAACGCCTATTCAGAAAATGGCGGTGGAAATAGTGAAGAAAAGCCATGGCCATCTTCTTGCCATTGTCCTTGTGGCAAAACATCTTAGGTATGTGAAAGATGATAAATACTGGGAGTTTGTACTTGACAAATTAAGCAATCCGAATCCTTTCTATGATTATCAATATTGTGACCGAATTGGCATTAGCAGAGTCATGATCGATGCATTTGTAAATATTATTTGGGAAGACATCGATGATGAACTAAAGCTTTGCCTCCGACTCAGTTTACCTGTTGGCAACATTAAAAATGGGGTGAGGGATGATATCTTGGTTTCTTATTGGGCTAATGTATTACGATACATACAAGAGCTTGGTGAATACAAGAGACAGTTACAATATTACCTCGAGGAGCTTCTAGACTGTTTTGTCTTGTTGAAATTTCAAGGTAGAGATGTTTATTTGCCAATAGAAACCTATGATATAATTAAATCATTACACATCTCAAAACCTTCCATCATAAGGCATGGTGCATTGGGATTGACGGAGATTGGACAATGGCATAGTCTTATTCAGATAGAATTGATTGACAATAGGATATGTGAACTACCAGAATCACCAGAATGCCCCAAACTCAAAGTGTTGTTGTTGCAGGGCAATGCTGATTTATTGGATATTCCTGATTCATTTTTCGACCACATGCCTCTACTTCAACACTTGGACTTATCCTACACTAGTATAAGGGATTTGCCCCATTCTCTCACCAAATTGATGCAACTTAAGAAATTATATCTTAAAGGTTGTGATCTCATCATGGAAATATCCCCGCAAATTTTTCAGCTGAAGAATCTTGAAGAGCTTGATCTTGACGGGACTTTGATAACGCATTTGCCAAAAGACATTCGAGAATTGATCAACCTGCAGCGCTTAGTCCTATGCTTTGATGCATATCATCATGTACTTAGTCGTGGTAAAAAAGGCAAGCAGATTTCTAACACAATGATAATTCCTCCTGGAGTGATATCAAATCTTACTCAGTTGAATTATCTAAGCCTTGACGTCGACCCTGAAGATGAGCAATGGAGCGAGAACGTTAATAGTGTCTTGATGGAAATTTTGGGACTAGAGAAGTTGAAAACGGTGAACATATATATTCCAAAGGCTGATCTCTTGGAACTCATACCGGCCAAAAAATCTCTCAATTTCCGATTGGTTGTTGGTCATCACATGCGGCGTCTAATATCCCGTGTAACACCTGAACTAGAGACAAAATTCAAAGATTTTGATTATAGCATGAAGTTTGTTAATGGTGTAAATTTTCCCAATGGAGTAAAGATGATTCTTAGTGGAGTCAAGGCTTTGTACCTTGACCGACATATGACCATCAAGAGTCTCTCGGATTTCAATTTGAGGAACATACGCGGGTTAGAAGTTTGCATATTGGCGGAATGTAATGAAATGGAAACAATTGTCGATGGTGATAATTCACATGGTGAAGATTTTTCTCTAATGTTGGAGTTGTTGAGTGTATTTTATATGAAGAATTTAAGAAGCATTGGCCAAGGGTGTGGTTCCTTTTCCTACTTAAAGTATATGGCATTACACACTTGCCCCATGTTAACTACTATCTTCAACTTAAGTACTTTTATCAGCCTTCCCTTTTTGGAGGAGATTAGTATTGAAGACTGTCCAAAACTAACTACCCTGATAAGTGATGCCAGACCAAAGCAAAATCCAGCGTATTTCCTCCTCAACTTGAGAGTGATGTCGCTTCTTTATCTTCCCAACTTGGTGAATATTTTTAATGGCCTGCGTGTTGAACATGTTTTAGAAGAAATGATTTTTTATTGTTGCCCAAAACTCCAAAGTCTTTCCAGATCAGAGTTGCCATGGAAATATTTGAAGTTCATCAAAGGAGAAAGCATGTGGTGGGAAGCATTGAAATGGAGTGTATCAGAGTGGGGTTATGGTGGTCGACCCAAATTCTTTGAGCAATGTTTTAAACCAATTAATGTGGAGGTTGACATGATGAACCCACCATCTGCACAACTAAATAAATATCACCGCCGAATGTATCAGGTAATTTTTACTTATCAAGAATCAAATAAAACATTTCTTAGAGTGCAGTTTTATAATACCTTGATATTAGAGTAAAAATAGAAAAATGATCTTTAAGAGTGATGTACCATAGTGAAATTCACAAAAATCAAAGTAAAACCTTATACATTGATCCTCAAATAAAAAAGTATTCTGATGGATGGTTTTCAATATATTCCTTGATTTATTTCTACCGTGTAAGTGTATGAACAAATTCATAAATTTAGTTTAATGTAAAAGAGGCTGGTGGGCATTCAAAATACTTTATCTAGGAAGCCGCAAGATCAATATTTTAATTTCCCAAAGTATTATTATACCCTTCAGAAACACAAAAAGAAGAGAGTGGGATGAATAATATCTTATCCTTCAATTTTCTTTCTCAGATACAAAAGTTTATTTTTTTAATAATTATATTATCTCTAAAAGTGTTTACCTCAAGTTATACTGAACTAAAACTATGTGAGTTGACTCACTTTGAGAGTCTTAATGACTTGAGAAGTAAGCAAAGAGAAGAAATAGAAGGTTACGTGCTTGGAAAGTGGAGTTACTCTCTCTCCCTCTACAAACTTTTCACCCTTTTGTTTTTCATTCAAATAATTTCTTACGGAACATATATATGACAGTAGATCAATTTTACATAAATAGTTTCAGAGCAAAATATGGTAGATGCTTATACCAATTTCTCACATCACATCACCGCATTTGTTAAAATTGGTATATTAATAGCAAAGACTATCTTTTAATGTGGGTATTAAAATCAAGCCATTTGAGGACCAAATTACTCAATTTTCAAATGTACGGATAAGATGGATGGAGCAATTCAAAATTACTCCAACTATAGGAATCAAAATCATTTGCACATTAAACTAGAAAAACCAAAACTGGAATTAAGTTAATCTTTTTTTATCAAGAAACAAAACTATAACTTCACAGCAATTCTTGCTTGAACTTAATTATGTTTAGAGATTTAAATAAACAAGTCTGTTCATATTTATCTTTCTACCCATCAAAGTACAACCTTTTGTATAACTCTACAATAATTAATTTTGTTACTGTGATCATACCCTCTGAAATTCATCTTTTGTATTTAATTACTTAAATATCTTCCTTTCAGGGAGTTTCAAGTTCTACCGAGTTGATGACGAAGTTACATTTAGAAACGCCTCTTTTGTTGCCTTCAACCCCATTTCTGTTATCGGATAGTAAAGAAGGTGAAGCCGTTATTGAGCCAATAATAGTACCACCGTTCTTAAGAAGGAAACCAAACCAGGTTTGAGATGCTTTTCTTAATCGTGATTGATTGCTTTTTGTTTTCGTTCTTGTATGCATGAGTTGGTTTTCTCGCATTATAAAAGCATGTTGGAAAAAGCATCAAGAAAGGCAATGTAATATTTAGTACCATTAGAAGCAGCAACAGGGGAGAGGGTCCCCATGTGTCAACAAAAACAAGTCCAAGGGAATACTTTAGGGTAATTGATGGGACTTAGTAATAGCACACGCGTAACAGAAAACATGTTTGTAAGAAATATTACACAAACTTATGAATAGTTTTCGCAGAGGCATGGCCAAGCTAGGAATACCATAATTGAAACAAAGATATTATAGTTTGAAGATTAGTATTATAAGCACAACGCTGATAAGTTGATTGAAAAGATGGAGAAACATATAATCCATCTTTAACTTTTCCTTGGAGGATTATCTCCTTGGTGTGCTGAGTTTTAATAAGACAATGGTTAAGAAATAACACTTGTTAGATTCTTGGTGATAGTAGGGACATGTAATAGATTATTCAAGAGATCAGTTTTAGGCATGTGTGAGTGACGAAAATAAGTTGTGTTGATGTGTGTGTTTACCCGTCCCAACTCCCAGTTCAGAGTTATCGTTTTTTCCTCCCAAAATACCAACACCTATAAGATTACATAAAACTACCTCTTATCCTCTCTATTCTCTCCATAACGTCAAAGATCCCTACATTCCTTCCAAAAGCCACATAGGCAATTCTATTAGCAACAGAATCAATGTGTGTGCCTGTGGTTCCCATGCAATGGGTTTCCAATTCTTCCTCTCATAAACATGTTGAACCTTCCTAATATGCTCTTCTAATTCTTTGATTGTGCCACATTGTCAAGACCTATGTTGGTGTTAGCATCCGGGTAGTCATTGAAGCTAAGAGCCAGTCAACAAGAAGCTGATCTTGTTGCTCATGATTAAGAAATTCAACACTAATATTGTTGTTGACGACATTTGAAAGGGTGTTAGAACTTAGGAAGGAAAGAAAAATCTTCTTATTAGAGATTCCACTAAAAATAAAACCAAGTTATAATATATAGGTTTAATATCTATTTTCGTCAGTTTGGTTCAGTCATCAATTTTTTTAGACATTCAAAAAATGGTCTCAATCTTTGCTTAATTTAGTCATTTTCTTTGACTACGTCTAAACCAACCGTTAAGGAGACAGTATCCACATTAGTCCTTACTGAATAAGGTATAAGTCTTTTAACATACACAACAATCTCCCAATGAGAGACTGCCAGTGGCAGTTTCATCTTTCACCCAAAGTTAGGATTTTATTGTGGCGGAGGCTGTTGTTCGAAGATGAAGGGGTGAGAGGTCAGATTTGGGATTTTCTGGTCTGGTCTTCTTTTGATTCATAGGTTGCTCGCAATGGAGAAGGTGATAGGCAACGTTATGCATGGTGATGGCAACTAGGTTTTGTCGCGGTTCGAAAAAGGAGATTTGTAATGGTGCAAATTGGCATTGTGATTTTGGATACGATTTGCGATTTTGGGTGCTCGCAATTTTGGGGTTTTGATTACTTTTTCGATTTGGGGCTTTCTAATTTGCATATTCGAACAAGTGATGGTGGTTTTGTGATGGTTGTTGACGGCGTAAATGGAGGTTGATTGCGGTGGCTACATTTTTTGTGGGTATAGTGGTTGGCGGTGGTTGACCGAGTGACATTGTGATTTTTGCTGCAGGTTGCTCGTGATGGTACTCACAGTGATGAGGAAGGAGATGCAAGTGGTTGATGTGGTAGTCAAACAATGGTGGCTTGCAACACTACCTCGACGTGGTTCGTTGTTGGTGGGTGGTGGCGTGATTCTAGGTGGTGTTGTGGTTCACAGTGTTTGATGAAGAACAGACTCGCAGTGGCTATGGTGACTTGGTCTTTGGTGGCATGATGATGAAAAATAGTGGCTCGCAGTGGCTCTGTATTGTTATGTGGTGGTTGACGAAGATGAAAGGTGTAAGGATGACAAATTGTCGGTGACAGTGGAAGGACACCATGGTGATTGGTGTTGGATAGGGTGTTGGGTGGTGAGGGATTGAAGATGATGACGTGGATAGAGATAATGGGCATCCACGTCAAAAAAGATTATGACTCATATGGACACTTTGTCGTTAATAATTTAGATGTTGTGAGGGAAAAGCACCAAATTGAACAAAAATTATAAGAATTTGGACCACTTTAAACGCTAAAAAAAAGTCGAGTACCATTCTGAACAAAATTAAATAAAAATAAGGATCAAAATAGGTATTAAGCCTAGTATAGGGTGTAAAACTTACCTTACAAACAAATTTTGTGAGATTGAGTTAGACCTCCAGTTTTTAACATGGTATCAAAGTCGTGTATTATATCCTAGAAATATTTGATCCTCTCACTCACTATCAGGAAAATTATTATTTGTTGGATCTATCATAGCACCTATTATTGGGTCACTATTATTCACTCGTTAATGTCTAATCCTACATTTGATATGTATATGTCGTAGCGTGAATGAGTATATTAGAGATTTCAAATTCACTAAAGATAAGACTAGGTTACAAAGAGAGAGAAGATAGCCTAAATATATGATCTATTAGAGATTACCTACTATGCTAGTCAATATTTATAATTTGTTCATTAATAATTTATAATAACCACCCTTACTAAGTAAGGTTCATGATTCATCAACTACACTTGGTAGAAGTTTCGCTTTTAATCTCGAAATAAATATAAAGTAGAATTGGCTAGTCTTTAATTACAAGGAATCCAAAACTCATTCAACGATAAAAGAGAGAAATATGAGATTTACATAGATTGTTGTTTTAGTTTAATAAAGGCTTAATAGTACTAATGGTCCTTATTTTTGTCACGTGTATTCATTTTGGTTCCCATTTTTATTTTTTGTTCAATTTTGTCCTAAAGAATGTAAATTTCGTTCAATTTGGTCCTTTTTGCAAACGCCGTTTAAATCGTTAACGACAACTGTGCACAATAGTGTTGACGTGACATTTAACTGCCCAGGTGGATTCCTTAGAGGCACACTGAGGTGAAATTATTGATTTTGAAATTGCAATTTCACCTTCTTTAAAATTTCTCTTCTTTTCCTTCACGCTCTCTAGACCCAGGAGGTCTAATAAGCAATTGAGCATTTTTTTTGGGTTTTAGGGCTTTACTCATACTATTCTTTATGCAAATCAATTGCTAGTTATATTTGTATCTTTGTTAGGAATAACCCCCTTGGCTGATATTTTTGTGAATAGTGGAGATGGTGCGACAAAGAGTGGATTTGGTAATGCAGAGAAATTGGTGGGAAAAATGGGGTTCTTGCCTTATGATTTTGGAAGCTTTAGGAAGTGATGCTTGTTGGGGTCTAGTTTGTTGCAAATTGTGGCATTGATGCCTAACCTGCAGATTATGGTAAACGGGAATTATCTTTACCACATTGAACCACCATCATGTGAGGAATGACAACTTTGGTGGCCCAAGCTATTGCAACAAGAAGAAGAAAAAGATTGGGAAGTAGACATGGCTCATAACCACCAAGATTGCGAAGAAGATTTCACTTTGGCTTTCACTGAAGTAAAGTAAAAAAACCCTAATTTCACTATCCACCCTCATCAAAAATTGGCTTTCATTAAATAAAGGCTTAATATCCCTGATGGTCCCTATTTTCGTCAAGTGCGTTCGAAATGGTCCTAGTTTTCTTTCAGATTCCACCTCACTATGACTGAACGAAATCCACCTGGGCAGTTAAATGTCACATCAACACTGTTGCGCATAGCTAGACAGTCTACCGTTAACGATTTAAACGACGTTTGCAAAAAAGACCAAATTGAACAAAATTTACATTTTTTAGAACAAAATTAAACAAAAAATAAAAATGGAGACCAAAACGAATACACATGACGAAAATAAGGACCATGCTATTAAGCCTTTAATAAATAACACATTTATGAAGATTGTTTCTTCCTTTTTATTTCCTTTCTTAAAAGCATGCATAAATTTTATGGCCATAGCCACGTTCAATGTTTAAAGTTTAATTGAGTTTTAAATACTATTTTAGTTTTTATTTTGGTTGAGTTTATTCAATAAATTTAATTTAGACTTAAATACTAATTTAGTCTTTATTTTCCTTAAATTTATTCAATGTGATATTTTTTTAATAAAATTTCAATTTTTGTTTTTTTTATTAATTTAATTTTTTTATTAATGTCCTTTAAATAATCAACAATTAACAAAGAAATCATGAACGTAACTCTGTTCACGTATTATTAATTATTTAAATACCTTAGAAAAAAACTAAATTAACAAAAAATAACTAAAATTTGAACTTTATTAATTATGAAAAAAAAGATTAAATGGAATACATTCAATGAAAATAGAAATTAAAATAATATTTAAGCCTTTAATTTAATATAATTTGTCAAATATAAGTTTATATACCTTTAATTTTTAGAAAATATTATTTTATATTTTATCGATTACATAATTGTTAATCAAAATTTTGTTTTTAAGTTTTATAAAATTTTACCTTTAATAATTACAAGAGTAAATCATTCAAATTATTTTTGTAACACAGTTTATATGTAGTGATTTTAATTTTAAATATCCACTTTCAACTGTAATAACATAAATTACAAGTATTATGAATAATAATTTATAGATAATGAATGTATATGAAGGAAAATACTATCTTTTAAATGATTAACATTTTTAGTGAAATATTAACTCATTTTGTCTATTCTTATTCCAATATCTTTAGTTTATAAATAAATCAGTATTTTGAATATTATAGTAGTAAGTACTATGTAGGACTTAAGTCTTTCAACTTTAATACAATATTCTTTTCAGCAAATATTCGTCTAAAGTTTCTAATTGTCCAATTAATTCAATTTTGAAACTAGTCTTAATAACATAAAAGAATAATATATATAATTTAATAAAGTTTAGAAGCCAGTTATTCAAATTAAAAATAATTTTTCAGAAAATATAAATTTTCTTAGGCTTTAGATAATTTGATGCTAAGGAGATTGGCAAAATGTCCTTGGAGTTGCTCTAATAATATTTAAATGTGATTATTATATGGGTTAGAAGCTCCTAAAGGACATCAATTCTCTTTTTTTTTATAGAAAAACATGTTCAATTTAATAAATGTTGCTGTGAGTATTGCAAAAGACCTTACTTAGACCACATTCTTTTAAAGATTCCAGGCATATTGAATAGTCTGATGAGTATTCTGGTTTTTATTTTTTGAATGACAATTAATAGGGTCCTGAAGCTGTGAAAGTGAGACATACTGATCAGCAGACTTTAGATGATGGATTTAGCTGGAGAAAATATGGGCAGAAGGAAATTCTTGGAGCTAAGTATCCGAGGTTAGCTAAAAGCTCTGTATTCATTTGGCTTTCTCTCTTGTTATTAAACACGTTTAATTAATATTTTAAATTTGTTATTTAAATTCTCATCTGGAACATTAACTCTAATGAAACTTTGACATGCAATAATTCACAATATATTAATTTCAATGTTTCAAGGATGAATCATCCCAAAACTTCAGGCCATTTGGTGAAGAACATGAATAATGAATATCGTTGAACATTAACTAGAAATATAATTCAATTATAATATATAAATAAATGGAAATTTCATTTCATAAATTATTTACTACAATGTCCCAATGCATAAAACAAAATGGCTTCTATTAATACATTTACTTGCTATACTAACTTTGCCTGTCTAATGTTTATATTAAGAACATATAAAGAAGATAAAGTTTTACCGAAAAGTTGACAACTACTGGTTTGCACTGCAGAGGATATTACCACTGCCCACATAAAAGCACACAAGGGTGCCAAGCAAGAAAACAAGTTCAAAGGTTAGATGGCAACCCAACAACAATTGAGGAAACATACATTGGAACTCATAGTTGCACGCAAAAAGACCATTTGATAGCTGAAAGTGGAGATGCGGAAGTATTAGTAGCAGAAAGTGGAGATGCCGAACTATTATTAGACGATTTTTGGGGAAGTGCATCATCTAGCAACAAAAGTTCTATTACTGCTTGGGAGGGAATATCAGCTGAACCAGAAGAACTTCAGATGAGTCTACCTTTAGAAGATGATTTAGATTTGAGCGTATCATGATTCAAATATTTTACATGTGACATTTTTAGATGACCTATTTTTAAACAAATAGGGAATAAAAATTTATGATATTATACTTCTTTATATACATATTAATTAATAAAAAATATTTTTTCAAACAATGGGTAGGAACTCATCCTTCTGATATTTATATTTGAATCTATATGATTAAAGATGTTCCAAATATTTTATATGTGATATTTTTAAATGACGTATTTTTAAACATGTAGGATAAAAAGAACATAAAAAGCAACACTATAACACAAAATGACTTATAATATCACTCATTTAACGTCAGTCCGTCATAAGTCAAACATAAAAAATATAGGTAAAGTTTTTGTAATTAAGATACCAAACTTGACTTCTGCCCTTACATCTTCCAACGTCAATAGCAGAAAGGATATGGGCCAATTCGATCTCCAATGTCAATGAACGTTAACTCCCCCAGCTTCGACATAAATGGATGTCTGTCCAGCACAGCTCCAACGTCAAACGACTTTTAAACTTTTTGAAGAAACGATGTCACCCAATTCGCCTTGCACTGTTCTTTCGTGCGACTCGAAGGAGACCCAACATTCATCACTGGTGGCGGTTATGTGTTCTGTAGGTGAGTTTTTGTTCATTTCTCTCACATTGAACTTGTTTCACCTTCATTTATGGATTTTCATTTCATTGCCAATGCGTTTTGAAGGAGTATATCCAACCTCCAACGGCGACGACGATGACCAGGCCCTAAGGCCACCTTCCATCTAACTTCGTTTAAAGCTTAGGTTTCACTCTAAGGTTAATTTTAATTTTAATTTCCTCACATTGCACTTTGTCTCTTTGATTGCATGTGTGGTGATATTGGTTATATTTTTTCTTTTTCAATTTTCTTTTATCTTAGATTGTTTATTTTAGTAGGGTTTTTTTTGGCATTTTTTTTATAAAAGATTATGTTAAGACAATATCATTTAAAAATTCTTTATTTCGAAATTTAACAAAATTATCTAAGGAAATAGAATCTATAAAAATTATTGTCTAGGATAATGAGTTAAACGCTATATATGCTTAAAATAATATCTTGAATGCAAATATATATCCTAATAGCTAAAGAGAATAATCTAACATAATTGTAATAGATTACTCTGCAAAGAATTTGATAAACAGATTAACATAAACATTATAATATATGGATCATGTTACATGCCATGATTAACGTCTAACGTTTTAAATCCAAATGTATAAATAATATTTATTTTTTTATGTTGTTTCTCTTTATATAATTGTAGGTCATAAAAGACAAATGCTTTATTCAAAAATTTTGCGCTAGTTTAGAAGAACATTAAAAGATATGAAGACATTTTAGAAATGTTTTTTCAATGCCTTCTGTCTACCAAAGTCGTGCAAGTAGCACAGTTGCCTTTGCAAAAGCAAAGTAGCATATGACCTAGTACAAAAGGTTACAGTACCTACATCAAAATCAATGCTTTTGAGTAAACGATCTTTCTTGAAATTGCATATATAAAGAAGACTTTATGAAGAGAAGATAACAACAATTATTGCACACATTATTATGCTGTCAAAACTCTCTTGCATTTGCATCGTTTAGCTATTTGAAAAAGAAAAATCTTTGTAACAAGTTTTTCACATAAACATTGTATTGATCAAATATTCTATCTAAGAGAGATGTTATTTGTACTTGTTTTTATAAAAACACTTTGTTGTTTTTCTAAAATCAAAAATGATTTAAAATACTTGGTTATTTAACTCAGGGAGAGTTAAACACTATAGTTAGTTGGACTATTTTTTCTATAACAAGAGTGGTTATACTCATTATAAACCAAGAGCGGTTAAACTCGTTGCATCTTTCCAAAGATAGTAGAATCCTTTAAAGGAAAACAAGATGTAGCTCAATTGGAGTGAACCAGTATAAAAACAAGTTTTCGTCCTTGTTATCGTTTTACTAGCTTTCTAAATGCTTTATAAAAATTCTTAAGTGTTGAACACTGTGTGCATATCATCTAACCTCTGCAAACAGTGTCTAGCACTAAATTGCAAATATATTTTAAACTTTATTTAAACCTCCTCCATCTTTCTAGAGTTTACTTGTGATTTCAATTGGTATAGCAAACCTCTTAGAGTTAGTTCATACTGAACTTGAGGAAGGATCTAATTCACAATGGAGAATGAAGGATTTGTCATCAACCACCCTTTTTTATTCTAAGGGAAAAAGTTCGATTATTGGAAACAAAGAATGATTACATTCTTTGAATCCTGTCACATTGACATATGGGATGTTGTGAAAAATAACAACTACATACCCCTAGATAGAGAAGGAGATTTCCTAGCAAGAAACCTATGGTCAGAAGAACATAAACAAAGGTACCTTTTTGCACTTAAAATCTAGAAAATCTTTATATGTGTTCTTTCTAAAGAAGAGTATAGGAAGGTGCATGCCTATAAAGGTGTCATGGAGATGTGGGACATGCTAATGACCATATACAAATGTTCCAACGAAGTCAAACGAAACAAGCTTAGTTTGTTCACCAGGTAATATGAGTTATTTACCATGCTGGACAAAAAGAACATTCAAACCATGTTCAGCCGCTTCCAAAAAATTCTAAATGAATTGAATTATTTAGGTAAGTCATATGAAAATTTCAATCATATTGATAAGATTTTGCTCAGCCTCTCCCGACAATGGAGACCATAGGTTTGAGAACCTCAAATAACCTCGTCAATCTAAGTCTCAAAGAGTTTGTTGACATTCTAAAAGTTCACGAGTTGGAGCTTCAACAAGATGGGATGCTAAGAAAAGAGAAAAACATCGATCTTAAGGCTCAATGACCAACAAAAAGGACATCTGCCAAAGCCTTAAAGGTGGAAGAATCATCTTATGAGTCAAACTTCGATGATGACTCTATGGAGGAAGAAGAAGAAGAATCATCATCATTCATCTCAAGGAAGGTTTGCTCTATGTGGAGAAAGAAGAATAACACACCTTTTAAAGATAGATGTGTTGGATCCACGTCAAAGAACGATTAGAAGGATAAAGGCAAAGAAGGATCAATCATGTGTTATAAATGTACTCCATTTTTTTAAAAAACACACACATATTTCTTCTCTCCCACCTGTTCACTCCTTTCTTACATACATATCTTCTCCCCTAAAACTTCATTCCATTTTTCTCCACACTCTATAATTATTTTCTTCATATCTTTTAACAAGGTACATATATTTCTTCCTAATTTACTTTGTTTTTCCTTTTATTTCTACTACTTTCTTTTACACTTATTTTATTCTCGTAGTCCATCTTTTCAATCTTATCTTATTCTTCTTCTAAAAAATAATATAAAAATTATAAAATTCCAAAAAATGATTTTTCAATGTTTTTAAATGTATAAGTATCCGTATAATCGTCTGCATCGTTATATTGCTTAATACCTTTTTTAGAATAATTGAATAATATTTTTAAAGGTATAAGTACTAATGTGATTGTTTGTATCGTCCTAGTACTTAATACCATTGTTTAAATAATTGAATAATATTTTTAATAGTATATGTCCTCGTGTGATCATTTGCATCATCCTAGTGCTTAACATCTTCGTTTTTCTCAACCATATTCAAAATACCAAAAAAGAATACAAAATCTTAAAATATTAAAAACATCAACTTTTAAATAAACAATCATTTAGCCAAAAGCACGGGATCCTTGATTTTCCATCATGAGTAGAGATACATAAGAGCAATGTTAGTCCTTGTCAAGACAACTTCCTTATATTCCAAATCATTTTCTAAAAATCATTTCAATGAAGAGTTTTAATGAGAAGTTTTTTTTAAAGAACTATGTATCCCTGATTTGAAAAAGAGAGACTTGAACTTGCAAGAAGAATGCATGCATGGATGTCCGATTATGAGTTAATGATGGAATTAAGATCCTATTCCTCATTTTGATGGGCTAAGTTATCAAAATGAGTTAGAATCCATGAGTCAACCTAGTTATCATGGATTAAGATCAAGTTGGTTGAAAAAAAATTAAAATTTCGATAGCAGCCAATTTTGAATTCGGTTCACTAAAAACCTGACTTATCTGAGTTTCGTAATTAGTTGGGTTGACTCATTACAAAATATTGAAACGGAGGTTCACATAAAACTATTTTATCATGAAATAATTAGGCAACATAAAAAATCTATAAATATATATTTAATAACTCACTTTTTATGAAAAAACAAATTTAAATGATTACGAAGTCATTAAAAAAATTTGTTGAGAAGATTTTATAATATCTTTATGTGAATGAAAGTTTATATTTGATTGATCATAAATTTAATTTAAACCCTTTCTCCTTTATTTAGATTTAAATTAAAAAATATATTATTTTTTTAATTAAAAAATTTATAATTAAGTAAGTTGGATTGGATTAATTCACTAAATGATCAATGTGATGGATCTAGCTAAATATAACACTTTTCTACTAAGTAACGATGAATATAATTAATTTGATTAATGGTAGGAGTGAATATCTAATATTTTCACCAAAGTAATCATGAAAACCATTCAAAATTAGACTAACTTGAGTGAAGACTTCAAATTGAATAGTAGTGAAACATTAGTTGAATAGAAGGTTTATGGCATTTACTTTATAATAGTTTATTCTCTCTCTTTTTTTTAATAGTTATCTCACTATATTGGATTATCTATTCCAAATTTAAACTTGTAATTTAATAGTTATATATATTGTTTCCTTTTTTATGATGATTTTTATTCAGGTTGTATACTTGTTGCCATTACACACTAGTTAATAACTGTTTTCAAAACTGATTAGAATAATAATTGATCAATAAAATATTTTAAAAGAACAAAACATCATATTAATTCTATTTTATTTCAAATTATTAAATATAAAAACTACAATATCTATTGAAACGACATACGTTTAAAAATCTATACTGTTATTTTATAATATACAATAATAATATGTGACTCGATGCTTTTACAAATAATTAAATAAGTATTTGTGAATGAGTCTAATATATCTGTGTGAAAATTATAACGTTAGTCACATAAATGTTACGTGCGCACATTCAAGTGTTCACCAGTCAAAATTTATATTGACATTTTAAGAGAATTCAGAAAATATATGCAGCTTTTTAAATTTTATGATTTTATCAATAAATTAGAATTTATGTTTTCTTTTTCATATTTTACCATCAAATATTTTAATTTTGCATATTTATATTTCATTAACTTTTGTCTATAAAAAAAAGCGTTTTAAAAATGAAAACGAGCTATTTTAACTTTTAATCTTTTTTCATTTGAAATTTAATTAGGATATACGAAAACAAAATAAAAACGTAAAATCTGTGAATAAAAAACAATTGATGATGCAACGTATTTTATTAAAGTTATTTACTGAACTAATTCCTTTTCGTTTTTACATTTTCTCTTTACCAGACTTTTGAGTTTCACAGTCTCTGTATAAATAACCCTTACCGCATTCATAAACTGACGTCGTTGCCTATTGCCTTCTCCGACCGCCGCTGTCTCCGGCCGGTTAGCCTCTTCTGCACTTTCCGACCATTGCATGCTTCTCAATTCTCGTCGACACGACGAAACCCATCACTGAAGTTTACGTAGGAAGTACTATGAATACCATGCATTTGGCAATACAGCACAGAAAACCCCTCGAATTTTGTTGCTTTCTTTATCGTTTTCATTTAAAAAATAATATGAAATCCCCAATTTCACTCTTTTTAGTTTCATCCAGTGTGTGGGACTTCTGTTGTAGGTTTATGGAATATGTCATGGAAGTAATTTTCTTTTTCTTTTATGAGAGTCGTAGAAGTAGCTATTTTTCACCATTCATGGTTTCCTTCAAATTTTGATGCTGATCCTCTGTGCGATATGATGTTGGAGGGGACTAAGTTTAATCTATTGGAGTGAAGAAACACTTTCATTTTTTGGTTGATGCTATTGGAGTTTTTTTGTTGAATGAGGATGGATATTCCATTATTTATTGTTATAAGATGTTGCATTATATTTATTATCTCTTTAAACATAGCTTAAACTTGTATATTTTTTCTCTGTCCATCTTTTGCCTATTTGCTGACCAAATCATAAGAGAAGAACTCTATGCTATTGTGGAACATGAGAACATGGAGTTACAACCAGTAGGTTATGATTAATGATTCAGATTGTGTGTTCAAGTATAAATTCAACACGATTTTTTCCCATTGTAGCTAAAAGATTAGGCAGAATTCGTAATTAAGTATGAAATCTGAAGCTTTAAATTTAATGTATTGGTTGTAATTAAATGATCATTGTTCACAATAACCCATAGTTCTCACCTGACGTGTATATGTAATACTTGTGTTAGCTGCATTTGGCTTTTTTAATGGTCACTAGTTTTCTATTATAGTATACTTATATTTTGATAATGTATAATTATATGAAGATAATATCTGTTTGCAGCCTGGATGGCTCAGTAAAGATGCGAGGGTGAATTTAATTTGTTGCAAAATGAAAACTTTTGGTGGGTTGTAAGATCATTTATATGTCTAGTCATCGTGTAGACTGTAAGAGAATTCGAAATTGAATACAGAGCAGCTGTTGATAAATTGATTGTTCTAGGCTGGTGAATTGAAATGATTATAAGTGCCAAATGTCACTTTAAACAGCCTGACTAAGGTTTTCGTGTGAGAGAAAATGATACGCTGCTCTTGTTTATGATTTTTCTGTTTCAGAATTCATTTTGGGGTGCCATGGCAAAGAGAAAAGGTAGAGGACGACCAAAAGGGTCCAGGGTTCAGAAGAAGGTTAAAGGGAGTGAAGATGCTGAATTGGTCATTCCAAATACTCCCTTGAATGTGGTGAAAGTTGAGCCTGACTTTATTGAGGAACATGAAGGAGGTATACATAGATTGACTTTATTATATTACCCTTTTTACTTGTATACTTGTATTTTACTGTTTCTTTTTTTTTGTTGTGAGAAGCATATGCTTACTATTGTTTATATTAACTGTGTGATTCAGGTACCAGTATGCCTACGAAAAAAGGACGGGGAAGACCAAAAGGATCACAGGCTAAGAAATTTCAAGAGAGTGTCCACAGCATCTTGAATAGTTGCATGAATCCATCTAAAATCGTTGAAGTTGGTCTTGACAGTGAAGAACCACAAGATGCAGGTATGGTTACGATAATACCTGGCTCTGATTTCTCATTTTATTATTTTATTCAGTTCATCTTTCCTCCAGTTTACAAATATTCTTAATTTTTAGAAATTTGATGGATTAGTATTGATAGGAGAGCCACGTGGCATTATAGAACTTATTTGTCTACGCCAAAATATGATGTTTGGTCATATCAAGACGCTTATCCGATGGGAAAAGTTTGTCATGATAGCTCTGATAGTGAGTGTTGCTTTGTTTTTTAAAATATTTTTTGGTAATGATATTAGGAAATATCAAAATATTTATTTCTTTACTTGCTTGGTACGTTGATTAAGGTAATGCTTTACAGTTATTTTCTCAACAGAGTTCTTAACTGGTGTCTCTCTTTCATTCTCCGCTTCTCCCTTCTTTGTTACCTCTGTTGAATGTAGCACGCCATCATCATATATTTTCTCAAGTTCCTTGGGGTCTGTACATTGAAGAGGACATGTATACTGATCAATGTCTTATATTCAATATTTGTTGCATTTAAATACAGTTGGGCCCAACAAAAATGGCCAAGAACGACCAAGTGGTTTGGGGCAGTACTGTCAAGAGAATGCTTGCCAGAACTTCTATTGCAATCAATCAAATATGATGGAAGTGAGCCTTCGATGTAAGGAGGAGCAAGAAGCTGCTGCTACTGGTTAGTATATGTTCTATTTTTATTAGCTATATACCCTCGTTTATCTAAGTAAAGGCAATTTTAAGTTTGTTAGAAAAAAAAACTTTGGGTAATACTGCTATTGGGAAAAAATGGATTGCTTCGGCAAATTTAATTCTGTGCCACCTAAACATTTACTAAAGAATGCTGTTCATTTGTCGTAAAATTTTCAGTTGCAGTTTTTAACTTAGCTCGTTGTTCTATATGTCATTATTAGCGTTGACTGCTTGGAACTATTTCAACAAAAACTGACTTCTTTCAACCCTTTTTCGTTTGTGTATGTTTAAGATGAAGTTGACGAGCCTAGGGAGAGGGGATTATGGCAACCAATAGAGTCAATAAATCAAGAGAACCATCAACAAAATGCAGGTGGAAAGTTGGACGTGTTCATTTAAGTGGTGGTCGTTATTTCTGTCTATAAGGCTTTATTTGACACTTCTCTTGTTTTTTGTCGTGTTTCAGATACGATTGTGAAGCCTAAAAGGAAGGGAAGAGGACAGACAAGAGGGTTGTCACTTCAAATGAAGCGTCAACAGAGTGCAGATGGAAAGTTGGATGTTCTCATTCATCCTACAAAGCTGGCGGCAATAGGTCCAGGCCGCAATGATTTCATTACTGACCTTTCTCTTATTGTTCGCCAGAATGCATGTCTTAATGTGCGCCAGTGGAAGAAGGTTCCACAAAGTACTAGGGATACAATAGTGCAAAATATTCTGGTATGTTATGAAAACAATGGTTATGTATGGTTTTCATCATGATTTGTAAATGATATTTGATTAAAGGATAGATTTGCTTCTTTTTTTGCTGGTTCGTGAGTGTCATTCCATAGTTTTGGTTACGTGGAGATGAGTCTTATTTTAACCAATATGACAACAGAGATGTAAATTCACCTTTGACCAAATGGTTTTAACGAAAGTCAATTAGAAAGATGCTACTAATCTATTACACAGTTATGCATGAGGAATCATCAGTTTGTGGAAGCGAAAAAAAAATGGCATGACAGTGTTTGTGGGTGTGAGGGTGCCCCTGGTGTGCTGATAGATTTTTTGGAAAAGACAAAAGGTATACGTATTGCAGTTAAAGGTTTGATGAAAAAGGCTGATGCAATGTTGATAAATTGGCACTATAGTAGTGCTTTAGTGCTACTGCATTCCAGAATACCTCAGCATGTGGTCAAATATCCTTCCGCTTTTGTGACTGGCTGATATTGTAATCTGGATCATGATAGTTACTTTGTGATTATTTATCCAATTATTTTAGCCTATGCTATGGCATTCTTCTCTTTCTTTACTAACATAAGCTCTCTGTTTTTGTAATTTTGTCTGTTGTACCATTAATTATGTGACTATCTATGTACAAAGGTATTACAGCAAATATGTGCTTCGAGCCTTGTTAAAATTCATGCAGTGTAATATATATTCATTGGACAATGGTATTTTGACACCCATAATTTTTTTACTTCTATTTGGCACTACCCTTCACTTCTTTTTACTTTCTCTTTTTCTTGCCTTGCTGTCTCTAAGGGATCTTCTCATTTATGTAGTATTCTAATGTTCTCACTCGAGCTTTCATTCTATTCTAGCATTGAGTCTATGTTAAATAAACCATAAGTTGATTAGTAGTTAGAAAGTTAAAATCAGTGAAAAGTATCATATATTTGAAAAAGTAGTTTTGTTCTCCAATCACTTTGGTAAACAGCACCATAGGTTATCAAGGTCAAACTCTAATTTCAATTAGAGAAGTCTACAAGCACTTAAAGAATAACACTCGAGTTTGATCCTAAATATAATAAAAGAGAGGAAAGGAGAGGATCTTGTATATTTGTGTGGAAATTGGTGCCTTGGGATAGGGAGGTGCAGACCCTTAGGGGTTAATTCCCTTATTCTTGTAACAATATCTCAGCTTCCTGTTACTCTGGTTTTTTCTCTCGGTTATGTGTATTTGTGCTTTAAGAGAAAGCTTACCTTGTTTTGTAAGGCTGTTCCATTTGGTCTGTTTTTTCCTTGATTTATTCTATTAATCCATTCAAATATGTGGGTGCTTGCGTGGATAAATTAGCTTCTTTGGTTCAATTTTTGTTAACAGAACAATTGGAGACTTCCACATACAGATATGGTACGGAAGGCTATTCTGCATGAAGCGGGCCGTTTATATCAGAATTGGCGCAGCAGGCTTCATGAGTATTACTTAAAGTTTGAAACAAAGGACGAGGCCTTGAAGCATGTCCCTAGTGATGTTAATGATTCTGATTGGCAGTTTTTGGTTGATTATTTTAGCAGCCCTTATTTTGAGGTACAATAATTTATGCCCGTCTATATATACCTTTCTGCCCTGTGAATGTCAATAATTTTCATGACTTGCTCTATGTCAATCTTCAGATAATGAGTGCAAAAAACAAGGCAAATAAGGCAAAACAGCTGATAAAACATACTACTGGGTCAAAATCCTTTCTAGCAACCAGCTATGATGCAGTGAGATTTCTGCTTAACGTTTGTTCTTATGATTATTACGTCTATTTCTATGAAGTTTTCTTTATAATGCTAATAATAAGCATATGATTTTAACAGCGAGACCCAGTGACAGGAATGGAACCCGATATGCAGACTTTTTGGCAGTTGACACACAAAAGGGGAAATGGGGAATGGATTGACGAAGCGTCTAAGGAAATCAATGTAGTTGAATTTCATGTTACTGTTATATTTTTTTCTATATAATTTGATTTGATAATCACTGTCTTCTCTAAATGATCAATTGTTCATAGGACAAAGCTGCTCAACAAATTAATGAGAAAAGATGCCAAATAGAATATTCACAGGAAGGGGGAGAAACAAATGAAGAAGAAATTATCAGTACTGCCTTCCAAACATTGGTTGGGAAGAAATCATATATGCGTGGTTTTGGTCCTTTTGGAGCAGAACTAAGGTCATCATCGTCATCACGCTCCGATAAAATTCAACAGCTGCAGGCTGAATTAGATGCCCAAAAGAGAGAGACAGAGAATGCTAGGAAAGACTGTGATGAAATAAGAGCTAGACTTGTTGAGGTTGAATCCCATCTAGAGGATGAGCGGCTGAAACGCATAGAGCTAGAGGCTCGTCTCTTGGATCGTCAAAATGAGATACAGGAGATCAGCTGTCAGGTTCAGAACACCATCCAGGCTGCATTGTCTCAGTATCTTCCTCCAGTAAGTATAAAAGATAAACATATTGATGCTCAATTTTATGTACATTGGTTTAAGCTGACTTTAATTCTGAAATAAAGTAATTTTTAATGTGAGTGAGATTCGAATTTTCATTAATAATGCTTTTTAATCATAAGAATCATTGGAATGTTTTTCTGAATACCAAAAGATCTGACCTTTGTTATCAGAACGTTTGGCTAAATATTTTAAATTATTGTGTATATTATCAATTTTTACTTTTAGCCGTTCATGGATGGATTGAGGCTTTTTACAGTTAGATGTGAACCTTAGGAGGTTAATCAACTCAAAGGAAGTGTATGAAGCAAAAAAACCATGGAAACAATTGTTAATGGCAGAAGCATAAATGGGCATGGTTATGGCTTATGGCAATCAAACAAATGGAAAGGGAAAATAATAACAAGTAAAGAAATGAAAGTAAAAATGGATTGAGATAAGAGATGAAGAGTAGAACACGCAACCATTAATCCAAGAATTAAAGGATAAGTGCTAGGTGATTCACCACTTGAGAAAAACATCTCTATATGAGAACAAGGGAAGAGAACTCTCAAAAACTCATAAGGAGAATTGCATTCAATCTTCAAGGTATGTTTTCCAAATGAAGGAGATTCCTTATTTGCAATGGAGGAGCTCAGCCTAAGGGAGAAGAAGGGGCAAGAAAAGGGAGTTAACTTTCTTAATCTCCATTAAACATGGTTACACATCTTAAGCTCTTGAAATCAAGGAAGTGTAATGATTATATGTGAAAAGCAATGATCACTTGAGAGGGCAGCACATGGATGGTGTCTGAGGGAGTTCCAATTTACACAAGAAGTCTCTTGAAAGTTTGAAGAGTCAAGCGGAAGAGTCGAACCACTCATGTGTACATGAAAGTGACATGTGATAGTTTAGAAGCTCCAAAAAAACACTTCTTACTTTTTAGAATTTAGTAGTTCTAACTATTCTCAAGGTCCTCTAAAGACTTCGAAACTACTTATGTACAAATCTTTTAATCTAATCTTGCAAAGCTTTGAGTCTTTCTCTAGTTAGCCTCCCTTGGATTAAGGCTTTATCATAGGTGGCCTTCCATGATTAGCTTAGATTTTAGTACGAAACATATACATACATTTCTTTAGGTGTTGAGTCCTAATTTATAATTGGAATCTCATCTCATAAAATGGATACTTTTAGTGTAAACTTTTACATGTTATCAAGATGAAATACTAATTTTAGTCTAAGAACAGTACAAATAGGTTCCTATAAAATCAGTTAAGTTGTCCTACATTTTATTTTATTACATAGTAACATTTGATTACATAGCAGTATCATACTATCAATATTAAATTAGTATTTTTCGTAAAGTCTGAAAGTAGTAATACTTGGCTGCTGAGCTGAGGATTTGTCTGCAGTTAAAGGAGAGAAATATTGTGTTTTAACTAGGTAAAGATTACTATACATTTTTGGTTTTGTCTTTGATCTTGTGGGATGAGAGTAATATTGAGCTGTTTCAGCTGTAGATTTCTTTCCTTCTTCCTCATCTTGAATCTTGTCAAAGTCTCCAAATTCCTTTTTTAGCCTCCACTTTGTGTGCGTTTCTTTTCATTTTTCATATGAATGTTGCGTCTTTAAAATTTTCCTGTGATGTGTTCTTGTTTCAAAATATTCCTGTGGATAGAAAAGCGAAGCCGAGAGCTCAACGAAGAATAAAAGAAAGATCGCAGAGCTTGAAGCACAGCTCCATGAAGCAGAGGATGTGATAACAGATATTAGATCAGAATTAATTAAATATCGCAAGGATCAGGAAAGTTAGAATGAAGTGGTTCATATGCTACAATCTTAGTACTAAGTTTCTTTTGGCCTATGCTTATTATGTTCGAGTAGCTGCTACTGCTAACTGGTAAACAGACTTATTTATATTATACACTTTTTCATCTCCGAGGAATCAATTTGGTGCACTGTAACTGTTTGTTGAAGTATTTATTGGGAATTAAAGAGTTTCATGTATAGCTTTGGTGGGACTTTTTCCAAACCTTTATTTGTTTAATTTTAGATACGCTATATCTGAGTAAAGCTTTTAAGCATTATACAATAATTCGTCACCGTTGTATTGAGTGGGTGTACATGACTTTTTAAAATTTTATTAAAGACTAAATATACTTTTAGTCATATGCTCAAAAATTTTCTTTTTTTTCTTTTGATTTATTATATTTATTATGAAGATTTAATCAAGTGATATGATTATTTAAGTTTATTAGATTTTTGTTAAATTTAACTTTATATAAAACGACTATTTTGGTGGTCATACACAAATGAGCAACAAAAGTATTAACATTCTGTAACTTCAAAGACAAAAAAAATAGCATTTTGCAAAATTGGAGAAATGAAAAATGATTTTTTTTTTTTAATTTCGGGACTAAAAGAAATAGTGCTTCCAATTTAAAAGGCAAAAAAACATAGTTAAATCTTTAATGAAATTTGAAAATTTCATGTTTACATAAATGTTTAGTAAGTAATTTAGTTTTATACTTAGTTATATAATTATTTTAGTTCGTATACAGAAATAATAAAATTAATTTTTGTACCGTGTGATCGGACATGTCGGACGACACACGAAAAGATGGCCTGGTGTACTGAACGATCGGAGAGGACAGGCGGCACAAGGAAAAATATGGTGCTTTAAATGTACTAATTACGGGGCACAAAAGACAATCGTCCCAAACGATTTTAGTGCACATTTTTATTACTGATTTACTGTTACCGAACGAGTATTGGAGTACCTTTGGCAGGTGTACCGTACGGTACCCTAGGGGACCGAATGGTCTCTTACACAGGAAGACGGTCAGGCCACTCAAACCTGGATCAGGCAACCCGAGCTTAGCGACTAGGATGATCGAACGGTCCTTGTTAAGATGACCACCAGGCCGATCATCCAGGCCGATCTTCCAGGCCGGCCAATCATCCAGGCCGACCTTCTAGGCCGACCAACCGCCAGGTCGACCAACCACTAGGTCGACCATCCACACCTAGACCGACCATCCAGGCCAACCAACCATTTTTTACCCTTCCTTCAGCAGACTGTTCGGTCTTCCACACCAGGAAAAGTGTCCAGTCTCCATCGACCGTTCGGCCTTCCACACCACATGGAACGTTCCAGGCCTCTTCATCTTGTCTTCAATGCTCGGCATCACTTCACACCCGAAACAGCAGGTACCGCCCCCGAACGGAGCACGCACAAGATATCAAATAGCACACAACAGACGACAGTGAAGACAAATTGTGAAGGTGTTAGGAGTAACACGACCCATAACCGTAACAATTTTATTTAAAGAAATATTGGGATTGAGTAAAAAAAATATAGAAATTAAAATGAATTATCTATATTTTCTTGTATCTCTTTTTTTCTTCTTGCACTCCTATAAAATCCCTAAACCCCAAATTACCCCTAATTAAAATTATATTATCTATTGACACTAGGGTTGGACATAAATAACTAAACTGAACTAATATTAACTGTATTGTTTAATAGTTCAGTTTTAAAAAACTGAACTCATACCAGTTAACTAATAACTAAACTATTAACTAAACTTTTTCCAGATTATAAGTTTAAGGCAATTACTAACAAGCTCGGACAAGTCCTTGAGGTTGTTGCTCATATGGTCCTTCACTAAACCGGCGACGTCGGCAAAGCCATCCGCACAAGTGTCTTGGTTGGTGAGTGCGGTGTTGAGCCAGGTGAGGACGTCTTCATTGGCGGAGCCAACGGTATCGAGGGAGACGGTGCTGAGGGAGCGAGCAAGCGCGTCGACAGAATCGTCAAGGAATTCAAGACAGTCGTCGTAAGCGGCGTGAACGCGTGGATCCATGGTGGGGTAGGAAATTGTAGCAGAAGTGTAGAGCGCCTTGGAGAAGTGTTGCAGTATGACGTTGAAGGAAATGTGAAGCAGGTCCTTCTCGGAAGCCGCCTGGGATTCGGGAAAGTCCAGCAGCACGTTTTGCCGCGACGGACATTTTTGTTGCGAGAGTGAGAGAACAATGAAGGAAAATTTTAAGGTTCACAGTTAACTGGTTAACTACACTAAAAGGGTATGAAGTTCAGTTTCTTTTAACTGAACTATAAAATACTTTAATTAGTTTGTAGTTAAAATAAGTTCAGTTTTTTTAAGTACAATATAGTATGGTTAACTGTAGTTTTAGTACAGTTTATTGAATTATGCCGAGTCCTAATTGTCACTGTTCCTATTTTTATCATTATCTAAAGTCCAAAAGAAACAGAAATACAAGAACTGTTATGCACGATATTCTTACTGAAATCTAAGTGAAAAAGAAAAAAGAAATTGAATTCGTAAAGTGTTTTGATGAGATTAGTTCATGCGATTAAAATTTTTTACATTAAATTAATTTTCTTCATTGACACATACCTAAACATGAAAACAATTTACTTCAATTGAAATAAGAGTGTTTGTTTAGCATGTGGAAAAGAACTTACATTAAGTTAATTTAGTTGCAAACAATAGTACAATGTTGATCGAGACTAAATCCTCGAGAAATACATTCTTTTTTGTAAATTTGTTTATCGGTAAGAAGTTCCTAGAAGTACATTTTGATACGTTGTCAACATAAATTCTAATTTTAATTATGCATTGTTAATGTACAATAAGGACTTTTTCAAAAGAAATAAGTAATGTGAAAAACCTTTAGCACTCTATAAAACAATTGTAGAATGAGAGATTGATGTGATAATTTTTAGTGATGGTTAGAATGATCTTCAAATTAGATCCCTTAAGACATTTGTGAAATGAAATTGATGTGATCATTTTTAATAATGGTTGGAGTGATCCTTAAAGTAGACTATTTAAGAAAATTGTGGAATGAGATTGATATTACCAATTTTTAATAATGGTTGAAGTGATCTCAAAGTAAACCACATAAGAATAGGAATGACACATAAATTCGTTTTCAAGTCTTTGTTTAAATTATTAAAATATTCACAATTTATTAGGTAATTATATATATATATATATATATATTATTATTAGTATTATCTTAATCTTAAGTTTTATAATTCTTCTTAGTCTTTCATTATACATTTTTTTCTCTTTTTCTACTAATGGTTTGGTTTGTTCTATATTCACAAAATTCACATGCGTCTTCAAGGTATTTTTGCTCTTTAATAGAAGCAAGGCCTAATTTGACCCAACAGAGCACATGTGAAACCAAAACAGAAAATAGCATAACAGAAGAATATACCAAACAATAACATTGTATATAGGACTTTTTTGTCGGATATATTCCTCTCTTATGCTATTTTCTATTTTGGTTTCACATGTGTTCTGTTGGACCAAATTAGGTCTTGTTTCTATTACTCTTATCACACACAACATGTAGTTACGTTCAAATGATGTATTATCAATTATAGTGTTAAATAATTTTTATATTCCCCCTATGAATACATTTAGTACTTTTTAATATTTTTATTCATTGTTTGTTCACCCGAAAATGTTTGACCCTCAATTTTAAGTGTTCAATTGCATAAACTTTTCATTTACTAGGTAATATAAATAACTTATCTTTTTAATTCTCTTTGATCCTTAATTTATTTTTCTTTTGATCAACTTTTATTTTGCTAAAAAAATTTTCATTATCTTTCAACAATTGAACTAATTTGATATCTAAAAAGTTTTTTAGATATCTAAGACACTTTCCACGTTATCGTATCCTTAATTATATATTTATTCTTAATTGTGTGATTTGTTTTATGATGTATCAAATTGTTTTTAAGACAAACAAGTGATCATTTTTACTTCACTTAATATTTTTATTTGTTATTTATTTTATAATGTAAAATACTATTTTGATGATTTTTTGTATAATTACTTTTATTTTCTAACTCATTATCATAAATTTAATTTTATCATCGCAATTCAATAAAGACATTTCATTTACTATAATATAATAATTTGATATCATTGTCATGAATTTTATTTATTACCATCTATCCTAATAGAAGTTTAAAAGATGAAAAAATTATGTTAAATTTCAATTATTATTAATTTAATTTTTGTTAGGTGTTAGTTTGAAAGATAATATAAAGATATAGAAAATGACATTTTAGAAGGGGTAGTAGTTTAAATACAGTGAGACTCGATTATTTTAATATTATAATGTTTTAATATAAATAGTTTTTTATGAACGAATTTCATTATTTTAAAAGATATTATCACTCTAGAAATAATTTTTTTAGAGTTCTTTTACTTTTATCTAAGATTTCATTCTTTTTGTTCGTTTGATTGAAGAATTCCATATAATTGATCATTGTGGTGAGCTCTTCAATTTGAACCATTAGTTTCTTCGTTCGTCTAAGTTGAGTTTTAATCCTTTTTCTTAGTCTTTTTTGTTATCAGTTACATGTGAACATGCATCTTTTTAGTCATTTATATAAGTCTTTGTTAATCAGTAATCATAATTATGTCCATATTGTTCTTATGGTGTTTCTATGTATAGATAGAGCATCTGCAAGTTGGGAAGAGCTTCGCCAGTTAAGGTCTTGTGAGTAGTTGAATTAGGTGAGGGAAACTAGTTATTTTTTGTGTGCATGAGTTTGATAAATTTGATGATCTTCATGTTGTTGCTCTAATGCAATTGAAGATGAAATTTGATTATTTTTTATGAATTTGGTATGTTTTGAATGATTGTCATGTTTTAGTGGTTTTTGGTTGATTTTTTTGTTAATTGAGGGAATTAGAATTTAAGAAATTGAGCCCATTGGTAAGTGTCCAAATATTAAAAATTGCTTTTTACCAAAGTACTAAGAAAAGAATACCAAATTAATCAATTGAACATGCCTCATTTTCCCTAAATCACATAATTTTATCTGATGGAATATGGTATAGCAGTGAGCGGTGACAAACTAGGAGCATTTTAACTCAAAGTCGTTAAGCACAAGTTTGTATCATTGAACGTCATATTTTGTGAATGTCTTGACATTAAGCGACAATAGGACACCGTTGAGTGCAACTTTTGTGAGAAGGATGGTGTTAAACATTAGAACTATCGTTAAGCGCCACTTTTTGCAAAAGGTTTGACACTAAGCACTACTTTTGAGTGCGAATTTTTATGTTGCATCTTCTTTTCTTCTTTGGTGGTATGAAATAGATCTGTAATGGAATTAATGTATGCTTATAATATTGTTTATTATTATTTGTAGTGATGATTATGATTGTAGACAAGTACGATGATGGTGTTGAGAGAATTTCAAGGAAAAATTCTTTGTGGTGATGATCTTAATGTATGCATTGACATTTAGGAGGTCAACAAGGAAATATCCCGACATTCTACCAACCATTCAAGTCATATAAAGAAAAATGATAGGAAGGAAAAAAATGGCAAGAGATCTTAGCCACTGGACTATTTTGGTCCTAGGTGCGAATGAGACTAACTTTATTAGTGATAGGGTGTGAACTCCTATGTTTATGACTCTACAAAGTATACATACCATTACGAGTGCACGCTTCACGTGAAGCCCAATGTCAAAGGTATGTATCGAGATAATTGAGTTTAATGTCAACTCTTTGTATCATGATTTATTTTATTTAATCAATGTTTAACTTATATTTAATATGATTTAATTGTTTTAAGATAACTTTTTTTCACACTAACTTACCATATCATCTCTTTTGTGTTTGTTTGTCTCACTTCACGGAATGAACAGATGAGAAGTAGATATTAATGCACCTTTGGTAGAAGGCGATGATGACACACTATTTTTTTTTTCGATTTATAATAATTATTCTGTATAGAAGTTTTCTAAAACTTTAAGTGATCTTTATTTGTTTTATAAACATTTTATTTTTACTGTTATATTTTACTAATAATGTCTTATTTTACTTGTAAGTTGCTAAAAATGGATGTTTCATATAACATCACCCCTATAAATTTTAAGAAATAGATATTCTTAGTTTAATTTTTTTCTATAGATTGAAAATTTTTGTTGTATAACGTTTGATTTAGCAAAACATAAACAAATAATATACAATATTCTATAAAAGATTAATTTAAAAAATATTGTAGCAGAAAATATTCTTTGTCATTTTTATTGTATAACCTTTGTAATACTTTCTTTATACCACTATAATAACCATTAACAGGGTTATTTACGATATAATTTAACAGTAACATAATATGAATTTATTTAACTATTTAAGGATTTCTAATAAAATATGAATGATCTAACATTCTATAGGCATGTATTATAACATAAAAGTTTACATAAAGTAATAGAATTTTTTTTAAAAACAGTAAGGTACTAATATTATTATAAAAAAAGAAGAAAGATAATCTTACAGAAAAGGCATGAATATCATAGACTTCATGCGTTGACTCAAACAAACTCAGAGCAATTACGAAACACCTTGGATTCGTCATTTTGAAAAATCAGAACAATCTATGCACAAGAGTTGCTGGCAGAAGTAGACACCGTGAATCTTTTTTCTTAACTGTCAGCATGGATTCTAATTCTTAACTGTTGGCAAAGAAGGTACACATGAATCATTCTTAACTGTGTTTGCTCCGGTATGTTTCCCTCAGATAGATCCCAATTCTCATGATCACTCTTGTTCTAGCTAATTTCATTTTGTATACTAGTTTCATTTTAACTGTTGCTAATTCCACACTCACTGGTTTTACTTTATCTAAAAATATATCCGTAAAACCTTTAATATTAACAAACAAACAAAATATTTGTGTGCTTCTTAATGATTACATGAAATTTAGTAAAGGGTGATTAATAAACGGTTCAATATTAGTTTTTACATGTTGAAGCTTTGGAGTGTTTCATATTCATATTGAATAACCTGATGTGTTTGTTTATATACTGCTGATTCCTAGGGTTCAAGTTGTGTAGTAGTTTTACGCTTTCAGCTTTTCTTTGTTATCTTAGGCTTTCAAAATAATGTCTGGGCTTGAACTTGTTGGCCCTCTTGTTGGAGAGATGGGATCGATTGGGGTTGGAGAAATGCATACTACAATTGCATCTAAATTTGCATTTTCCAAAAATCTGGATGACAATTACAACATTTTGGTTAAAGATACAGAGATGCTACATGCAATAAAGAAGGATAAAGATATGAAAGCTCAAAGAAACAGCCATAAAGATACTACCAATGCTTACAAACTGTGGACAAACAGGGTATCAGAGGCCACTGAAGAAGTACAGAAGCTGAAGCTTAAATATGAAGAAAATACCCTACCCTGGTGGCGCATTCAAAAGCGTTCCTATCTAAGTGAAGAAATGGAGAAGAAGAGCAATTGTGTTCGTCAACTTATGAATGATGAATGTTTAAAAGATTTTCTTGTTGATAAACCACCAGAGCCTGTTTTAAAGGAGTTAAATGTTCCACAGATAAGTGGATATCCAACCCTTCAAGGCGCCTTGGATAATACTCTGGTTTTGCTGAAAAATAATAAGATCAAGATCATTGGAGTGTGTGGAACAAAAGGGGTGGGGAAAACAACAATAATGCGGAATCTAAACAACAATGAAGAAATAGCTAAACTGTTTGAAATTGTCATCTTTGTAAAAGTCACATCTAATGATCGTAAGCTTCAAGAGAAAATTGCTCATCGGTTGATGTTGGACAAAGGGATCAACAAGGAGGATAGCGACGATGTTGCAAGAAGAATACACAGAGAGCTTGAGAAGAAAAGATATTTATTAATTTTGGACGAGGTTGAGGATGCCATCAATTTGGAGCTGTTGGGAATCCCAAGTGATAATAACAATGGCAGTAAGGTGGTAATTGTCACTCGATTCCCTCTTGTTTACAAGTTGAATAGGGTGCAGAGGGTCATCAAAGTTGCGGAGCTATCTCCCGATGAAGCATGGAAGATGTTTAGAGATACTGTCCATGCCTTCAATCCTAAGATTGATTCCCCTGACATTCAACCAACTGCAAAACTTGTATGCAAAAGATGCTCTCGTCTTCCACTTCTCATTTACAATATAGCAAACTCTTTTAAATTGAAAGAGTCTGCTTCTAGTTGGTGGGCAGGACTTGAAGATCTTAAACCATGGCCAGAACTTCAAAGCCAAGGTTTAGAAGAGTTGTACTCGTGTCTGAAGTTCTGTTATGATGAACTAAATGATAAAAGGAAGCAGAAATGCTTTCTATTCACTTCACTGTATCCTGCAGATAGCAAGGTTTACTCTGATTATTTAGTGGAGTGTTGGGCAGCACAAGGTTTACTTGGTGATATAAATGATACAAGGTCATATCAAAGTGCACGCAATTGTGGTATTGACATATTAGAACATCTTGCTAATGTCTCACTACTAGAGAAAGGGGAAGCAATGATATATGTTAACATGAACCATTGCATGAGACAACTTGCATTGCACATATCCTCTAAAGATCCTGAGTGTAGCTTTTATCTCCAAGACGGTGAAGAATCTGAAAATCTCTCAAATTCAAGAGCTTGGCAGCAGGCTAGGTGGGTCTCTATGAGACAAGTACATGAGTTACGAAGAAGTCAAGATTGCAGCACGATTTTGACACTGTTGCTGAGAAAAAATCCCGAGCTAACTGCACTACCAGAGTGTTTTTTTGAGAACATGACCAGTCTACTTCTGCTAGACTTGTATAGTAGCATGATTACACAACTGCCATCATCTCTATCAAAATTGACTGGTCTACGGGGTTTATTCTTGAACAGATGTGAGCTATTGGAATCACTATCATCTGAAATAGGATTACTTCAATTTCTTGAGGTCCTTGACATACGTGATACTAAAGTAATTTTCATACCTCTACAAATTGAATTCTTGACTAAGCTAAGATGCCTACGAATCCCATTCATTGCAAGTGAAGATAATGAAGCTCAAAATGTTCATGTAATTTCAAAGCTTCATAGGTTGGAAGAATTAACTATTCAAGTCATATCCTATGAACAGTGGTGCAATGATGCTAAAAATGTGCTGGCACATGTGGCTTCTTTGGAAAATGTAACTCATCTCAGATGTTGTTTTCCCTCCTCAATCATTCTTGGAGAATTTCTTTCAAGAAGCAAATCATGGCATAAGAAGCAGAATTCATTTAGATTCACTGTAGGATGCCAGAACTCAAGGCGACCTCAAATACTTGAATCCTTTGAATATAAAATTACTAATTATTTGAGGTACTGCAATGGTGGACAGAAGGATGACCCAGCAATTATTGAGGTACTACCAAAAACTGATGCATTTGAATTAGTCTGCCATAAAGATATAAAAAAATTGTCCAATTTTGCTGGCATAGCTTGTTTGGAACGCATTCGTGGTCTTTTGATTAAAAGATGCAACCAAGTTTTGACAATTGTGTCAGGCGAAACTAGTAGCAATGTCATGAACGGAATCCAAATAGAAACGGCAGTCATCTTACCAAATTTGGAGCAACTTTATTTGGAAAATTTGCTCAATTTAAAATGTGCTTTTAGAGGCCCCCTGCACAGTGGAACATTTTCCAGATTACAAACTCTGTCATTGAAAAATTGTCCAAGACTGAGTCAAATTTTCAGCAATGGAGCAATTCAACATTTTTCAGAACTTCAGAAGCTGAAACTTGAAGATTGTTCAATAATTGAAGAACTTATTGGAGAAGACATTGAAAGAGAAAGGGATGTGCTTCCAAAACTGGAAATACTTCTGCTAGTTAACTTGCCTAACTTCAAAAGTATATGCGCAACTCATACATTGGCCTGGTCCTCTTTGGAGCTGTTAAGGATACATAACTGTCATAAGTTTAAAACTATACCACTAGACAGTGTCAATGCAGTCAACTTAAAGTCCATTAAAGGACAGCAAGAATGGTGGGCTAACTTGGATTGGACAAACAATGAAGAGGTTCTTCAGCGATTGCAACCCATATTTGTTGCTTCCAATGAGTATTTTTCTTAGATATTTTCTTTCATGCTGTTGAATGTCAAAAATAAGATGTGCTTGCTTGTCATTCCTTACTTTAACGGAAGAAACTAAAGAGAAAGGCAGCTCGTATTGTATTGTTTTATGGTTTATTGTGTGTTTGTACCTAACAAACTTTTAGCCTTGGAACTAAATCAATTAGAATGTGCAAGATGTGCTTGAGTTGAAAAAGAACCACTAATGTTTTCTCATTCAAACTTATATTACTTTTTATGTATATTATTTGTCTCTATAGTTAATGGGATAATGAAGTGAGAACCTCTTCTATAAGTATTATTAGAGATATCACGTCAACTAGAAATAGTCTCAAATTATAATTTATAAATGAAATATAAATCACATCTTATATATCAGATTTTTGAAATTTAATTAGGCATGAATTTCATTTGTTAAGAAGTCTATTAAAAGTCTATTATAGCAAAATTCGTTGGAGCTCTTGTGCCACAACCACACCTTATAAGTAAGATATAATTTTAGAAGTAGTTCTATTCATTAAAATGATCTAAATTGTTACTCAAATTTAAGTAATTGTTGGATCAACAAAATAGATTCCTTGCAAAGACAGTCACATTGTAAAAAAAAATTATCATTATCTAGCACATATACAAGCTTATCTACTGAGGTCTTATTAAAAAGAATGTCATCATTTTATATCTCAAATACGTAAAGTGTAATCACTAACGTTAACAGGCTTTTGGTTGAAAAAAGATCATTCCAAAGATTTTCTACGAAGCTTTATGAAAATACTAGCCTGAAAACAGAACTCGATGCTATGTGAGATGCTCCATTTTAAAACAACATTACTGCCAATAGACAGGTAATACTCCTTAGCATTGTTGACTCAGTCAGAAGGCTTCCGTCTAAGTAGGTCAAGCACATCAAGCTTATCGATCTTAGCAGAAAGTATGAAGTCATTTTCTGTCAACCCACCTGCAAAAAAATGAAGCTCGTTTATGGTATTCTATGTATTAGGTAGTAAATTTAAGAAAAATAAATGTTTAAAACCACAAAGGAAGCAAGCTTATTGAGCCTCCAAATCTCTGCTAATCTTAAAATAGAGTATTTGTTAAGCTATGATATTACTGAAACCATCTACTACGGATGCAAATGAGTTTAATAAGTAGCCATACCCAGGGGCTTAAAAGATAGACACAAAATCAATATCAAAGATCTAAGAAGTATATCAAAATATCTTTAGCATATTATCATTTACTACCATTTGTGCTATACGAATGAAATTTTCTAGTAAAGGTACAAATTAAGGTACAGCTTGTAGGAATTTAGTAAGAAAATGGTAAGGAAGACAGAAAAGGAGGGAAAACCCGGTGAAGCATAATTAACAAGACTATGGAAAAGAGTATTTAAGAAAAAAAGTTGCACAATTTCTGTTCATTCCTATCGAAATATATTCCTCCCAAGACTGAATATGGATAACATGAAGAAAAAATGGTACATGATTCAACTAACTTATCTATTTATTTTAGTGATTTGTACGTCGAAAATACATAAAATTGATCAACATGTCTATTTGATTCAACTGTTTTCCGTCATTGTCTAAATAAGGAAGACAAGCGTATTATTCAGAAAGGAGGGTTTACTCTGAGAAAAAAAAATCATTTTTCATCTCTCTTGTTTTTTATTTTTAATTACAAAAAAAAAAGTTACTTTTTATTTTATTTTATTTTTGAAAATATTTTACTTTTAGTATTACCTATAGGAATATTTGAAAAGAGACAAGATAAAAACTAAAAACGAAAGCAAAACACATTTTCTTAGACCAAGTATGTCCTAAATTTTTCTAATATAGCCCATTTTCATATGTTGTCTTCACTGTTAGCCGTTCCACGGCTTCATCGATTTTACTTCCAAAATACTCTATGATCTCAAAGGGGTTTTCTAGTTGGGCTCCTATAAAGGTATCTAAAACCTTTTTCCTTTCTAGTTTGTTTTCATTTTATGTTATTCTCACGACACACACTTTCTGCAAAAGGACAAATAGAAACTGAAGCTTATTTTTTTATGATAGGAGCTTCTCGGGGGACTCGGGTAATCAAAGGGTAAGCTTCATAAATCCACTGAGTATGCTATTTTTCTCTCTCTCCAAAGAGGGAGGAACTCATTGCTTTCCAGAGAAGCAGTGATTAAAACCAGAGTCCTTTGTAAACATATGTGGGTTAAAATCTTCAACGTCTTTCCAGAGCCTGAACTGTGCTGATTTAGGGTGTATCTTGGAACCGCAAATGGGGGTTCACGCTTTCCAAAGCTTGAGTCTGAGAAGAAAAAATTGTGCCTTTTGCGTCGAACAAATTTTTACATGAACTAACACATGGTACTCTCACATTATTTCTTATCTACCAGCTTGTGATTATATAACTTAAAAAGTTGAACAATGAATAATTCATACCAACAGCATGAGTCCAAATCTCGATAGTAACATTATTCCAGCCGACAAGGTGAAGATCAGGATGATGACCTGCATTATAAACATCCTCTTGGTCACATATTGTATGTACCCTTCAAAATGAGATCTAATAAAACGAAAACAGAACACGATACCTTCACTTTCAGCAAGAACAGATACTATTCTAAAAAAATCCAATCCCTTGGAGAAGGTCCTTACTGTCCATGACCGCCTCAGCTTCATGACACCACCATCGTTTACCAAATTCCACTCAGGAACCTAACCACTCAATATCAATAGCCAATATCATGAGTCATGAGACTTGTAAACCTTGAATTGACAGATACAAACCTGTGGCATTAGAGTCTGTGCTGAATCTTCACTCATGGGCCGTAATTCCTTCAGATTGCATGGCACACATTTCTTATCTGTCAGACCTAAGGGAGAACAAAAGAAAATTTATCTAAAAAAATCTAGAACCTCTTTTATAATTTTCATATCCCAAATTTAAGTACAGTATAAAATCAAGTTTTTACTGTAAATATAATAAATAGAAAAAAATTGAAAGACTAATGATTTCTTATTTACTAAAAGTACATGAGGTAGACCGAATCAGAATGCACTTTAACTTCAAATGCCCAGTCTTGTATCCCAATATAAAACTATGGAATATACAATGTCATACACTTTGTTCCTTAATTAAAGAAGACATGATCAAAGTAAGCAAAGCAGCTCCAGCTAATGAACGTGCAGAAGAGAGGTATATACATATGTAAACATATAGTATATACAACAAACTTCCTAAACAACACTGTCAATCAACAAAATTCCCTGGGGGCAATGGAAAAGTGAATTGGAAAGTTCTGTTTTACAACTAGAATAGCACAAAAGAACAAAGCCACAAGAGAAAAGGGCCAACTTAAATTTGTGTATCACATGCAACAAGCTATAGAGACGAGCAGCATGTCCATTTTCAATCAATTGCTATTCCATTCAACACTATCTGTCTTGTTCGCCACATTTTTCTAGTCTTGGTGATGCAAATGTTGCAAACCTAAGAAGAGTGATCAAAGTTGATGAAACTAAAAACATGGCCTTTATACATATCATTGGAATGACGAGTACCAGAAAACAAAAATCAATTAGCAATGAATACACATCTATATAGAAACGAGGAAAGCATGAGCATCTGAGGAAGTTATTTAATGCATGAACGCACGTGTAAGCGATCTGTGAGAAGCAGCCATGTCTGGAGCGAGAAAAGGTAATGGTAGATTAGGTTGAGAGAAGCACAAGGGAATAGGAATCGAAATGGGAATAAATGTACAGAGAAAATGGATGAAACAATCCGCTGCGCAGAGGGTGTCACCTTCTCTGTCTGATCCGAAAATGTGGCACTGCCACGCGGGACCTTAAATTATGTAATTGTTTTCGCTCCAAAGAAATAATATAATTAATAAGTTAATTATTATTTTTTAATAATTATTTATTTGGTAAGTATTCATTTTTTTTTATTTTGTTTCATTAAATGTTTATAAAATTTGATAGGTAGATTTTAGATTTAATTAGTCTTTCTCTATATTTTAAAGTTTTCAATGTAAATTGTCAGTTAGTAATGTCTCGGTAAAAATGTATTATCATGTGAACTTTTAACCATCAAAATAATATTTAATACTTAATAGAAAAGCAATTCTAGTGTATCAAGTGATATTTGCTTAAAAACTAGATATTACAATATATTATGGTCGTATATAATTTGGATTTGGATAAAAATATAGTGGAAATTATAGTTAAGTTGTTGAGTTTTTTTTTTCTTTTTGGGATTAGCTAATAACGTTTAATCTCATGTCGAGTGGTTAATTTATAATATACAATGTAAATATTATGTTACAAGTTAATTTTATAGGTTAAATTAGATTTAAAATATATTTTTTAACATATTCACCTTGGTGATAGGTTTGAAGTTCTTATTGTAAATCGACAATTTGAAATTTATTGTTATGGAATAATCATTGAAGAAGATCGGATCATATACTAAAAACGAGTTCCATCCATATAACAGATTGCTTGATAGGAGGTGGGACGAAGCGGGTAAACCAATAAATTACCATTTTGCTACATTGTTGCCATGTTTCGTGCAATGGATCAGGAGAAGGCAGGTAGGAAAGATTGTCAAGAACAAAGCATTCTTTGCTTTTTGTTTCCAATGCAACAAGCATAATATTTCTACTTTTGAAAATTGTTGTCCATAGAAAAAAGGAGAAACCATAACTAAGAGCGAGGTTTTCTCCTAGGTGTAGAAATAGAGGATTGGTTGTGAGGTGATTAGAATAATAGGTGGCCATAACAAGAGATGGAAGACAATTACATATGATACCATGTAAAAACTAAACATATTAAACTTGATCGTCACCTTATTAGACAGAAAATCACATAGGGTCTTATTCACCTCTTCCATATTCCTTCTTCACGAATGTTTTCACCAAGTCCTTACATCCCACTATTTTTCGGACTATTATTTCCAAGCTTGGCCTGTACAATCTCCATGCCTAACTTGAGCAAGGGTTATAAAGATTTAGTGAAAATTGAACCTGTCAAGTTGTTTATTGCCAAGCTTTTTGTTGTCGAGCTTCTCTTTGGAAACCCAAACTTATCAAGCTTATCCTCAACAACCTAAGCTCGCTAAGCATATTCTCAGAGTTTGTCGAGTTTATCCTCAATTACCTGTTTTCTGTTATTTTTGTTAAAAGATTATATTCTTCCTTTGTATAGTCTTCTTTAACTTCATAATAGTATAGTTTATGTCTTGTTATTAAATCTTTCTAAATTTTATAAATCGAATGTGCATGTTCACATTGACTTGCTCTTTACACCAAGGTATAAGTTGAATACCATTTTTAAGTTGTTAAATATGTAGAACGACTCCTCGCGTTCGATTTAAAGGAGTAATGATGATGATATATATTTTCTACACATTTATAGTTTTATATATACAGACATTATTTTTTATTGGTTTAATCATTTACGAGGTTTCTATTTATGTAAAAACGTCTCAAATGTTACCAATGAGGAGCATTGGTAAATTTGAAGACAATTGATTTTGATGATGTTACAAGACGATAGACTTTAAGGATTGATATATTTGTTTTAAAAGCATCTTAGTAGTTTACAAATGTATTAGGAATGTATTTGAGTATGTAAAACTTAGAAATTTCATATCTCTAAAACTGTTACGTATTTAATCGATTATTATAAGCTATAATCAATTATCATGAGCTTTTTTGAAAAATCTTGTTGCTATGAAATAACGGCAAGGGTGCAATTGAATCAATTTTACATAAATAGAGACCTAATTGAGCTAAAAAATAATAAAATGACATATTTGAGACATTTCTGCATGAATAAGAACTTCAAAAAAAGGACTAAACCTTGTAATTACACATAAATAAAATATTTTGAAAAATATTTTGTCTTAACACGCCAAACTTATATATGAATTTTATGTGAGAAAATTTGGGACAAATGCCATCTAGAAAAATATTCATATGTAACTATATGAATAATAATTCGTAAAAATAAAATCTATAAATAATATTTTTAGGACTTTAACAAAATATATATATATATATATATATATATATATATATATTAATTAGTTGTTAAATATGTTAGATTTATTAAAATAATTAATGAACAACAATTTCATGAGTGTTCCAAATCCCTTTAGAAAAGGGAAAGATATATGAAGGATTGAACATTGGGAACAATTAATAAACCATGTAGATTTGTCTCTGATCTTCCCTCATAGATGAAGACCATGATTCCTATATGTAACCTTTGTTCCTTTATGTAACCACTGTCGGTTACTTTTCTTAAGTTTCAATATTTCAGGCTCCTCAATAAATTAAAATATTGCTTATGGTTTCTACACAATAATCATTTCATGACATATATGTCCTTAACCACATTTACTTAATTAAATCACTTTATAATTAATTAATAAATTATAATGATCCTAACACGTTTAATGACTTATTATATATACATAGATAGATATAGATATATATGAATGACCAAAATTGCTAACAATATCCCATTGGTCACAAATATATATCCATATAAATCTTTACAAATGTGTTCGACTTTATGAACTCAAAATTTTCATTGTATGCCTTGAACATATCCAAAGATCATGTCCATTGATTATATCTGCATGTAGAACCAAAACAGTTTTCATTGCATAAATTGCAATCAAACCTAACAATGACCACTAATGTTGATAAAACTAAATGACATGGATTTATCATGAAATGTGTAGCATGAAAATTACTTAAAGGTGACCTGTACATATTTATTTTCAATCAGTCCTTACTTTATCTCAATGAGATCAATACAATAACCTTAATATACAAAGTGTAATTTCTGAATAATAAAACATATATTTATAAACTAAAAAGTGTCCACAAGAATGTATGCATACATGAAAACCAGATATAAAACACAACACACAAAAGCGACTAACTCCCACTAAACCAAAGATTCCTCAAACTATAAAACACCCATATGAGCAATATGTTCATGAAAGACCTTGGGTGTAAGAGTCTTATTAAGAGGATATACCACTAAGTAGTTTGTCCCTAAGTGTTCAATGGAAATCATTCCATTTTTGTATCATTTCTTTGACAACTGATTTGTTGTCATAGTATACGTAAGTGGTCCTTCAATTCCCTTTATAATATGCAACTCTATGACAAATATCAATCATATACCTTGATTTGATGTCTCATAAGATACTACAAATTTTGTAACCATAGTGGATAAAGTCATAAGGGTTTGCTTAGTATTGAAATGAGAAATCACACCACCAGCTAGCATGAAAATATAACCTGAAGTAGATCTTAAACTATCTCGGCATCCTGCAAAATTGCGTTAGAATACTTAATGATCTCTAGTCTGACCCTACATACGTGAGCTTATAAACCTTTGTTCTCTTGAAAAAACTTCATAACTTCATTGATTGCTTTCCAATGATTCATTCATGAATTACTTAATTATCTACCAAAAACCCCAACTATGTTTGTTATATCCAGACGGTACATACTTATAGAGATTTTGAATTGTCTGACCTTATTCTTTCTCCCAAACTCAACATCCTCAAAGAGTATGGTTGTTATTGTCTTAAAGATATCTTTAATTTGGGATAATAAAATTTGTAGTCCTTGATTTTGTTTTTTAGCTCTATGAAGTCAATATCATGCTTAGTACCATGCAATTTTGTATTTAAGGATTCATATCGTATAAATAATATATATATTATTATTAGCCAAAAGTAAATTGGTTCCAACAATACTCGAATTTAAGTTTCAACTCCTTAAGTTTTGAAGAAATGTTTGACATCTTCATAATGTAATCTCTCACATTTCCTTTGTATTGATACGTCATGGAAACCAAGCTTTGAAGAAGCGTACTTGCTTCCACCTTATCGCTTTTCACAAAGAACTTTTCAATCACAGCAAGGAAATCTTTAACACTTGTAATTTCTTATAATACAACACCTGTATAGACCACTGGAATGTCGTGCTTAATGATCATCAAACTCATGCTATTTGAGCGATCCCACTTCTCATATTTCTCCTTTCGTCAAAGGTACTTGAGTCCATAAGAGAACGAGGTTTCTTAATCCTTAACGGAAGGTCGAGATCCATACAACCAAGAACTATCTCCATGTTTTCTTTCCAGTCCTTAAAATTTGTATCGATGAGGACCATAACTGAATTTATGTTGGTAGATATTGAAGTCATCGCAGTTGTAACAAAGGAATTAAGCTCACATAATAAAAATTAATAATTATATAAATATATTCAAATAATAGTCTATCTTGTCTCAAGACACCCAATGCCCCATCAATATAAAGTATTTGAATAGTAATATTAACGATTAAAGATATATTGGTGTAATGATTAAACACTGATAATCAAACATGTCCAACAACAAATCTATCTTTGGATTGATTTATCATTGACATGCAAAGCCTTATAATTATCATCTTTACCATCACAAGTTTGTATGCAATCAAGCCAAATATTAATCTTTCTTTGGACCAACCAATACTTGAATGAATATACATAAATATGAACATTCATAATTTCTCTATAAACTACCCATAAAAAAAGATTCACTTTATGATTTCTTAATTCAAATAACTCATTCAAATTTATGAACAAGACCAAAATTGAATATTCATTTATCCCCAAAACCAAAATTATTTATTAATTTTACTTTAAAATACACATAAAACCCAAAACGAGATCTAAATCAGATCCAATATTAGATTCAGGCCTCTAAAACAGATATGCACCTAATCGGATTTGCTCCATAACCAATCTAGACGAAATTGAGTATCATTCGAACTGAACAGTGACGAACTGAACCACCGCAAAATCCACTGCGCGAACCACCACAAAAACCAACGTGATGCAGCGTCACCGTGACGATAACTTGTAGGACCACAATAAATGCCCTCGTGAGAAGCCTCCTCCACCGAAAACCAGAGTCAACGAAGACGAAGACTGCCACACTAAGATAAGACCTCGTTCGTCGACAATGACAACAACAAAACAAAACCCAGAAGCGTCATCGCAATTCACAACGCCTTGAGCAATGCACAAATTGGGGATTTCCCAATTTTAGGTTTTCCAATTTTCAATTTAGGGTTCTTTAGATATTATAACAGGCGTTCTTAATTGGGTTTTGCATTCATTTTAATCAAACCACAAATTAATGAACAGTAAAGGATTTCATATGCAACCAACAATCAATTAAATGAAAAAACTCTATAAGTAGATTGGTCTCGAATCTTCCCTCTATATAACACCTTAGTTTCTCTCTTAATTTTCTGTTTTGATGAATAAAAATAATAAATATACTCACAGATGAGAACCATGATCCATTTATGTAATCTTTGTCGATTACTTTTCTTATGTTTTAATATTTCAATTTGATCCCTCAACAAATTAAAATATTATTTATAATCTTTATACAATAATCGTTTCATAATATATATATATATATATATATATATGTTTTTGACCACATTTACTTATATTAATTTATAATTAACTAATAAATTATAATTAACTAATAAATTATAGTGTCTGACCCAATTTGTTATGTATAATTACTAACAAATTAAAATTTAAGAATAGTAGTTAAGGAATTCAAAATATACAAGTTTTCATTATAACTTGCATGAATTATAGGTTGGAAATTACATTAAAATATCGTGAATGATAATTTTTAATGAAAACTTCGATTTTAAATTCTTTACGTGGTTTCTATAAGCATTTTCCATATTAATAAACAAAAAAGAGTAAAATTGTTTCATACAAACTTATTTTAAACCATATCTTTCGTAATTTTGCTTTCAATCTTTACAATTTAGAATATTTTTTATTTTTTTGTTTTCAAATTTTATATTTTAAATCCATGTAATTTATAAATATTAAGTTTAATTTATTCGTGTAAAATACGTTTGCTAAAGAATTGGAAGTATCATGTAATAACTTATTTTAAGAATTAATTACTCCTTTAATCTTTATAATTATACAAATTTCACTTTTTAATCTCTACACTAAATATCGTCTATTATAGTACTTATATTATTTTCTTTTATAATTTTTTATACTTTTCTATTTATTTTGTTTTAATTTAAACTCAGAGTCTAAAATATATTAAAATAATATATACAGACACTAAAATATGCCTTTTTAATATGATAAAAATAGTATTTGCTTAACTATAAAAACTAAATAAATAATAAAACTCTACATTAATTTATGACTATCATACACTTTGTAACATGATTATTTTTTAAAATATTAATTTTAATGTCAATAAGGTATATCACATCTGAGTAGAGAGACTATTTTTTCTAAATAACATAATTAAAAAACAATTCAAAGAGTAAATATAAAACCAAAATGAACACATATCTAAACCTATATTTTTTTAAAAAGTTTTTTTTTTCAAAAATAACCATTTAACCATAAGAAAATGCCAAGGTTAAGACAGAAGCATGAAAATAATGATGTATAATAGCATAAAAAGAAAAGAAAGAGGTTAAAGAAGGGCGAAGTTGAAAAATCCAAAACCCTTTGCACCTACGAAGAGTGAGTTAGCGAGTGAAGCCCTAGACTGCACACACATACTCCCTCCAATGGCGGTTGTTGCGCAAACCCCTGACATCGCCGGCGAGCGACAGTCCGGCCAAGACGTTCGCACCCAAAACGGTACCTTTTCCTTCTCTATCTTTCTCTGGTTATATTCTTCGTCTTCCACGAGGAATAACGAAGCAACCATTTCTAACATCGTTCGTCCATTTCTCCGGTAACGCAGTGGTGGCGTGCCAAGCCGTTGCCAACATCGTCAAAAGCTCGTTAGGTCCCGTTGGTCTCGACAAGGTAGTCTCTCTCTCTCTCTCTCTCTGTAGTTAGATCTTAGATAAAGTTGGCAATGTTTGAATCGATTCGCTACGCGCTTTTTTCAGATGCTCGTCGACGACATTGGCGACGTCACAATCACCAACGACGGTGCTACGATTCTCAAGATGTTGGAAGTGGAGCATCCTGCTGCTAAGGTGAACGAGAAATGATTTTTCTTTGCATTTTTATTTCTCGTTTCTTCGCTGTTACTCATGTGTGTGGTTTTTTAGGTTTTGGTGGAACTTGCCGAGCTTCAAGACAGGGAAGTAGGAGATGGTACTACCTCTGTCGTCATTGTAGCCGCTGAACTTCTCAAAGTAACTGCGACGATCTCTTTTTGGTACTCTGTTTGAGTTGTGTTTGTCTCGGACGCAATGGATGTAACTAACGAGTGTTATTTTTCTGCAGAGGGCAAATGATCTTGTCAGGAACAAGATTCATCCTACCTCGATCATCAGTGGATATAGAGTAAGTGTCTTTTCATTTCTTGAACTTAATTGATTGCCGATTGTTTTTTTGAACTTTGTAGCTACAGTTATAAGTTTTGATGTTCTTTATGTTGATTATTCTGGATAGCTCGCTATGCGGGAGGCCTGTAAATATGTAGAAGAAAAACTGTCTGTCAAGGTAAGATTGTTCCTAACCTTTTTAATTTTTTGTATGTTTGAAGATGTTAATCACAATTTGTATGTTCCAAGATTTATGTAATCTCTTTCTTCTAAGATCGTTGATAGGTGTTATTGTTAGTTTAACTGAAAACCAATAACGTTAGTTCCATAATGGTTTCTCTTATAACCGTTTTACAGTCATGGATGTGTAGAGAATTCTGAGTTACATTCCACTCATTAGGTGTTCTTATGATTTAATTTCCTTAACTAATCCATTGCCCATAATATCACACGTATAAAAAATTTATGCTTATGCTTCCTGTATTCGATTTTGCATCAGCATAAAAAGTTTGGGCAGTGAGGATGATAGTAAGCATCTGTTCTATTGGTTCCCTGTGTTATTTTTTTCAGAAGCTTACTTTCATAGTCATTTTATGTACCGATATCAATGCATTTGCAAATTGTTGTGTATAATGTGTTACTCAGTCAGATTGTTCTCTTTACCTGTAGGTTGAAAAGCTTGGAAAGGATTCACTAATTAACTGTGCCAAGACCAGTATGTCCTCAAAGTTGATTGCTGGTGATAGTGACTTCTTTGCTAATTTGGTATGTTTGTGATTGCAATGATTTTATATTGAATGTTGGGGGTTTCTTTCACATGATTAATGCACACCCTGCTTCTTATGCAAAATCTACTTCATATCCAATTGTGTAAAGCTCATGCATTTTTCTGCTTCACGAATCAATTTGTAGTTGGAATAGTAGTTGAACTTGATATTGGTTAAGCTATATTATTTCAATCCTCGTCTCATTTTAAAATCTGTTTTTATTAAAACATCCTAGGTTTTTTACTAAATTTTACACTTCATTTCCGCTTGAGAGGACAGGAGGTGAAATATTTTCTTGATTTCATGTGCAAAATTGTGTGCTGTTGACTATATTTGGCTCGGCTATGTTAAGTATTTTCACATGAAACTGAAATAAAAGCTTTATTATTGATATCACGAGAATGATTGCAATGTTAACCAGAAAGTATTTGTTCAAACTGTGGGTGTCATGGAAGTTTTGTAGTTAAATATGTTTTCTTGATTTTTAATATATTTGGGGTGGGGGGTTATTATTGGAATATGTATGTGATCTCATGTGTTGAATTCAACCCTAATGCAGTTTGAATTTTGGGGTTATAGTCCCTGTGGATTTTGAAAGAGGTTATGTTAATCATATGTAGGCTTATTGCTCTGAAGTTATTGCTTAGTTGTGGAAACAGTGCTACTAACTACTATTTTAGGACAAGTTTCTCTTCCGATGACTGTTTTTCTTCTGCTGACTGTAGGTATTAGAAATTATTTTTTATGTTTTGAAGTTGACTTGTATGTGCAATTTACACAGGTTGTAGATGCAGTGCAATCTGTTAAGATGACCAATGCTCGAGGTGAAGTTAAGTACCCAATTAAGGTTGGTATAGAATTTCTCTTTTTCAGTTATTTTCCTTGAGGAAAGATGCTAGTTTTTAGTGTTATGTTGGATTTGAATTGATTTAACTCCTTGTTTATTTTGTGACTCATGTTCCAGGGAATCAATATCTTGAAAGCCCATGGAAAAAGTGCTAGAGACAGCTTTCTCATGAATGGTTATGCTCTAAATACTGGCCGTGCTGCACAAGGAATGCCTCTTAGGGTTGCCCCTGCAAAAATTGCGTGTCTTGATTTCAATCTACAGAAGACAAAAATGCAATTGGGTGTTCAAGTTTTAGTCACTGATCCTAGGGAGCTAGAGAAAATTCGTCAAAGGTACTGTCAGTATGATCATATGGCTTCTAATACTATGATACCCAACCTTACTGGATTCATTTTCTTTAGACATGAGAATAAATTTATTATCTTATTGAAAGTAATAAAATAGAGAAATAGAATTTTGGATGACAGGCATGAAGTCAATCCAAAGCCTCTCAATGTTTTTGCTAAATAATATAAATATTATGGTTATCCGTTAGTTTGTGTAGTTCTTATGATAAATATTGATCTAATTGTGCAATCCACCTTATTATATTAAGTTTCAATTTAGGAATTCACTTTTGCCTGGCTTGGGACAATTCTTTATCCATATCATCTTGTAAGATAAAATAATATCTATTGTACATTTTAACGAATTGCCATTTTTGTAACTGCAGAGAGGCTGATATGACTAAGGAACGGATTGAAAAGCTATTGAAAGCGGGAGCTAATGTTGTTCTGACTACCAAAGGAATTGATGACATGGCACTTAAGGTATGCCTATTCATGGTACTCTTTTAATGCTATTTTTCTTCAAGCAAGATGTTTTGTTTAAAATCTTACGTTTAGGCTGTCAGAGAATATGTTTGACTTCATCTTTTCGTATTATATCTTTTGACAGCTTAACGTATCATTGTTTTGACCCTTGTATGCATTATGCTTCCTGAGATCCAATAGGATGCAAACTATCAGTCCATCACTATGGTCTGATTTAAGTGTATTAAATATAGTGAAAAACTATATGAGATTAATCTTTCTTGTGTAGAAAATACACATGCTACTTTATTTATAATGAAGGAAATATGGGCTAAGTCCAATATAAAAACTAAATAATAATAAAGTAACAAAAGATAAATAACTGAAGATAAAATATAAAGATAATATATCTCAGATATCTATTACTTTAAGAAATCTAACACTTTTCCTCATCCTCGTAAATACTTAGGAAAAATATCTGTTAATTGATCACTTGAGTTAATTCAGTTTTGATATTTCCAAATACAATCTTTTCTTGAATGAAATGACAGGCAATCTCAATGTATTTGGTCCTTTCATGAAATACATAATTGAAACTAATACGAAGAGTAGCCTGATTATCACATATAAGTGTCATTTGAGTGACATATCCAAATTGTAACTCTTTAAGCAATTGTTTAAGCCAAACAAGTTCTCAAGTGGTTGATCCATAGTTCTATATTATACTTCTACACTAGATCTTGTTAAAATACTTTGTTTCTTGCTTTCTCAAGAAATCAAGTTACCATTGACGGAGATACAATAGTTGGAAGTAGTAGATCTTCTATCATAAGGAGATCCTTTCCAATCAACATATGAACAACAAACAACTCTTGTATGATTATTAGAACCATATAACAACCCTTTTCCATATGTACTTTAATATATGGATGACTACATTCCAATGATCTTCACATGATGAATTAGGAAATTGGTTTACCACACTGATTGTAAAGGAACTGTCAAGACAAGTAACCAGAGGATATTTCAATTTCCCAACCAATCTTATATATTATTCAGGATTTGACATAGGCTCCCTTTGATTTGGTAAGAGTTTGGTATTAGGGTCCATGGGTATGTCAATAAATTTTGAATTCATTAACTCAATTTCCTCTAAAATATCCAATGCATATTTCTTTTGAGATATAACAATACCATTGATGGATTGTATCACCTCAATACCCAAGAAATATCTGAATTTGCTAAGATCTTTGGTCTAGAAATGGTGACAAAGATGTTTCCTTTAGGAGATGCCATGGTTGTCACTTCTTGTAAGAATGATGTCATCAACATATACTATCATGTAGACACATCCAACACTTGAGTGATGATAAAAGATTGAATGATCTGTCTCATACTGTGTAATACCAAATTGTTGAACAATGTTGCTTAATTTTCCAAATCAGGTCCTAAGAGACTAATTTAGGCCATATAAAGATTTGTGAAGACGACTTAACAATCTAGAAGACTTCCCTAAGCAACAAATCTTGGAGGTTGTTTTATATAAATCTCTTCCTTCAAATCTGCATTAAGGAACACACATTTTGGGATTAATGTTGAATGTTGAGCAGCTACTCCTTGTACTGTTAATTGATAAATGAAAATACACAATATTTGCTTTCTTTTTCACTCTTGGAGGTAGGGAAATGTTCATGTCTTTATCCCTCTCATACTCTGTTTTGTAGAATAATAGGGGGAGGAATATACCATCTCTCCATATGTTTCCCTTTACTGTCTATATATGTCCCATCTAAATATATTAATGTATTGTATGTTGTAAGTATAAAATTAAATCTGTATCCATAAGGAATTAGGATTTGATCAAAATTACAAGTTGGGGTTTTAAATCATGAAAAGGCAGAAATGAAGGGAATTGAAACTATTATATTCCCGAGGAGAAGGTTTGTTAGTATATAAATGAGGATTATTTCAGGGTTGTTGGGGTGTTTTTTGTGATTATAGGTTGTGTTTGATGGGATTTGTTGATTTGGGGGAAATTCATGTTGGGTTTGATGAGGGTAAGTGTTAATACTTTCTGCTGATGATATCACATTTGACTATGCGACACTTGAATGATAACAAAGAATTTGGGTTTGGTTGACAAATTAAATGAATCATCACACCAAAGAGATAACTATGTCTTGTTTTAAGGAAGTAAATGTCTTACCTTATTAGTTTTACTATGAAATGGTGAAATGATGAAACTATGAAATAATATTTAGTAGAGCCCCAATGATGAAGCGACAGCAAACTTGTTGTGACCTCAATGCCTATGGATCTTTAAACTTGGCTTACTGACTTCTGATTTTCTTGTTTTAATTTGTGACTGTTTTTAAATTACATTTTCTTCTGATGAATGACATAAAAAAGTCATGAATTTATCTATTTCTTTCTGACTATTTAATTTTTGTCTCAGTACTTTGTTGAGGCTGGGGCAATTGCTGTAAGACGTGTACGGAAAGAGGATATGCGTCACGTTGCCAAAGCTACTGGTGCAACATTGGTAGGCTTTGTTTATTTTAACTTTCCTGATTTAATTGCAATTTAAGCTTGTAAAGCTGAATATTTGATACTATGGACTGTGGATATTATAGTGTTCCATTCCTTCCTTTTTATCTCCCCTCTTTTCCAGATGATAAAATTGTTGCTAGTTATATGGGTTGGAGAGAATGCAACGAATGTCTGATTCAAATCATTGTAACAATTGATCATTCTGAATTTTACCAGCCTAGAGTCTTTAGGCTTTTTAAAAGCCCGTCATCCCAAGAAGCCCTTTTTCTTTCTGAAATATGAAGTGTTTTCAGCTTGTTAATGTGAGGCTTAAGTTGAACGAAAGTAACCTTATTTTGTTACCATGGTGTCTCTGTTTTGTTGAAGGGAGTGGGCTGTATTCTTTGTCACTAGGCTGGATGAGGGTCTCTTATATACATGTGATTATGACTTAATTAGCAATCAGCAGGATGAATTTGTAGTAAATAAAATGCCGCAAGATTCAAGTAACCAGGATCCTTGATTCTATCTATTTCAATTTGTATACCCTTCCCTAATAGTCATTGACTGTCTTTGTCTTTGATAGAAGTTTACAGTATCAGTTCCTTTATCTACTGTCTGACTTTATTTTTACTTTTGACACAGGTCTCAACATTTGCTGATATGGAAGGAGAGGAAACATTTGAGCCATCTTTTCTTGGATCTGCTGATGAGGTTGTTGAGGAAAGAATATCTGATGATGCTGTAGTTATGATCAAAGGGACCAAAACTACAAGTGCAGTAAGTAATTTGATTGACTTCAAGTTTTTCTCCTTTCTCAACAAAAAAAATAAATTGATGACAGTAAAGCACGAGGAATTTTAAGATTCAAGAATCCTTGATGGCCAAAAAAGGGAAATCGCTTAAAAGAACTCCATAAAGCATTAAATGAAGTAAAATTGACAATCCGTATACTTACCTCTTAAGATGCTCTTTTTAAGTCCATACAGGTTGTACTGGGTATTTAAACATTGAATACTGGAAATAAAATAGATAGCTATAAAAATCCATAAAATTTATTAACCTCTGAAGTAGGCTTTCATATTTTGATCTCCGAAGTATCGTGAAAATGTGGACCTGCTTTGCGCTGGTTATAATTTATTCATTGGAATGACAATTAAGTTGCATCAATGCATTATTGATAGAAAATGTCATCTTCATGGGGTTCAGAAAAAAAGGAATAAAGTCAATCAGATCCAAAAGTGAATCTAATTAACAAAACTGTCTATCATCATATAGAATTTGAACAGTATAGGAAGTGTGGATATGTAAGTTATGAGGAAAACGGATTTTATTTTTGGTAGTATAAAGAATTGTGTATTAGTATTATATTATAAAGAATTGTCTTTCCAGCCCTAACGTTTCTCCTCTCTATGAAGATAATTATATATTATTTAGTTTAATAATTTTAAGTTATTGAAAAGTATTTTTTTATTATTATCTGTATACAATAAAATTCATTAAATTAATTTAACCATTATTTACATAAATTGTTTGCTTACAATCAATCTACTTTTTATATTCAATGGCATAAACCCCACAATTTTATTCTATTTATGTAAATTAAGAATTATTCCTTTATCAAAATCGACAAATATAATTAAAATTTATATACCAATCCCTCACAAATTCTTAATAACTAAATTTTTATCTTACGTATAATAAAGTTTAATCTCATTATTGAGACACTTAATTACGAGTTATGTTTAAAAAGTTAAAGAAAATGCATAATATATTATTATTTTGAAATTTAATTTTAAAATTAAAAAAGTTTGTTTTTCCTTATTTTAGGCATTTTTTTTCTCGTGATTCTAAATCATCAGATTCTCTGAAACCCATTGTCGTTCTCACTTTTTCAATAAATATGACTTTTTTTTGGTGATAATTAATTTCTTATCTGTCAAATATTTGTCTTTCAGAATATTATTATTATTAAAATATATTAATACTCATAATTTTCATGTTTTACAATATCACCTGATTCTGTGATTCTTCTATAGGTATCTTTGATTTTAAGAGGTGCAAATGACCATATGCTTGATGAGATGGATAGAGCTCTGCATGATGCGTTGTCAATTGTCAAGAGAACTCTTGAATCAAACATGGTATCCTGCTTTCTTTGGCTTTTATCCTACTTTGGTTGAAAGTAATTATGTTACATTAGATTCATTTTTTCAGAGGATATTATAAAATGAATTGGTTTCTTCCAGTGAAGTTGACCTCACGATAAGCCTTTGTTACTGTTGTAATATAATTTGTCTTGTTATGGTTCTACCGCACATCCAGCATGATGTTGTGTTCTTCGGTATTGCATGCTTGCTTGTAACTTAGTGTGAGACGAGAAATAATATCGTTGGTCTGACTTTAAGGCATTTGATGAGAAGTAATATGCCCCACTTAAATATAGTCATTTAAATACAATGATGCATGTATAAATCCAAAATGATTTGTTTTCCAATCACTAGAGTCATCTTAAATATTTGGATTGCACTTTGATAGACAGAATTTGTCAGGAGGGCATACCTCAGCTCTCCGTTTGTCTATGTTATTTAGCTTTTGCTCAGTACACCCACCCATTTTTAGTTACATAATTCTGTGTAGTGAATGATACCGTTATATTGATTATGAACTACACCCAAAGCGTGCTACTAATGAAAGCTATTATAACTAATGCACGTAAGATACAAGATTCTAATTGTCAAGAGCCAGAATTTAGGTTGTGTCTGCTTGTTATATATTCTCTAGAAAAAGAATCACTTTTTTAATTGAAGAATTGGCTTTAAAAGTTTGTCATATGAAATGAGACGCTAAAAGTAAATTTTTAAAATAATCACAAACACTTTTGAATAGCTTGTCACAATTTTTTTAAAAGAAATTTTATTATTGTAAGCAAACAAATTAGTTTTCTTCCTTCTCTAAATTCTTAAATACATGACTATTTTTTTATAGATCATAATCGGTTTTTGAATTTATAAGAAACTAATCCTATTTTATCATCACTGTCAGTGGCAGTGAGGATTTGTGATTAGGGGTTTGATGGTAAAAAGATTACTCCTTAAATTTTTCATTGATGATTGTGAATTTTCTCCTGTGTACTAGTAGCCTAATTTTGTATATATATTTATGTTTGTTCAAATTTCCTATTTTGTTTGCCTTGTGCTTGATTTTTCGAAATATAAAATTCAGGTGGTAGCTGGTGGAGGTGCAGTTGAAGCAGCTTTGTCAGTTTATTTGGAGTACCTTGCTACAACTTTAGGGTCTCGGGAGCAGTTGGCTATAGCAGAATTTGCTGAGTCTCTGTTAATCATTCCAAAGGTAATTACAAATCTCTAGGGTGCAGGGCAGAATTTATAGTTTGGTCTTCATCCAACGTTCACTAAATAGATTTTACCATATAGTTATATGTGGATTCTACACTAGGTAGTTATTCTGTAATTTTAGTACAGTTGAGCTTTCTTGTTTGTTGGACATGTTAAGATTTTACTAGTTGACTTGATATTTAATTTCAATTGCTTGGATTTTTGTGTCAATTAGTTTTGATAGATCGGTTCTTGTTTCAAACCATTTTCAAATGTATATATTGATGTCACTTGACTGGCACAGGTGCTTTCGGTTAATGCTGCTAAGGATGCTACTGAGCTGGTTGCAAAATTACGGGCCTACCACCATTCAGCGCAAACTAAAGCTGATAAGAAACATTTATCAAGGTATTTGCTTACTAGTGACTAAATATACTTTCCTTTGTATTTTGTCTTTCTAGCTTGGAGTCTTTTGGTTGAATTTAGCTTTGCTGTGGTTATATTTCTCACCATTAGTATTTTCTTAGAATCTGTGTGTTGGAGAATGGTAATTCCGCTAGTAGGTTTCTTAACCATTTGACGTGAATCTGTTGACATGATTTTGCAATGTCATTTGCATTTATTTGGTATCTGGGCGTTGTGGGTCAATAGATAAAATACACGATATAAATTTTATCATTGGATTTGGACAGGCAAGATAAGTTTGTGCATCTTTTATCCATAATATAGAGATTCAAGTGTTATTCCAACAAAGGCATGTTTTAGCAATGGAAATTAGAGAAAAGTAACAATTGAGAATACAGATGAAAAATGGTGCTTGATTAGCTTTCTTTTCTATTCCACTAAAATACCGATACTGTTTTGCTCTTTTTTTTTTCCCAGCATGGGTCTGGACCTTTCTGAGGGGAAAATCAGAAACAACCTGGAGGCTGGAGTCATTGAGCCTGCAATGAGCAAAGTCAAAATTATTCAGGTATGTACTTAGAATATTAATAGTTGTTGACTTCAAGAAATAGCTTCCATCTTATGTCTAAACTTTTTTGGTTATTTATTTCAGTTTGCCACAGAAGCTGCTATTACTATCCTACGAATTGATGACATGATCAAGCTTGTCAAGGAAGAAAGTCAAAATGAAGATTAGTGTTATTGAATTTAGAAAGCGTGTACTTCCGGTTCTTACAAAAAGGGAGGGTTTTTTTGCAGGTTGTGCTGGTTTGCATTCGAAGAGGGTATCTGCATTTTATCTTCAATGCCCTTGTTCTTGAAGAGAAAATGTTATAATTGATTTTATTAAAGTAGCGTTAATTATATTTAACTATAACTAGCGGTTTATCTTCCTATAAATTTTAGGCACACATTTTTGGTCATGCATTGGCTGGTTGCATGTTTGTACATCTGAGGCAGTGTTTGGTTTCTGGAATTTTGATGTTTTATTGGTAGTAATTAGTTTTTAATGTATGAACTAAATACGTGTGCAAATTGGATTACGATGCCATTTAATCTTTTCATATCAAGAGGACACATAATTTGGCTGTGATAGGCGGGCCCGGTAAGATGAATATAGGTGAACCTGTATTTAATAGAATTAGGGACGGCTTCTGTGGTTATGTTCATTGATTATTAAATATTTAATTTCCCATCAATTACATTTAGCAAAAAGTAGTTATATAATGGATAATACATTTTAATACGATTGGCAAATTTTTCATGCAAAGTATATTTCAAAAATTATATGAAGTTTTAAGTATTATTATAAATAAATTATTGTAAAAAAAATGTAGCATTATTATTTAAATGAAAAATAAAATCATTAAAAATGTGTAATTAGAGACTATCATGACGAAGATTAAGATTTCGTTTGATCAAAACTATAATTATATTAGTTGAAGAAAAGTTTAAGGAGCTTTTTAGTAAGAAATGTGTACATATACATATTCTTTCACGAATGCTTTCCACAACCGCTTTGAAACCAATAATTCACAAGTAGGAATGGATGGTTGAAAACGTTGTCAATAAATGGTAGAAAAGAAAAAGTTGCAGACGATTTGCGGAAACCTGAAGCCTAACGTAGAGTCCCCATGCGACATGTAAATTCCCATTATAAACTTTAATGTTTTCTAATAAATTTCAGAAGTATATGTTTATTTTCTCAAAAAATCTCATTTAATTTATTTACTATTTTTATGTTACAATATCAAATTCTCAAATATTAACTTTATGTAATTTAAATTATTCGGAATTAATTTTTTAAAATTTTCTTTTTTTCTCCTAAACAAAAGCCACTTCTATTTATTTAAATTTTATCAGTCCAACTAAAAGGGTACTTTGTGTACATATCAAGCATAGAAGGTTTTAGAATGTATTTTCTTGTTTTTCAAGAAAATTAACGGTACCTAGTGAACACCACAAAATCCAAGCCGTCGGTAAATACAGTCATCAATTTCAGCACGGCAATATATTACCTTGATCCGCAAGGTTCGTGCCCACGCCCACACTACATATATAATATTCAACATTTGCTTTCACCCATTACTAATGACACATTGAACTTATAAGCAGGAAAAAGCAAATCAACAAAAAGCTCAATTACGTATAAACCATCTTGCCTTAGAGGAAGAGAAAAAATGCAGCGAATAGAGAATTGTGTTGGGAAGGGATTAACGAAAGTAGAAAAGGAGAGTGAAGAATACGAATCCATTAAGAATGGTTTCTTGAAGGGTATGGGATTTATGGGAAATGCCACAACTGTCATTGCCATTCACAAGAACGATGTTTCCTTTAGTTTGGCAAGGCAAGCTCGTTGGGATTCCTTCAATATTTTCTCTATGGCTGTGGCAATCAAATCTGGTGGAGATGCAAATGTAAGGAATGCTTGGTACGGTGGTTCCTTGGATGATCTCCTAGAAATTGTATCTGTTGGATTCAATGGATGCAAAAGCCATGATGATCACGATGAGTCTCACGGCGTTGGGATTCCCTTATTTTCTGTCCATTCCTCCATTGATAGGTGCGTGCCATAGTATTTTTTGTACGAACCAGTTCCGTTTTCCATATCAATTTTATGCCTGGGAGAAAATAAATAGAGCTAAGAATTTGTTTACCTCATTGACAGCGCTATGTCTACAGTAGCAGATGAGCATGGTTTGAGACATGTGTTACTATGCAGAGTGATTTTAGGGAAGGTGGAAGCTGTTGGTTGTGGTTCAAAGCAGAGCCAACCTAGTTCTAAGCAATATGACTCTGGTGTGGATGATATTTTATCACCTACAAAATATATTATCTGGACTGCTTTTATGAATTCACACATTCATCCAAATTATATTCTTAGTTTCAGATACAATTACACAAAAGGTAATTGGTGTTATCTTTTCGTTTCTTGCCACAATTCTTAAGTTTCAGTACCATTTAATTCGTTGTACATATTTCATTTTTGTTGGCTCTGGTGTGCAGATTCAGTGGTACATGGAGCACTGAAACCTCAATCACCATATGTTTCGTTTCCCAATTTAGTAGCAAGAGTTTCAAATGATCTGAAACCAGCAGAGATGACTATGTTACTCAGAAGCTACCGAATTTACCGAGTAATGATCAATATTAAATAATTGTCTTGTTTTGAGGTTCTTACTGCTTTATTTGTATGTAAATTAGCAGTAGAACTGAGTGAGTTTACACTGTTTGCTATCTCAGCAACGGAAGATTTCAAGACAAGTATGGATAAACAAAGTGAGATTGATTGTGGGAGACACACTGCTCCATTCAGTGATCACAAAATCCAACTACGATGTGCACATTCATTAGTCTCTCTTTTTGTTGCTTTTTACCAAAAAATTATTGCTTTTCTTTTTCCTTATATTTTGTTCATTTCATTAGGCTTTAAGTTTTGATAGTTGGGTTGATAGTAATTGGGTTGGCTTTTACTTCCTGGATCCTCTCAATTTCTTACACACCCTATTAAATTTTTACGATGACCATTTGGGCTACATTAATATATTCATAAAACTTTTCAGAAAAAAAAAATTCAGAACAAGATTTCTGGATCATAATTTCTAAAACATGATTTTTGGAACGTAATTTTGGAAATAATTTTTTCAGAATGTATGAAATATATTTTGAAAAATATTTTTCAGAATAAATTTTTAGATCCAATTTTCTGGAATGAGTTTTTGAAACACTTCTACATGAAATATGTTTTGAAAATACCTTTGCAAGACATATGAAAGTTTTTTTTCCCATTTTTGTCTCTTCTTCTTTCTTTGCAACAGTCTCTCTCTCTCTCTCTTCTTTTTCCATTGCAGTAGCAGTGATGAAGGAAGCAACAGAGGTAACAATGGTGACAGTGATGTGATGGTGGTGAAGGACGTAGTTAGTAATTGTGGGGGTGCTGAAGGCAATAGCCAATGGGTTTACATTGTTACTAGGATTTTATAAAATTGAATAGAACAAATTCACATACATACAAGTAATAAAAAATTGTATTAGTATGGTTTGGTTCATGGGTGCAATTGAATTCCTATCTTTGCCTCTTCAAACTTTCAGTGTAAATTATCTTTGATTCACTTTATCCATTGTCTTGTTAATTTTAAATACGGATCTTTTTATCTTTATATTTATTGTTTCATTAAATTCTTTATTTCACAAATTCTTTTATTAAAATTTAAAACTAGTAAACATTGGAACAAATAATTTCTTATAATTATAATAAATGTTGTTTTTGATAATATAATTATTGTAAATATGACATTATTAATTTAGGTATATAATTACATATGCAATATGTCTTTATTTGAAAAAAAAAAGATTAATAATTTTCAAATCTTATATATAATCTTTGAATAGACTCAATTCGAGAAAAAGAAAATCAATAAGAAAACTATTAGCTCACGAGGATGAGTTTGAATTTTGTAATAAAATTGAAATCATAGAGAGGACAATTAAAAGAAAGAATAAATATAGGGCTTAGGAAATTTATTTGATTTCTAACTGGGCTAAGTATGCCTAAGGGAGAGTCCATCCAATTTTGTGTTTCGTTTTGGTCTTTTTCTTATATCCCATAATTACTATCCGCACCACCAAATTAATAGTGATTATCAATTCAGAAACATCATATTTTCCATAACAGAAATTTTGAACAAGATTTCTGAAACAGGTTTAACATATGAGATATATTCCCAAACAAGATTTCTCGAATAAGATTTTAAGAATAAATTTTCTAGCACATATGAGGATGTAGGTAGTAATACGGTGGTGTAGACAGCAAAAACCGTCGTTTTGTTTTATATATATTTTTTGCTTTATGTTGTTTGATTTTTTATGTTTGTCTTGAAAAGAAAAAAAAAACAGGAAGGCTTGAGGAAAAGAGTAATTGTTTGTTTAGTAAGGAATGAGAAAGTTTGAATATATAGTATGGATGGAAATAATCATCCAAATAACTATTTCCTTGAATTCTTCAAAAAAGGCTCTTCCACTTCCACCGAACATCACCATTCTTCATATTTATTTTTTGAGTAAAAACCATTCATACACATTCCAAGGAAGGAAATTTCAATTGGCCTCTTCCATTTTCCACCCTTTCGATTTTTAATGCTCATTTATAATATTTCAACTCAAAAGCCTCTTCTTTTTCTAGATACATGATATGATCCAACACTCCAACAAATAAAATGTTCTTTCTTATTTTTTGCACCCAATTGTTCTAAATGGCAAGAAATTTTCTTCTTAGTTCATAGTAAACAAAGGCAATCAAAAACATTATCAGAAGTACATCAATGGATAAATTTTTTAGCCGTGTCAAATCCTTCTTCTCAAACCATTTTCTTCGCTTCACCAGTAGAAGCACTCTTTTAATCCTCGATCGCTTTCACTGGAATGGAGAAATCTACGATCACGACCTGTTTCTGCTAGATGTCAAAGAAAAAAAGCTCAAACCACTTAATGTTCCAAAGGTCACAGATTCTGAAATGGGTTTCAAGATGGTGGGTTCATGCAACGGTATACTCTGTGCCATTCACTATTCTTTGGATCCTAACTCTACCATCATTCTTTGGAATCCTGCCACAGGACAAACCGAGCGAATCATGGAACCAGAAAGCGCTTTGCTTCCTTACATGGTGCCACCACACTGTCTTGTAGGCTTTTACTTCAACAAAAGTTACAGTGATTATCAAGTGCTTAGGGTTCACTCTTTTGAGGACACAAACAAAGAAGTGTGTTTGGGTGATTCTCTTGCAAAAACTTGTGCTGTTCGAGTACAAAAGTACTCTCTGCGTGAAGGGTTGTGGACGGAAATCAAACTTTGTGACAATCAATGTGTGAGTGTGAATGGGTGTTTGTTTTGGACTGAGAACAGTGTGACAGTGAGAGAAACTTTGTTTTGGATGGCTATGGAGGTAAGTGAAAAGGTTAGTAATGAAATGATAATTTCTGTCAATGCATGTAATTATGCTCTTAGCAAGATTGGGTTGCCCCCTTTGGTTACTGGTGATGCTGAAGTTCATAAGAAACTTGCAGTGTACAAGGATTCGGTTGCATTGATTATTTGCTTGGAAATGAAAAATGTGGCACAGTGTTTAGATTTGTGGGTTTTCTATGATAAGTACGAAGGTGTGGAGTGTTGGTGTAAAATGCACACAATGGGAATGTTACCAAGGTTAGAGCGTCCAGTGGGTATTTTCAAAGATGAGATTCTTGTGTCAACAGATAAAGTGATACGTAGTGTTAGTGGTACCATAGCTTTTCTTCCTGAAGATGATATTGGAGCTGAAGTTTACTACAACGTCTTCAATTATGTTGAGAACTTTTTATTTGATGGAAATGTGGTTGTGGAGGAAGGTGATTCACTTGAAAATGAAGGACTCTCGTTACTTAATTTGTTCATCAGCAACATTGAGAAATTAAGCATTGAAGATTGTGCGTGCTATTGAATATTGATGATTTGAATAGGCTTCTTTTTATGGGTTAAACTTGTTAAGGTAATTTTGTAGTTTATGACATTAGAACCGAAAGTTTGTTTGAGTAAATTACTTTCTCTTCGTTAACATCTCCTAAGTCATGCTTTGCCAGCTTTATGAAATTATTTTATGCTTAGTCGTTGAAGGCTTGATTACATGTTTGCAGAGAAAGAGAAGCCTTTGTTTTTTGGTTCTTGTGCATTGTATCAGATTTGCTTAGGCAAGGAAATTTGAAAAGGTTTGGAGTACAATTTTCTACAACTTTTGTCATGAATATTTCAGGACTGCAATACTGGGAGTCTAAGAAAACGAAGTACAGATTTAAATTCGCTATCTGTCCAAATCTGATACATAATATTGATGTAAAACTCAATCGTTAAAAAGGTAACATAAATTCAGTATATTGAGACATAATCATTGAATTATGATGAATCAAAACATAAAATCTATCCCTTTTAAACACGGGAATGAAATAATAGACAATGAAATGCTAACTTTTTAATTTGGAATTTGAGAATATGGACTTTTATTTACATCATGATATTATGTTGTATCTGATATACATATGCATCGTAGGTTTTACATTAACTTTGCTGTTTCTATTTTTGTGGCTAGGGTGTCTGCAAATGTGCAGTAATATGACAATGAGAGCTGAGGTTTCATTGATACGTGTGTGCCCCAAGTGTAACATTTCCGAATTAATCAAAATGGAAAAGCAAATTAACATTTTTATCAATGTCTAAACCTGTAAAGTCTATATTTTCTCCTGACAAACATTGAGATGAGAGAAGCAGAAAGTTAGTCATTAAGATACGTAGATTGGGTTGTTAGGTAATATAAAAAAATCTTTTACACTCTCAAGATAGAAGTCCCTATGCATTCTAAGCACCAGAATCACATACATGGGTTTCTCAGCATTTCAAAACAACCAAGTTACAGGGAACTCTTACCAATTTCACAAAATCTAGAATAATTTTCACATAGACATTATTTATCATAAGCACTCAAATCATTATTTGACAAATAAGTTTAAGGTTGTTGTCATAAAAATACAACAATCATGAAAAAGGTTTTTGCAAAAGTCAGTAATGATTTGAATGCCTAATGTAGAATGTAATATATATGTGCCCATATAAAAGTTTCTCCTAATTCTATCCACAGCGAAATCGATAGGTTCATGCTGTCCTAGAGAACCATGTCGACCATGGATGGCCATCATCCATGGTCAAGGTATGATCCATGTAGTATGTGAAGCCAATCAAGCCAAGAGCCAGAAATTTCTGTGAGTTTTTGAATTGAGAACATAGCCTCCATTTTGGCCTTTTCTCTGTACACTAACACAGGTGCAGGGGCTGTTTTGAATCAAATACTCTGCTGTGTCTATGGGTTTCATCACTTTCATAGTTCCTCCTACGGGTCGCTTATATCTGTTTCCATGCAACATAAATCATCAGCAACAGGGTTATAACTTCACCATCACATACATAAACATTGAATAATAGCATAAACAATGTTTAGACCGGTAATAAATCAGAGCTACATTCAAATAAAAAGTAATCTACTCACAAAAGGCTCATTTAGAATCAAACAACATGCAACACCTGTCTTTCTCATCCTGGAGACAAGAATTTAAGATACATCATACGCAAACATCAATAACATGTAAAGTTAGATAGATAAACAAGAACATATTCCATTTCTAAATCAATAACACAACTATATCTAGATAACATATATTTAAAATTTTCAATTACGAAAGAAAATTAATAACGATTCCCTACATGTGATATATATGAAAATTAACAATTTCATACCACCTAAAATTTTTTCAGTAAAACCTGGAATCAGATGTTACAGAATCAAAATTGAAGGTTCGTCTCAGTAATAAGCGGGGTATCTAAATTTAAATTTAATCGTAAGGTTCAATGATAGGTAATTTGAATGAGAAAAGGATGTTATACGAACCCTAACAATGCAGAAGAAATACTGCGTTTCTGGCCTATAACTATGACATCCACCGCATAGGTTTTGCTGAGGGAGAGAATGGTGGTGGCTCTGTCTCTTCCATCCATCTCAACCCTCATTGCACGCACTTTGATCTTTGGCTGAGATGACTTGCAAATTTGCTTCATCTCCTCCAGAAAATCAACCCCTTCTCCCTCGGCCGCAGCACCGCCGCTTCCGCCAAAATCAAGGGACACAGTGTTGGAGTTTCCCAAGGAAGGCATCTTGAGGAACGTGGAAATAGTGTTGCGCCACGAGCTAGGGTTCTCAACGTGCAGAAGAATCAACTCGTCTTGTTCGATGACAGCATGGGAGAGAGCGTACTGCAACGCGCCTGCTGACTCGCGCGTGGGGTCTGCGACTACCATGACCTTCCTGGCCTCGGCGCTGGAGTTCCGGTTACTAGCCATGCCTTGCGCCATGTCTAAGGTCGCCGACGACGCCGCCAGCCGAAACTCCTAGAGGGGTAAAGAGAAGAAAAACGAATGTCGAAATGGGTTGTGATGAAAATATTGATGGTGATAATATGAGAGGTTCATTATTATTTTTTGTGATGCTACCGAGTACAAGGGAACAGCCATCGTCCTTCTGCTCATCTTTCTTCTCACCTCCTATTTTTACCATCTCTGACTCGGTCAATTCCTTTTCTTTTCTATATTCTTTTTTTAATTTTTCTATGCTTTTTCTCCTATTAGATGTTTTCGTTAAGTTGTTCAAAATAACTTGTCAAAATCAATTATTTTTATTTTTAATAAATTAAACAAATATAAAAAAATTATAAGTTTTTTTCTGTGAAAATCTTAAGAACATAAGTATTTTTTTGATATGTTGGTATCATTTACTTAATTTAAAAACAAATAATTTTATATTTTTCAATAATTATTAAATCGTATATATTTTAAATAAGATGTCATTTTAAGTTATTTATTTTAAAAACACTTATTTGAAGTTTAACTAAACTGGTTCATTACCTAATTTTAAAATTAATTAGGGAGGTATCATTGAGGGCAATGTACGTTGATCACGTTCCCTCGACATTTTACTCTTGAATTTATATTGGTAAGAACGATGGCATGTATATTCTTTTAACACGGTGAGGTATTATCGAGGTAAGGAGTTGTACAAAATGAGAATCTAAAAATTGCGTTACCAAGTATGGTATACCCTTGAATTGAAAAAATCATAGTTTTAATCACTGAATTTGACGCTGAAGAAATTATAGAAGCGCACCAACGTCATTGAAATCCAAAAAACACTTTGTTATTCGATAATTTTAAAAATACGCATTTCCTTTATGTCAAATAACAAGTCCCAAACTTATAAAACAGTATTAATTACTGCCTTTGACTTCAATTGTGAAAATTGAAGAAAAAGTAGATAATAAATTGAAAAACGATCCCAAAGAAGATAATTATAATTATGCTTTATAATTTGTATTCCCCTTAACCTTGAAGATTTGAAAAAGGAGGAAACTTACTTTCCACTATAGGGAGATGCGATGCGAAGAATGGTGGAAAAAAAAGGGTATGTACGTTGTACACGAAATTAGCACACTTAATTAAAACCTAAGTTAAAGATGAGGAGCATAATTTATATTATATAGAATACAACTTCGCACGGGGTGTCTTCTCTTGGCTTGAGACCAAACAATGCTACATTTAATGCCTGTGACCGGTGACTTTCAAACTCACATCAAGACCCTTAATAAAAACCGGGAGGTGAATAGGAAGGAGGGATTAGTAGCTGTTTTGCCATATTTGTTGGGTCTGCTTCGGTGGTTGGCTTTGAGAACCAGCAAGGGTTGCTTCCCTAGGATTCTGCTGAGTGTGTTCCAGAGATACCCCACTCTGAGAGTGATAGAAATTAGGGTAACCAAGGGATCCAAAATGCTGAGAAGCCTGTTGTTGACTTTGCCGAAATCCTCCACCTTGTTGATTCTGTCCCTGCTGGAAGCTGTAATACGTGCTGGGAGGAACTGCAGACATTGTTCGAGAGCTAGGTCCATGAACCCACATGGGAGAATTCTCATTCTGACACAACCAAACACAAAATTAATACGTCCTTCTTTAATATAACCAACCAATTAGCACACATCTTAAAACTTGTATTTATATGCCCTTAAAAAGGACCATGGTTTTTCACAAGCATAAATATCACTTCCGTTCCACAATAACTGTATTTTAAGGTTATTCCATACGTACCAAGAAGAACAATAAATATACTACTTTTTGAAACAATTTCACTCAAATAGCCTTACTCTTCACATAAATACGTTACTCTAAATAAGAAATAAGAAAATAATTTATTTGAGGGTATATTAGGAGGAAAAATATATTAATGTTTCATTATAATGTGACAACATCAATCATTTTGGAACATTTTATATGACTAAAACTGCAATTATTTTGGAACAGAGGTGGAATAAAAATTAACAAATAACTCCAATTTGTAAAGGTGGAAGTGCTGAGGTTGAATAGGTTCAACTAGTAAGACATTGTACATGGAAAACAATATTGAAGACCTTTACCTGCTGCAGTGAGATCATATGATTGTTGTCCTTATACTGAGAGTTTATAACATCATCATATCCAATAGTTGTACTGGTAGGCACAGCAGGAGGATTCAATGGATAGTTTCCTCCAGGAATGCTGGTGGAACTTCCAAAACCATATCCAGATGCAACAGCAGCAGACTGGGGTAAGCTGCTGACAGAAATGCTATTTTTGTATTGTGGAAGCATGGCAGCCAAAGATTGGTGGTATGTGTTATTGCTCGCAAAAGCCTGCTGAAATGCTGATGGCATGTAGGTATAACTCTGAGGCAAGAATGGATAGCTAATCATATTAGCAAAATGTCCCAGGGGAAGGGTAGGCTGGGAATAGGGATGCAGAGCAAGGTGTTGTTGGGGAACTGCAGGTCCAGTGGCAACATTGGCACCAGGTAGAGCTTGTGGATTGGGTTGAGGCGTTGAAATGTTATTAGCCCTCAGAGCCTACAAGTTGACAAATAATATTAATGACAACAAATACCATGCTCTCCCTCGTAATAACAAAAATTATGAAATCAATATACAAGTACGGATACAAATGATAAACTCCAAATGCAACTGTTGGCAATGTCAATATAAAATGCCCCATGACCTGGGATTATTTTAGATTAAATATGATAAATCCCATGTTTGCTTTCGCAAATGTAAGGCACAGATATATGTACGAAATCCATATTCAATATAAATACTAATACAATTACACCCCATATTTGTAGCCCCAGATTATACTCTGTTTTCTAATAATATCCAGCAACCACAAAGTACTAGCCAACCTCGAGTATTACACTTCACACGTACTGGGAAATGGAAAGACCGTCAACTTGGATTGGAATAGGATAAGCAACACGTTGATATATATATATATATATAAACATATTTTATTTAATATATAATGTCTCATCAGGATCTTCATTTTTTAAAGTAATAGTAGTATTTCAGTGCCTTTGCACAATATATTCACATAACAATATGTCGTCCATAATTATCCACTCCCATTTTTATTGGAATATCAAACTGATTAGTAACACGATGAATGGACATAGAATCACTCAAGATTTATCACTGGTAGATTGCAGAGCAGAGTGCAGAAATACTCAAGATTAAATCAAACACAATGCAGACACAGGATACCATCCATGCAGGAACGTAGGCATAAAAATGCAAAATGCCTCTTCTCACCTAATATATCATTTTAAGTTGCTAATTAAGTAATTAAATACAAACTATGTAGGTAGTAAACAGTCATTAGACAAATATTGGCTCAAGTGAAGACTCTATTAACCATCAACACTCATTCAAGTAGCTCGCTCAAGCCAACACTTCCTAGTGCTGTTATGTACCAGAATATAACTGCAGTCCACACGTACAATGAACATGCAAACACCGGTCTCATATGCTAAAGAAAAATTAAGATAAGCAGGAGCAGAAGTTCACCTCGGACATGGTTATAGTGGGACCACCAATTGAAGAAGCAATGTTGCTATATTTAGCAGGCATTGATTGTGTTGCAGGGAAGGGTGAGTATGGGATATCCTCCCTTGCTGTTTGAACAGTTGAAGCCAACAGAGCACTGGGCAAAGAATTGGTATAAGCCTGCAAAGAAACAGCACTGTAAGTTTGGTCCAAGTAGCAAAATAGCTAGATAATATTGAAACCGAAATAAAAAAAAAAAAAACTACAGGGATACAAGTTACTACTACATATGACAGTAAAGCAATAAATGGCCTTGCACAATATATTAAGTCACTAACTCAGCATAAATATGTGTGATAGAAAAATCATAAACCAAGCCAGTCATACGGATGACATATCAAATGGGGGAATTTCTATCCACAATTCCATCACAAAAATTGAATAAAATTGCCCATCCAAAGTTCACTTTTTACTTTGAAATAGAGGTGATGCTTTGCCATTGTCCCTGTTGCCTTTCATGTTATCATAGCAGCAATTGTTTAGCTGAGAAGTTTTATGCTCACTTTCTCTGGTGACATGCAAATTTTGTGTCCTGGTCACAGCAGAAGCCGGAGAGGCTAGCTATAACCAATGGGTACATTCCAGGAAGTGGATGTCAGACAGTTCAGTGCACTCCATGCTTTCTATGCAGGAGTCAGGTTATTTATTGTCTCATAAAGCATGACAATTTTGATGCCGCCAAGACAATGCAAGTTTGAAACGGTCCACATTATCACTGCCTACAAAAGCTTTAAACTCTGATTTTGTAGGAACACTATGTATAAAGTGCAGAGGTCGTTTAACCAATTTTCTGAAAGTAGAGCATGAGATAGTTCAGTGGCAATCTATGCCTCCTATGCAAGGTGATCTGTCTCAAAGCATGGCAATTTTGATCTCTCCTAGACAATCGAAGTTATGGTCCTCGTGATCACTGTCTATGAAAGCTTCCAGTTAGCAACACCTATGTGAACTGTAGAAGTTGTATAAATATTTTTCTGCAAATACTTTACTCGACACTGTTGCCTTTAAGGAACAACATCCAGGTTGTGCAGTTCAAGAAGAGGCACAAACGTCAAATATTTGGCCATTAGCTTAGAGAGATGGATTTGTACCAGAAGTCAGTTTCCTTATCTCAGAGCCTTAGGGACAAGACTGTTCATTTAGTGGCAGGTAGGGTTATAACGATGAATTTGGGCCTATGCTCCCCAACGGCAACTTATTAGGAGTTAAAGATCTTCTGATGTGACAGTTAGTTAGGATATGTGAGTTATTATAAGGGGAGGGGGCATGCATGTAATCATCATCCAGTACTTTTGTGGTAGTCCTTAGGGACTGGGCAGAGAGTTATGTCTTCTCTCAGGTGCATTTGCTCAGGGATGTTTACAGTGTTATTTCTTGTTTTTCCAATCAAGAATATTGTTGAGGTTCTACTGAATCTAGTTCCAACAATATCAAAATCATTTCAGAACTAACTCTATATAACTAACAGATTCAGACACGAAATGTTGTATATTGCAATTCAAAAGATTTAAGAATTCTATGCATTACCATTACACTAGAGAAGGGAGACAGGTTCTGTATCTGTGAGCTTGTCTGTGAATGAGGGAATGTAACATCTGGTTGTTGGGCATTTTCGTATGCAAACTCGTGCTGAGAAGAAGGAAATGAGTATTGATTTTCCTGAGCAGTTTCAGGGGGTTCAGATTTTAAAGCCTCTGATTGTGAAATGGAGGAATGCTCAAAAGTCCCAGCATCTACGCCAGATAAGTGAGCTAAATTTCCATCCGAGGTGGAAGTCAGATGCTCATCCCCATAATAGTCAGGATTTCTGCAAGAACAAAAAAATACATCATGAAGATGCACATCCCCATAATCCAGAATATTGCAGAAAGTATACTGATATTCTAAGCACATGCCTGACATCAGAGGATCCAATTGTTGAAACATCAGTTGCTCCAGATGTATCCTCCAAGTTACTTTTCAAGGGCCTAGAAGAATATGGGCCAGATCCAGAAAGGGCAGCATCATTAGCAGATCCAAAACTTCCAAAGCTCAGATTCAAGCATTCCGGGGTATGGAGTTGTAAGTGATTTGGAATTACAACAGAAGAACTTTCCTCCTCTTGTTCCGTCTCCTGATCGTTTGAGTGTAAATTTAGCTGCTCCAAATTTGCAGCAACTGATGAAACACCTTCAACTGAAAGGAAGAAGTTACAAAATTAGGACCTAAATGAAGGCACGAGTTTGATATAATCCTGAACTTCACACAATATTATAATAACAATCTAACACATTACAGATCAGACACAGGCAGGCCTGTGAACATACTAGAAATACAATAACTCCTATTAAACCAATCAATCATGAGTATAAAGGATGACAAAGAAAAGATAATAACAACAATAGTCAACCCATTGGCACAACCAAGACACCCATGAGCTGACGGAATTGCAATGGCAGATCTAAGAAATTCCCCAATACAATAGTGCTACAGCATTTATTTGACACCACTGATTACAATTTTCACTGTGCTATGCCTGTGACTTAGATGATTCCAGCCAATTCTAGCAACAGCAAGTGTAATTTTAAGAAAATCACCAAATACACAAACAAAAGGCATATAAAACATGAAAAATGAGCAATTACAAAACAACTTTATATGAAAATACTTGTACCATCATTCCAATTACATGATAACTACGACTCGTTCTGTAGAAATTTTTCAAAAGGCAGTAATAGAGGAAGATAAAACATAAAATAAATCAGACTTCTTCCACAAATTAAAAATAACTTTTGCACCTCATCTTGTTTAGAACCTCTTTGGTATAACTTCACCTTTCCAAAGACTAAGGTGGAGCGAGAAGTTTGATTATTCTACCACCTAAAATCTTCTACAAGTGTTTACCATGAAGTCTATCCATAATGAGTTAAAAGAAATATATATATATATATATATATATATATATATATATATGAAAAAGTAGATGTTCAATATAAATAGAGATAGAGATACAAGACAAGTAACAAATAAGCATCGTAGTCACCTTCATTATTTTCAAAAGGGTGCCGATGAGGTTGGTAGGGATTCATGTCATTGTACAAGCTACCATCAAAAGCAGATGTACTTTCAGGATTGTCCTCAGATGTACTTTTAACAGATCCAGCGTTGTCTGGATTCTCAACAGGATCATCTTCAGCTACAAGTTCATTTACATGGGTCTTCAGCTGCTGGTTAGCTTCAGCGGAGTTAGAAGAGTTTGTATGGTACTCAGATGTTGGTTGATCATCTACAACTGAGGATACACAAACAGCAGATTGGTGCTCAATAGATGGCCATTCATCATTCTGTTCAACATTTGAGTTAAAACCAAAGCCTTGATCATTGTTTGTCTCTGACACCTTAGAAGCATGACCTTGCAATGTATGCAAATTGTGCTGTGAAGATGCTGGGGGTGCAAAAGCATGCTGATGGTTACCACTGTGGAGAGAAGAGTTGGGAATGGATGTCTTTGCCTGTGGCCTACCCATCCTGACAATATCAGCCATTGATACTTGACCTGGGTTCGACACCCATGCAGATTGCAATCCACCGTGTTGAGATGAAGATAGCCCATCACAGACACGGACAGAATCACTGCAAAGGTTTTGAACATTCATGAGACACTCCACCTTAGCTTACATTCTAAAACTGTGATCAGTACCCAATCACTTACAGCAAAAATTTAGTTTTGTAACATAAAAGAAAAGACAAATTGTTAGGATGTGGAGAGTTTATGAAAGGAGAAAGGGGAAACGGAACACTTAACTGTAAACAGTTAAGTGGGGGCGGGAAAAGGCCTTTATAAGGACCTTTAATTGTTTCGGGGAGGTGGTTAATGACTTTTGAGTGTGTAAACCGGTCTTAGCACCAGGTGGAGGAGGTTAAGCTCCTACTTACAGTGTATTCTTGAATTCTTGATGTGAATACAGTGCCTACTTTTCATTCTTTTCTCATTCTTGATTGTTTGAAAGTAAAAGAGAGAGAGCTCGTTAGGAATTCTTACCTGAATCCCTAACACAAATGAGTAAAGTAAACACCAACTTTGGCCCCCTCAACCAATAAAGCATCATATTGGTCCCTAAATGATATCTAATGCAATCAAATCCATCCTCCAAAAGCCAATTTGATTACAAACATATCAATTTGAAAGATAATTTGATGTTACATATACCATTGGACGACAGATTTAAATGTAAGAAAATTATATAGTTATATAAAGAGGAGATTTTTATAAATAGAGTAGTACATTGTAATCAGTTTGGTGTTTTGTATATCTTCAGAAGACAAAAATGGACACAAATTTGCTTTGTTATAAAGTTCACACCGTGAGATAAAGTAATCCAGAGAAAAAAGGCACAGAATGCATCAACTATTTGAGGAAAGAATAAAACTGAATTTACAGTGCTTGCAAAAAGTTGCATGCTTTAAAAGCCAACTTGCTTTTTAGAAGAAACAGGAGGAAGCATAACAAACACCACCTTGTACATTAATAAAATTAAAATCCAAGTTAAACACAAATGGCCAAATTTTTTTTTCTTAGCATAATAACCAGACCAAACTCGCAAACAGATCATAATATACCTGTAGGATGGTAGTTGCCTGCTTCCATTATTATCCAATGCGCTAGGCGCAGAATAAGTAGAAACTCCATAACCAGGCGTTCCATTTTCCTTTTTCAATACAGGTTTTCCCTGCAGAAGACCAGAATCTGATCTCCAAACAAAGGTGATAATGATGACAACCACAACAACAATAAATCAACAACAGATATTAAAGAAAGCTTGGTAACACAAAGCAAGACTAAAAGCGTTATTAAAAAAATAGCAACCAGCGTCCCGCTTACCCCCACTACTACTGAATTGTGTAGCACCTCCACGCCCAACATAGCGGTCCGCACTAACCCTAGCGCCGCCACCGCTTCCACGACTAGACGTATTGCTTACCCCTCGAGGCCTGGAATCCATCGTGTCCTTAGTCTGAAAATAATATACAGTTAAATTCTCATCGTGAGCATCGGAAGCAAATACATAAACAGAAGTATCAACTAACTCCTCATAACACACATCTACAATAAAAAAAAACGAAAACGAACTTAACGTAGACACAAACACACCTCCTTTTTCTTCTCTCGCTTGCTCTTGACCTCATGAAAAGGATCTACGCAAAGGGCAACGAAGTTACATAAGATTGGACACGTTCGACGAAAGCGAAAAACGAAACCAGTGATTAAATTGAAAAACCCTAGTGCAGTTTAGTGTTATACCTTGGGAAAGGAGTCGACTAACGGCTTCGTTAGGGTCCATGTTACAGTCTTTGAGGGTGGCATAGATCTCATGTTCGGGGATGTTGCTCACTATCTCCTTCAGACTCTGAACCATCTTCCGACTCGCCGGAGGAATCCCTGCCTTGTGGCCCCCACCGCCTTTGCCGCTCATCCTCCTCGCTCGCTCTCCGATCTGCCACCGCCCTCGCCGCTCTCCTCACTAGGGTTCCGCCGCGATGAAAATATCTCTGCTCGCTGTTTCTCTCTTTCTCTCTCTCTCTCTCTCGATGATTTGCACCCAAACGGAAAGAGAACAATACCGAACTAAACCCTCCTTTTCACTCTTCTGAGTTTGCCCTTTTTCCCCCTTTTTCGGCAAATTACCATTAATCCATTTCTGAAAAACTTCGTGTTAAGTAAATCAGGGATTTGTTTTTGCTTTTAACGATAATTAATATTTTCAGACTTTTTTATTTTTGGAAAATAATCAGTATTTATTCGGAATATTATATCTCACTGTTCAATCGGATTTCAGTGTATAAAGTCCGTAGTAAAAATATTAATATCAATAATTGATATACCAAAGGGATATTCATCTTTATTTTACATTGCTTTTTATTTCTTCCATCTAAAATTAACCACAGTTTTTCATAAAATATTGAACTTTAATTTCTATTCTTTAAAATAAATCCCGTGTATATTTTTAACAAGTACGTATTAATTAAGTATGGGGTTCTTTAATTAGACATAACTCAATATTTAGACAAAATAAATTAGGCTTAATCATCTAAAATATTTGAAGCAAAACAAAACGAAAAATGCTTAATCACCATGAACGCGATGATTAGCCACTTAAAGAAAGATAGAAGCAACAATGTATAGAAGTTCACACATTTAACCAACATGAGAAAATATTTTACATAAATAATAACTAAAATGAATCTATCTTTAAAAATAAAACTATAATTTGAAATTTTGCACCTTTGTTTTTTCGTTCATTATAAATGATACTTATTGATTTTTTTTTATTGTGACATTTTTAATTCTCAACTATTAATGTTTTATCATTTTTTACTTTTATAATTATCATGTTTATTTGTGTTATGGATGTTTAGAAAAGTGTGGATAAACTTGTTTATTGTATATTTATTATATATTCATTAAAGTTGGAGGAATATGATAACGCGGTTTATCTATATCTATATATTTTTATTTATATATAAAAAAATATTTCTTTTTGTATACATAATTTTTATTCCCATTTTACTCTTTATAGTATAATTATTAACATATATTTTCAAAAAATATAATTACTAATAGATTTTTTTTAAAAAAATTATTATTTTGAAATATTTTATATAAAATTTTCACATATTTATATTTTTTTATTATATTATATTTGTAGATTGTATTACTAACATTAAGTTACTTTAATTTGTTTTTTTAATATATTAATTTAATCAATTTATATATTGTTAATTTATAATATAATACAAATATTTAAAACATATGAATACACATACAACATAAATATTTAAAAAATCCGTGTTTATGTTATTGGTTAGGAAGAGGATTATAATGTTATAATTCATTAAATTAAAATAATAAAAATATATTTTTAATCCATTGTATTTTAATTTATTGTATTTTATAATACTTTGGTTCATTTAGTAGGGATTTGGTTTTGAGTAGAGGAGGAAAAGTTTAAAATGGATGAAAAAGGATATTCAAACTTTAAAAGTTATACATATAAAATTAAACTGTTTAATTTTTTTACAAATATTTATCTTTCTAAACAAATCTAAGCTATGTAATTTCTCTCTGTATTTTTTTAAATTTAAATTTTTGTCTTCCTCTCCTATATTCAAGCATTTCGAGTTGGAACTTTTGTCAATTTCATAATTTAAATAATTAGAATTTTTGTCAATTTGAATTGATGTAATATGTTTGTTTGTTAATTTTTCTTTTCTTTTTAAGTGATAGAGAGAAATCCAATTTTTCTCATTTTTCAGTTTTTTTTTTCTATACTCCAACATATTTTTATATTTAAGTCAATTAGTTATTTAATCAATTTAATAGTTAATGTTATAACAAATATATATAAAAATTCCAACAAATATAATTTTTAATCTGTATTTATAAGTTTTTTCATAATTTTTTTATTTAAAGTTTGTCTAATAAAAAACCTAATTTTATTAAAATTGATTACTAATCTATTTAGCTTATATTAATTATTAATTAATTACAATCAACCTCAATCAATTTCTTACTACCTCAGATCAGTCTAGGACAATTCGACCACTACATACGGACCGTCCATATCCAATACATTAATAATGTGGGGGAATAAATGCATGGTACCTTGGAAACACTTTTATTTTTCTCTTACGTTAAAGCTTAAATGCATGGGGACATAGTAGCGTTCAAATGCATGTAGCGTAAGCTATATTCTGGAATATTAAAAATATTTAACAATGTAGGAAACATGGTTGATAAACCACATGAAGATAGGTATGGCAACATGTTCAATGAAATAATAATAATAATAATAATAATAATAATAATAATAATGGAAAGTGAGCTTTAACTTCGAAATATTAGGTACAGGAGTAAAAGTGGGACCCAGAAGAGAATTTTGTTTTGGGTACAGGAGAAAGACCCTGGAGTATTGATCCACCAAGAAAACACCAGCAATGATTAACACTATTATTTATTATGTTTATTGCGTACACACACTTTCCACTTTGCTGAAACCATATCTTATTTACTTATAGTTTGTGGCGGAATAGGAATTTTATTTCCAAGTCAACTTACTTCCCTCACCAAATCAATTTGGCATTTCTAATTGCAATTTCATGTTTAAACTGAAAATAGAATATAAATTCTTAATTAAAGAACTCAAGTATCAAACTTGTTTATATCAGCTTCTATATACAATAATGTGATAACTTCGTACACATCCATCTCAAAATAATTAACCTAATTATTTTACACAAATTAAGAACAATAAATGTTATTTAATGAAATGATTTTACTGAATTTTTTTACTTCATAAATACAAAACTTTTAGTCTCTTAAGGGAAACATTAGTTTAATTTATTTAAGAACAAATAGAAACTAAAATGAAAAACTAACGTTTAATTGAAAATTTATAATTTAACCCTTTTACAGACTAAAATTACAATCATTTAGGAATAATGAAGCATTAACTAACAAACTGCAAACCTAACCACCATTGACAATAGACAGATTCACCTTATAAGCCAAAAAAGACTAACTATTACTCGTTGAAAATTACCAATTCTGAAAATTGGGGAATTGATCAATTGCATTCATTATGGGCATGGATTTGGAAACCTCGAATGTATCTTGTTAATTTCATCAATTACTTCAGATGTGAGCTCGATTTTGCATGCATCTAGAACCTCCTGGAGTTGCCATGATCTGGTAGCCCCAAAAACAACACTAGCAACAAGTGGGTGTCGCAAAACAAAGGCTGCTCAAAACAAAAGAAGAGAGGATAAAATAGAAAAGAAAATCTGACACGCAACAAGCAAATAAATTAATGCCCCAAAAGTTCATAACCTCAAACAGATAAACTCAAGGACCACAATCAATAGCATAGAGAATGGGGGCTTGAAAAAGAAAATGACAAAGCATTAGTTAATTGCAAATGATGGATAAAACTTCATTATTCGTGGGCATGAATAATAATAACATCCAGCAATGCTAACATACTTTTTGGCATCCTTTTAAAGTAATAAGATAAAAGAAAACCCATTACATTCTTGTTTATTTAGAAGAAGCCAATGCATGGCATCAAACAATATCAAGAAGCGAGAACGCCAACTTCGAAGCCATGCGAGACTTGGAGATGTGAGTTATAATAAGATGAAGGCAACGGTGAAGAAAATAATGTTAAGGGGTCTACCAAATTTAGAGATAAGAGACAATATTATATGTGCAGGATGTGAGTATGGCAAAGCTCACGAGCTTCCTTATGAAGAGTCAAGATATAGGGAAAAAGCACCATTGGATTAGTGCATTCAGATGTTTTTGAACTTGTGAAACAACTTTCAATCACCAAAATTCGATGTATGATCACATTTAGCGACAATTTCTCAAGATATGTGTGGATGAATTTTAAGAAAAGTCAGAAGCTTTCACAAAATTCAAAGAGTTTAAATAAGGAAAAGATTGAGAAGGAATTTGGACGTAACATTTGTTGTTTGTGCACTGATAATGGTGGAGAATTCACTTCAAAGGAATTTAAAGAGTATTTGCATAGGTGTGGAATAAGGTGATAATTAACTTGTCCATATACTCGGCAGCAAAACAAAGTAGTTGAAAAGAAGAATCGACATTTAGCATACATTTGTAGGAGCATGTTGCATGCTAAGAATGTGCCGCCTAAATTTTGGGCAGAATGTATAAAGACAGTTGCTTATGTTATTAATAGGCTACCTCAAGTTAGGGTTGACTTCATTTCACCATATGAGAAGGTACGAGGTGCAAATCCATCAGTGAGTCAGTTTCGAGTATTCGGATGTGTTTGCTATGTTTTTATACAAAGTCAACAATGTAGCAAATTTGATAAGAAGGCGATTCATTGTATATTTGCTGGCTATGATAGTCAACAAAAAGGATGGAGATGTTGTGACCCAACAACAGATGTTGTGACCCAACAACAGATGTTGTTATGTGTCCAAGAATGTAATATTTGATGAAGCATCCTCTTGGTGGTCTTCTCTAGCAATATTGTTACCAGATTCCAAGGAAATTGAAGAAAAGGTACAAGGGCAACGGGAGGAACAACTAGAAATGAAGGAAGATTCCTCAACACGAGAAGAGACGGTAGTTGTTGATCAAGAAGGAGAAAGGTCACTAGATAAATGGAAAATCCCTTGGCAAACAAGAGTGCACACCGAGTCTTTAGAAGAGGAAAGACCAAGCCAAATAAAAAAAATGATAGCGCAAAAAGTCAACGAGAATTCGAAAGCCAAATCCAAAATATGCTATTGTGGCATTAATTGAAGATAATGGTGTTAAAGAGTCAAGTATAGATGAAGAAGCAGCTTAGTCTAAGGAATCGGTACAAGTTATGGAGGAGGAGCTAAAGGCACTAAAACAAAATGAAACTTGGGAGTTAATAACAGCTTGTGGAAGTAAAACCCATCTCTAATAAATGGGTATACAAGGTGAATACTCGTCCAAATGGATTGTTGGAAGGTACAAGGCTCGTTTAGTTGCTCAAGGTTTTTCACACAAGTGTGAACTGGACTCTGATGGGAAATTTAGTCCAGCCGCAAAGATAACTACAATATGTGCGTTGTTAGCATTAACAGCTAGCAATTCTTGGAAGTTATGACAAATGGATGTGAAAAATGCATTTTTACATAATGAGTTAGATCGAGAAATATATATATATATATATATATATATATATATATATAGAGCAACCCAAAGGGTTTGAGAGTAACATTCACCCAAGTTATGTGTGTAAGTTGAAAAAAGTATTTTAAGGATTAAAGCAAGCTCCAAGGGCATGGTATGAAAAAATGGCCAAAGTTTTAGAACAAAGTGCATATGTAGTGCAATCAGCAGATTCAAGCTTGTTCACAAGAGAATGAGGTGGTAAGTTACCTATAGAGCTAGTTTATGTTGATGATCTCATTGTCACAAGAGATGATGTAGAAGAAGTTCACTGGAAAAGATTTTCAAATGAAGGAGCTTGGAGACTTAAAGCACTTTCTAGAATTTGAAATTGAGAGAACTAATGACAAGATATTTTTGTGTCAACAAAAGTTTGCTCAAGATTTATTAGAGAAATATGGTTTGTTGGATTGTAAACCATGTCAACTCCAATTGAAAACAATGTTAAATTGTGTTCAATTGAAGGAAAGGATTTAGAACATAGCACCATGCATAGGAAGCTAGTAGGTAGCTTAATTTACCTTACACTAAGTCCGCTAGATATCATATCCAGTAGGTGTGATAAATCGATTCATGCAAAATCCTAAAAAGATCCATTTCGAAGCTGTGCGGCTAATTTTGAGATATGTAAAAGGTACCATGGATAATGGAGTATTATTCAAGAAAATTGTGAGTTGTGATATGATAGGATATTGTTATATGTTTTCCCTAGGATCAGGAATTGTGTCTTGGTGTAGCACAAGACAACCAACAATTTGTTTATCTAATACAAAGGCAGAGTATAAAGCAGAAGCTATGGCAACTCAGTAATGTGCATGGTTGATGCAGTTGCTACAAGATTTACATCAACAAACTGATTATGCAATCAAATTCTATTGTGATAATCAATCTGCAATTCGTTTGGTAGAGAATCCTATCTTTCATGCCAGAACCAAGCATGTTGAAGTGCACTAAATATATTAACACTGAAGGTCAAGTTGCAGATGTATTTACCAAAGGTCTAAGCAGTTCAAAATTTGAAGAGTTTAGAAAACAACTCGGTATGACAGCAAGGCCTATATTGAAGACAAAATAATCATTGAGGGGGAGTGTTAAGAATAGCAATGATTATTTCCACTATTTACCTCTATTTAAGGAGAAGAGTTTATTTTGTCTTTATTATGTTTTTACCATATTTGTTTACTGTAAAAGTATATTTAGTTATAATATTTTTAGAAAGTTTAATTATTATAAATACTTGTAACGTTTATGTAATACAATCACGTATAAAATACAAGAAATATTTAAGGTGTTGGGCACCAAAATTCTCTCTCTTCCATTATTTGATATTCAACAACCCACCCCATATCACTCAATATTAAGCTAAGGGAAGATTGTGAGGGGTGATTGCAGTTGAACATCAAGATATAGGAAAAGATTATCAAACCTATAGCCAAAGATACAGGATGAAGACCATATGTTTTTGCAGTATTAAGGTATTCCTGTAAAAGGGAAAACATATGAATATGGAAATTAAAATCAGTAAACAAAAGAAATACGTACGAAATTCAAAGAATTTTAAGACCTAAGGGGACATTCAAATATAAAGATAAGTTAAAGTATTAGCATTGTAACAATGTTGAGGATAATCCACTTACCATGGTAGCTGCCTCTATAATTTTATTGGACAAATTGTATCTAGATTCACCTTCTGAATACTTCCCTGTGAATAATAATAATAGTATCAGTTGGATAAACTCATGCATACCATGTCACTTCTTTTCACTTTCCTTCCTTCATGTTGGGAAGGAGGATACGAGATGAAAATGCTTGATAAAACAAAACGTGTCCCAAAAGATGTCAACTGACCTTTAAAATGATTTAAACGAGCATCTGTTGGACCACCGCCCAGGGAGAAATATTTCCCTGAAAGTATACCCATTGCCAGGGGACTGTAGGCCAACAAGCTAATACTGAAAAGAGAAATCAATTATTCAACAATGAGGCTTTCACTGAAAACAGGAAAACGATTTAAGCTGACAAATGTAGCAAAAGTTATAAAATTTCAAGCATTAAGCTTTTATTGTTCCATCCATCTGAATGAAATGGAATTTTAACACTGTGCTTGTATTAAAGCTGATTTATATACATAAATCTTCTAGTTAATGTTTAACTCATTATGCCATCTAGTTAATCTTCTAGTTAATTCTAGTTAATTCTAGTTAATGTTTAACTCGCAACATTATATATCTTAGATAAGCTTCTTTAAAGAAGCCCAAATATGATGTTAGAACTTTTATTTTAATAATTGTTATGAACCAACCATCATATAAATTATTGTTGGTTGAAGAAACACAAATTATTTGTATGAAACATGTCCCCCTCTGATACCTTAACCTTTACTTTTATCTAAAAGAATATGGTCAAATATCAAACTCTAAACCACTTAGTCATAGAAGGCTATATGTTTTCATATCAAACGATAAGATTAAATACCTCTCCTGATGGCAGCATTCAGCCATTGCAGAATCAAAAGTTCTACAAAGAAGGCTATATGAATTCTGTCACTAAACAGAAGAAAATTAGTGTCAGGAATACATTTTGCTCCTACGAATTGTTGTATTGAGGATGAGACTTCCATGACGAAAATTAAAAAAAAATAAAAAATACAGCAGGAGTTAAACGATAGTAAGTAACCAAACCTGCAGAGATACTATCTTCAGGTGTGAAGCATATTTTTCAGCAACCTAAATAAACTTCATCAAGCCATAAGGTGTTTCATTACTGAGACCAATGTATCTGATCTGCAATTGCATTCATTTTCATACTCAGGGACAACGATTCAGGAATCACAATAGTGACAAGTTGACAATTGAAACTATTTAACAATACCACTTACCTTCCCTGCTTTCACAGCTGAGCTGAGAGCTTCAAGTTGTTCATCTATACCAACTGAAGCATATTGTCGGACTGGGTCATACTCAGTTTCTCCAAACATTGGAACATAGCTACAATGATTGGTGTAACATTTCAAGAGTTAAGATCCATATATGCATGTTCATTGGGCATAAAATGAGAAAGCCTACCAACATGAGATATTAAAAAACAATTTAAACAAACGCCTAAATACTTAAACTAACAAAACATACAAACCGATCAGGCCAATGAATTTGATAAAGGTCGATATAATCCATCTGCATCCGCAACAAACTGCACAAACCCAATTGCATAAACTATCAGCGTTTATTATTAGACAGAGAATCAAAAGATGCAAAACTTAATATTATCTTATATATCTTCGAAACAGCACCCCTCCTCCCCACTTCCACCCGGACCCACATATTTCTCACGAGTGTATATTATGAGCCTCAGCAATCTAAATCTCCAGTATTGTTCTGATCATTTTTTTTCTTTCTTATTTGACAGTCCAGCTGAAACTAAACAAGTTAAATGAAAAAGCTTCTATAAAAGTTAAGTGCATTTGTTAATTTTAACCTATGAAAGAAAATCAATTCATTTTAGCTTTGTTAATTTTTAACTTTTGTTTATGGAACAAAAAGACCTAAAAGAGTGTCTACTGGTATTATTTATCCACCATCTACTTATAAACAAGAGACAGTCATTAGGATCGTGACTGTAAGCACTATTACCTTGACTCTGCATATACGATACAAAAATGACTCCGCATGTAGGACATGAATTGAGAAAGAGTTAAGAGAGCAACTAACCTACTATCAATAGCTTCAATAATATTAGCGGCGTCCAAACATTTAGGACCACCTCTAATCCAAGTCATCTGCCCCGATGGTCCAGCAACCTGTTCTTGCCAACATTAATTAATATGCCACATAACAACTTCAGCAAAACAAATTGTAAAACACCGAGTTTAGTTTCTGGAATTGCAAGGCAATGCCACATTAGTCCTTCAATCAATCAAAATAAAAAATTAAAAAAAAAAGTCCTTGAAAGTTTAAATAAACAAAATTTAATCCGAAATTAAAAAACCGAGTAACTTTTATATAATTAGGCACGAAGATAACAGTAAGTTTTAGGGCATTATTAGTGATTTTCAGAGTTTTATATAGACTTGATTATACACTTTATTACAAATTTCACCGTTCTAGATCCGATTTTCAAAATGTGTAATGGAGTAAAATATATTGTGAAAAAGAAAGTTAAAGAAAATTACACAGCACCGATTTGAATACTAATCTAATCGCGCATTCAATTTTAGGAACTACGATGACTTTTAATGGCGAACAAAAGAGACAGCACAACATGCATAGCGAAGGAGAGAGAATAACGGAACCTTAGTGGCAATAACGACGCTATCCCTGGGGATATTCCGGTGAGCAATCCAACGGCCGAGATACTCCTCGCTCCTGCCGCACGTACGACGACGCTGAGGCACGGGATACATTTCGGCGGAGTCGAAGAAATTGATGCCGGCATGGAAGGCTTGGTCGAGAAGGCGAAATGATTCGGTCAGCGTGTTCTGCTCCCCAAAAGTCATGGTTCCTAAGCAGAGCCGTGAAACGGTGAGATTGGGAGCGAGGTCGAAGAGAGGAACACCACACATTGCCTTCAATTACAGAATCAATGGTTAACGGAATTTACCGTGAACGGATGAGGAAGAAGATGAAGAGTGAGATGATTGAGTTACCTGTGTGAGCTGAGGTAGCACAAACGAAAGTACAAACAAAACGGATGGATGGATAATGTGATAGCTATTCAAGCCATTTCAAGCACAATTCAAAATTAAGGATTAAATATATTAATAATTAATTAATTTAACTCGTATTTAATTTTTATTTTAGTGTTATTTAATCTATCCTACCATTGGATCATTCTAGACATTAAAGTATTACAAATTGTGAAAAAGTGCGCAATAAGGTGAAGCAATATAGCATGGACCTTTTATTAAAACAAATACAATGATATTTATTAAAGTAAAAAAAAAATATACATATTATTTTCCAAAACTAATTTTAATATCTTCAAAACATATGTGGAAATTTAAAATACAAATGACTAAATATATCATATTATATCTTCGTAATAGTCTAAATTATGCCACATTTCCTTTGTGGAAAACGAAATTATACAATATTATCTTTTCGTGCTCGAGAACAAAAAAATTATATATCATTATTAAAGCTATTCAAAATATTCATCAGCGACTATAGCAAATAATTAAGACAAATTAAATAAATATACATTTTATTTTTCATTCTTACATCGTCAGAAGTTTTAATTTAATTTAGGTGAAATAAGTTATTATTATTGAATTGTTGCGGGTGTATTGTCAATAGTCTGTGATTTAATAAATTTTAATCAACAATTATGATCAGTGTGTTAAAGAATAAATTTCCAATCAAAATATCTATACGTTAAATGATTATAGTCTACTAGTCACTTTAGCACTCAATGGACAGAACTAGAAATTTATATATTGGTTGCAATATTCCTTCTCACTTCAATCCGCCTCGATCACCTTAAGTAGAAGTATAATCATCATGTTCCACACTCTTCTCATATCCGATTGGTAAGTTATTTGCAAAAGTATTTCAACGTTTAAGTAAATTTTGATAGAGATAAATTAAATGCATGTGCAAAAATATTAAATGGTTCACCTGTTGTATTTATAGGACTGTGAATGAGTTTTTACCTTAACGAGACTAATCATGACTTAATAATATTCTAATTTCATTTATCATATAATCATGGAATTATTTTTTAATGTTGCTTCTATTACATGACCCATTAGTAGTAAATGATATATACTTAGGCTTCCCAAGCCTATGAGAGTGAAAGGTTTTGTCATGTTTATATTTGGTATGTTGATTTTTTATAGGAGTAAATTATAATCATTCAATTTCAGGGTCGTTCATGTAGTGTTTCCAAATTGTTCATTTTATATAAAGATATGTGTTTTTTCTAGATTTGAGCCTATAATGATTTGAAGCGTCATGACATACAGACCATTAGATTGTAGTTGATCTAACGATTAGGGGTTCGCGACTGTTGACCTATTAGTGACCTTGGTTTTTCTATAGATAGGAATGAGCTCCTCTTTTTATGACACTTTGCTTCCTACCTTAAAGTTACACCCGTCATTCGAATTCAATAAGGTAATAATGGCCAGAGTCTTTAATGTCTCGTACTCTTATTAGGAGCTTTTACGTAAGGATAGTCAAGGGCGTGCAAATGATGTGTCCTTATCAATTTTAGGTTCGAATTCTGACGATGAAGGTTTGTCGGTTTCGGGAAATGATGGCTTATCAAGTTCTAGTGTAGGGGTAGGTGGTTGATGGTATATCCTCTATCCATGATCAAACATCTACAAGAAAAGTTGAAATCATCTATGAAGATGGTTTAAACTCTACCTTTTGGACCACCTTTGGAGTCATCATGGAGCATAACTTGGAGTAGTATATGTTTAATTTAGGTTATGTATTTCGACCAAGGAGTGTAGGTTTGTTTAAGACTTGTATTAAGACCTCATTAGTGTTGGATTTTTCCTTAAGCTAAATATCCAAATCATGTGGAAAGTATGTGTCATGTGTCATGTGTCATGTTTCCATTTGAGAGGATTTAGCTTTAGTAGTGACCACATGACACTCTAGGAATGCAGAAGATTTTGCTTTATGAGTGACCACATGTCCTCCTCTCATTGGAGAGGATTTGTGGACACTTGTCCACTCCTTAGAAGGCCTCATCTTTGGCCAATAAGTAAAAAGGTGGGAGATCATGCTTTTAGGGTTTTTAGGAGACACTTTTTCCTATATATAGAGGTGTTTCCTCTTTTGTAATCAGCTTTGATGTTGAGTAAAGTTATGTTGCCCATTTTTGGTCATACTACTCATCTTAAGATCAAGATTAAAGCAACTCATGAAGTCTTTCTAGTCACATTCCTTTTTGAGTTGGCCTAACCTCTCTTTAAACACCACCTCCATCACCATAAAACATCATAAAACCGTAAGCTTAGCTCCCTTGACCATCAAAGCTTTCACAACCATCATCCATTCACCCACCTCCATGGCTTTTCTTTTAGTTTTGGACCAACCTAACTAGGAGATTTCTATCAGTGGTTCACTATCGTAGTTGGCCGGGCAAGCCATTTTTCCTAAGGAGAGTACTCTATGATGGAATGTGGATTTGGATGTTGATGCTAAAGGGGAGGGTGATGAACTAAATTTGCCTCTTATTTTTGGGTACGACTAGATGTTACAAAATATTGCTAGGGAGATTTTATTCGTTATTTGGCTAGCAAGGTTGATTTCCTTAAAGAAGGTATTGCCAATACTATTTTAGTTTTGGTGTTTGCTAGGGAAATGAGCGTGTGTGCCACGATCGAGGAGATTTAAAGAAATATTTCTTTTTCGTGTACACTTGTCTATTCTCATAGTTGAATGTTCGCCTACCTTTTTCATGTTTATACCATGAGTGTGTTACATGAATTAAATGTGGCTCATACATAATTGCACTCAAAAGATGGGTTACTCTTCAAGAATTTAAACTAATTTGTCAAGGTTTGGCCATAACCCTAACACTTACTTTTTTTTCTCTTTTATTATCACATTCGTCAAACTAAGAAGGTTCCTGACTATCTTTATTGAGTAACTTTTGGGCAAGCCTTTTCACGCTTTATGGATCTTCATTTAAAGGTTTTAAACCCTGCTTCTTTAAGATTATTTATAAATATGCCGTTGTCAGATCCGTGGTGCCGTCGTATTTTTCAAAGATTGACGTCTTTCAATTGTTGGGTATGGAGTTTCCATGATTTCTTTTATGAGCGAATGTCGAATCTAGGAATAGTTGACTAGGGTTGATCCCAAGGGTTGTAATTCTCTGCTGGCCCTATAACTACTTTCTTGTATTGTTCAATCCATTGCCTTCATTGCTTGGGTTACTTTCGTTGGTCCATGTTGGATAGTTCTAGGCAACCTTTGGTCATGAGCAATTAATTGGTCTTTCATGCATTCATTTTTTGCTCACACGGTGTTTAACTCATCTTCCTTTTTCTTCTTTATAGTCTCGAACTCTCTCCTATGTTCCTTTATTATCGACATTTGATTTAATTCTCGTTCGCTTTTTCTATTACCAAGTTATTCATTATATTTCTTGCGGTCACCATTAAAAAGTAAAGTATTATCTCCATTTCATGATGAGTATTATAATGTTCTTAAAAATTGAGAGTGAATTTAATCTTAATTGCAATATTTCTCCTCATCCTAATTCGTGTTGTTCACCTATATTCATTAAAAGTTTTATTATCATTCTACTAACTCTCATCTACCTGACACTTTAAGTAAATAGTTGCTTAATACAATGTATTAAATGCAGTAAGTGCAAAATTATAAAATTATTAAATGTTTCACCTATATGTTGTATTGACAGAGCCTTGAATGGTCTTAATGAGAATCTAATAGTAACCTAAATAACCTCGTTTATCATAATAATCATCGAATTATCTTTTAACATTGCTTCTATCTATCGGTCAGGTGGCTGGGTACAGAGTGTAACGTCACATGACCTATCGGTAGTAATCGGTATGTGCTAAAATTAACATATTTCATATAATAAAGGGAAAAAAAAAGTAGGGTGAAACGTTTTGGAAAACTGAAATTAAATAAAAGAAGAGAGACTAACACATATATATGAAATAATCCAGAAAATTAGGAAGAGGGTTTGCATTGCATTTTTGGGTCTTTGGTTCTGTGTTTTCGGGTCTTGGTTTGGAGATGAGAGTGGGATCCACCTATGGATCACGTAACGAGTGACTCTACATGCATCCTTGTAAACAAGTAATGAGCTAATTAAAGAGAAGATAGCAACACGAACAAATTTCGCTAAGAGAATGTGAGTGAAGATGAGTGGCTATCTCTGTCTCAAACTCTCGCCACCGCCATCGCCATTGCGGCCACCCCCTTCAACTCTCTCCAAACATCATCTTCCCCTCCGCAACACTCTCCTCGGCGCCGCCCTCTCCTTCGGCCTCCTCTTCTCCTTCCCCTCTGTCTCCGCACTCCAACTCCCTTCCCAACCGTGTCCTCACCGCCAGCCTCCGCAAGAGACGCTCCAAACCACTCCCGAGGTTGTCACCAACCAAGGCCTCGTCGAGGAAGCGTGGCAGATTGTCAACGACACCTTCCTCGACACTGGTCGCCACCGCTGGTCTCAGGATACGTGGCAGGTAACAAACTTCAACTACTCACACTGATAATACTCTCGCAGAGTCTGTTACTGCGTGATGGTTTGTTGATGCTGATACAGCGCTTCTTTATCTATTCCAGCTGAAGAGAGAAGCTATTTTGAGCAATTCCATTCAGACGAGATCGAAGGCGCACCAAATCATCAAACGAATGCTCTCCAGTTTGGGCGATCCTTATACGCGCTTTCTCTCCCCTGATGAGGTAATTTGTTCTTCAATTTTGCATGGGTTCTTTGTTGGACGCTATCGGATTCAGTTATTGGAGTGCTGCTGCTTATATACTTATATTAGCAAGCTTGAACATTTGCATGTAGTTTGCCGGAAATGAGTGAGTTGAGCTAAATCAAACTCCATTTAATAAGAATGTACTTAAGTGAAAAACTCAACTCGAGTTCGATATGAACCTCTTTTAGCAAGTAGTTGATTAGATTCAAACTCATGAGCGACTCGGTTAAAATAGTCTGATTCAAAGATTACGGTGCATATTCTTATTTATATATTTATTATATATGTGTGTGTGTAAATATTGAGTTGGAGTTGAACTCATTTGAGTCTCATACTAATTTTGAGTTGCTTTGGTTATTGTTGGTCTTTGGTGACACAATGAGCCCAACAACAACTACTAGGATGGATATTGATACTATCATAAAATTTGGGCTTGAGCCTAATATAGCCTGAAAAGCTAATCTTATGGGATGAAAATTATCCTCACTTATATTATATGTACGATTTTGTCATATCATTAGTTAATACGGGTTTTGGAGCAATAGGTGAAAGGGCCACATGATTCGCCTCGATTCTTGGATGCAACTTCTATACATGTTGGACAATTTCACTTAATTCAATTAGTTTTAAGATGAAAACTAATAGTTCGTTCAAAAGAAAAACTAATACCCACACAAACCACATATTCATCTTCCAAAGCATGTAATCATAAAAAATATTGCTTCCCTTGCATTTTGTTGGAGAGAATAAGAAACTAGGGATGTGTTTTTGTATTATTTTATTCTTCACTGCTCTTTGTTTTGATTGTGTAGACTGGTGATTTCTACTACTGTGTTTCTCATGTTTCTTATTGAATTGCATGCGGACTTTTTCTACTGTTGAAAGTTCTCCAAGATGGCGAGGTATGACATGACTGGTGTTGGAATAAACCTCAAGGAAGTTCCCGATGAAAATGGAAACCTCAGACTGGAAGTACTGGGAATTATATTGGACGGTCCTGCTCATTCTGCTGGTGTTAGACAGGTAGACAGAGTTGATGAACATTCTTCAAAATTTGCGGATCTTCAAATCATCATCTGCACATTCAAAAATCTGCACCTACAGTGCTTGTCTTTGCTTTTATGCTTTTTGTCAATAAAATCAATATGTTAAATTAAGCATTCTATGCATTTATAATTGCTACATAAGCAATCTATCATATTCATTACTTCTACAAACGGAGTTTAATATATATTTTTTATTTGCAAGAGTATTTGTAGTCAGTATACTACTAGATAGAAATAGGTGAATAACTTTTTTGGGTTCTTTTGACCATTCAAAACAATTTCCCTTCCCCACCTTTACCATTTATAAGCATATACTCTGCCTTTCTGTTTATCTCCTGTTGCAAATGGGGTAGGCACACAGAACTATTTTGGATAATATAATATGTTTATGTTAGACATATAAGTTAACATCTTTTGACATTTGCTATATCTCCTCTGATTTATTTTCTTATTTAATTAGGATCTTTATAATTATAGGAATATCTAATTAGATTAAGGTTTATTAGAATATGATTTATAGACATATTATATCATGTATACAGGAATAAAATATCCCATAATTATTTGTAGAGCTTATACAAAATGAATTTTGTTGTTTAGTCCATACAACAATTCCTACAGCTTCCTTTATTTTTTTCCTTCTTTGCTAGGGGGATGAAATATTGGCTGTCAATAACATGGAGGTAAAGGGAAAATCAGCATTTGAAGTATCATCCCTATTGCAAGGCCCCAGTGGAACATCTGTGACTATTCAGGTTTTGGATTCTAATTCCAAGTTAGTTTGGTACCTGCTCCAGCCTTCATTTTTTGTAGTTAATAATGTTTTGATGTTCCAGTTTAATATTTGGATTACTACTATCAGGTCAAGCATGGCTACTGTGGACCTGTTGAATCAATAGAAGTTCAGCGGCAACTTGTTGCTCGTACACCAGTCTTTTATCGGCTGGAACAATTGGATGGTGGTGTTACTCCTGTTGGGTACATACGCCTCAAAGAGTTCAATGCATTGGCCAGAAAAGATTTAGCCATTGGTCAGTTTTTGCTAGCTTCATGTCTATTTCGTTTTCAAACTAAAATAATGGTACTCTTTCAATAAGAATATTTTTTTCTTACGTTTATGTATTTTGATTTTAAAAGCAGTGGAGAAATAATTAGCAGTCCTCTGTTTCTAAATAGCAACTTTTGCCTAACTAACTTGACATTGATCTTGGAGGGGTTTTATTTGCGTTATTTTGTTGGTAGTTTAAAAAATTGTTATCTGGGCTATGTAGTTCATGCAAGAATGACTACCATATATTATAAAAAAGAAAGTTAAACAGTGAAAGCTGCCACTTTTCTTCATCCTTATATTCACGGGTATTAGAAAAGAGTATGGGAGAGAAAGGTAATCATAAAACTGACTCAACAGAAAAAGGAAGGAAAACAGAAAATAACTGAATGTTTTTACATCTCTCTAATAATGAGTGTGGTACAATTACCTCTGGACTTTCATTAGTTATTTCCAGTTTCTTAAACATGACACCAGACCAAATAATGTATTTTGCAGCAATGAAGCGACTTCAAGACATGGGTGCTTCATCTTTCATATTGGATCTTAGAGACAATCTTGGTGGGCTAGTACAGGTTGTTTTTCCATATATCCCGTTTTACCTTTGCTACACGCATGACACTCGTCATACAGGCTGAGTGCTGGTAACGTGTAATCCTTTGTATATTTTTGTCAATGAAACATAGAAAGCAGTGTTCAGTTTTCAGAAAATTTATTTGCAAATCTGTCATTGTGCGAGTGATTCCATCATTATAATGAAGTATATGGCTTGGTCATATTCCATCATTATAACTTTCAAAAGTTTCACATAACATGATAATCTGGTTAATGTCTACCCTAAAATATTTTACTGCATACCTAATAATCAGTAAGAAGCACAAATAATAGATCAAGTAGCCAATCATTAAGTCATTTCTGTTGCAAAATGGACTCCATTTTTTAGCAGGGCCCCACATATAGCTTGAACATAAATCTGCATATATTTTAAATTTGAGACGTTTAAGCATGTTTACCGTAGAAGATTTAAGAACTGATTTAGAGCTTTGAAGCTCTTCACTTTTGATTCTCTTAATGTGAACAGAATGAATTTGTATCTTTTCACTTGAGAGTGTACATATTTGTCTGTTTACGCATGTAAACACGTGCTTTTTGCAGGAAGATACTGTGGCACCGCAACACCGGAACAAGAATCTTTGTTCTCTTGTTTTTTTTAAATTTAAGTAAATTTGTATTCTTCTGCCATGTTATGGGTATGCTTTGTTTGTTTTAAGACGACAATATAATGATGCCTGCATTCGGTTGATTATAGTTTTTATTTGCCTTAAAATTGCTTAATTTAGTTTCAACTTTTAACTTATTCAGGCTGGAATTGAAATTGCAAAGCTTTTCTTAAATGAAGGAGACACGGTATGTCAGTTTTTGTGCCGTTACAACATTTTGATTAAGAGTAAATTGTTGCTTACCTCCTTGAACTTATGCGTACTTGATGATTATACCTTAGGGTTTGAAAAGTTGCAAACAATCTCCTTTCCTTCACATTTTATGGGAAAAAACACTCCCTTAAGACACAACATCTAATATATAATAGAATTATCATTTGTCACACAAAACAATGACTTTGGAAGTTACAAATGAATGAGGTGTTTATTATGTTAGGTATCCACTTAAATGTTGTTTTTCCCAAAAACGATATAATGAGGTTAAACATGTTTTTATCCCTTAACTTTTCTGATTTTATTTTTTTTATTTTATGATTTGTGGTTTTTCCTGTGATGGTATTGGTGTCATGTGAAAGTTTCATGATAATTTTTCCTTAGATATTTATTGGTTTACAAGTGGGGTCCCATGCCCCACCCCTTTTCTTGCATATTGAGGAGATCACATTTAGGGATTATATATTTATTTTCAAATTCTAACATCTCATCCAAACATGTGTCAAGTTTGAAGGATGTATACTGCAATGTAGATTATCATTGTTGTAGTTGTTATTATTTTCAGCTTGTCCAAGGTTTGACATTTACTAATTTTGAATTCAGAAGAAAACATGAACCATAATTGAATTGTGTATGTTTTAATTTGCTCTTTTATTTATTTATTATTGTTATTCTTATAATTGTAATTATTATTTTTATTTTTATTACTACTATTGTTAATAATAATATAGTCCATCTAGCAGAGCAAAGCACTTGATTATTCTTGGTGTGATTGTACAATGGTAAAAGGCTTTTTCTGGGCAGTTCAATTGCTTTCGCATCCTTTTCTAATTGCATCCTTTTCTAATTGCTTCGTTTTCAATATTATTTTCTATTGCATGAACTCAGTTCAGAGTTAGAAATTGTATTTATAGCTGTTACTTAATTTTATTATACTCTAGGAAACATTGATCTTAAAAAGGTCTGCTACGTACTTGTGATACTTATTCAAGTGTTCTTTTGAACATCTTAAAGATTTTTTTTTTCTAATGCCTTCATGACAGGTGATCTACACTGTTGGAAGAGATCCTCAGTTGCAGAAGGCTATTGTTTCAGATACTTCACCATTGATTCAAGCTCCTGTTGTTGTAAAAGCATTTTCTACATCTTAATTTTTATCATTGAATTAACCCTGAATTAAATTATTTTTAATTCTCAATTTCTTTTTTGGTTTATCATGGGACAGGAATAGTTCAAGGACATTTCTTTGTCTGATTTGACGAAATTATTGATAATTTGACCGATAAATGGTGACTCTAGCTGCCAATTTGATGTACTTTGGTAACATGAACCTTAGAAATTACAAATGACACCTTCCAAAATACAAAGACAGCAAAACACCTACAATTCATTTATTTATTGTGGATTATTTTCTCTTTAAATACAGGAGAAGATAAAACCTTGAGATTTGTTCAATAGGAAAAATAATGTATGTTGTATCTTAACCTATTAAGATAAACCGAGATTGCCCAATATTGTTATGGTTTGTTGTGGGAAAATAGATTGAGCTAACTCAGGGGTCTAGTACTCTAGTTTTCTGGGACATAAACATATGGCGAAGCTATATGGTGGTTATGCTATATATAATATTGATAGGTAATGATTTGAGTGCAAACACATTGAGGGTATCGGAATTTCCTGCTATTGAAAACAATGATGGATATGTTATGTATGATGGGTCAATGATTTGTTTGAACCATTTGAGTAAATATCTCTCACCTTAGTATTGAAGGTTCATAATTGGCACATTCAGAGACAGTGCTCAGTTTATGCTTTGTATATTTTGGTAAATAAGCTTTTGAATCCAAGTGTTTTTATTAAGAATACAGAGTTTATTTTAAATTCAAAGGCAAATTGATAGGTTTCTGATATAGAAACCTAGTCAATGAACACTAATTCACACTCACAGTAGTGTAAGACAGCAAAGATGAATAGAATCTGAATATTATTCACGAAAAGAATGGGTTTGTACATTCAAGAATCAAGGGCCTAACCCCTTTCACAGCTTAACCTGTCAACACTCAAACTTCCAAAAGTCCCTCCTCCACTAAACCAACACCTATTTATACAACTCAACTCCCTCCTATCCTAATCCCCTTTCCGATTATATCCCAATACCCTATATTCTAACACAAATTTTGTTCAATAGCTACAAGAGTCGCCTTGCTTTATGATAGCAATGGTTGAGCAAAGTGAAAAGAAAAAATAATAAATGTATCACTAAAGGTGATGATATCTAGGGGGATGAATGACATCCAAGAAAGTTTAAGAATAAGAATAGAACAAGTGTGTATCCAGTAGAATGGTGGAGCAGAACCCAGTGATGAGATGATAGAAACTCATCTGAGATAGTTGTTTTATGTGAGGACAAAGGAGAAACCCAGCAAGTGACCCTGTGCAAAAAGTGGATCAAATGGGAGATGTCTTTATAATAAATGATAGATAAAGACTAAAGGAAAAATTGATAGGATTGTTAAGGGTTGTAAATAGGAGAGAGGGCCAAGATATGGAAGGTGTTTGCTTGGAGAAACAAGGATGAGGAGAGATGGGTTGAGCCATAATTATTTTGCCAAAAACGTGAGAGGGGGAATTCAAGGTATTTAGGGGATATGTGTTAAGTGAGAGGGGGTACCAGAATATCGAAATTCTATTATGGAAACATTAGCCTTTTGGATGACGATGAAGCTAATGGAATCCACACCTAAGAAGATGGAAGCTAAGGTTGCAGCACTGGAAACTAGATTGAGGCATTAAGAACACCTTGCAAACTATGCAAATTCGTGTTAAGGAGAACTACAAGAAGTTTATTGAGATGTTGTCTATAGTCATTGGAACCTCGAGTAACATTGCTTCTGCTATGTAGCCAACAATGACGCTCTTGGATTTACTGTTGGGTAAGTTCTGTTTATGAATGAAGAAGGTCAAGTTGCTGATGTTCGACAAAAATCCTATAGGTTGGTTTGTGTCTGTTGAATTATATTTCTAGATTTAGGGAACCCACCCTGACATTTGGTTAAACTTTGTATGGCTATGATCAATTAGAATTGGGCCAAGCTTTTGGGATACAGGTTTGACAAGCGCAAATCAGGGCTGGAGAGTACAGGTGTACAGTGAGAATAAGTTGGTATCTATCATTGATGGTTTGAAGAAGGGAAATCTATACAAAGTTGGTTTCTCTAATCAAGAGAGGTACTCTTTTGTATGAGGGTGTATTTGTCTTGTCTTCAATATCCTTACAGAGGATTTTGAAGATGATAAAGGAATTTCATGAGATACCACAAGGGGCCCACTCAAGATATACGAGTGTGGAGGAGACACTACCCTCAGAGTTGGATAGGGACGGTGTTCTGCCACTTGATCTTGAAATAGTGTGGCTAGGAGGTGCATCATAGAAGGTGGAGAATCTGTTATTCAATTGCTCATCCAATGGAATGGGTAAAGCTCCGAAGATGCAACTGGGAAGAGGGATTCAGCATTAAAAGTCAATTTCCCCAGCCGAGACTTGAGGACAAGTATAATATTGTTGGATTGGTAGTGTATGCTTGGAAATAAGAGAGTGGCTCAACGTGGACTGTTCTAGGAGAAACAGGGGTATGTGAGAGGGGTTCACAACTGTTTTACCAAGAATGTGAGAGGGGAATTAGGGTAGATACGGGAATTGTGATGAGAGAGTAGGGTACCAGAATAATAGAATTTTGTTGTGGACATAGGTCATTAGCCTCTTTGATAGGAGCTCAGCTCTCAGTGGGATCATCTCCTGTAATTTCCTTTTGTCAGTGATTAATACTAACATTCCCTCAATTACTATTCCATCGTTATTATTGTATGTTTGGACCCTAAGAAAATACTTAGGAAATTGTTCGAAAGGGATTTATTGAAGAAATGTGTTTTAATTGGATCCAATAGTTCAATGACATCATTTGGTCAAAATATCTTACTTGCTCAGAGATGGCTTGATTGTTAAAGCGTTCCACAAATTCATTATAAATAAAATAAGTTAAAGAACATCTGAGATTTGAGATTATGCTCTAGTTTTGTGGATTCATTACCCCTTGCACTTAACTAGATAAAAGTGTCAAATAAGTTGAGATCTTATACGTTTGAGTGTGTAATTACATGTTTTCCCGTCATATTGAGCAAGGCCATGTAAGCTAACATCAGATTAAGTCTCCTTTTGAATGGCCATAATATAATGTTGTACATGATGGCGGCAAGGCTTATGATTCTTTTTGGTTTGAACCCTTGCAGGTTTTAGTAAATGACAAAACTGCCAGCACAAGTGAAATAGTACGAAGCTCAGTTTCTTAATGCATTTGTTTGATTTTTCACTGTTCTTGTGATGACACAATTGGTGTTGTGCTTATTTCAGGTTGCTTCTGCACTTCATGATAATTGTAGAGCTGTTCTAGTTGGAAAACGGACATATGGCAAGGTTCATAAATCTATGATTTTTTTTTCCATCGCTGCTGTATGGTTCAAACCCTGTAGACTTTGATCTGCATGCTTCTGAGAAACCCATTTGCATCTGAATGCATTTTCTATTGAACACGTTAGCTTTCTTTTAAGGTGTATATCTTTTTGAAGGAGCACCACGAAGACAGGGCAATGTTTTATTTGCTTCCATAAACGGGTTTCTTTTTTGGTTCTGCTTCTCTTACTAAAGGGAAGATAATAGAAAAAAAATCGAATAGATATGTATAACTGACTTGTTATATTTGCAATGTTTTGCTCTCACACAACCTCTTCTTGACAATTTAATGTGCAATACTTTAAACAGGGTTTAATCCAATCTGTATTTGAGCTTGACGATGGATCTGGTGTGGTTATCACTGTCGGGAAGTATGTAACACCACATCACAAGGACATAAATGGCAATGGAATAGAGCCTGACTTCCAGAAACTTCCAGGTACAATTTTTTCCTGTCTTTTTTTTTTCACCTGCATAGTCAAAAATTGTAATATGGAACGTGATCAGAGCTCCATTGTTGCAGCATGGGATGATATCAGCCAATATATTAAAAAATGCAGTATGCCACAACAGGGATAAAGCAGTTTCTTTGGTATTCCATGCAATCTTTTGCTTTGGTTTATCATTTAATTTGAAACTTTTGAAGAATCTGCTTCTGGAAGTTGCCATGCATATCTCTAAGTTTCAGATTAATATATATATGCATGAAAGGTCTGCCTAACCTTTTTGGCTACAAGGACATTTAAATTAACATACATTGGCTTAACATCCAAGATTGGCTTGGAACATTTGTAAGTGTTCTGTTGAAGATGAAGTGTATAGTGGATTTGACATTGAGAAGAAATGACGTAGGAAGCATGCAAGAGTTTGCATTAAAGCAGGCAGTGCAGCACTGAAGTGACTTGGGTTTAATACATACTAACAAAGAGAAACTTTGTTATCCATTTCTATAAATCTTTTGATACCATGTTTCTATTTTTGCCTTTCCTCTCAATATTAAATTGTATCAGAATCAATTAGTGCATGGAAAATGCCATTCATTGATAAAGAAACTCATTAGATATTGAGAATGATGAAAGTAGAAATTGCGAATTACTTATGCTTCTTCTTTCACTATCCTCAGTTATCATATTTGATTTTTCTAATTTCTCACATTGAGATAGCTTTGAAAATTGTATTGAAAGGCCTGTCTTTGTGTGTGTGTTTATAAATAATTTATTTAATTTTAAAAAATAAATTTAAATATTAAAAAGATTAAATGATAAAATATTTATTTTATTTAAAAAATAACTAATTTTAAATTTAAAGTTATTTAAAAAATAAAAATAATAAAGTAATTATTTGAATTTAAAAAATATTACTTAAAGGTAAAATTGAAAAATAAATAAATTGTAGGAGAATCTCTTATGGTATAAATGAATTTACATGCCATTTCAAATCAACTCTCAGAAGTGCCACATCTACATGACAAAAAGGGGTATCATATTGTCTCCATTGATGATTCAATTCAATTGAAATTCATAATCTATAACTGATAAAACACTAGAAATTAAATAATTGGATTGATAAAGCACTTAGAATTGAATTTTTTGATTTTGTTTTAATATTTGAAAGTGTATTAGTCATAAATTTGTCATTTAATTATGATAATAATGATTTGAGCATATAAATAACATGTTCTTAGTGAAAATGTGGACACAACCAAGGTTTAAGCAAAAACAACTTCAGTGTCTCCTCTCCTCTGCGTTTTGCAGTAATTTTCTTCCCATATTTACTCACCAAGTTTTTTAACCTTTTCTTTTAAGAAAATCTCTGTTTTATTCTTAAAACATGTTTATAAATTTATCTTAATTCTTCTACGTTTGTAAAGGTATTTTTAAGAAAATCCTTCTTCTAAAGTCTAAAATATATAGCATTTTTGTATTCATCGAAAAAAAAAAGATACGATGGTAGTATTTAGTAGACACGTTAATAAAACACAACTCCTCTATTTTTCCTTTCTTTATTTATTGTTAACTACAGTGTTTCGATTTAGATAATCCCCAACATGTTTTTTTTTTCATTTTTTCAAATTATACGATTATTTAAATTACAATTTTATATACTTGATAAATATCATATTGTTAGAGTAATTATTTTAAAATTTGCAAAAAGGAAAAATTTTAATAGGTTGAATGCATAGATTTTTGTTAAATATTAAAAGTGGATCAAAGTTAAAATAAAATATCACATGCGTTGTGATTTTCCTATTATTTTTATTTCAGAGTTTATTTTCATTATTTCATAATGATATTTCTTTGTGAATAAAAACACAATGATATTATATGGTGGTATATAATATTAATTATTTTGTTTTTTAAATTCATAAAATACTGTGTTGCTGAGAATCCCTGTCCCTATCCTGTTAACATACCTAAACAATACTCTACATTTTCATTATTATTATTATATTTTTATTGTCGTGCTTTTCACTTGTTTTTCCTTTTTTTTATTCAGGCTTCTTTATGGATGTTGTAAAAACTATTGCTTTAGTAGTGCAATATCAGTAGATGTAATATTTGTCAATTTTTTTAATTATTTATAAAATTAAATAATGTTATTCGTGCAGAAAATTTTATTTTATTAGATTCTTAATAATTTAATATAATATACTCAGCTGAACACTATTAAATAGAATATATATATAAATATAGCTGTGTTTAACAAAAGCACCAAACGTGAAATAAAACATATTCCAAAACCAGTATATAGGACATCATTCTCCTATTTCTGTTCTATTTGCATGCCAAATGCTACTTATAATTGAAATTTTGTTATTGAATTTCTATTTACACAATTCATACCCTCTTTAGAATGAATTCTATGCTGCAATAGTAATAATGTAGTCTTTATGAAATTTCCCTTGTCATTTTTTGGAAATTAAAATTAATGTTTCCACATATAATTCTTTCTCATAATAATTAGGGGCCGATCGTACTGATACTTAGTTGCAAATTCCTAACCCAAATCTTCCCTTGAATGTTTTTATTATTGCGTGGATAACAAGAAAAATGCTAAAGATGAGAAAGACATTTTACGAAATCTTACACAATTCTACGTATAAATTTTTAATAAACCATTTCTGATAAAACCGTTGGTTACATTTTTGGTAGCCCTTATTTAATAAAGGTGTGCTTTGTATAGCATAGTGTAATTCATTCGATTCTTTTACTGTGTCGAGTTAAACTTGATAGCGTTACAACCATACTTCTCTCTAATTCATGATTATGGCAAGTGTGAGTTGTTAATACTGTTATACGTGCTACATTGTTTTAAACAGTATTTTTTTTATTATTATTTAACTGCGTGAAATAATAGAAGTTATGCGATAGAGAATTTGATTGGGTTAGAATAGGCAACAGAGCTGAGAGAAGGAAGCTTAAGCATGACAAGAGTATTCAGAGTTCTTGTTGGAGAAGGCAGCAGAAGCAGCAGCATAATAGCTTGAGTTTCTTAGGAAAGGAATCCTACTTGGAAAACATAATAGAGGAAAAAAACAATACAAGGGAGACAACTTTCTTCATTACAAACCTGAAAGGCAAAACCACTTGTTCAGGCTTTACTTTTGGGTTCAGTCCCATGAAACAGTAGAAAAGAGTCGCATAAAAGAGAAAGGACGTTGCAGAGATGTCACCGTCACATTACTTATATAAATATTGCACCTCTTAAGCATCTGATCACCCTTTCACCTTTTTCCTTAGCCATGAACCTTTTTCCCCCTCAGTTTGCACCTTCTCTTGCTTGCTTATTTCAACTATCCCATGTCTCCTTTCTCAAGTTTGCTTATATTCTTCCTTCTCTCTTTGATCCAAGAAAGCTATGATTCTTCAACATTTTCTCATTTTTAAAATATAAAAAGATGTAATCAAATTCCTCTTCACAGGAACAGACAAGGTGCTGGCCTAGTTTAATAAATCTTAGCACGTAAACATTTCCCCAGAACAAGAAGGAAACACCCGCAATCTAAAGCACAAGCCAATCTGCAGTAATGGGTACTAGAAGCTGTCACTTCGTGTTATTCTCCTTGTGTCTTTTCTATGGTTCAGGTAACATTAATAAGGAATAGCATTTTACTTTTGCTTTTCTCCTTCACGCAAAAACCAACTTTTCATTATTAAGAGCCGTTTAATTTTGAAGATAGAATTTACCAATCGAAAACATGATCGAAGTTTATCTTCAGCCACAAATGATGACAGTTTCCAAACCTAAGAGATGGTAGTCATGCATGCATTCTTATTAGGCACTACTATAATGAACTTGACTAGGCGCACTTTGCAAATTGACAGTAGCTTTAGAAAAGGCTATATACCTGTAGCTCATGTGCATCACAAAATTGTTGAATGAACGTGAGTCCAATAATCACATCAGTTCATCTATACCCCGTCACCTTCAGTGGCAAATATAGAGAAAAAAAAAAAGAAAAAAATGGGGTTATCTTATATCAATTGACCAGTTCAGTTTCAGCATGGTTATCTGAAATCAATTACCATACCTTTTTCAGGTTCAGGAACAGCCAAAATATTAACGAATAACAAAAACCAGGAAATATTCTCATCATCGGAATTGGGCACTCAATTGGATGATGTTCCTATCGTCAATCCCACAAATCCAGACACAGGAAATCCGTATATGGGAAACCCTACAAATCCTCAACCACCTGACATGTCAGGACAAAACCCCACAACCCCAAACACAAATCCAACCACACCAAACACAAACCCAACCACACCAACCACAACCCCCACAACACCAACCACGACTACTCCTACATCATCAGGTGGTCAATGGTGTGTTGCTAACCAAGGAGCTTCAGACACTGCTCTACAGGTTGCTCTTGACTATGCTTGTGGATATGGAGGTGCAGACTGCTCAGCAATACAACCAGGAGCTAGCTGTTATAACCCCAACACTGTCCGTGATCATGCTTCCTATGCATTCAACGACTACTACAAGAAGAATCCAGTACCTACTAGTTGTGTATTCGGAGGGACGGCATCGCTTACAAGCAATGATCCAAGTAAGAATTTCTTCCAACTTAAAACCACAATTATCCTTTTGTGATTATATTCTTGCCTGTGGTTATGATATTTAAAATGTTTTACGTGTCTTAAAATGGACAAATAAAATTTGCATACAAAATTTTCGAGTCTGCACAGCAAGGGTAACATGTCGATTCTGGTACATATCAAGTATCCATCCAATGAATACCATCAGACAACCAATATCTGAGATCCGTTGGGAATTTCGGGTACAGCTTGGATAGCTGAAATCACTATAATTTCATATAAAATGCGGATTCTTATGGAAACTTTCTAGAACACGAGAGCCAGTTTACGGACTTCAACAAGCACCTATAACCCACTAGTTGGATTACCCCATCTCCAGCACTAGGTTTAAAAAATTAAACTAAACATCTTGACATGCCTATAATAAGATTTTCTAAATAACAGTATCTTCGTACGCATAACTTACCGGGCCAGGAACTGACACTTTCATCTGTGGAGCAATCTGCAACGCATCAAGTGACGTCATTTCACAAAATCTTTAGTTTTATTTATTAGAAGTAATGAATACCCTTCCAAGTAACCAACTAGAGTAATGGCTCTTCTTTCAGTTGCTGCTGAAGGTCCAGCCACTGTGTTGAACCCCTTTCTCCGCAAGGGATAAATCATGAATGTCTTCAGAATTTCATCCGTGTGCTTAGCTTATTGTTTTCGCATTAATTTGGACTCCAAGAATTGCGGGCTTCATTTATTTCGTTCTTTTTTTTAAGGGGATTAGACTTTGTCTGTATACAATTTCTACTTTATTCTATGTCTGTTGCTTTTTCTTCTCCAAATAAATATAGAAAATAACATCTAACCCATCACAGGTAATGGGAATTGCAAATTCGGATCACCCAAGGCAACGAGGTGAGAATATTTGCAGCGCCTATATCTCTTTTATCACCACATAATGGAGGTGAAATCCTAATGCATCCTAATATATTATCTTATAAATGCAGCGTTAGTCCACCACCACCAATATTTGTCAGTCCACCAAGTCCACCAACTCCAATGCCTCCTACTCAACCAGGCTTGACAGTTCCTGGTGGTGACGGATCAACTGTCTTTGGTTCAGAACCAACAGGAAGCCCCAACACTGCCACATCTGCCTTTTATTCCCTGCCGCTGTTGCTCACATGTGGCTTGTTGGCTTCCCTTCAAATAGCAAATTAAATCTAGATGATGAACAAGTTCCTGTCATTCTTTACGTGATGTGTTGGAATTCAATCAGTCTTCCAGCAGTTTTTGCAAAATTTCAAGGAGTCAGAGTCCACAAGTCTTGCAATTAAAATTACCTCTACCTTTCATCTATGTATGGCTGTTAGTTGATCAAGCCAAAAGGATTTATAGGTAGTAGACAGTTTTTCTACAGTATTAGCTACTCTTCCATAGAAAATCCTTGTAATTAATATCAGCCAGCATGCCATTTTATTTACTAAACAGAATAAAATACATTAAAGAACTTGAAATGATCGCGTTTGGACTAAAGCAGGTTATTGTTAGATTTGATACCACGACGCTCAGAGGTTCCTTTGGAAAAATCTACCTCACAATAGTGATATCGAGCAGGGTATGTGATCACACAACACAAACGTGGCTTGATGGTGTTTGATAGGTTTCCGATAATGAAACCTAACCAAGAATGCTCTCTCTCACACAAAACCAGTAAAACAAAGAGAGAAAGGAAACTGAATGAGTATTATTCACCAAGAATTGTCTGTACACCACAGATACAAAGGGCCTAACCCCTTCCACAGGTCTTAACCCGTTAATCAATCAAATGTTCAAAAGTCCCCCAAAGAACTAAACAACTACTATTTATACAATCATCTCCCCAAACCACTTAATGTGTGACAGTTACTTGCCACGCTCCCCCAACTAACCCTTCTAACTAACTCTCTCATTCTTCCTCTCATATACAATCCACCCATGTTTATCTTTAGGCCTATCAATACCCGCCTCCTGAAGCACAACCTTGTCCTCAAGGTTGAAGTCGGGATATTGCTCCCGAATGGTAACCTCATCCTCCCACGTTGCACCATCTGGACCTCCAACTTGCCACTCTATCAACAGCTGTGGCACTTCCACATCTCCTTGTTGTATCTTCCGCTGTCCCAACACCTTCATCGGCCAGAATGATGGGCCCTCCCCTTGTAACTCCTGCGGCAACTCCTTTGCTACCCCTTGCGTGCCTATCGCCTTCTTTAATTGTGAAACATGGAAGACGGGATGTATTCTCGCCGTTTCTGGAAGCTGCAGCTTGTAGGCTGCCTCACCAACCTTCTGAATTATTTGAAAAGGGCCAAAATACCTTGCCGCTAGTTTGGAATGAAGCCTAGTGGGCATTGTCGACTGTCGATGGGGAATACCCAATCTCCTATCGCCATATTCGCTGGTTTACGCCTCTTGTTTGCTTGCCGCACCATCACATCTTGGGCCCTCTCCAAATGAAATCGTAATTGCCTCAACGCCTCATCACGGGTTTGAAGTTCCTGGCCCACTGCTTCTACCAGCGTCTCCCCCGGAATAAACCTATGCAGAGAAGGAGGTGGTCTTCCGTATACAGCTTCAAACGGAGTGCACCTTATAGCCCCTTGAAAGCTGGTATTATACCAGTACTCCGCCCATGGCAAGACTGCCCTCCACCCTTTTGGTTGCTCAGAACAAAAGCACCTAAGATACGCCTCCAGTATACGATTCACCACTTCGGTCTGCCCATCAGTTTCGGGGTGATACGCCGTACTCATCTTCAATTGAGTACCCTGTCCCTTAAACAACTCCTTCCAAAAAATGCTCAAAAATAACGGATCCCGGTCACTCACAATGGATTGCGGTACCCCATGCAGCCTAACTACTTCCTGAACGAATATTTCAGCCACCGTTCTAGTGGAATACGGATGTTTAAGCGGGATGAAATGAGCATATTTGCTTAATCGGTCCACAACCACTAAGATAGCATCGAACCCCTGCGATTTCGGTAATCTCACAATGAAATCAATGCTTAATTCCTCCCATACAGCATTTGGAATTGGCAAAGGTTGTAACAGTCCTTGAGGAGAAGAAGAGAGATATTTATGTTGTTGACACACAAAGCACCTAGCTACAAACTCCGTCACGTCCTTCTTCAACGTAGTCCAGTATAGTGACTGGGCTACGCGTCTGTATGTTCTATAGACCCCCGAATGACCCCCCGTCTGTGTCAAATGAAATTCTGCCATCAGTTTAGGAATCCACTTCGATTTTGCCGACAATACCAATCGGCCTTTATGGTGCAACCTCCCATGCTCGAGTGTATACGCGGGGTGCGTATTTGGGTCTTTCTTAATATCGTCGACGATCTTCTGCAAGAATTCATCACTCTCTACTTCTCGTACCACCTCTTCAAAATCCTGCCAGAAGGGTCTGACCATCATGCCCAGCTCTTTCCCTTCTTCCTCTTCTCCTTCATACCTTCTGGATAAGGCATCGGCAGCTTTATTGGTAGCCCCCGATTTGTAAACAATATCGAAGTCATACCCCAACAATTTCGCGATCCAGTCTTGTTGGTTTTGGGTTGTAATTCGCTGCTCCAACAAATGGCGGAGGCTCTTCTGGTCGGTGTGAACCATGAATGTCTGTCCAACGAGATAGGGCCTCCAATGTTGTATGGCCAATACCAGAGCCATCAATTCCTTCTCATATATCGACTTGCTCAGCTTTCCCGCGGACAACGCTTTGCTGAAATAGGCGATCGGCCTTTTATCCTGCATCAGAACCGCTCCCACTCCTCGTCCGGATGCATCACATTCTATGTGGAAGGGTTGCCCAAAATCGGGCAACGACAACACGGGTGCTGTTGTCATAGCCTTCTTCAACACTCCCCAAGCTTCTTCCGCCTCTGCGTTCCACGTGAAGCCCCCCTTCTTTAATAGTTCCGTCAACGGTTTGGCTATCTTCCCGTAATTCTTGATGAATCGCCGGTAGTACCCAGTCAACCCCAAAAAACCCCTCAAGTTTTTTACCGTTCTCGGCCTTTCCCACTCGACTATGGCCTTAATCTTGTCTTCGTCCATTTCCACGCCCTTGCTGGAAATCACGTGCCCCAAGTATTTGACTTGGGTCTGTCCGAAGTCACTCTTCTTCCAATTAGCCACCCACCGTTCCCGTTGCAATGTTGACAATACGCTTTCTACATGCTTAAGATGATCTGTCCAGTCACGGCTATAAATCAGTATGTCATCGAAGAACACCAAGACATACTTCCGTAAATATGGCCGGAAAAGGCTGTTCATGGTACTCTGGAACGTGGCCGGCGCGTTGGTTAGTCCGAACGGCATGACTACGAATTCGTAGTGCCCTTGATGTGTTCGGAACGCTGTCTTCTCAATGTCCTCCTCATGCATGCGTATTTGGTGGTATCCTGCTTTCAAATCGATTTTAGAGAAGAAAGCTCCCCCTTTCAACTCATCCAGCAACTCCTCGATGACGGGAATGGGAAACTTGTCCGGCACCGTCGCACGGTTGAGAGCCCGGTAATTGATACAAAAGCGCCAACTTCCGTCTTTCTTCTTCACCATAATTACCGGACTCGAATACGGGCTATGGCTTGGTCGGACCACCCCCGTTCGGAGCATCTCGGAAACCTGCTGCTCGATCTCGGTCTTCATCACGTGTGGGTATCTATATGGTCTGACATTGACCGGGTCACTCCCTTCTTTGAGCTTTATCCGGTGTTGCATGTCTCGGTGAGGTGGCAAGCAGTTGGGCTCAGCAAACACCACGTCATAGCGTCTGAGCAGCTTCTCCATTTCTTCTTCTTGTATCGACGTAAGGCCCATATGACCTTGTTTGGTATTCTGGGCCTCAATTGGGCCCAATTCCCAGACCATCAGCCAAGTTTCGGTATCGTGCATTTTCAACAGAGCTTCGGGCCCTACCACCTTTCGCTCCAATTGGGGATCCCCTCTCACCGTTATCTTCCTTCCCCCTAACCGGTACACCATCGTCAGCTTTCCCCAATCCACCATCACTTCCCCCAACTTTTTCAGCCATTCCATACCCAGTATGACTTCCACTCCCCCGAGCTCAAACAGATAAAATTGCTCGAGCACCTCGTTATCCCCCAGCTTTAATACAACTTGTTCGCAGCACCCACTGATCCTCCTCCTCTGTCCGTCTCCCAAACTTACAAAATAAGGTTGGGTCTCCTTCACTGCCATACCCAACTCTTCTACCAAGCTTCTGCTAATGAAGTTGTGGCTTGCGCCACTGTCAATCAACACCAACACTTCCCGGTGTCCTATTCGCCCTTTTAATTTCATCGTTGTAGAAGTAGTCAACCCCCCCGCCGATAAGGCCGATAACTCCATGTCGACGAGGTTCACCTCCTTCTCCGTTTCCCCTCCTTCTTCTTCCTCCTCGTCCACCACGATCATCATACGAAGTCCGCGTTCCGGGCAACGATGCCCCGGGCTAAACGGACCCCCACATCGAAAGCACTTCCCCTCTTCCCTCCGTTTCAAATACTCCGAGTAGGGTAGGTTCCTCGGGCCCCGTTCTCTGCCTTCACCGGTATTCCTGGTAGCGCCGCCCCTTTGGGTCGTGTCCCTCCTCACAGACCCTATACTCTCCACGACCCCTCCTTTATTCTGCGATTCCTTCTCGGAGTCCACTCGAGAGATGACTCCCGTTGATCGCCCCCATGCATTAGAATTTCGGAAACTCGTTCCTCCTCCCATCTTCAGCGGCCCACATAGTTTTTCAACGTCTCTCGCGACTCGCATCGCGGTCATGAGGTCTGGTGGATCGTGAGGCCTCACGTGGTCGCTCACCTCTTCTCTGAGTCCCGCCATAAAATACCCAAGAATTTGCTCTTCCGGTATTTGCGACGTCTGGCTTACTAACACTTCGAAGTCCCGAACGTATTCCTCCACCGGCCCGGTCTGTTTGATCGTCGATAACTTCTCATAGACTGTACCTCGAGTCCCTCCTCCGAAACGAATCCCCAACGCCCTCTTCAATCCTTCCCAAGAATAGTTCTTGGTCTTCTCTCGCCAAAAACGAAACCAATTTCCAGTGTATCCCTCCATGCTGATAAACGCTAGTTGCATCTTCTCTACTTCTTCCACTTTCTGGACCTCGAAAAATTTTTCCACTCTACTAATCCAATTCCAGGGTTCCCCCCCCTCAAACGCGGGTAATTCCACGCGCTTCCTCCAATTGCTCAGAGCCCCCGTTCGTCCCGCTCCTGATGGCTCACCCTCGCCTCCTGTCCCTCCAACGTTATCATTGACCGACGATTCACTTCCATTCCGTCGCACCCCTTCTTTATCGATCTTGCGGTCCTTCAAGATCGTTAGGATTGCTTGAATATCCTGACGCATCATCTCACAATTCTGCCTTAGCGTTCCGGTTTCATGCCGCAAATAGATCGTCTCCGCCTTCGTCTCCACCAATGCCACCTCCACTGCTTCGATTTGTTCCGCGACAGTCGTCACAACTCTTCCCTCCATGGCACACGATCGGCAATTGGATCCGGCAGATCGGACCAATTGATAGGTTTCCGATAATGAAACCTAACCAAGAATGCTCTCTCTCACACAAAACCAGTAAAACAAAGAGAGAAAGGAAACTGAATGAGTATTATTCACCAAGAATTGTCTGTACACCACAGATACAAAGGGCCTAACCCCTTCCACAGGTCTTAACCCGTTAATCAATCAAATGTTCAAAAGTCCCCCAAAGAACTAAACTACTATTTATACAATCATCTCCCCAAACCACTTAATGTGTGACAGTTACTTGCCACGCTCCCCCAACTAACCCTTCTAACTAACTCTCTTATTCTTCCTCTCATATACAATCCACCCATGTTTATCTTTAGGCCTATCAGTGTTAGTTGCAGTTTTTATCAAACGACTTTGATTTTAAATAAGACATAACAAATTCAACATGTTTACACTTAAATGTGCTCATTCAATATAAATAAATGCTTAACTTGCCACAGTTCAAATGCAATATTCATTTTTTACACATTTTAAACACAGTTCTTCAGTATTTTATGCTTCAACAGGTTAAACCGAGTAGTCTAATTTGGTTCTGATAAATATGATAATAAACATGTTCCAAAAACAATTTCTATGACAAATACCAAATACTGATTCCAACTTCATTATTTGAATTAACACGTGAAAAGTAAGAGATGGAGTATCAAACATAAGCCATAATTTTTTTATATCAACATTCTAACAAGGATTGTTCTTATTTACAGCATATTAGGGCATATCATTTAAAATCCAACTCAGAGCAGAAGTAACAAAGATACAACAGTGATAGAAATGATAGCTAAGGTGGCAACAATTGAACCTTGGTCAAATGATTGCTGTAAGCTTGTTCTTGAGAAGTGCTGGAAAGCCAAATACACCGCAATCAACAATGAAACCACGGCACCTTCTTTGGTGTGCCTGACAAAGAAAGATGTAGAAGAATTTTATTTTACCTTTTTGCAAACTGTGGAAGAGGCAACAGCCCAAAGTCCTAAAACATATGGACTTGCTTACCTTAATTTCATAGCCTCATAAGGAGCTATCATCACCAAGAGTAATGCCAGAAACGGCAACTCAAGCTCACCTAGAAATAAAAAAGACCCAGAAAATAATTTTTCCTTCTTTCAATCAATATTCAACAAGTATGAAACACGAAATGCACAACTTATTTGTAGTATTTATTACACTCCACTGTCAGGATTTTATTTCTCGTGTTTCATAATTTATACAAAGAGAAGATATAAAGCCGATCCTGAGGTTACTAGAAACAATGCATACATTTATAATAACTTCAACGAGGGCTACACAAGGTGTTCTTTCATCTTTACACTTCAGGTACGTAGTATCTACTGTCTCCTATGATGCACCGGCACCGATGCATCAATTTGATTCACATCTCACTATCTCAATATATGATACTTTAGGATACAATTTGAGTCACATCTCACTATCTCAATATATATGATACTTTAGGATACTTTAGTGATATTTTTAAGATGACAATAATTTATAATTTTATTTTTAATGTCTAAAATGTGATTTGTATATACACACACACTATATTGTAACAATTTTTATATATTTTCAATATGTATGTTATGTATCATATCCTCTTATCCTATTATTTTTTAAAACAAGTATAGCGTTATCGGATACACATCATACCCAAAACACGGATTGTATCCCTGGATCATAAATCGTCTCTCTTTCAACATCTCCTTAATCACGCAAAATGAATAGGAGAACATACCAGGAATATAGAAGAATAGACGAATCAAAAGTGCCAAGAATGCCGTCCACACACCATATCTACCTCTGTATGTCCAATTGGCAATTGGTGTACGAAAATAGACCAATTTTGAAAAAAAAAAAAACGTTGATAAGAAGAAAAATACGCAACAAATTTTGGTTGAACAAATAAAAGAATGTCGAACATTCCACCATATCAACTATCCAAGAAAACACAAGAGAACGAGCGACATACTTGATCCAGGAAACGACACCAGCAGGTGCTTGCAACGCAAACAACGGAACAATATACGATTTCGGCACCGCAGTGCCTTTTGCCAGTATCAAAACACTACAAACAATGTCCCGAACACCCATAAGCCACATATAAATTTAGCATAATTACGCATAGAAAGAAAGCACATCAATCGAATCACAGCTTTCCATTATACGATAAAGATACACACACGAAAAATTACCGCCAGCGAGAACAAACATTCCGTTTGGAAAATCAATCGAAGATCAGAAAGAAAGAAAGAATTATCCGATAATACGTTTCTTTCAGTCGTTAGAAAGCGGAACAAAAAAATCACAAGAATTAACATAATACTATTTAAAAATGCTAATATTATATACATAACTTCATGAAATTCAATTTCCGAAAATATAATAAATGATAAATAAATAAATAAATAAGGTGATTGCAGAAGTAAAGGAAGTGCACGAACATTGACGAAACGGTAGAGATCCATTGGAGATTGGAAGTAGTGAGAGGAGCGGGAGCATAACAAAGGATGCGAAACGCTGCGTTTCGGTTACCGGTATTGGATTTGGCGAAGCTTGTGATTCCGTGGTGACCGATGAAGGACCTTAAATCAGAAAAGCGAAGTGAGAAACAAGAAAAATGTGAGAAAGATTGAGATGAGAATAAAGGTAGGGTATACCTGAGGGGATTGAAGGTGTGTGAGAGCGATGGCGGTGAAGAGCGAGAGAGAGAAGGTAGATGAATGCATGAAATTGAAGATTGCTGCTGGCGGTTGAGGTGAGAGAGTGCAGTTGGCGGTGAAGCTGAAGCTGGAGAAGACAGAAGCATTGCCATCGCCATTGCTGATGTTTCTTCTTTCTCTTGTTCGTTTCTATGGTTAGTTCCAAAATTTGGATCGGTTCGGTTCACCCACTTCGTCTTCACATCGATAGACCGGAGTAAAGTTCAGTCTTTTTATTTTATAAATAATAGTTATTATTAAGTAGTGGATTTTTAGTAATTAGTTTTTGATTAATTTATAATTTGCACAGGTATGGATGTGTAATTACTAATGTTAATTGTTTTAATTGTTCATCATTTAACAGATTGAATAAATTAGATTAATGCATATTGTTGGCAAAGAATATCAATATATTTTAGTAAATGTGGATTAATTTGTATAATCCATGGGTTTTATGGGATGAAAGAGGTTTTTAAAACTGAAGTCTATTTAAATGCGTGTTATACTAGCTTATATCTTGTATAATAGATTTATAAAGCAACCTACTTGTTTGTCTATGTACGCAACTCTAGTATATTATTATTTAGGCTTTTGCTTCTGCACCCCCATTTTTATTAAATGTACCCTACACTAATAGAAAAAATAAAATACTCTCTTTTGTTGTACCTTATTATCTTGTTGTAGTTACTGTTTCTATTCCTATCATTGTTGCCACTACAAAGGCTGCTGAAGAGAAGATGAGAAAAAGTTCGTTCTGCTAGAATGCATTTCATTTAAATTTCAATTTTTTAATTTCTATTAAAAATAAATATTGAATGATATATTTAAATCAAAATAATTAATGACATTAATGTATTATATATGCATTTTCAAATGTTTGACTATATAGTATGTATAATCAACTCTTTGAAGGTAATGATTTAAATATTTCAATAATAACTTTAAAAAAAAGAGTAAAAATTAATATAACATTTGTTTTATCACAGGATTTTGTTAGTTACTCGTTGCATTTTTTTATGTCATTTACCATTTAGTAATTTATAAGAATTATTAATATTTTTTTATGATTTTTTTTATCTTTTAAATAGGTATTTTTTTAAAAAAATATATTTATTATTTCAATACAATAATAACACCAATTTTTTTTTTGTTATCAGAGGCTTTGTTATTTTGAGTTTTTTTAAAGAAAATGTATGATAATATCTAATGGAATATAATATTTAGAGTAAAGTAGTAAGGGATTATTCTTGTGTCATGTTTAAGAAAAGTAGATTAACATTTGTCGAAATTGTAGGAGAGTGTCATGTGTTAAATTTTTACTTTTTGTACTTTCTCATTTTATATTTGTTATATTTATAATGAAAAAAAAAACAATGTCCCAACAGGTGATATTAAACTGATTTTTATTAAAAAAAATCGTTATTAATAATAAAAGTATTATTTGAAAAAAAAAAGTATTTACGTTATTATTAGGTTAAGAAAAAAAAAAACGTCCCACCAGGTGGAAAAGAAAGAGCAATCAGTGCTCACATGTCTCGTCCAGGATGAACCACGTGGAAGAACACGATGAATATTAAATTTCCATATCTGGGTAATTTTATTCCGTTTTTCTATTTTTCTCCAGATGACACGTGTAATAATTATATGTTCGTGTATTGTTGGTTTGTATAATTTATAGATAGATTGGTTTGATAAATTTGTAGTTAAGTGATAAATTGTGACTAACAAGTAAATTTGTATTAATTGGTATTTTTTTTCAATTTTTTTAATGATATTATTATTGATGGTTGGAAATTTAAAATTATTATTGTAATTCAACAATTATTGTAATTGAGTAATTATCATTGATTTGTAGCAAACGTATTATCCATATTGCAAAAATCCTATGTAATTTAAATTATGAAGTTTCTGTTTAAATTATTAATTGAAATTATTAATATTAGTATAATTAATAAAATATAAGTTGATAATGTATAAAATTTATGAAATCTATAAAATATTTATATACACACTTAATATTTTATGTAATATGATGTAATATCTAATGTAATGTAATATTTAGTGTAAAGTAATAAAAGATTGCTTGTGTAATGTGTAAGAAAAATAGATCATCTTTTTTCGAAATTGTAAGTTTCTGTATTTTCTCATTTGATAGATTTGCTATATTTATAGATGTAAGGGAAACAAAGGAATGTCCCAACAGATGATATTAATCTGATCTTGATTGAAACATTTTTATATTATTATTATTATTAATATTATTTGGGAAAAAATATTTTATATTATTATTTTACTTAGGTTATGGAAAAAAGAATTTCCCACCAAGTGAAAAAAGAAGAGGGCAATCGGTGCTCGCGTGTCACCTCCATGATGAACCACGTGTAAGAAAGTGTAAGAAGAGAAAGCCAAATATTAAATTTCCAGATACAAGTAACTTTATTTTGTTTTCTTTTTTCAACTTTTCTCCAGATGACACGTGTAAATAGGTTTAGGTTTGTGTACTTTTGGTTTGTATGGATTGATAAATTGGTCAATTTGTAGTTAATTGATAAATTTGTAGCTAACTGGTAAATTTGTAGTTAAGTGATAATTTTTTTTTTTCAGTTTTTCCTTTGAATGAAATTATTATTGATTTGTTGGAAATTTAAAATTATTATTTATATTCTCTATTATCTTGTAATTCAACAATTATTGTAATTAAGTAATTATCATTGATTTGTAGCAAACATACACTACCCAAAAATATCCTATGTAATTTAAATTATCAAGTTTCTGTTTAAATTATAAATTGAAATTATTATTATTAGTATAATTAATAATTAATAAAATAAAATTTAATAATGTATAAAATCTATGAACTCTATAAAATATTTACGTATAGACGTAATCTAATGTAATATCTAGTGGAAAGTAACACATGTAACAAAATATGTCCAAATTATAAGATTTCATGTAACACCCCTTCTTGGAGCGGGAAAGTTTTTCATTTTATTTATTAAAAGAAATATAAATTTTTATTTATACATTAATCTCATGAATTTAAGAAAATATTATTATAAGTTTTCATTTTATTTAAATAAAACTTCCATTGTCAATTCTTTCTCTTGTCAGTTATTAGTTTCAGATTCATCTATATCTCCATCTGAGCTCTCGTATAACAACACGAGTTATACGATCATCGCACAAATATAAACACAAATACAAATAAGTAAGATGAGCTAACATGTAACAAATCATTTATCAAACATGCATAAATATATTACTACACGATAATCATATTATCAAGCAGTAATTATACCAGGCCTAATCATCACACCATACAATAATCGTACTAGACTAAATCATAACATCTTACAATAATCATGTTAGAAGCAACCATTTCATCATACAAAAAAATATACCAGACACACTCATCCCACCATACAACAGTCACACTAGAGACACTCATCCGGATGACACGTTGATGAGCGTTCACGGGAGTTTATTATGCACTTGTGATAACCTCTACTTTCCTTTACAAATATTCTTTCAATACAATACTTCATACCATCCACAAGGTTAGTCTATTAATACCTATGCCCAAAACTGACACATAGACTAAGAGCTCATGCCCTCTCACCACATAACTCATCATTCTCTACTTGAGACTGGATGATTATTAGAGTATCATGATAACTTCCAACAACAGGACCCTCAAAATCAACGTGTACATTAATTCTTACAACCATAGGGTCTCTCCACGAGACCATTGACCAATCTCACATCATATTCATATTCATCAACTCGATCATCATGCAATACGTTTTTGATTTAGAATCATGTTCGTAGCTTAACATAGAATAATGTTCAAGTCAACGATACAATCAGACATACCAATCAGTAATTAAAATTACTTAAAATTTTACTCAATATAATCAAATATTATTAGTAATTTAACTAGTTATAGTATTTCATAGGATGATTGTTCTCATTACAGTCTCTAATTAAAGATCTGACCAATCAAAATAAATAATAACATGTTTAGAACCTAATGTAAAAATTTTAGTTCGATCTGACGGTTAATGAAGTATGAATCCGAATTTTACCTACCTAACTAAAAACGGAATTTGAGCTGGAATTAAGTTATTTAATAAATCCGAAATTATTTTCCTTAAACATATACATCTTATTACAAATTCCAGCAGTCAAAATGAATAAATATGTCCTAGAAATTACATATTAAAAAAAACCAAGTAAATATTTGTCAATAGGGTTTGAACTCTTTAAAGTCAACTTATGCAAGCTACCATTTAAATTACTACAATTCTTTGTTTAACTTACTACTTTTCTTTATATAAACTCATTAATCACGTTTTTACCTATAAAGAAATTTATTACTACTAGTACTAAAAATTATTACTATTTATTTACATTTCACGTAATAAGATTGGTTTCCTCTTTTAGTTAAGTGAGAAAATTTATTTTTTAAGTTTTGGTGTAAATTAACGAAGGAAGTTTTATGTGTTAAATTTTTGCTTTTGATGTTTAATACTTTTTATATTTATAAATATAAATAGATAGATAAATTATTATTAAAAAAATTGATATTATAAAAAATTATTGACGGATTATTGTTTGTCACCAGAATCATACAGGCCATAGTAGCTGGTTTTGTTATGGGGAGCATTTTTTTCAATGTTGGCAATCAACAAAGTCATGTAGCATTGCAAACAAGAAGTGGCTTCTTTGCTTTCAGCCTTACCTTTTTTGTTATCATCTACAACAGAAGGCTTGCCTATTTTCTTGGATGACCTTATAGAGTTTGTTCCTATGTGTTCCTTCCCTTCCTTCTATTGGTTTGTCTCTACTCCACTTTATTGGCTTATAGGATTAAGGAAAGAATTGCAAGTCTAATGATTAATGTGCACTTCTTTTATCATATTGTCTAAATATTTTTTTTTTTAAAATTTTGAAACTTGTTTCAGACAATCACTTGATTTGAGAGGAAGATTTTAAATTTGTCTTGAGCCTAATTAGTTAGAGTATTTACTTAATTGGTTTGTTTTGGTAGTTAACTTGTACATGGTTTTTGTGTTGTTGAATTTTGGACCTACGCATTTTGTCGTTTAATGTATTATTCTAGACAACGTTCACATATGCTTGTGTTTAGAGTGCGACACAATTGTCCATATTCGTTTTTCATAAGTTAAAAAAATATTCCTCTCATCACTGATATTTGAATAAATTGACGTAAATGATAGAGAAAACTAATAAGGAGAGGAAGACCATCTTAACCACTAAGAAAAGATAAAACCAAATGAGGAAAAAAAAATTACCAAGTTAAAATCATGTAGTAACACTTTAGGTAGAAAATGACGTCTTTATATAAAAAAATATTATTTAGATAAACGTAGAAAAGGACGTGCTTACATATATAAAAAAAGAATATTATTTACATAATTTATATGACATAATTTTTAAAAATAAAATTATAATAAGTTTTAAATGTGAATTGTTTGTTTCATACTTAATAACTTCGTATAACTTAAAAATGGAAACTTAACACAGTTTGAATATTTTTTTCTTTTTTCATATTTTTAATTTTTTTAAAAACAAAATCATAACATAACTTTATATTACAAACATATACTTAAATTTGATAAATGATTTATATGTAGGATAACTTATTTTAATAATTTAAAGACTTAATATGTTAAAAGTAATAAGGAGACAAAAAAAAGTAAATTTAAAGATTTATATGTCACTAAAAAGTTCACATCAATAATAATTTAAAGGGTTAAATATGTTTTTAATCCCTATACTTTCGGGCGATTTTGGGTTTAGTCCCTCTTTTAAACTAAGGTACAATTTAGTCCTTCAATTTTAGAAAACTCTGGTTTTAGTCCTTTTTACCAAATTTTTTAAACTTTATTTACTGTTTCAAACGCGTTTCTCAGTTAACATTAAAGCAAAAATGTGTCAAACAGTGTAAACAATCCAAATGTTATAATGAAACATGCTTGAAACAGCAAATAAAGTTAAAAAAATTTGGTAAAAAAGACTAAAACCAGAGTTTTGTAAAATTGGAGGACTAAATTGTACCTTAGTTTGAAAGAGGGACTAAACTCAAAATCATCGCAAAGTATAAGGACTAAAAACATATTTAACCATAATTTAAATAATCTTTCTTATCAAAATAATATTTTTTTAAATAAACTATGATGAAGTTTTAATGCAGATAATATTTGATAATTAATTCTAATAGGACTGTCTTAATCAACTTGAGATCAAAAGAAAAGAGAGTTTTCTTTATCGGACTCTATGAGGGTATGAAAGATAATTTTTGTTTGAATAATGATACTTAAACAATATTTTTTTGATAACATTTGAACATAATTTACGTGTCATTCTGTGATTGGTCTATGGTACTGTTTATGATTATTATTATTAGTATTGATTGTGGAGTAATTTTGGACCAATCACAGAATGACACGTATATGATGTTCAAATGTTGGCAGAAAAATATTGTCTAAATATCATTATCTATTTTTTTTTTCTCTTTCAATATATTATATAAATTAATAAAAGGAGCATGTGAGATTTTATTTTACACATGATATAGAAATATGGTAAATAAATAATATATTAGACAAATTTAACATTAATGAAATATATGATCCATATTACGTTACGCGTTTCTCACGGAGCAAGAAAGTGACATTATTTGACTGAAACCACACAAAAAAAAGTGTGATATGGATGAAGACTCCTTCACATTGGGGGTGGCCATGCATGCAGCTTAAAGAGGAAGTTAGTCACAAAAGAAAGAAAAGAAAACAAATTGAAAATAGTATAATAGTAATGATATTAAATATAGTAAAAAAAAACTTAAAAAAGAAATCTGGTGGAGTATTAGGTACATATTTGTGGGTAACATCTTCTTACACAAAAACAAAATACATGTAAAAATTTATTTTTTTATTATTTGATTGAGACCACATGCACTTTAAATATTAATTATATATATCAGTCGCTGCCCTATTGATAAAAATTCCTTTTTACGAATGTTGGTGCTGAGATTAGCTGTTCAATATTTATTATTAATTAACGTATCAACATCCAATATTAAATATATATAATTAAAGGATTATACTTTTTTTAGTGTGCACGTGTTTTTTTTTTTTACTTCACTTGTTATTTTTAAAGTTTTAAAACTCACAAGTAGTTCATATATTTTTTCTAATTTTCAATTTTATAGTGTATTTTTTGTCTAAATATTTCGTATGACATTTTTTAAATAAATATTATTCCATAATTGAAAGTTTTTAAAAACAGTTAAAGGAATATTCTACGTATTTAAAATATGCACATATCGTATTTTTCTCTAATTCTAATGTGAAAAATTACTAAATTATTTTTAGTGAAAGCTACGATGAGTTGGTTATCAAAGTAATTTCCACATTGTTTTTATTACTTTTATGAATTATTTTCGTTTCAACATTAAACTTAACTCAATCTCGTAAATAATATATAAAATAAAAATTACACTTATTTATATACTCTGATTTTGTCTATAGAAAACTTAGAGACTTCCGACAATTGTGTTATACTTTTTAATTAAAACATGTTGCAAGTACGATGGTCCAATGAAATAGTGAAAATAAAGCAAAGACCTTCACAAATTAAAAAAAAAAAAAACTTTAAAAGACCATACGTATATGTTAAAAGAATTTTACTTGTGCAATTAGCATTTCTAAACTTAATGAAAATGTTTTTTATAATAAGTAATGATCGGTTAAGAAAAAAAATCATAGGTAGAAATGTAATCTTAATGTAAAGAAAACCATTTTAAAATAATATAAAAAAATGTAAGTAAATAATATATCCATAAAAATAATCAATGCACGCTTTCTTAACACTTCTTTAACTACGTAAACCATTCATTATTTTATCATGCTTATTTTAAATCTCATTCCTCTTCCAGGAGAAGTGAGCCATGATATACAAATAAAATTTGATATTAATAAAGTATTTAATATCATGAAAAATAATAGCTTTTTTTTTTCTGCAAAACGTCAAATCACTAGATGATAATGCTAATAACAATAAGATAATGATATTTAAATAATATTTTTTAAATCACAAAATAATAAATAAATGATATTCAAATATAAAAAAAATGTTGTATCTTAACGATAATAATGATAAAAGTGTGGTGAAGAAGCTTAAGAGTTGATGATATATGATAAATGAACAGAAAAACACATTCACGTTAACCCTAACTGTAGATTTCATTTTCTTGGTCCAAATTTTCGTTTAAGCACATAGCAGCATCAAGAATTGGCGAGTTTCTCTGTATCTTGAAGCAACATATATATATAAAAGAAAGTCATAGTTTTTGAAAACTGCTCTTTGTAGTATGAAGGCTATGAAATGGGTTCCTGATAGGGTTCTCATAGTTTTTCTTCTTCTTCTTCTTTCACTTTATGTTACATCTTCTCATCAGAACACAGATCAGAAAACAGTCTCATCAGAAATCCATGTCACGAAAAGGGTTCAGACTAATGATCATGATGCTAAAGCTTTTTACAAACACACCTGGCCGGTAAGACTGCTCTCTTAAGAACTTTTTTACATACTTTTTTAGAGTTTTTCTGTCATAAAAACTTGTATATTTTCACTAACAGAAACTAAACAACTTGTTGTATTCATATATATATTCATTGAATTTTGATTATGTTTTGTGATGTATTGTTTTTGGTTGTAGAGGATGAAATTTGGGTGGAAAATAATAGTGGGAAGCATAATTGGATTCCTAGGATCAGCATTTGGGACTGTGGGAGGTGTTGGAGGGGGTGGCATCTTTGTACCCATGCTTACCCTAATTGTTGGATTTGATGCAAAATCAGCAACAGCAATATCAAAATGTAAGAATTACTATTATTTTTTATTTATTTAAGAATTTCTGTTTTTGAATAGTAATAAGATGACACACATTTATGTATATATTATAAAAATAAAATGGTTATAAAAAAAAATAAATTTTATGTTTGTGAAAGTATTTTCCAATTCTCTAAAACTTGTTCAATGGGTTATGAGATTCATGGCATGTGGGTTGCTTCCTTACTCCATACTCAATGCCAACTTTTTAACTAGAGATTCAATTTGCATGTTTTGATGTGCAAGTACTATTATATATGATAAGAGTTTGAGGGAAAAAGATTAATTACTTTTACTTTTGAACTTAAATTTTTTTTATATGTTTCATCCCAAGAGAAATTAAATACAGATCTATGATTTACATCGAAATTGAAATTACTTGAAGTAATTTTTTTGCATGTATACATGAATACAAAGCTTCAAATATTAATAATACAGACCCTTGTTACATAATTTTTTTCAATGCATACAAATTTTGGAACATTAAACAGCTTTATTTCGTTATAGTTCTTTATTTTTATTTTTCTAAGTGTGACGACTAATAAGTGCATCAATAAATTTCTACCAAATATAATAAATAAATCTACCTTAATATAAAAAAACTTCCCACATACTGAGACTTTTATAACCTGTTTAGCTTATATTAAACTTGAAGGTTGGATTTCTTAACTAATTAGCTGGCTATAAGGGTTTTTAGAAATTCTCACTGGTTAGTTTTCTTTTTCTCCTGCTCACTGGTTCGTTTTTCACGGACTTCAAAGAAAAATAAAAGTAAAACTGATTAATTCATGAATTCTTTTACATGATTTAAGTTAAACCAATTTAGTTAACAAGAGATTGGTTCGACTTAAATAAAAAAAAAGTTGAATACTACACAAATGTACAAAGTTCTTAATTAGTATAACATAACTCTTTTATGTCGTATATTTTGGACTACTAGGAGTTTAATGTAGAAGTAAGTAACCTAAATTTACGTAAGACATGTCCGACTAAATTTACATAAGACCATGTATTGACAACATAAATTTAGGTTGCACTTAGTAAGGTTTGATGTAAATTTTTTATTTTGTTTTAAATTTAATTAGTTTTGTCTTAAAACCAAAATCTGAAATACAAAAAAGGTATCAATTATAGTTGGTCTACCACCATCAAAAGGCTCACATTTCATTTTACTTTTTCATACATTTTTTAAGGATAAACTGTGAAAGAACTCTAGATTTTAAAATGAACAATACGATGAGTGATTAATAGTAACGACTGTTTAAAGTTTTTCTTCACCAAATTTTTATAACTCATTAATTCAATTAAATATAAGAACTCTACAAAGATACATTAAAAAAAAATACTACAACTAAAAAACAATTTTGAACTATTTTAAAAAAATTGGATGAATAATAAAAACACACAAATACATATACATTAGTGAAGTTTAAAATTTAAGAGACAACTTATCTTCATAAACGACACACACAAGCGCAAAAAAATTAATATCTCCAACTTATACAGTAAAAGTTATAAATATTCAAAATTAAGAAAGTGGTAAATAAAGGTAATATTGAAACACTTCATAATCCTAAGCATATTAAATAGTCTTAATCAAATAAACATGTTCAACTATAAATACTAAATACTATTAGCCTAAGTCATTAGCAATAAAATAATAGAATGCATTATAATTAAAAATTGTATTGTTTGCTTGATTAAGGCATGATTACGGGTGGAGCAGCAGCAACTGTTTTCTACAATCTGAAGCAAAGGCACCCAACTCTTGACATGCCTGTGATCGACTATGACCTAGCACTTCTTTTTCAACCAATGTTGATGCTTGGAATCAGTGTTGGTGTTGCTTTCAATGTCATTTTTCCTGACTGGTTGATCACAGCTTTGTTAATTGTAGTTTTCATTGGTAGGTACCCATATTATTGCTTCAAAATTCATCAATCTTGTTTTCTTTGCTTGCCTTCTCATGTATACAGTCTGCATGTGAAACAGGCCTTTCTGTCAATGCATTCCTTAAGGGTGTTCAAACATGGAAAAAAGAAACCATTCTTAAGAAGGTTAGCTCATCTTTTTCTATTGTGTACTCAATCATTTTTCTTTTGCATTTTTTGCTGGTTTGGTTTATTACATGCCTGTTATTATTTCAGGAAGCTAGACAGAATGTAAGGTTAAATGGTAAGTGGATTTATATTGTTTTCTGTTATATGTTCGGTTAAAAGAGAGAACATTATTAAACATGCGACGGTAACTTTTAGTTTTATCAGATACTGCAGGAACCAGTAATGCTGATCATCCTCAGACAGAAAGTCATATAAATACCAATCAAACGAGGAAAAAAGTAGTAAAAAGTTGCAGACAGTGTTGGTGGTAGTGTTTTCGTGTGCAACATCTGTTGTTTCTGATAAATCTAAAACTTCTGTGCAGGTTTCTGTTATTGAAAACGTTTGTTGGAAGGAACTTGGAATTCTTGTATCTGTGTGGATCTTGATACTGGCATTGCAGATAGGAAAGGTTAGTATGAGATGTATTATGTGAATGGCTTTATGAATATTTTCCTTGTAGAATAAAAGTATAACACTGCATTTAAAGGCCAAAACCATCTCCATCTTAAAATAAAGATAAACTTCCTAAATTTAAGTGACAAGTTTATATTCTTATTTAAACCTAAATAATGTTTTGAAAATTTTAACCAGTAAAATTGTTCAAATCCAAATTACAAATGTTTATACGTATAAATTTTCAACTCACGTGGTTACTTCAATTTCTATTGATATTCATTTTTTAAGTTTTAAATTTTATTTTTGCTTTTTTGTGTTTATTTTAATAGTCTATAATTCGCTTGTAATTTTTATAATTATTTTCCTTTTAGTCATGCATTCAACTTGACATTCTTGTTTAATGTAGCTATACTTTTAATTTATTTAATATGTCAGTTAGTATATTATCATTTTCAATTTATTTTATTTTATTTTTTATTTTATTTTTGTTTTTTTAGTTTTTATTTTATTTTATTTTTCACAGTTATTAGTAAATTAAAAGTGTCACTTTACATTTACATTTTTAATATTTTTAAAAATTAAAAGTTTAAAATATATGTATTTTTCTATTGAAATAAAAAAAGTAAAAATAAAATTAATTTGAATATCTCAGTTGAGTTATTTAATGTATAAATTTTTAAAAAATTCTTTTAACATGTATATATAACTTTTAATTATGTTTAATTATTCATTTAGTCCAAATTTGAAGAGAAACAACATTGTTTCATTTAAAAATAAAAATAAAACTTAATTAAGTCAATTTCAAATATAAAAACTAAATTAAATACAAGACAATCATGTGATGCTGACATTAATATATGTCATTATATGGATATACGTGACAATTTTACTCTCACATAACGTGACATGTACAATTAAAGTCAATCTAAAAAAATATTTAAGTGGAAAATTTTTTAAAACTAGAGGACTTTATTGCATCAAATAAGAAATACAAGTCTAATTGAAGTTTTTAGATGAATTAGAGACTAAAAAAAGATTAGTTAATATGTTTCTATTTCACGTAGATACACCTAAACAAAATAATATGATACAATAAGATTATTGATGTCACTACTATTAAGATTATTTGTAGTAGAGGTGACAACAGATCGGATTGACACAGAAAATGTCTATTCACTACTCTACCAACAACAAAACATCTAATTTATTACTTGTTTCATTACTTGTTGGATACCTATTTAAAAAATATCAACAAATTTTTAAAACCTATTTATTCCTTAACTTTGGTTGAAAAGGATTGAGTTAAGATCAATATACATATAATAATCTTGATGAAAATTATTTTATCCCCTTCTTTTATTGTAGGAAAATGACATGATCGATGATAGCTTTCAACAAAATTTGAATCCTAGGATTAAAGGCATATTTAGTTAGAGAGTTTGATATGAAATACTTAATACGAAGAAGTAAAATTTTAGGAATGCAAATTGGTCAAGATAAAATGGAAGGTTTGACTTTCTTAAAAATTACTTACTAAAAGTCTTTGCAATGCTTCAACATGCAATGTATTTAAGTGAAAATTTCTATCCCACTTTTTATCATTTATAAGTTATCCATGCAATAAGTCATAACAATAAATAAGAGAGGATGTAAATGTCTTAAATATCACATCAGTAGTAAAAAACCTTACTTACGTCAAGATTGTAAATTGCACAAACAATGAAAGAGGTTAGTAGATTTATGAAAATTTTAATGAAGAGTACTATTAAGAGATTTCTTAGATACATAAAAAAAAATCAAATATTGTATTATGTTTTAAAGAATCGGAATTAATTATTACAAACTGTGTTAATTCGAATTTTCCAAATGATCTTTATAAAAAAAGTGTACTGTAGATTATGTATTTATACTTTTAAGAAACACAATAAGTTGATTATTGAAAGTTAGATAATCTTGTAACTTTGTGTATATAAAAGTTAAAGTACAAATATGTGAAGAAATTATCTACATTTAAAAATTGTTAGAGTTCAACTGAAAGTTGAAGTCTCAAATATCACACACCTCTCTTGCGTTGTTAGCTACACCCATTGGTCAAAATCTCTCAATTATTTTCTTCAATTGAATTGTCCAATAAATAGTATGGAGTTGAGAAAGACTTACAAATTTATGAATTTAAGATGATTTCTTTTTTATGAACTCGTGTTCCATTTCTAAAAATATATTGTTTTCTGCCACAAACTGGTGAAGAATTAGCGTCACATTGTGAAAATAATGACAAATTTTGTTTCCCTATGCTTAATTTTTCTTTCCTTTTATATTCTTATCTGGTCCATGATGGACGGTCTTGCATCAAGGAGTATTTTAATGAAAAAAATTACTTTAACACACTTTTAATTTTCACTTTTCCATTATAAAAAGTGCGTTATGAGTGTCAACTTATTATTATATCTTATTTTAATTTCTTCTATACCAAAATCCATCCATTATTATTGTCAAATAACATATCTCTTCCTGTAAAAAAAATAAATAAAATAAAAGGAGTAATTTTTTACTTTAATTATTTAATTTTTCCAATATTTAAGTCTATGACATATACTTATGTTTTTATATATTTTTTTACTTAATTAAGGTAGTTGATTCTCTTAAATTACCTGTAGGTCATGTACAAGGTATCACTTGGCAGTTTTAGAACCTATCTATTGTTTTTTTTTTTTTTTTCTTTTTGTTTCCTTTCTCCTACCCTTTTCTACCATTCACTTTTCATTATCCTTTTTTTTTTCTTTTATTTCTCTCTTCTTCACCATCTTTTTTTTCCTTTCTTTCTTTCTCAGAATATCTATGATTCATGGATTTTTGTTTAATCTTGAATTAGAAATAGATGTGTTTATTGGCTGTGTGTAAATCATTACCTACTTGAAATTTGGATGGGTGGAAGGCTTTTGGTAGTTTTATGGTAAAGGTAGGTAGAAGGAGGTGGTGGGAAAGGAAGCAATATAAATGGAAAAAACAAATAAAAAAACCTAGATCCTAATTAATTAACACATTATACTTGGAAAATGACATTAACTAAATTGATTTAATAGAAAGATCCACATTTTTTTATTAAAAATAAAATCTCAATTGAGTTAAAAATATATAATAAATTTAAACATATGAACCAAGTTAATATGTGAATCCTAAAATTTCCAACATAACAAACCCAAACATTCAAATTCAAATTATGGACATACATTAACTTCTACGAAAAACTCATACATGTATTATTTCATGTCAATACAGTTTATGTATTCTTTATATTTCTTTTACTTTTCTGTATGCTAACATACATACACACATGCGTTGGTTTTGAGACAGAATTACACAAGAAATTGCTCAGCGCTGTATTGGGTATTGAATCTCCTACAGGTAGAAATGAGTGATCATAAACTATATAGAGAGAAAAGAAAGGTTTTGATGGGCTGACGAAATGATATATATATCAGGTCCCGGTGACTGTGGGAACAAGTTTCTACGAGGCGGTGCTTCTGCAGAAAGGGAAGAGAGTGATAGCATCAAAGGGTGATGAACAGAGACGTTTGCATGTATGGAAGTTAATGGTTTATTGTACGTGTGGGTTGATGGCTGGCATAATTGGTGGCTTGCTTGGTCTTGGTGGAGGATTCATCTTGGGGCCACTTTTCATTGGCCTAGGAATTCCTCCTCAGGTACGTTTTATCTTCTATGCTAATCTTCCTCCATTTGGAATTCACTCTCATTCGCCACCAACTTTCCACCGAGCTAGGTCTCGAGTGCTACGTCCACTTTTGCCATGACGTTTTCTGCATCCATGTCTGTGGTGGAATATTACCTTCTCAAACGCTTCCCTGTTCCTTATGGTATGTTTATATATATATATATATATATGTATGGCTTATCAATAACTTAACCATTATATCATGCCCTCTCCATTACTCTTTCATTTCATCATCACTTTTTTTGACTTTTTATTTATATAATAATACACTTAATCAATATTCATATTCAAACACTTGCATGTTATAAAAGGAACTAACAATAGTTCAAAGTATGTGTATTTTAATAAAGTCATCACTCTCAGATCATCATTCATTAGTTCGTTAATAATAATAATAATAATAATATAAGCAGCGAGTAGGTTTAGTGTATATATAATATTTTTATGGAATCACTAAAAAAAATGATTAAATATTAACTGATTTTAGAAAAAACATATATTAATCGGTTAAGTTAGATATTATTTTATAAAAAAAATAATTGATATCTAAAATAATATCAATAAAAAATAATCTATACTATTCTAATTAACAAAATCAATTATAATTTTTTTGGTTTATAGAATGATATCTAGGTTGTTATAATATGTATTCAAAATTGTTGTTTTTTTAATGATTTTCTTAATTTAAACATTTTTTTAATGGAAGAATAATTGATGTAAAAGCTTTCTACGTAGAGCATACATTTTCCCCAATAGGGTAAAGTGATGAAATTACATAGGTAGATATAGACAAAATCTTTCTGTATAGTACACATCGAAAAGAAGTAAATGCATAAACCAAGAAAAAAAGGGATTTCTAATCTAATTAAAGAGAGTGCTACAAACAGTAAATTTAACATAAGATATTTAACCCTAAAAAGAGCATGCATAACCAAAACACTATGTAACATAAAAAAAAATTATATTAAAAATGAAGAAGTCATGTGAATATGAAATAAGAAGTGGAAAGTAGAAAGTTACTTGATAAAAGGTGGTAGAAAATTACTTGATAATATGCCTTTAATGTGTGATTTTCCTGCAGCACTTTACTTTGTAGCAGTAGCCACTGCTGCTGCACTGTTTGGGCAGCATTTGGTGAGAAAGGTGATTGCTATATTGGGGAGAACGTCTCTGATAATTTTCATCCTTGCACTCACGGTTTTTGTGAGTGGAATATCACTAGGCAAGTGCATTTTTGCACGATTTCTTTGGATTCTTTCTTCCTTTTCAGGACAGCAGTACCATATCAGTACTTCATACACTATACTATTGTTAGTAATAACTAGTGGTTGGTGTTTACCCATATCTTATTTTATTCACATATATATCAACAACTTGTCGTGCTTTAAGTTGCAGAGAGTAAAAGATATGCTATAATATATTCATACAATAGTTGGAATCAGTTGGAATATACTGATAGGATAAAAGTGTTTACACCATCATCACGATGGATTTCCATAAAGATACACTTTTATTAGTATTAAACACTGAATACAATGCATTTTAAATTGAACCAATTGTGATACATATATACTTTAGAAAAATTACAGAAAATGCTTATGCTTTGATATTTCCAATTAGTAATAAATTACAAATTACTTAACTTTTTATTTATTTAAAATTGCAGGAGGAGTAGGCATAGCAAACCTGATTAAAAGGATTGAAAAGAAGGAGAACATGGGTTTTGGAGATCTTTGCTCTTACAGGGTTAGAAGTTAAAGATAGAAAAATGGGAAGCTCTTCTCCATATTATCCTTTTATGGAGTGCGTGTTAAGAATAGAACTATTTAATTTAAAGCTGCATCAGAATTTGAATAGAATATGTACTTAATGTTTGTGTAAAACGTTTTCAGTATTGACAGAATAAATTGTTTCTTTTTCTGCGCAGACAAAATAAATTCTTTTGTGATCAATTACATTCTGAAGTAGTACGAATTTTTAAATAAAATCACACACACGTTTTCCATATAATTAATGAATTAAACGAACGAAGAATATTCAAAAAGAGGGTGCGTACGAACACTGATCATTTACATAAATACATATAATTTTTTGTTCCTCGTTATTTGAAAAGATTAATATTTTTTAAAATCTTGATCTGAATTTGAGAGATTTTTAACATTAGAACATTTGGTTTTGGAAGCTCCACAAACCGTAGTGCAAGTGGCATATTTGAAGCACTAATCGGTTTATTAGGCCAAAGTATAGTGGGAGTACACTGTCCACAAAGAGCCAAAAAAGTATGTGTAATTGTATAAAAGATAAAAGATGAAAGAAACCAATGGACACGGAGAATAGAGACCATGTTGTTATCAATGCTACTCTGACCGAAGATGTTGTTTTCTTGTACCTAAATTTTGATTGAATACTAAAAACCATTATCGACAATATTACCGTACGAGCTGCCCACTTTCTTAAAATTTCTATATATATGGTCCTCGTGGTTTCATTTTTAAGCAAGTATATAGCAGCATCTTAGTTCTAAAGGGACTAAGATTTTGAGCTCAGAAAAGTGGTCTGTGTCTGAAGAGAGTAATCGATGGCTGTGAAATGGGTTGCTGCAAAGGCTCTCATTGCTTTTGTTCTTCTTGTTTCGGTGTCGGCTGCTCCTTCTCATCAGAATAATGCAGACAACAAAACACCATCAAATGGAACTATAGGGGTTGATTATCATGCTAAAGCATTTTACAAGCACCATTGGCCGGTAAGAAAGAATGTTCATTTTACTGTTACTTTCATCACAAATAAAAAACAAAGGTTTTAGATGAACGAAGTTCTGTTATATATTCCAAATTTTTTCAGTCCATGCATGCATGCATGCATGCATGCATGTGTGATATTGGTTTTTGCATTAAGCTGACCTTGTAAAATGCTTTTCATTGTTTCTTTTTGTTTTGTGTTGCGTGCAGAGTATGAAATTTGGATGGAAAATAATAGTAGGAAGCATAGTTGGATTCCTAGGATCAGCATTTGGAACTGTTGGAGGTGTTGGTGGGGGTGGCATCTTTGTTCCCATGCTTACTCTTATTGTTGGATTTGATCAAAAATCAGCAACAGCAATTTCAAAATGTAAGAACTTCCGCTTATTTATATATATAATTTTCCCTATCTTTTCTAATAAATTAACTCTTTAAATCTAATATAATCCGATGGGAAGTACACAATAATAAATAATAAATAGAATGAAAAGATATGTTCAATAAAAACAAACCTTAATAAGATAGAATCTAATCTATGACTGGGATAAAAGAAAATAGACTATCACATGTATAAGTGTGAGACTTTCAACAAAGTTTCTATCTCGAAATTTAAAAAATATAAACGAAAAAAAAAACAACTTTTTGTTGGAAAATGTATAATTATAAAGTTACGATTTGCATAAAAAAAAATTAATATGGCATTTGGGATGGGTTAATTACTAGATCTGTGGGACATTATGATACCAAAGACGTGGGAGTGGTACTAGGTTGATTTCATTGTCCAAATCTCAGTGCCAATATTTTAATGAAACATGTCCTTTATATAGTGTTATGAATAATTTATTTTGCTTTTAGACCTTACGACTATTATCTTTATGAATGCATATCAACATATCGTTATCCCAGTTTTCATTTCATCTGTTATGACTCTTTATTTCTCTTGCAATCCTAAAGCAACTTGTTCTATATATGTAAACATATATATGGAAAAAAAATTATGTTTTGCAAAATGGTTTTGTAAGAATTTGTTTTTCTTCATCTAATCCAATCTCATGTTTTTGACGATCGTAATAGGTAATTTATATTTGATTGTTTGGTTAAAAGAAAATAAACCATGGAATTAATTTAAATTTATTTTTTAAAATATAACTTGATTTTTTTTTCATGTATGTGTATATTCGTATAGTTTATATGTTAATATTTTTCATTTATAGTTTTTATGGCTATGCAATAGAATTTTTTTTCGGTAACTTAGAAGTCAATTGTACGCTAATTAATTTAATATGAATATAATATTATCAGGAAAAAAAATACAACGTTTGAAAAATTTATTTAATCAGAATATAATTTGTGAGGCAAGAGTGCTTATCATAACCATGAAAGAGAAAGCAGTCAAGTGTGAGAAAAAAAAGAAATAATTGAATTATCAATAATTTATTGCAATATATAAGAACAATTTTTTATATTTATATAAACATCCTTATTTCTATTTTATTTTTAACTATATTTTAAAATTATACAAAAATAATTATAAACTTCTTTTACACTAAAAGTAATTTATACTACAAATCATTCACTGTTCATTTTGAATTGGAATGTTCTTCTTTGGAAACTTACACATGAATGGAATCTGATTGTTTGATGAATTAGGCATGATTACTGGTGGAGCAACAGCAACAGTTTTCTACAATTTGAGGCAGAGACACCCTACACTTGATTTGCCTGTGATTGATTATGACTTAGCACTTCTCTTCCAACCAATGTTGATGCTTGGAATCAGTATTGGAGTTGCTTTCAATGTTATTTTTCCTGAGTGGATGCTAACAGTTTTGCTAATAATATTTTTCGTTGGTAAGAATTACTGATCAAGCTTTAAAATTTAGACACTCTTCATTTGCTCCGTTAATTTCTTTACTCTCATGTGATCTGAATGTTAAACAGGCATTTCAATTAAATCCTTCTTGAAGGGTGTGGATACATGGAAGAAAGAAACCATCATGAAGAAGGTTAATTAATTGCTTCCTTAAACATTACCCTCTTTATGTTTTAAATTTCTTTCAAGTTTCTGATGCTCTTGCATGCATTCATGTTATGATTCCAGGAAGCTAAGAAGAATTCACGGATTGACGGTAAGCTGTTTGATACTATTTCCATTCTAACTTTCTGTATATATAACTGTTTATCAGACATGTTATGCTAATTTTTTTATTTTATCTAATCAGACATTGGAACTCCTGAAGATGCTGCACATTATATTCAAACAGAAGACCCTGCCAAAGATGTTAATGAACCAAAGAAAAAGGTTGTACAAAATCCTGAAAGTCATTGATTCCATATATATCCAACATCTAATCTCTCTAATGAAATCTGAAATTGTCATGCAGGTTTCTCTAGTTGAGAACATTCGTTGGAAGGAACTTGGACTTCTTTTTTCTGGCTGGATCATGATTCTTGGATTAGAGATTGCAAAAGTTGGTATCCATCACTCAAACTTTGAGTTTTTAATTTTCTGTGCATTGGTAAACATAGTATGATGATAACAGATGCCTCTGTTTTGAAATCAACAGAAACACACAACAACTTGCTCACGGTTATATTGGCTAATGAATCTACTTCAGGTATAAACTACCCTAGGAGAATTTAACGAACCATGAAGATCATTATAATGGTGATTGCTGACCATTTTACTTATATATTTACTTTCAGGTTCCTATAGCTGTAGGAATGAGTTCATATGAGGCTGTGCGTCTATACAAAGGGAAGAGAATCATAGCATCCAAGGGAGATCAACAACCAAATTTTTGTGTGCTGCAGTTGGTTCTATTCTGTGCTTGTGGCACACTTGCTGGCATGATTGCTGGTTTGCTAGGCCTTGGTGGAGGATTCATCTTGGGACCCCTTTTCCTTGGTCTAGGAATTCCTCCTCAGGTACCCTTTTATTTGCCTTAAACTCTATGCAGATTTTACTCGGAATTCACTCTAACTGGGGAATTTTCCACACAGGTTGCAAGTGCTACATCCACTTTGGTGATGGCTTTTTCTGCCTCTATGGCAGTGGTGGAATATTACCTTCTCAAACGTTTCCCCGTTCCTTATGGTAAGTTTGAATGAACAGACACTACTCTTTCCATAACATTTCTACCAGATAATTAGAAAAAAGTTAAGCAAATTATTCATGAGTTAAGGAAACACTAACTTGTTCCAGTGAAAATTTTGATGTTGAACTTTGGATATCATGTTGCAGCTCTTTTCTTCGTAAGCATAGCCACTGCTGCAGCTCTTGTTGGACAGCATTTAGTGAAAAAGGCCATTGCCATACTAGGAAGAGCATCTGTGATAATTTTCATCCTAACCTTCACACTCTGTGTTAGTGCAGTTTTACTAGGTAAGTGCAAGATAGTTTTATTTGTAGAGGGTGTTTGTGCCATTTTATGAGAAAAGTGTAAAATGCTTTTGTTTGGTCGCAGGTGGAGTAGGAGTTGTACACATGATTCAAAAGATTGAACATAACGAGTACATGGGATTTGGAGATCTTTGCACGTACAGAGCCCACTAATGATGTTCAGGGAGACGCTTGTGACCATTCAGAATCTCATATATATCTACAAAGACCAGATTAGAAGAGAGAGAAAGGAAGAATGTAATAAATGATTAATGTGAAAAAAAGAGAGAGATGAAGAGGATTTGAGAATTTCAAATGAATGCTTACAATGATAAAATGTTGATATATCAATGTTCTAATGTTCTTAATGGATGGTATTTAGTTGTATATCTATATGTTTAGTTAACAAAAAAACTATAGAAATATATGAAAGTCGAGACAAAATTAATCCAAAACCATGAAAACAGGTCAGGTTCTATTGGGTTATCAACTAAATAGAAAAAATAGATTTGAATGTGTAGCAACTTTTGTTGTCAGCTTGTAAAAAGTTAAAAAGAAACTATGTTATTTATTTCATAAAATTAAATTACATATACATATATAAATAGTTTAATATGAATTTAATTTGAATTTTATTTCTTATTAATATTAAAAAATAAATTTATAAAACAAACTCACAATACTAAAAAAACATATATTTTTATTTTTATTTTAAATATTACAGTCTTTAAAATATTAGATCGTAAAAAATTTATATAAAACTTTTTAATATAATTTTAGCTTAAATTAAATTTTAAATCCTCATAAATTTGATTATTTTTAATTAATTTTTTATTAAAAAGATTTCTTTAATCGAGTACTCCATATTACTTAATATTATTATAATTTTTCAATTGAGTTCTTGGTGGTATAGGGTTACTTTGCATCCTTATTGTTTTTGTGCTTTTACATGAGAAATAATAAAACTGGTTAATTAAATTTTAAGTCTATCTTAAATGTATAACTTTTTAATTGAGTCCCTTTTTTTATTAAGTGTTTAAAATATTTTTATATTTTCAATTGTCCTCAATGGGTGATGTGACGATTTATTTTGCAGTCATAAAACACCTTGATTAATGAAAGAAGTTCAGAAATCCTAATTACTTATACTAGGACTTATATATATTGAACCTTTGTCAATGATAAAATATGTATAACTCTCTAATACAATGCAACTTTTTTATTCTTTTTCCTTACAATTTCTTCTTTTATTGTTTTCAAATTCTGGAAATTTAGATTTCGCTTAAACACATACAGTTCTAAGTCACTGCGGTCTTGTTTACTTGAGTGAATTTGAGAGAGAATAATTGAGTGGATTTGAAGGTAAATTTTTTTTTTGTTTATTTGAGTGAATTTGGAGGTAAATGAGAGTGAATTTGAAAGTAAAGTTTGTGAAAATTAGTTTAGGATTTAATTTATGTGATAGATTAAAAAAATTTATTTCCAAATTCACTCTCACTTACCTCCAAATCTATTCAAATAAACAAAAAAAAAATTATCTTCAAATCCTTTCACCTCCTCTCAATTACTCTTCTCCAAATCCACTCAAATGAACAAAAGTTAAAAGGACGAGAAATTAATTCCATACAGGCTCTTAAACATACAGAAATAAAAAATTGCTTCCATTGAATTTCAAGGGTAAAGAAATGAAATACAAATACAAATACAGAGAAAACAAATATTATTCTGGCCAAAGCCCTGGCTCCTAGAGAAAATATGAACTCAAAAAGTATACCCCAAATACAGGATCAATTGTTGAAATTTGATGACTAATACAATGAATTTTTGTGTTTCAAGTGAACTAAAAGTATACATTAAAAAAATACAAAAATGTGGCACTAATCTAACCAAAGACGATACAAAACTGCATTAAACAGCCCTGTAAATATCAGGCCTCAAAAACCTTAGTTTTTAGCCGTGTACATACAAAGGTTTCCAAATCCCATGTGTTCTTTACGTTCAATCTTTTGGATCATGTGTACAACTCCTACTCCACCTGTCAAGTTTCCAATTAAAACCATTTTACATTTGCCTTAACACAATCTGCAAAACAAAACCATCTTACACCTACCTAGTAAAACTGCACTCACACACAGTGTGAATGTTAGGATGAATATTATCACAGATGCTCTCCCCAATATGGCAACCACCTTTCTCACCAAATACTGTCCAACAACTGAAGCTGCAGTCGCTACACCTACCAAGCACAGTGCTGCAACACCATATCCAAACTTCAACATTAAAATCACAAGTTATTGCTTCATTGGTCCATTAAAATTATCTAGTACTAAGCACATGCTCTTTGAATAGGAAAATTACTACTCATCCAGCACACTATTCATTCTTTCATGTATACATACCATAAGGAACGGGGAAACGTTTGAGAAGGTAATATTCCACCACAGCCATAGATGCTGAAAATGCCATTGCCAAAATGGATGTAGCACTTGCCACCTTTGTCAAAAATTCCCCAATCAGAACGGTTTCCAAGAAAAATCTACACAGAAAAACTTGATGAGAGAAAGAAGAATGAAAGGTACCTGAGGAGGGATTCCAATTCCTAGGAAAAGGGGTGCCAAGATGAATCCTCCACCAAGTCCTAACAAACCGGCAAGTGTGCCAGCAAGTGTGCCACAACAACAGAATAGAATTAACTGCCACACTCTCCAACGTGGTTGTTGATCTCCCTTTGACGCTATGGTTCTCTTTCCTTTGTATAGTCTCATGGCCTGGTATGAACTCATTCCTACAGCTATTGGGATCTAAATCACAACAACAAATAAACAGTGAATTTTCACTATGATATTGACTTTGATGGCACAACAGCACACATTCAACAATGAGGCCATATCAAAGAAAGCTAAAAAATGTAAGATGACAGCTATGGTTTTCAGAAGTTGAATTCTCCTATAGTAGTTCGTACCTGGAGTAGATTCACTGCCCAATATGCTCCAGAGCAAGTAGTCGTGTAATTCTGTTCCAAAACAGAGGCATTTACTATCATCATCTTATGTGGGTCAATGAATCCCAATGAAAGAAATGAAAAAATTAATTTTTTATGGAATAGCTCATAGGGTACCAACTTTTCCAATCTCTAACGCAAGTATCATGATCCAGACAGCGAAAAGATGTCCAAGGTCCTTCCAACGAATGTTATCAACCATAGAAACCTGCATGTCGGTTTAGATTTCATTAGAAAGAATAGGCGTTGCTCATATATGGAATCAATAACTTTCAGTATTTTGTACTACCTTTTTCTTTAGTTCCTTAGTATTGTCTTTGACAGGGCCTTCTGTTTGAATATAATGTGCACCATCTTCAGCAGTTGCAATATCTGATAAGATTCAAAAAGAGAATGACATGTCTAATAAACACTTACATATACAGAAATGTAAAATAGAAATAGTATTACACCACTTACCATCAATCCGTGAATTCTTCCTAGCTTCCTGGAATTATAACAAGGATGCACGCATAATCATCAGAATGAAAAACTTGAAAGAAATTTAAAACATAAACGAGTGTGAAGGTTAATGAAGAAATTAATTAACCTTTTTCATAATGGTTTCTTGCTTCCATGTATCAACACCCTTAAGGAAGGATTTAATAGAAAGGCCTGTTTAGCATTCAGATCACATCAGAGGAAAGAAATGAATAGAGCAAATCAAGACAAGAGTGTCTAAATTTTGAAGCTTGATCAGTAATTCTTACCAACGAAAAGTATTATTAGCAAAACTGTTAGCATCCACTCAGGAAAAATGACATTGAAGTCAACTCCAATGCTGATTCCAAGCATCAACATTGGTTGGAAGAGAAGTGCTAAGTCATAATCAATCACGGGCAAATCAAGTGTGGGGTGTCTCTGCCTCAAATTGTAGAAAACTGTTGCTGTTGCTCCACCAGTAATCATAACTTCACCAAATAAACAGAAAATTACATATATACTCCATCCATTTAAGTTTCAAAAGAATTATATTCAAAATAGTAGATGAGAAATAACAACTAGTACAAAGCAAATAACATCTTGGCCATTTCTTAAATGAGGCATGTTGCCTTCTCTGGTGATTTTGATGTTTAGAACACCACTGTGGTGGAGAGGTCAACGGTCCTGGATGGTTCATGAGAAAGTTTAACCAATCCTTTTCTTGTTTGTTATACATTTTTCCAAATTTTAAAATATGATATATCATAATCTCAAGCAAATGATCATGCCAATGCTGTTTTGAAGCATGAACCAAATCTAAGTTAAAGGCACATAATGGCAATGAGTGGTGTCAGTGCCACAGATAAATATTTGTGAGGAAAGATACCTGTATATGCATATGCATATTAAGATTTATATAATGTAATAAACATACATTTTATAGGGACTGTTTGGTATGAGTTGAAGTTTATTGACATTATCAAGATCATCATGTCTGAATTGTCATGAAAACGTATTAATAAGGAATAATAGAGAGGGCAGAATGATAGTTCTTACATTTTGAAATTGCTATTGCAGATTTTGTATCAAATCCAATAATGAGGGTAAGCATGGGCACAAAGATGCCACCCCCACCAATACCTCCAATATTCCCAAATGCTGATCCTAGGAATCCAACTATGCTTCCTACTATTATTCTCCATCCAAATTTCATACTCTGCAAACAACACAAAGTCAAATTCAACTTTCTTGAGATGAAAACACTAATCCACATGCAGGGTATTCGCGAATTCTCTTACCGGCCAAGTGTGGTGGTAGAATACTTTAGCATTGTTATCAACCCCTACAGTGTGATTGGACTGTGAGCTGGTGTTCTCGGCGGAGACCGTCACAAGAAGAAGCACAGCAATGAGAACCTTTCCAGAAAACCATTTTGCATGCCACCTTTGTGATGCTTCAAGCAAACCCATTATGTCTCTTTAGATACTCAAAATTCAAAATCTTACTCCTTTTAGTACTATGGTGTTGCTAGCTATGCTTAATTTGCCTCGAATAAAACACCACATCAGTTATATAGATCTTTTCAAAATCTTCACACCATATAGGATCATGTCATGGTCTTAGGTGCAAGAAAACAAATCTAAGATCAAAATAAGCAGGGCTTTGTTATGCTTTTCTTGTTCTCTTTATCGTCTCTTATGCTTCAAAATAGTTGTGTATTTCTGTTATTTTTTTTTTGGTGGTTTGTACTATGATTTCTGTCATAGCTCAATTGGAATATTCCTTTTTTTAGTTACAATCGTTTCGGCTTAATATTATAATAGAATATAAATAACAATTTGGTCAAAATATTTGAATTTTCAATAGCTAACATTTTTCACATTTACCCAAACAAGCAAGACATTTTTTGGCACCCATTTTATGCTACAACCTTCACACTTTATTGTTTTTTATGCCTAGTTAAAAGATTGATTCTCTTAATTGTAATGCTCATGAAGTACAAAATGTGTTGATATTGCCTTTACGATGAAAAACTATTAGGATGAATAATTATCAACGTATCTCTAATGATGAAGATGAATGTGGTGAGTAACAACTCTTCAAATTTCTTTCATCTCTTGTTTCACAGTTCTTTCTTTCCTATCTGTCGACATTCTCAATTGCTTTTCTTTTTAATAAAATAATTAGTTTGTCTCATTTTCTTAACCTAGTTGTCAATCTTTTGTCTCATTCCTTTTGTTTTGTCATATGACAGCTTGAACGAGGCCAAAGGTGCGGCGAAATTACACCGATCACAACATACTGCACTGTGAATGTTTATCTCTTCTTCAACCCAATGGAGCAAGAGATGATTAATTAAGTGTATAAATGCAAAAAATAGTAGGAAATAACCAATTAATCCACCGAAGCTAATAAAATAGAATAAATTTGACTTGTTCAAAATGAAACAAATATTAAAGATTCCTAAAAGTATGAAACATCTAAAGACACATTCTCAACACTCCTCCTTTTGCAAACTCCTTGTTTCTTCATTGGGAAATCAAACCTACTGTGTGATAGCCACTCTTTTTAAAGTCTCTTAAGTGATACAACTCTACATTAAAAAGCTTCTTCTTCCCATGAAACACAAGATTATGTGGAATCGAAATTGCTATGCTTCCTTATCAACAAAAACATTTGTGCTTTTATCTTGCTTAAGATTCAAATTTATTAAAATATTCTTCTACCAAATAACTTGATTCAAAGCTATTACATTAATTAGGGGCGAATAGAATTAATCGAACTAACACTGACCAATCAATTAACTGCACTATATTGAATAAAAACACTAAACTATTTATAATAAAAACTGAATTTTACTGTTTTATAATTCAGTTATAGAAAACTTAACCTCTAAAATTATAGTTCAGTTAATTACTCATTAACTTAAAATTAATTCATTTTGCATCTTTTACTATTTTGAGAGTCTCTAAAGTTGAAGTTAGTTTGGCTATTGTCGGTTAGACCAAACTTTGGTCGGGTCGACTCAATCGAATTCGTTCAATTTTCAACCAAAGCTGACTAGTTCAATTCGGCTGATTTTTTACAAGGGTTGACTCATTGAATTTTGGTTGGGACGAACTCGATTGAGTTTTGACTGTGTCTGAATCAGTCGAATTTGGCCAATTTTTGGCTAGAGCTGACTTGACCGAATTCGTAGTCATCTTGACCGAATTCCGTTGATTTTAAACCAGTGTTGACTTGGTCAAATTCAACTAGTTTCGATCGAGACCAACTCAACTAAGTTTCGCCATGGCCGTCCTAGTCGAATTTAGTTTATTTTCGACCGGGCCAACTTGGCCAAATTTGGCCAAATTTGGTTAGGACTGAATTTTCGATTGTGGCCATTTCAACTAAATTTGTTTGATTTTTTATCCAAGCCCACTCGGTCAAATTTTAGTCAAGACCAACTTGACTGAGTTTCGTTTGTGAAATTTTTGGCCTAATTCAGTTAATTTTAGGTTGGGGTTGACTCAATTGAGTTTCGACTGCCCATCCTAGCCGAATTCCACTGAATTTCGGATCCGACTTGGTCCATCTCAACCTTTTTTTCTAACTCGACTTTTCTCAACTTTTTTATTTTGTTTTTTATGAGAGAACCTATATTATGAATGAAGTGGGTAAATACTGCCTTTTTTAGTTTTTTAATTCTAAAATATTGTAGTTTGATTCAAAATTAATGAAATTTAGTTTAAAAATTGTGCAAATCAGTTCAAAATTATTGCAGTTCAAAAACAAGTTAAGGTACATAGGAGTTTAGTTTATTTCATATAAGTTCAATTTGATAAAACAAAAAATAGTTCAATTCAGTTCATATAAACTAATTTTCAGTTTAGTTCAGTCAAACAAACTAGTTTTTAGTTGAATGCAATTTTTAAGAGTGCAGTTGAGGACAATTCATTTTGCCTACCGAGTTAGTAAACTCAACTTTAGCCATAGACAGAACTACAAACTCTTCCTTCCTTGAAAACACACAAGAAAAACCGTATAATTTTAAGTCTTTTACATGTTAGTATTTAAGTCCATAGTTGATAGTCCCTTTGATGTATCAAACAAAACAACTCATGTTGTTGCCTTCAAGTGAACCTCATTGGCATAATGCATGAACCTTGATACCCATTGTCTTGTAGATGTAAGATACACTGGACATCCAACCAAATTTGTAAAATGCGCTTCATCAACTTTATCAGCTTCATCCTCTTTACTAATTATCTCCTTTTCATTCATAGGAGTCGTCATTTTTATGCATTCGTCTAGCTGAAACCTTTTTAGGATCTCATTCTTATTTTAAATGATTTCCATGTCCAGAAAATAGGTCGTAAGACCAATGTTAGATTGTTCCTGCCACCAAAACATCATTAACATACAAAGAATTGGTTAAAATATCAACATCAGCATGCTTGACATGCAATGTAGCTTCAGATTGACTCTTTTGAAAGCCTAAGCTTAACAAATGATAATTTATTCTACTATACCATATTCTAGGAGCATGTTTTAGGCCATAAAGAACCTCCACAAGATGATGAAAATTTTGGCACTGGAAAATTATGTAATGAGATTGTGATTTTTATCGGATCTCAACAAAGTAAAATAGATTAATATGAAAAAGAAAGTAGCAGAATTTTGTCTGATAGACTTTTTCCATCGATAATTTAATTATTTCTTGTAGTGAGCCAGACAAATAATACTGGTTTATCTTGGATCATTTACACATGAACCACACGTTACACAAAAATCTTTTATAAAAGTAAACCCTGAAATGTAAAATTACCTAACAATACTCACGTCATAGCCAACATGTAGGAAATATTCATCACAAAAAACACTTGGTTCTATATAATGTTTTATACATATTCGAATTCACCATTAACATTATTTATGCTCAACGTCTTATAACATCTTTCAATTTTCAACTTCTTTTCTTACAAAATGTTTGTCAATTTAAAAAAAAAAAATGAATTCTTTGAAGACGACGGGACAAGCTAGTTTTCAATATGGTCTCCACAGGTTTTATATCTCTGTTGCACAACATAAACAACTTCTCTTAACATAAATATAATCTCAATTTGCTGCATTGTAAATTAGGACATCCTTCAAATAAGGTTCTTAATCGCGTTAAACAAAGTTTTTCTCATATACATTATGATTAAAGTAGAATATGTTATTCTTATCACATAGCCAAACACATTTTACCCTTTCCTTTAAGCATTACTTTTACTGATGATTTTTTTATCTTATACATGTTGATATTTGGGGCCTTTTATCCATAAACATACATTTTCCTACTATTTCTGATGATCATTCAAGATATAATTGGATATGTCTTACAAAAAATAAAGGCGAAACCATAAATCTTTTATTTGCTTTTGTTACTCTCATCCAAAATCAATTCAACAAAATAATAAAGTTTATGAGAACTGATAACCAACAAGAATTTAACCTGAAAGAGTTTTATGACAAACTTGACATAATACATTATACTACATGCATTGAAACTCTTCAAAAAAAGTTGTTGAAAAAAAACATCAACACATATTGAATGTTTCTCGTTGTCTCTTGCATTAAATCCCATCTACCTAGAGTGTTATGGTCATACATTGTGACTCACGCCATTTATCTAATAAATATGCTTCCTTCTATTATTAAAAATATAAGTCATTTTCATATTTGCATCGTCATACACTTGATTTGACTGACTTTAAAATTTTTTGATGCATCTATTTTGCATCAACCATTGAAGAGAACAGAAACAAATTTGATTTGAGAGCTAGAAAATGTGTTTTGAAGGCAGCAAATGAGTTGCGATATATATCAAATGAACTATCAACTATGAAGTTAAATGCTAACAGGTACAAGACTTCAAATTCTTTGGTTTCTCTTATATGAAAGTACTTCAGGCTACTACTTTAGTATGGGCTCAGGTGTTTAAAAGAGCAAGAGGTTCATTCATACACTTACTTAATTGGGTTGAAGAAGAGATAAACATCCACAATGTAGACTTTTGTGATTGTTGTAAATCAAAGTGTAAGTATAAGTTCTATATTGGATAAAATGAAAAAGTTGAACACTATATAAGAAAAAGGACTCATAAATCCATTGTATTAAGACTTTTGGTTGATAGTGGTTTTAACTCCTAACATCTCTCAAATGAATCCAAGTATGAATCTAAATCCTATCAAAAAGTTGAATACTTTATAAGAAAAAAATATTCATTCATGCTTCATATGACAAAACAAAAGGAACGAGACAAAAGGTCGACTGATATATGTATGAAACAAAGAACTGTGGAAACAAGAGATGAAAGAAATTTGAAGTGTTTTTCATAGTAAAAGCAATATGAAGAACTTTTGTACTTCACGAGTGTCAAATATATGCTCGTTGCTCACCATTAATTCTTGTTTTGAGCCATACAAGACCGACCCCAGAAGTTTAACATTAGAAAATAACTAACATACGAGTAATAATGCAATTAACAGAATCAATCTTTAACTAGGCGTCAAAACGAATAAAGGTTGAGCGTTAGCATAAAAGGGGTGCCAAAAAATGTCTTGCTTGTTTGGGTAAATGCACATGTTGCAGAAAAGAAAGATCCCACCTAATGAAATTTCAAGCTATTCTATAACATTCCAATATTAAGCCCAATCAGTGGTAACTACAAAAGGAATATTCTAATGGAGTTATAGTAGAAATTATAATGCAACACACATAAAAAAAAGAAATTCACAATTATTTTAAAGCACAAGTCATAAAAGACGAGACAGAGAATAATAAAAGCAAAACAGAAACCAGCTATATTTTGACCTGAGATTTGTTTTCTTGCACCTAAATTTTTATTGTATTAAAATAACATGATCAACTAGGGAAGTTCCTATTTGAAATGAAGATATTGGAAAAAATCTATATAACAGTTGTGGTGTTGTTCATTTAAGGCAAATTAAGCATAGCAACACCATAGTACTAAAAGGAGTAAGATTTTGAATTTTGAGGACTGAAAAGCTAAGTGTCTAAAGAGACATAATGGGTTTGCTTGAAACATCACAAAGGTGGCATGCAAAATGGTTTTCTGGAAAGGTTCTCATTGCTGTGATTCTTCTTGTCACGGTCTCCGCCGAGAACACCAGCTTACAGTCCAATCACACTGTAGGGGTTGATAACAATGCTAAAGTATTCTACCACCACACTTGGCCGGTAAGAGAATTCGCGAATACCCTGCATGTGGATTAGTGTTTTCATCTCAAGAACGTTGAATTTGACTTTGTGTTGTGTGCAGAGTATGAAATTTGGATGGAGAATAATAGTAGGAAGCATAGTTGGATTCCTAGGATCAGCATTTGGGAATATTGGAGGTATTGGTGGGGGTGGCATCTTTGTGCCCATGCTTACCCTCATTATTGGATTTGATACAAAATCTGCAATAGCAATTTCAAAATGTAAGAACTATCATTCTGCCCTCTCTATTATTCCTTATTAATACGTTTTCATGACAATTCAGACATGATGATCTTGATAATGTCAATAAACTTCAACTCATACCAAACAGTCCCTATAAAATGTATGTTTATTACATTATATAAATCTTAATTTGCATATGCATATACAGGTATCTTTCCTAACAAATATTTATCTGTGGCACTGACACCACTCATTGCCATTATGTGCCTTTAACTTAGATTTGGTTCATGCTTCAAAACAGCATTGGCTTGAGATTATGATATATCATATTTTAAAATTTGGAAAAATGTATAACAAACAAGAAAAGGATTGGTTAAACTTTCTCATGAACCATCCAGTACAGTTGACCTCTCCACCACAGTGGTGTTCTAAACATCAAAATCACCAGAGAAGGCAACATGCCTCATTTAAGAAATGGCCAAGATGTTATTTGCTTTGTACTAGTTGTAATTTCTCATCTACTATTTTGAATATAATTCTTTTGAAACTTAAATGGATGGAGTATATATGTAATTTTCTGTTTATTTGGTGAAGTTATGATTACTGGTGGAGCAACAGCAACAGTTTTCTACAATTTGAGGCAGAGACACCCCACACTTGATTTGCCCGTGATTGATTATGACTTAGCACTTCTCTTCCAACCAATGTTGATGCTTGGAATCAGCATTGGAGTTGACTTCAATGTCATTTTTCCTGAGTGGATGCTAACAGTTTTGCTAATAATACTTTTCGTTGGTAAGAATTACTGATCAAGCTTCAAAATTTAGACACTCTTGTCTTGATTTGCTCTATTCATTTCTTTCCTCTGATGTGATCTGAATGCTAAACAGGCCTTTCTATTAAATCCTTCCTTAAGGGTGTTGATACATGGAAGCAAGAAACCATTATGAAAAAGGTTAATTAATTTCTTCATTAACCTTCACACTCGTTTATGTTTTAAATTTCTTTCAAGTTTTTCATTCTGATGATTATGCGTGCATCCTTGTTATAATTCCAGGAAGCTAGGAAGAATTCACGGATTGATGGTAAGTGGTGTAATACTATTTCTATTCTACATTTCTGTATATGTAAGTGTTTATTAGACATGTCATTCTCTTTTTGAATCTTATCAGATATTGCAACTGCTGAAGATGGTGCACATTATATTCAAACAGAAGGCCCTGTCAAAGACAATACTAAGGAACTAAAGAAAAAGGTAGTACAAAATACTGAAAGTTATTGATTCCATATATGAGCAACGCCTATTCGTTCTAATGAAATCTAAACCGACATGCAGGTTTCTATGGTTGATAACATTCGTTGGAAGGACCTTGGACATCTTTTCGCTGTCTGGATCATGATACTTGCGTTAGAGATTGGAAAAGTTGGTACCCTATGAGCTATTCACTCAAAAATTCAGTTTTTTCATTTCTTGCATTGGAGATCATTGATCAACATAATATGATATGATAATATATGCCTCTGTTTTGGAACAGAATTACACAACAACTTGCTCTGGATCATATTGGGCAGTGAATCTACTCCAGGTACGAACTACAGTCGGAGAATTCAATTTCTGAAATCCATAGTTGTCATGTTATATTTTTTAGCTCTCTTTGATATGGCCTCGTGTTGAATGTGTGCTGCTGTGCCATCAAAGTCAATATCATAGTGAAAATTCACTGTTTATTTGTTCTTGTGATTTAGATCCCAATAGCTGTAGGAATGAGTTCATACCAGGCCATGAGACTATACAAAGGAAAGAGAACCATAGCGTCAAAGGGAGATCAACAACCACGTTGGAGAGTGTGGCAGTTAATTCTATTCTGTTGTTGTGGCACACTTGCTGGAACATTAGCCGGTTTGTTAGGACTTGGTGGAGGATTCATCTTGGCACCCCTTTTCCTAGGAATTGGAATCCCTCCTCAGGTACCTTTCATTCTTCTTTCTCTCATCAAGTTTTTCTGTGTAGATTTTTCTTGGAAACCGTTCTGATTGGGGAATTTTTGACAAAGGTGGCAAGTGCTACATCCATTTTGGCAATGGCATTTTCAGCATCTATGGCTGTGGTGGAATATTACCTTCTCAAACGTTTCCCCGTTCCTTATGGTATGTATACATGAAAGAATGAATAGTGTGCTGGATGAGTAGTAATTTTCCTATTCAAAGAGCATGTGCTTAGTACTAGATAATTTTAATGGACCAATGAAGCAATAACTTGTGATTTTAATGTTGAAGTTTGGATATGGTGTTGCAGCACTGTGCTTGGTAGGTGTAGCGACTGCAGCCTCACTTGTTGGACAGTATTTGGTGAGAAAGGTGATTGCCATATTGGGGAGAGCATCTGTGATAATATTCATCCTAACATTCACACTGTGTGTGAGTGCAGTTTTACTAGGTAGGTGTAAGATGGTTTTGTTTTGCAGATTGTGTTAAGGCAAATGTAAAATGGTTTTAATTGGAAACTTGACAGGTGGAGTAGGAGTTGTACACATGATCCAAAAGATTGAACGTAAGGAGCACATGGGATTTGGAAACCTTTGTATGTACACGGCTAAAAACTAAGGTTTATGAGGCCTAATATTTACAGGGATGTTTAATGCAGTTTTGTATTTTTTTTCAAGTATACTTTTAGTTCACTTGAAACACAAATTCATTGTATTAGTCATCAAATTTCAACAATTGATCCTGTATTTGAGGTAAACTTTTTGAGTTCATATTTTCTCAGGGAGCCACGACTTTGGCCAGAATAATATTTGTTTTCTCTGTATTTCTAAATGTATTTCATTTCTTTATCCTTGAAATTCTATCGAAGCAATTTTTTATTTCTGTATGCTTAAGAGCCTTCATGGAATTAATATCTCGTGTTAGTTTCTTATAATTGTTTGTGTTTAAGCAAAATTTAAATTTCCAGAAATATCGTGATATTTCGAGTATCAACCTTTCTAAGTATAATTACTTAACTTTTTTCTGAGATTAAGAACTCAGTAAGAATAGTAATGAGAATATCACTCTATAAAATATAAGAGAGTACAATCAAAGTTCAATAGGGTAAATTTGACCGTTGTGAAGGATATTAAAATGGTTTTTATATAAGGATTTGACTTTATGAGCTTAGTCTCTTTTCTCTTAAGAGTTCTTTCAAGTACCACGTGTATTACTTGACTCTGTTTTTATCTTTGTGTGTATGTGTGTGCTTTTCTATTTATCATCCACACTTAGTCTCTCTGCTCTTACTTTTCTTTTATAAATGTTCTTCATAACATTGGATACTTGTTGAAACATTTGTTCCCCATTGACTTTCAATCATGATCTACTTGATTTAAGCTATTAAAATCTTCATGGATTCAAGGATATAATATGCAAGTTTGAAGTTTTTCTATATCTTTAGTTTGGCTTGGCTTCTGCACTTTCTACTTTGAAATCTTTGTATCAATTTCTTCATCTTCTTGGATTATCTTGATTTAACTCTTTAATGCATCTATTTCCTTTTTTTTATCACTATCTTTTTCTTCTTGAATTACTTCATTCCTTCAATCATAATTATAAAACTATGCCATTTAATAGTAACACAAAATAACATGTGAAGACAACTAAGTAAGTTAAAGACACAAGAAAATAATCACACATTACGTTGTTGTGGTTCTTGTGCTAGTGGTGATGCTTGAAGTGCAAAGTGGATATTAACTTCTCAATTTTGTGAAGTGAAGATAGTTAAACATCAATATTTTATTTTATATTATACGAAAATTTATAGATATCAAGAATACAAATTTATATTCTAAAATATTGCAATCCATAATAATCTATAATACAAATTTGTATTTTAAATTGTACATTTTGAAATATAAAATAAAAAAATTGTACACAAACAAATTTGATTTGAGAATGTATAATCATAATATTGTATTCCAAATTATATATTACAAAATACAAATTTATATTTTAGATGTTACAATTGATAAGACAAAATAAAAAATATATTCTAAAGTACATCATTTAAAACATTAAAATATATTTTCCTAATGAGGTAAGAAGACCAATAAGAGAAACAACCACGGCAGATAATGGAACTCCATTTGTGAACTTGCATATGAAGAAGTGAAGAAGATAATGACGTATTGGCTATTTCAGCAGACCATGTGAAGTTTGAAATTATGGTAGTAACATGATAAAGATCATCAGCGATTATAGAGAGTCTGAACGTAAAGTTGTTGGAGAAATCTATGACAATGTCTAAACACAAATTCTTCTCATGAAACCTCTACCCAACAGCAATCATGTTTTCTGTCCTTAAAATATAAAATCATAGGCCTCATGAACCTTAACTTTTAACCTTGTACATGCAAAGGTTTCCAAATCCCATGTACTCCTTGTGTTCAATCTTTTGGATCATGTGTGCAACTCCTACTCCACCTGTCATGTCACCAATTAAAACCATTTTACATTTGCCTTAACACAATCTGCAAAACAAAACCATCTTACACCTACCTAGTAAAACTGCACTCACACACAGTGTGAATGTTAGGATGAATATTATCACAGATGCTCTCCCCAATATGGCAATCACCTTTCTCACCAAATACTGTCCAACAAGTGAGGCTGCAGTCGCTACACCTACCAAGTAAAGTGCTGCAAAACCATATCAAAAGTTTAACATTAAAATGTCCAGTAAAATTATCTAGTACTCAGCACATGCTCTTGGAGGTAGGCAAATTACTCGTCATACAGCACATTGTTCATCCAATCGTGCATACTTACCATAACGAACGGGGAAACGTTTGAGAAGGTAATATTCCACCACAGCCATAGATGCTGAAAATGCCATTGCCAAAATAGATGTAGCACTTGCTACCTTTGTGAAAAATTCCCCAATCAGAACGGTTTTCAAGAAAAATCTACACAGAAGAAGTTGATGAGAGAAAGAAGAATGAAAGGTACCTGAGGAGGAATTCCAATTCCAAGGAAAAGGGGTGCCAAGATGAATCCTCCACCAAGGCCTAACAAACCAGCAATGGTGCCAGCAAGTGTGCCACAACAGCAGAATAGAATTAACTGCCACACTCTCCAACGTGGTTGTTGATCTCCCTTTGACGCTATGCTTCTCTTCCCTTTATATAGTCTCATGGCCTGATATGAACTCATTCCTAAAGCTATTGGGACCTAATAAATGACAAGAATATGTGCACCTCTTAGCTCTTAGTACCCACATTCAACAATGACGCCATATTGGCTTCATTAAGGAGAGTTAAAATATAAAGATGACAACTATTGTTTCTAGAAATTGAATTCTCCTGTAGTGGTTCCTACCTGGAGTAGATTCAATGCCCAATATGATCCAGAGCAAGTTATTGTGTAACTCTGTTGCAAAAAAAAAGGCATATATTATCATCATATTATGTTGATCATTGACCCACTATGCAAGAAATGAAAAACTCAATCTTTTAGTGGAAAAACTCATAGGGTACCAACTTTTCCAATCTCTAATGCAAGTATCATGATCCAGATAGCGAAAAGAAGACCAAGTTCATTCCAACGAATGTTCTCAACTATAGAAACCTGCATGACAGTTTTAGATTTCATCAGGAAGAGTAGACTTTGCACATATATGGAATCAATAACTTTCAGTATTTTGTACTACTTTTTTCTTTGGTTCCTTATTATCTTCTTTGACAGGATCTTCTGTTTGAATATAATGTGCAGCACCTTCAGGAGTCGCAATGTCTGATTAGATGAAAAACTAGCATGACATGTTTGATAAAAACTTTATATACAGAAAGGTAGAATAGAAATAAATATCAAACCACTTACCATCAATCCGTGAATTCTTCATAGCTTCCTGGAATCATAACATGGATGCATTCACAAGCATCATAACGCAAAACTTGAAAGAAATTTAAAACATAAAAGAGGGTGAAGTTTAATGAAGCAATTTATTAACCTTCTTCATAATGGTTTCTTTCTTCCATGTATCCACACCCTTCAAGAAGGATTTAATCGAAATGCCTGTCTAACATTCAGATCACGTCAGAGGAAAGAAATTAATTGAGAAAATCAAGTAGTGTCTCAATTTTGAAGTTTGAGCAGTAATTCTTACCAACGAAAAGTATTACTAGCAAAACTGTTAGCATCCACTCAGGAAAAATAACATTGAAAGCAACTCCAATACTGATTCCAAGCATCAACACGGGTTGGAAGAGAAGTGCTAAGTCATAATCAATCACAGGCAAATCAAGTGTGGGGTGTCTTTGCCTAAAATTGTACAAAACAGTTGCTGTTGCTCCACCAGTAATCATGCCTTCACCAAAAGACGAAAACATACATATATTTCCTATCCATGTAAGTTTGAAAAGAACTATATTCTAAACAATAGCTCAAAAATAGCAACATGGACAAAGCAAATAAGATCAATAGTTATGTATTAAAAGGGGGCTTTCCCTTTTTCAGGTGGTTTTTGATGTTTAGAACATCCTCTGTGGTGAAGAGGTCATGAGAAAGTTTAACCAATCCATTTCTCTTTATCAGAATTTGAATGGTCATATATCTTAACTAACCAATGGCATGTAAAGGTCATGTCAGCCTAATATTTTAAATTAAAATGTCTTGTTGTTTATTCTATATGTTTACAAAGTTTTAAAATGTTATATATCATCATCTCAACCAAGTGGTCATGCCAATGCTGTTTTGAAGTATGACCTGAATCTAACAAAGGCACATAATGGGAATGAATGTTATGTTGTCACTGTCAGTGCCACAGATTAATATGTATAACAAAAATATAACTATCTATGCCTATGATTATTAACATTTAAATCATGTCATAAATATACTTTTTATAGGGATTGTTTCTTCGGACTTGAAGTTTATTGACACTGTCAAGATCATCATATCTAAATTGTTCTTGAAAATTAATATACAAACACTTTTTGTGTCGTGAATCATGAAGTCTTTTTAAACAAAATCTCAATGGAATCACAAGTACTTAAATATGATGTTACTAATAACATCAACTGATTTTCTGCAGTCAGATTTTCATGAAAACGTATTAATATTTACTTATAAAGAAGACATGATGCTAGTTCTTACATTTTGATATTGCTATTGCTGATTTTGCATCAAATCCTATAATGAGAGTAAGCATGGGCACAAAGATGCCACCCCCACCAACACCTCCAACATTCCCAAATGCTGATCCTAGGAAACCAACTATGCTTCCTACAATTATTCTCCATCCAAATTTCATACTCTGCACACAACACAAAAGTAAAAGCAACACAGAGTTAATCCCAATTCAATGTTCTTCATATACAAACGCTAGTCCACATGCACTGCTCTGAATAAAGTTTTTACTATGGTGATTATTTGAATTTGACATGATTGTATGACAACATATTTTTTTATGAAAGTTGCTATCAGAGTATTTGTGAACTCTCTTACCGGCCAAGTGTGGTCGTAAAATACTCGAGCATGATGATTGGTATCAACCCCTTTGGTGTGATTGGATTGTGAGGTGATGTTCTCAGCAGAGACAGTGACAAGAAGAAGCATAGCAATGAGAACCTTTCCAGAAACCCATTTCACATCCCATCTTTGTGATACATCATGCACACCCATTGTGTCTCTTTAGATACTGAGCTGTTTTCAAAATTCAAAATCATAGTCCTTTTAGTTGATGATACCATGACAATTAAATAAGTTTTTTCAGAATCTTCACTTCAGATAGGAACTTCCCTGGTTGATGATGTTACTTTTAATTATATCGAAATTTAGGTGTTACAAAACAAATCTCCTGTCAAAATAAGCAGGCCTCTGTTATGTTTTTAATGGTTTTTATCTCGTCTTTTGTCTCTTGTACTTCAAATTGTGAAACCTGGTTTTAATAATTGTGTTACACATGAAAACCATATGTTTCTAGCGCGTCCAATAGTCTCACGTTGAGAAATCAAAACCTGAGACAGTTTAAATACTCTTTCATTATTTAAACTCTTTCATTATTTCACCTTCCGAACGGTCTTTAAAGACAAAACTGTACAGGAATTCCAGTCTACATAACAAAGAATACTTCGGATAGTGAGATTCAAGTCTTATTAGTGTTGTGAATTCTCTCAAAAGACTAGTCATAAATTAGTTTTTATCTCGATAGAAGAAGAAAAACACCAAACACCAGCACATCGAGATGCTTAATGTAGTTGTCAATTTTTTGTCTCATTACTTTTGCTGTCATATGACAGGGATCGAAGGTGCGGCTAAGTTACTCTGATCACTACATACTACATTATGGATGAAAAAGAGATGATTAATTAAGTGATAAACGTGATTAAATTTGTTTTACTATAGTTAAAAATAAATTAACATGAATATGGACAATTATCCGTACGTAATGGACTCATGTGACCCTATTTTATAGCTTAAGGCTGCAACTTTCTTTTACCTCAGTTTCTCCCACACGTCAAATAATATGAGAATATTTTACGCATCATTCACTTCTGATAACTTCATTCTTGCATCATCTTTGGCATCTACCAAATAACCCCTTCTAAAATGTGAATTTCTTTATATTATTCTCTTCAAATAACACCTCCCTCTTTGCACCTCCCGAAAGGCTCCTTATAAAATGTGGGCGTTTATGGGAAAGACAATCTGCACATATTTCCAAAAATATGTATCATGATAATATAAATTAATTATTTCCACATTAACAGATTTTTTAATTCTAATATGTACTGTAAATATTGATATTAATTATAATTTATGGTAGATAACGCAAAATTAAGTATAGCTACAGAAAGAAATGGCTCATAATGCAACTATGGTAAGTATAGCTTCTGGAGATATTGTAGTTCTAATTTTAATTTTGACTTGGATTTGTAGTTATGTATTTGTTCTCTACCATTTGGTTAGATGAAGAGAATCCAGAGTTAATAGATTTAAATATTCACCACAAAGATAAGAAAAAACTTTTAAGGGTCAGAATTACCTGTTTTCACAACATTACCTAACCCTAACCTTAAACCTTACCTTCACCCTAACCCTCAACCTATGCCTAACCCTAACACTCACCCTAATATTCATCTTAACTGTCAACATAACCCTAACCCTAACCCTTATCCTCACTCGCACCCTAACCTTAACCCTCACTCTCACCCTAACTCTAACCCTAATCCTAACCTTAACCCTAACCTTAACCTTAATCATAACCCTAACCCTAGTCCTAACCCTAACCCTAACCCTAACTCTAACTCTAACCCTACCACAAATATAACTCTAACCTTAACCCTAACCTAACACTCACCCTCACTCTAACCCTAACCCTCATTGTAACTTGCTCCTTAACTCTCACCATAACGCTAACCCTAATTAGGGATGGCAACAGGTCGGGTCGAGCACGGATAGCGTCTACCCGCAATCCGACCCGATAAAAAAAAATCTATCCACTACTCGACCCGCTACCCGCACGGATACCCGCTTAAAAAATATTCGCGGATATTTTAAAACCTGCGGACATACGCGGATAGCCACAAATATTTAAAAAAATATATTTTTTATAAATTATTAAAATAAAATTTAAATAGCATTACAAAAAGAATATATAAAATATAATATAGATTAAATTAAATATAAATTAAAATTTAATTTTTGTTTCGGTTGAATTGATTCAAGGGTCAATCGTCCTTGTTTGTCGTGTTCTCTTTTGATCTTCAATCCTTTCTGAAAATGTCATCCACGGGTTGTTATGCAGAAGACACTCCAACGCTCAAGATATAAAAAGGTTTAAATTTTATTAGAATAGAAGAGGAAGATTATACCTAGACATCAATTGTATATTTATAGAGCTTGTGACATACAAGTCCATTGATTAACCATCAGTATATTTTTAGGCAATCAAACCCAATAATCAAAATTTAATACCGTATATTTTGTAAAGAATAAGACAATTTGACCTATTAATTAGTGCAGAATATTTTTAGGCAATCAAACCCAATAATCAATAATAAATACAGTATATTTTGTAAAGAGTAAGGCAATCTGACCTATTAATACCTGTTAATTATACATAAATGACAATTAATTTCGACCGGTATACTTCATATAGTACAATTTTAATTAAATTTAACATTGTAATATATAAATTAATGTTAATTTTAATTTAATTTAACATAATAAAATAAAAATTAAATTTTTATTTTTATTTTTTGCGGATAGCGGATATCCGCGAGTACGGATAATATAATACATGCACCGCACCCAACCCGTTTATAAGCGGGTATTAAAATACCAGCTATCAATGGGTTTCGGGTAGTAAATATTTGAGGGTATCAACTATCCGTCGTGGATTTTATCTGCGGATATCCATAGGCGTGCATTTTTTTTCCATCCCTAACCCTAACCCTCACCCTAACCTTAACCCTAAACCTTACCCTAACCCTTACCCCCACCCTAACCCTCACCCTCACCCTCATCCTAACCCTCACCCTAACCATAACACTAACTCTCACCCTCACCCTTACCCTCACCATAACCCTAACCCTAACTTTAAACCTAGCCCTAACCCTAGCCCTAACCCTAACACTAACCCTAACCCTAACCCTAATCCTAGCCCTAACCATAACCATATCCCTAACCCTAACTCTAACTCTAACTCTAACCCTAACCCTAACCCTAACCCTAACCCTAACTCTAACCCTAACCCTAGCCCTAACCCTAACCTTAACCCTCACCCTAACCCTCACCCTAACGTTAACCCTAACCCTCTCCTTAACCCTCACCCTAACCTTAACGTTAACCTTAATGCTAACCATAACACTAACCCTCACCCTCACCCTCACAGTCACCCTTACCCTCACCCTAACCCTTACCCTTACCCTCACCCTAACCCTAACCCAAACCCTAACCCTCACAGTCACCTTTACTCTCACTCTAACCCTCACCCTAACCCTAACTCTCACCCTAACCCTAACCATAACCCTAACCCTAACCATAACCCTAATCCTAACTCTAACATTATCCCTAACCCTAACACTAACACTAACCTTAACCCTAACACTAACATTAACCCTAACCCTAACTGTAACACTAACCCTAACACTAACTGTAACCGTAACACTAACCCTAACCCTAACACTAACCCTAACCCTCACCCTCACCTAGGGATGGCAACGGGTCGGGTCGGGCACGGATAGTGTCTACCCGCAACCCGACCCACCGGATAAAATCCTACCCGCTACCCGCCGGGTACCCGTTTAAAAAATACCTGCGGGTACCCGCGGATACCCGCAAAAAAAAATTATACATTTTAAAATAAAATTTAAATAAAATTACAAAAAATATATTTATAATATAATGTAAATTAAATTAAATATAAATTAAAATTTAATTTTAATTAAATTTAACCTAATAAAATATAATTTTATTTTATTTTTAATTAAATTTAATTAAAAATATATATAAATTAATTTATTTTTTTATTTTTTGCGGGTAACGGGTACTCGCGGGTCGGGTAGTATACTACCCGTACCCGACCCGTTTAGAAGCAGGTATTAAAATACCCGCTACCCGTTACCCGCGGGTAGTAAATATCCGCGGCTAGTAACTACCCGTCGCGGATTTTACCCGCGGATACCCGTGCCCGCGGATTTTTTTTCCATCCCTACCCTCACCCTTACTCTCACCGTCATCCTAACCCTCACCATAACCCTAGCCCTAAGCATAACACTAACCCTAACCCTAACCCTAACCCTAACCCTAGCCCTAGCCCTAGCCCTAACCCCAACCCTAACCCTAACCTTAACTCTAACTCTAACCTTACCACTAACCATAACTCTAACCCTAACCCTAACCTTATCCTAAACCTTACCCTAACCCTAACCCTAACCATAACCCTAATACTAACCCTAACCCTAACCCTCACCCTCACCCTTACTCTCACCCTCATCCTCTACCCCTAACCATAACCATAACCTTAACCTTAACCCTAACACTAACCTTAACCCTAACATTAACCTTAACCTTAACCCTAACCCTAGCCCTAACCTTATCCCTCGCCATACCCTCACCCTCACCGTAACCCTAACCCTTACCCTCACCATAACCGTAACCCTCACCCTAACCCCAACCCCAACCATAACCCTCACCCTTACCCTCGCCCTCGCTCTCGCCCTCGCCCTCGCCCTCACCCTTACCCTAACTCTAACCCTAACCTTAACCCTAACCCCAACCTTAAACATACCCTTAACCTTAACGTTAACCCTAACCCTATCCCTACCCCTACCTCTACCCTTAACCGTAAACCTAAACCTATACCCTAACCCTAACCTAAATCCAAATCCTAATCCTAACCCTAACTCTAACCCTAACTCTAACCCTAACCCTAACCCTACTCCTAACCCTAGCCTTAACCTTAATCCTAAACCTAACCCTAATCCTAAACCTAACCCTAATTCTACCCCACCACTACCCCTAACCCTAATCATAACCCTAACCCTTACCTTAATCCTACCCCTCTAAAACACTTTCTTCTTGAGACCATCCTTGACAAAATACATAAGATTGCCAATAACGACAAGAGTTCAACAACAAGGGGTTATGAGAAGTTTGGTCCTTTAACCATTCCATGGAGATGCACATAAAACAAATTATAAAAAAATATAGAAAATTATAAGAGTGCACAAAGAAATTATTCAAAATTAGTTTATTGAATTACCAATTGGTCGTTTCTTTTTATACCTCTATGATTTCAACCTGCATCTCTACAAATTTTGTATTCTGGAATATAATTTTTCTATTTCAAATTATATATTCTAAAATATAAAATAAAAAACATTTCAAATTATACATTTTGAAGTACAAAATTTAAATTTCAGATTATAAAATACGGAATACAGGAACTTATGAAAGAACATGAAGAAATTTATGAAGATGCAAGAAGCTGACCTATCGGCTTTTATAGCCTCTTGAGAGTTGGTATTTTCTCGTTACTTGTTCTATAAATTGTATTTCCTTTTTATAGTATTACATATTATTACTAACAAGCTTACATCTTAGTGTAATTATGTCAATTTATATCAAGAATTTAACAAAATTCTGGATCCAAAATCATTTTTTCAAAGTCAAAGCAATCACACTAATTTAAAAAACGAACCGTAAATGTTATGACAGACATTGATTTTTGGGAGTCGCAGAAAACAATTCTATTTAAGGCTTTTCTTTTATAAATGTAAATTATTACAAGCATTTTTTTTTTCTTTTGCTGACATTTCATCATACCAAGTTTCTTTGAACTAAAGCCATTGCAGTGTCAATACTTAATTTACAATCGAAATTCCGTCATATCTACAAAGAAAAGTCACTCTTGGGTAGATTTCTCTTGAGGATGATGCAAAACTGGAGAAGAAATCGATCCAAGTCTGTCTGATTGTTCCGATACTATTGCTCCGTTGCCCTACATGATCAAAATATCAACAAGTTCATGATAGAATAGTCCGGAAAACAAACCATATATATATATGCAGCTAATTAAGACGCATTGGAACTCCCTACGTAAAAAAAAAAATTATTCTCCAGCAAAGAACCACTTTTTATTAAGAATTATAATTCGACTCACCTGCGATGACAATATTACCTGCCCTTGGTTTTCTACAGGATGACTGCTGCTCTGCAACTGAAAAAAAAAAAGATTTGAGTCCAAACGGAGTTCAGAAAAGTTGTTCCGCAATCTCACTGTGATAATAAAAATTGTTCATCTAGAATCTCTCACCCACTGCGTTAATCAAGTCTACTTGAACTTTTATTTGTAGAGGTGCTGGTGGTTCTTATTTTACAAAATTACACATACCAAGTCACTTTATGATCACATATTCGTATTCTCTTTACCTACTTCCCCAGCTAAGCCCTATCATTTTTATATTTAATGTACCTGGGTTGATTGTTGCTGCTGGTGTGTAATGTGAATAGGGTGTTCTTGCGGCAGAGGTTGCTGCTGTTGATAATATTGCTGCTGCTGAAGAACATGTTGTTGGAGCTGTTGCGGTTGAAGAGGTTCCAGCAGACTATGTTGGACTTGTTGTTGGAGCTGTTGCGGTTGAAGAGGTTCCAGTGGACTATGTTGGAGTTGTTGGAGCTGTTGCGGTTGAAGAGGTTCCAGTGAACTATGTTGTTGGAGCTGTTGCGGTTGAAGAGGTTCCAGGGGACTATGTTGGAGTTGTAGTGACTGTTCCTGCTGGAATGGTTGCTGCTGTAATTGAATATAATGTTGTAGTTGCTGATGTTGCTGCTGGTGGTAGTAATAGTATTGGCATAACTGACTATACTCTTGGGCATTTTGCATATATCCATATTGGCCATTGCCTGGCATTGGATGTTGTAATACAACTGATGTCACATTGCCTGGTGTTTGAGACTGAGATGAAGTGTTCTGCATCTGCATGTTTTGCATAGGCCAACAATGAGCTGCCACTAACCCAGTAGTAGTCGCAGTAGATTGAAACTGATTTTGTCCTGGATTGCATTGCTGAACTTGCAACACAGGTTGAGAGGAGTAATCTGGAGCACCAGCCATTTGTGCACCCCCTTCAGGTGGATGAATCTGTTGTGGAGAGAGCTGCTGCCGTTGGTGCTGTTTTCTATCCGTATTTCCCCTATAACCAAATTTGGGTCCTTTAAATTGACCAGCATTTCTCCTTCTATGCCAATTTCCACCACTATTACCAGAAGACCGAGGTGGTAGAAATGGTTTCCTTGATCTCTGGTCTCGGTGGCGTGCTGAATATGGGCCTTTTGATTCAATGTAAACTTGGTTATAGCCAGAATCTTGAGTGCTAGCAGAGTTGTCCAGATTTATGGTATGACCACCAATTATTGCTCTAGTATTTTCCTTATGGCTTTCTGGAATTGCTACACACTCCTGAGATACCATTGGTCCTGAATCAGGACATGTGCTTTCCTGGGGTTTCGATGACATGCTTGTCCGAGAATGTGCCTTCAATTCTTCAGACTCAACCTCACATTTTCCCTTGGAAAAATAAGTATTTTCATTTGAGGGTGTTTGAAAGCCATGTGAGGATTGGTTTCCACCGCCAGTTTGACGCAAAAATTCTTCTGATGAAACATCAGATTCAGAACTATTTTTTAAATTCTTAATAACTCTGGTTGATTCCTCTTTTACTTCCACTAAATTGGAAGATGACACATTATTTTCAGGATCATTCTCCCTTGGTTCCTCAGAAACAGGAAGAGGAAATTCTCTCCTATTTTCTTCTATTTTGTCATTTAATTCCATACTTTGAAGCTTGTATGCATCTGTATCATTAGATCGAGTATTTTTATTTTTCCCCAACAGTGATCCACCATTAGAAGCATCATACTGGTTCTCATAACATTTCAGCAATGCCGTTTTCTCTTCTTTTTTATGTAAATGTTCTTGCAAATCAGAAATAGAATCTCTAGATGCTTGATTGGGAGTGACAATAGAAATCTCTTCACGCTTGTCCATCAAATTAAGCAATTTTCTATGTCTAGAAGATTGCTCATTTAAATCTTTCCGAGCAGAATCTGGAAATAATTTTATGTGCCGATTCCACGCCTTTCTTACATCATGTATAGTTCCAATATAGTCAACAAACTGGTATATTAATATACACATGTTAGAATAAAAATTTCAAGGAATTTAAGCTTACTTCAAGTGGCAAAGGTTTACCAATAGAAATATCAGTATAAAAAGGATCATCACTAGCAAAACCAAAAAAAACCAATCAAATATTTGAAATACTTTTGTTCTACTCGAAAACTAAATACAAATTTAGGACCCTACAGCGGAACAAAAGATTATATTTTACAAGAAATAATAGAGATAAAGTAAAAGCCATAAATCTTTTTCAAGGTGGATACACTATAGCACAAATAACAGTACTTTCATGCACAAGCATAAGTTTATAAATATTTATAATATTCACTGCTTGAATCTTGAGAAAAATAACTATTTTAATAAATACAAAAAAAAAAAAAAACTTTATATTACTTACTCCTAAATCATAATGACAGACTATTATATTTGAACTCAAAGAAAATAACCTCCAGGTATAAGTTCGATATATCCTCCGCATCTTCTGCACTCAAACCTTGTGATCCATCAGACCTTGGAGATATTGTATCAGCAATAATTGAATCTATTATAGCCATGTGCTTTGTACCTCCATGCATCATTGAGAACTTTATTAACTCCTGAAAAAGTACTTAAAATCAACTGAAGAAAATTTGTCATGATTTAAATTCAAAAGTGATTTTATCCACACATGCAAAAAATTACCTTCTTAAAATAAAATCATCCCTGGGCTTGTACCTGAAAGCACAAGCTTAACAGAAATAACAATTCTCAAGTGACCAAAACTGTGATCTTGCCTATTTAAGCACTAGCTAATAGTGAGCCTATGTTTCACACCAGCTCAAAAAGAAGGTTGCTGGATGGGTACGTGAATTCATTTTCAACAATGCTACAATCCGGAGGGAATATGAACTGCCACTTTCTAGTTTCTCATCTCAGTGGAATAACTTTAAGTGGAAATGAATATTTAGGCAGTTATATTTCTATACTAGAGAGTTATTAGGCAGTTATAGGTTACGAAGTAACACATATTGTGGAATATAAGTTGTGTTACATACTTCTATAAGGGTATCAAGATGTCGGATAGTTATTTCCTGTGTTTTAAAGGAGGAAACTCCTTCCTTGAGGGAAATCCTGTGTGTTAGGGGGCCCCTAGTTTTTTGTACTCAAATTTGGTCTGAAAAACAATTATTTCTATCTTTATTTCAGAATTTAGTGTTTATTGATTCAGCCAAACAGGACACATGGAAACCCATAATTCTTCCTCGTCGCATTCTAGGGGGGTTTGTCTCAGTTCTCACCATGTAGGTTAGTAGCAACTAAACTTTTTACTTATTCAGTCAGTGTGAATTTGCCCCTCTAAATCCAGCAGCAAGTTGATATGAGCATGGGTATTATGAGGAGCCCACATCAAATACTGCGGAATGCTCCGTATAGTATTTAAGTACTTAGTTCTCCACATTTAATAGCTAGTTTTTGAAGATGAATCCCCCAAGTGCTTAGGTCGTCTATTGGTTCAGACCAAGTTGGTTGTTGGTGTCTTGGAAGGATTAGGGTTCTAATCCTTGGAAAGTGTATATACATGCATACTTATCACACCAGCTCCAGATTACGTTTATCTACTTTAAATAAAATATTACAAACATACCTCCAGAAGCAATTTGTTGTGAGGCAAAGTTCTGATACCATCAATTAAGACATCTCTGGCAGCATCCACACTATTTGTACTCTTAAAACCAAGAAAGGAACAGATGGTAAACAAAAGTTAGTTAGATACACCTGACAACAGCATTTGTCATAAAGGCAACAGATTTTTTCCTGTTTTCCATTTAAAAAAAAAAAAGTCTTCTGTCTATAGTTATGATGATATGACTATTTCAACCCTTTTGGCAAGCATTTAGCAAAAGTAAAAAATAAAAAAGTTAAAAGAATTAATTAACTACTACTGACAACAGCATTCTTCATAAAAGTGACATTCTTTCTTGTTTTCGATTTCATAGAACTCTTCATATATTTAAGATATGCCTACATCAATCCTTTGTCAAGCACTTATTAAAAAAGTTAAAGTAACTAATTGTAATGAGTAATAACAGCCTAAAAGTACCCACGTAAGTCTTTTAATTCTACAAAAGTCATTCTCATTGAATTCCATTCTACAAGGGAGGAGAAAAAAAGTGAAAAGAAGAAAGACTTTCCAAACAATCATATATATTATGCTTGATTTCTAGTCTTAGAAAGGGGATTTAACAGTAAATCAACCTCACAAATACTGACTTGTTAGGTAAATTTTACATCCAATTATATACTATAATTTGGTCATGTCTGTAGTCAATGTAGAATTTTCAATACTCGCCCTTGCATCGAAGACTGAACATCTTTAACATAACTAGATATTTGTGGTGGTCCAATAGTAGTTGACAAAGTAGGCCCAACAACCCTTATTAGGATAGCCTCTAATACTATCTTAAAAAATAAAGTTTAAATCTAACTCAAATTCAAAAATCAGCTTAAAAATTAGGTTTGCATCCCTTATATACTATAATTTAGTGACAAGAAAAAAAAAATGTTTACAACATTAAGGAATTTAGGATATCAAAAGGTAAGGATCTCTAAAATTCACCAACCAAAAAATTGCTGACAGCAAGATGGCTTTGACTTTTTCCTCTCTTGACTACCTCTTTATTGCATCAGGATATCATAACTGAAGTTAGGATTATAATGGATGGAAATCCAATGCAGTGTTAAAGAAGCACCTTGCTAACCCCTGAAAATTCCCATCTCAAGTTTATGCCCCTTTTAGATTTTTTATTTTCTTGGGTATGGATGATAGTTCCCATTTTCTATTTTGGGAGGACCCTAGGGTCAGAAATATTCCTATTTCTTATACTAAATAATATAAAAAAATATACCATAAAGAGTTTTTTCATTAAATTAAGGCACTAAATAATGTACCATGTGTTTTTAGCTCAAATTTTTCACAAAGTACAGATTATTCACTCTGATGAATTTTCCTTTTGTACTTGAATTCTCACAAGTTCTAATTGGATTATCATTAGCGAAATCCAAAGAACTAAACTTCATCTACAACAATCTAGAAGAAGAAATAATTAGAGGAAAATGAATGTTCTCAAAAGGACAAAAACATTGATTGAGTGATTTCTATCATAATCAAAATATTTATAGTAACAGTCAAAACAAATTGTTAACTTCTTAATAACAGATAAGCACATAATACCTACAATATATTTTAGCCGAGAGAAATGTATGTATAAAATAGGGAGTGCATGTAACTTTTCTTCTGAAGCGGCCCTTTTCAATGCTTCATTGTATATACTGAAAGCTGACTCTGTATTTCCCTGCAATAAAAAATATAAAGGAGCACATGAAGTCACTTTTTTGTATTTGGGTGTTACCGTTTTTTCTTTAATTGGATTAAAAGCTAATTGCATACCAAACGTTTTTCCATATTAGCTTTTGATATAACATTATCCACAAAGTCTGAATCTCTCTCTTTACCGCTTTGAACATATGCAGCACGAGCAGCAAAAACATCTCCTATTTGTTCCTTAAACCTGGCATTGAATAAATGGATTGATGGCACCCTCTGCAACAAGCATGTGATGGAGCTATAAACATTGCAATTAGGGCATGAAAACTATGAAAACTAAGCCTAAAGAAGAAAGGCACCAAGCAAGTTTCAGAAGTTAAGAAATAATGGGATTGAAAAGAATTCACTAACCAATGCAAAAATACCACTCAACTTGCCATAAAGAATAGTGGACAAACTTAGTTGAGTTTCCTTTTATTTATCATTAGTAACCTTCCCATCATAAAACCACACACTAGAATATAAAAAACAATGTTATATAGAATTTCCACTTTTCTTTATATAGACTTTAGCTTCAGTTGGAGCAGAAGAGGAGCAGGAAGAATACAATTTAAATGCCCTTCCCTTGTGCAAGGAATATTTTAATGGATTAAATTCAATTTTAATTGATTAATCCTGCCAACTATATATGAGAGCCATCTCAAGTTATTTTCATTGAATCAAATTGAGAAAGATTCAAAATATCTCAAATGCCTAAGGAGAGCTCTATTGCCACAAAAGAAAAAAACACGTTTCTTGGTTTCTTTAGAAAATAAAAAGCTTCAGGATTATTCATGAAAGATGGAGATCACATTTGAGTCCTTTTCTTTGATTTCTCTTCCAAGAGTTTTTCAAAGTGATCTTGTTCCTTTTTATTACATTCTTGTGTGCAAGTTCTTCATCAAGGTAGTCATGGTAGTTTTTGACCAGCATATCAAAATAGTTATTATGATAGCATTTTACAAGAAACTGTAAAAGATCTTGTAGAATTCAAGATCTTAGTGTGAGATAGTTTTTTATTCTAGTTTTATTGTGAGTCTTGTAAAATTTTGGAAGTGAGAGAATTTTGTCTAATCAAAGTTATTAAACAACTAGATGTAACTCTCTTGTAAAAATGAACCAATATTAGTTTTTGGTGTTTCTCTTCTTTGTATCTAAACATATTTGAAATTTGAGATAAAACAAGTGTTTTGTAAAAAGGAAGGTGAATGACCACCATCATGGCATTTTTTTAATAGCAAGCGAGGTTTTTGAATGTATCTTTGATTTTGTTAAAATATTTGTTTATTACTTGTTAACTTTAATAAAGATGCTTTTTGGCTGCATACAACTTAAGAGTTAAGGGTCATATACTATATCCTTTTTCCTTTTATTGTACTTGTTCTCACATTTTTCATACGTATAGAAAACATCAGCTGAGCCAAAACTAGGTGATTTTTGTCATACTTAAATTCAAGTGATTTAAAGTAAATACTTCATTTCCAAAACCTTTTATAGTTCAAATTCACACCCTCTTGTATTCAGCCTTGGGTCCAGACTATGATTCTTCCTCTATCAGAAAATAGAGAATTTTTATGGGAGCTTAATAAAAGAAACAGACCCTAAGAGGCTTGAAAGTTCTACCTAGCTTTCCAATGAATCTGCATATAAGAAGAAAAGACACCTTGAAATCAAACAAAGGCCAATGACATAAATAAACATATTCTAAAGCTGCAAAAGTAGGGACAGACATTCAAGAAATATCAAAATACCATTACTAAGATGTGCCAAATTAATTGTATTCTCTGCCTCGATAGAACATGACTCGGAATGCAAGAGCCCTTCTATTCAAACTCTTAATAAGTTTATGCCTAACAAGCTTATAGATCCGGCTTATAAAATGAGGATTTTATCCAACTTATATATTATAATCTAACCTTATTCCTAGTCCATATAGAATCTCCAACACACCCACTCAAGCCGAGGAATAAACATTTCGAACATGAGATTACATATTTATGGTGGCGTAGGAGGAACCCATAAAAGTGGCAAAATAGCTCCCAAAGAACTTGCCTAGGATAGGCACTCAATGGCTCCGGTACCATCTTAATCAATAGGTTTGTCTAACTCAACAACATAAAATCAGAGGATTGCACTCCACTTATATATTATAATTTAACCTTATTCCTAGTCAACGTAGGATCTCCAACACGAACCATTACCTTTCATTTCTTCCTTTTGATTAATACAATGTCATAACAAATTAGTCTGTGAATCATGGACATCCACTACCATTTAACATTAGTAAATACTTCATACTTGCATTCTCCAAAATACCTAACCATTGGCTATTGTTTCTGAGACTACTACAGAGAAACTCAAGTACAAAAGAAGCATGAGCAGAAGCAGAGTAGTAAAAATAAACTCAATCAACTTGAGGTAAATATAAAGATACCGTCAAATAAATTTCAGTTGCTCGGTCTAAAGAATAGTTTGCAATTTCTCTTCCTCCCTTGGCTTCCATGAAGTCCACACAACGCATCCAGTATTCAGGATAGTTGGCACACACAATCAAACATCTCTCATAAAGTTTCACAGCCTATCTCAATGGGAGAAAGGAAAGATTTTAGCAAACATAAAAATAAAATAAGCAATAGACAATTTTCTGGGCTGTGAAAAATTACCCAGTCAAAGTCCCCTTGAAGTTCAATAAAGTCCAGATAATTATGCCAATTCTGCAATTGATTTGCATCAAGAGGCTGAACATGAAAGTAGTGCCTTCGAATACTAGCCTCAAAGGGACTAATTTTCGAATACAGCTCACATGCATTATGATAAAGCATTTCTCCAATTGCCCTGTACCTTTTTAGGGCTACTGAACTAGTCAATCCAACAGATGAATCCATCATATCTTTGATTATGTGATAAATCTCACCATCCTTGCAACATGTAGCCATAGGAATTTCGCAATCAAAACATGTCTCTGATTGCAATTCATGGTTTGCTATGCCCTCCTCCAAAATGGTTAGTAACTTTTTAAAACTGAAATATAGAACTAATATCTGGTTACTGCATTATTTAAATATATGCATATTTAATACAAAAAAGGCACCCACAAACAATACAGCCATATGTTAAGCATGCACTCTTTATACAGTTTGATAAGAACAATGATCCATTTGAAACAATACAATATGAAGGTGGAGACTAAAACAAAGATATAATATCTAAGTAAATACTAAAAAAATTAAAATATATGAAGTACAGATTCCAAGAAATGACAAGTAACTGTTGAAAAATTAAATACTTGCTTCCTACTTCCTGTTAAGAATCTGTAATTCCAATTACCATATAAATACCCTTTTGTAAAGTTGTTTTCATTTTTAGTTCTACTGCATAATTAATCAAGAGAAAAAAAAATTCCCAGTTAAAAATATAGAGCCATGAAGACACTCTTTATGATGTACTGTTGTTAATGAGAATTATATATATTCACACGTAAAGAAACAGCTCATTCAAATCATTTAAATGCAAGATTATATACAATAAATTTAAATGAGGTACATAATAATATATTTAAATGTTATTCTGCTCGTAGAACCATATCTACAAAAACTTAACTCAATTTGATTTAATGATATAAAATATATTGGCAAGAATATTTTGCAAATATTATGTATTTTTTTAATTAATCTATATCGAAAATTAATTGCCAAAATCAAAGTAAACATACTAAAATTTTTAACCCTACAAAAAAATCTTATGAAGAACATTTTAGGTAATAAAAAAAACTATACAATACACTAGATGTTATGACCCGAATCCGAGCCTGCCACAATGTATAATAAAGGCCATTAGGCTCACCAAGTCATGCAACCCTCTGAACTTCGTAATAATTATCATAACATAACCACCCAAGGTAAAGAAAAAGCATAATTAACTTGCAAGATACATGAAAACAATTCCTAAATACATTATTTATTAATCTACAGCTTTATACAGATAATTCACAACAATCATCAGAGGAATAAAAAATGTCTTTTAATACAGTCCATGCTATCCTATATCCTTCTTGTAGAAATAACCGAACATGTCTAATAGCCCTAATGCACTACCCTACACCTACAAGGCTTTCAAGCATACGCCCTATAATATAACAAAAAACAAATAATTAGTATAAAACATAAATAAATATATAACTAATCTACAGCTTTGTAAAGATACCTCACAACAGTCACCACAAGAATAAAAAATCTATTTTAATACATTCCACGCTATCCTATATCCTTCTTGTTGAAATAATGAAGCATATTTAATAGCAACAGTTTATCACTACCCTAAAACTGCAAGGCTTTGAAGCATAATTATATAACAAAAACAAATAATTAGTTTAGTTTGCCACACCACGTGTATGGCTCACCAAAGGTAATGTGACAAACTCCCTCACTCAAACCGGAAGAGTTAAAGTGAAAGCTATAACCTCAAAAGTTTCTCCCTCCCTCCTCTCTCTCTCTCTCTCTGCAGCCCACTCTACCGATAATTGTGCTCAAATTTGTAAATATAAAGTTGACAAAGAGAATCCATGTGTAGCACAGTTACCCATCACATTTCAGACCTCATAACAATGCAAGTGTAGCACAGTTACCATTATTAACTCAGACCTCAAGCAAAGAAAGAGCAAAAGGAACACAAAGACAATGGGGTTAAAAGTTATATATGACTTCATACACAGCCTAGTAAAAAAAACATTGTTTTAATATCAATTCCATCAGCTTTTCAAAGCAGCTATAGTGACTAAGAAGTTTCACAATAAAAGGCATACCTATCATAATACTGGTGCAACTTTTTGGTTGGAAACTTAAGTGTTTGGATATAAATGTGAGCAAGAGAAATCCACTGCTGCTGGGAAAACTCAAAGTGAATATACTTGTCCCACAAGATATGACATAAGTAGTCCTTCCCAACAAAGGAAATGGCTCTAGTGAACAATCTGATTAAAACACATCAAGAAATCATCTCATTTCTTTAGCATAAGCAAGAGTAACAACTTTAGAAGAGGTGATAGTGTGGAAACATAAGCATACTGCTAGAATAGGTTCACCTAACCGTTTATCCAAACAGTTTCTACTACCATGTGTGCATTCATCCCATAAGTTAACTATACTTACCTCCGAATATCAGATGGGTCCTCAAAAGCTGACATGCCAAAGCTGCAGTAATCAAACCACACACTGACTGAATATGTTGCTGCCAACACAGCTTTTTCAAACACTTCAACAACCTTATCTGTGGTGGATATGCATGTCATGTGGGCAGCATACTTCCTCCAATACCCATGACACAAAGGAAATTTGCACAAGAAATTATTATAAACCAGACATATCTTGTCCACATCAGCCTGCACAAATTGAAGAAAATATATTATTGACTTAATCTTTGTTGTACCGATAAATCCCATAATCACTATGAATCAACACTAAGATATAAAATAGAAATATTCATCACAAAGTATGGCATTGGATACGTCATTATATTTCAAGACAGGTAGAAAGAAAATTATTAGTATGTTGATATAAAAGCATAAAGCTTGAAGATTTGGTCCCTCGAACCACCATGTGCAGAACCATGGGTTTCAATGATGATCTGATCTTGGGCTTAAGTTGTAAATTATATGTTTAATATGTTCTAAGTGATCTCTCTATCTTTGGTATTGGATAGATGATGTACAAATTTGTTTTTGAAGTGTCTTGACCAAGTTTAAAATGACCAATGTTGTCTTAATGGAATAAAAATCTTTTTGATCTATTAAAATGTTTTTCAAGTCCTTCGGAATGGCAAGAGAACATTTTAATTTATTAAAATCACTTAAACCTTTAATCAATTAATTTCACTTAAACCTTTAAAACTGGAAATTTCTCCTTGGTTTACTTGATTAAATCACAATTTAATCCATTAAGATCACTTAAAGATCCATAGAGATTTTAATGGATTAAAAATATGAACTAATCAATCAAAATTGGTCTCCAGGGCTACAAAGTCTGTTCAAATGAATTAAATCTATCAACTTTATATAAGAGAATTATCGCCTATCTTCATTAATGGAATTTGGAGATGTTTCATAATCATTCTAAACACTTGAGGAAGACCCTATAGTTCAGAGAAACACTTCCCTAATTTGTTTTACAAAATTAATGATTGAGTGAATCAGATGGTAATTCACCTTTGTATTTTTTTCTTCTCGTCTTGTTCTACAACTTGTCCTAGTGATCTTCCAGTGTTGTCAAGTTGTTTCTTGTGATAGGGTTTGACAAGTGATCTTGTAGGGTTTAAGATTTTCCTATGTGATTGTAAGAGATCTAGTAGGATTCAAGGTTGCAGTCTTTGTATATTCTTTCTAGTTTTCTTGTGTTAGTCACATAAAACTTCAAGGTGATTAGGCAACTAAATGTAGCTTCTCTTGTTGTGAAGGTGTATCAGTATAATTCTTGGTATTCTTCTTCATCCCTTTATTCTTGCATATTAAATTTGAATTGAAACTTTTTTGTATGCATATGTTTCATTGTAAAGATTAAAAATCATTATCTTGAGATTTAGTGAAGCCTAAAGAACATTATCTTGGCAATCATCCAACATTTTAGACAATCAACAAAGATAATAATTTAATTAATTATTTTGTTTAGTTAAACTAAATTAATACAGCCATACAATACAATGCACATCAAACATAAGTTTGTTATGTTGATCTCAATAACAAATGAAAAATAATGGAAGAAAAACAATTACCATTTTAAGTTATTGCAATCAAACTTACCGGATATAATTTCTCAACCTCTGAAATCAGTAAAGTCCATTCATCAAAACCTGATAAGCCCTTAGAAATAACTTCTTGAAGATTGAGATTGCCATCAATACCTTCAAAAAACAATGAAATAAATGACAACCCAACTCAGTGTCATTGTTACTAACTTTCTGTGTTGAAAAGATTCATGGGATGAAGAAATAACCTTTACAGAACATGGAGAGATAACTATAATGCAATGAAGTAACTAATAAATATGCATCTCTTAATTAACAACCAATCTCCAAAAATAAAGGGTAGTGAAGGAAGGAAGTACAAACAAGTACAAATAAGAAGCTAAGACCTTACCTATCATTATTTAGGTTATACATACAAGCATAAAATGTTAGAACAATTTGCAGGCTACCATAAAGTGACAGTATTTTCAAAAGTAGACTAAAAATTTTCATGCACAAAAAATATGCTGCCAATACACATCAGACAAATCCATCACTATATTTCATGATTCCAACATGCAATGAAAGTATGCAACCATTTACAGAATTTCACTTTGTTCAACACTAAACCTCCCGCTTTCTTTGATTTTGAAGCAATTTAACCTAAAGTTAAAATTTATCACAGGGCAAAATTATTAAACTATTTAGTCCACAGCAACCTATTTATTATAGACATAAATTTATAGATTACTTAAATAAGTCCCATCATTGTAAACTCACACTATTCATTCTGAGACAATTTACACTTTTCTAGTTTATCACATTTTTCTCCAATTCTCTCTTCTCTGTTCTAGTTCAGCAATGTATCCTACTACTATTTAACATAAAACACTGAGCAGTGAATTCTTGGCTCAATGAAACATTTCAATGCGCCATAGCGTTTCTATTTGCTTCATAGGCAGATTTTCTAAACGAATCAATTCAACTGCACTCTAATATAATCTCAGAAAGTGGCGAACTAATTACACGCACAGGTCCAGATTCTACTGTGTTTAAATTGTCCAACTCAGAAAAGAGAGAACAGCACGTATACGTGATAAGACGAATAAAATGCACAATAACAATTATTATTATTATAATAATGAGCATTCATACAAACAAATGAACAAATCAGAAAATGAATAAGAACAAGAAAAAGAAAGATTACCTGACGAAAGTATTGGTGCCATTAGAGAACGATGAGAGAGAATACAGGCACCACCCAGCACCGTCGTCGAGGTTTCGCCCGTTCCCAACTCCTCTCGCCGTGTGAGTTCTGCTTTATTAATTCCTACCTCTTTTTATTATTATTTTTTTTTGTTACTGTTAAATAAACAAGTAATATTTACGAAAAAAAATTGTTACATCAAATTAGTTGGTGTTTTTGTGTTATTAAAGAAAACGTGTTGTAATTATTTTAATACCGGAGTAATTTATATAAATTATACATAATAAATTGCTACTCTTATTAAATTGCTTAATTTTAATATTGAAAAAGAAATCACTAAGTCTTCCTAAATCAATTAAAATTATACTCTACCATGTTATGTTAGCATTTGTTTGGTTGTTTAAATGAGTTGAACTATGATTAAAATGACTAAAATAGTGATAAAGATGAAAATAAAGTAAAAAAAAAAATAAGAAAATATACATTTAAAATAATGTAAAAAATTAATGATAATAAGTATTCCGATGTTTTATGATTATTTATATTACTGATTGATTAAAACATCTAAAGTTTAACACAACAATACTATCTTTGTTGAAGAAATAATTAAAAAAATAAATAAAAACAGGTCAAATTATATGCGTAATTTTTATTAAATATTACCGAATTAATAGCTAATTACAAAACATTGTAAGATACTATGTTGCAAAGCAAAAAGCATGAATAATTATATGAAAATGAAAATATATAAAAGTCATTTTTGTTCTTTAAATAATAATTTAAATTTATAATATAAACATATATGATATTTTTCTCTACAACTTTCATATTGTGATTGATATTTGTGTGTGGTTTATCGTTGCGAAAACAGTGAACAGAAAATGAAGATACAGGCACTGACACCGCTTCTCCAACGCCCGTTTCAGCCTCTATTTCCTCCGCTTTCTCTTGGATTCACTTTCAAATCTTTTTTTCTAACTCAAACCAAGCACGCCCCTTTGCACTCTTCCTTCATCCTATTTTCACATTCTTCGAGGTCAGCTAAGTTTCGTCCCTCTTTTGTAACGGTTACAGAAACCGAAGGGGTTGTTATTGGCGACGGCGACACCGAACCGGGCTTCGTAAACGACGGCGACAACGAGCTGGGCTTCGTTAACATTGGCTACATATCGAGTGTTCATGGTATTCAGGGAGAGATTCGCGTGAAACCAGCCACTGATTTTCCTGAACTGCGTTTTGCCACTGTAATGTTTATTTTCTGTTCTTTTATTGCATTTGTCGATATTTAAAATGCTAAGTAACCTTGTGTGTTGTGTTGAGTAGCCTGGGAGAAGATGGCTGAAGAGCAAGGTTTTGGGTGGACAAAGCATTCAAGAAGTTGAGCTGGAGGAAGGTAGAGAACACCCTGGACTCAAGAGTTGGATACTCAAATTCAGAGGAATTGACACAGTGGAACAGGTTTTTTCCATACACTGCCTAATATTGAAAATTTTGTTTTACTAGCCTATTATAGTCATGCATGGACTATAGAGTTTGATTTCAATGTAAAGCTTTACGTAACTAATAAATTTGGTCCTGAAAGTTATTGGAATAAGTTAAAAGGAGCTTATCTTTATAAGTCAGGCTTATTGAAAATAAACTAACAGAAAATAACTCATGTAGGAGTCATCAGCTATTTTCCTGAGCCCAAATAAGTTATCTCTAAGCTCGTATAAATGTCCCATATGTCTCTTTATATGTTAATTCAAGAAAGAGGAAGCACCTTAGAGAATATATCTTTTGACTAATCTTATTCCAAAGTCAGTTTTGATGCAACAATAACAAACACAGATGCTACATTTTCTTACAATAATTGCTTCTTTGTTGCCCCTGGAAAGGAATCGAGCACTTGTGCTTCGGAATGGAAGCGTCAAGTTTCCAATATTGACACAGCCCATTTGTACAATGTTTTTTGGCCTTTGCTAATCAATACATAGTGCAGGCTAAGATGCTTATTGGATCTACGTTGCTGGTGACAAAAGAAGACAGGCCGGAATTAGAGGAGGGTGAATTTTACACACATGATTTGATAGGAATGAAAGTATTTATGAAGGTTTGTTCTTATCAATCACAAATCTTGCGTATATTGAAAACAAACCACTTTACCTCCCCTTATTTATTATTTAAATTGTTGCTAAAGGTTCACCTATTAATAAAATAAAAATTATCCCTCACATATTGCTCAGTTGTTTCTCTGTAATTTTGTGACTCTCAGCTGTGTGCTGTTATGACAGAAATGCAAACTGTTTGCAGTATAGTTTATACTCTTCCATAAAATAGGATTGTTCCTTTTCTATTGAGCTGTTTTCTAGATACATATCTGAGTGCTAGGTGCCCAGTTGTACCAAAGATCCAGCAAATGAAATGCCAAGTGCTAATATAGTGGTAAAAATAATGAAAAAGGCTACTATAAATAACTTATAGATATTGTTATGTTGATATGTACGAGCTTTGAATTTTCTACTCTGATATCTTTGTCACCTTATAATGAGTTTTTAATCCTTAATGCAATTTTTGAAGGTGTTGACCATGCTTGTTCCTATCAGGAAAATGGAACACTTGTGGGAACTGTTGTAAATGTTTTCAATAGTGGAGCCAACGACCTACTACAAATTGCACTTGATTCATCTTTTGATATGCTTGATAAGAGTGGCAAGTCAAAGTCTGCAGGAACAGATATATCTGGTCAGCTTGTTTTGGTACCTTTTGTTGAAGCCATTGTTCCAGATGTTGATATGAAAAGAAGAGAAATGCATATTACACCACCTAAGGGACTCCTGGAATTAAATTTACGATTTGATGGGAGGTCCAAAAAAGAAAGGCGCCAACTTGTGAGTCATACTTTCGCGATACTTTATTACTAATTTGTTACTGTAAGTAGTTTTTTTTGCCACTGAATATATGTTTGAATTTTTGGAAAACTCAATATACTTCCCTGAAATAGAACTGATACAATCAGAAGGTATAAATAGAAGTAGAAGAATAATTTTGTACATTAATATGGCCTAAAAATCAGGAAAACAATTACTCCTATAACTGTTCTAGCTAGAAAGAACGAAAGAAAAACTCTAGTTACATCAAATCTTATTATTATTATTATTACCATACATTAGAAGACATTAATTCTAATTGGTTTCCATATATCAAATCTCTTGATTCTGGTTTCTTTCTGTAATTTTCAACAATATTATATTAGTATTAATTCTAAATCTAAACTAATTCCATGTCAACCTCCCCCCCTCAAGTTGGGTCATTAATGTCAATCATGCCGAACCTGGATCTCAGGTGCTCATAATTTGCTGTTGGTAAAGCCTTGGTCAATATGTCAGCAATTTGATGAATTTTAGGAGTGTGCAAAAGTTTAATTATCTCATTATTGACAACAAGGTTTTAAATTAAAGGTTTTAGAAGGCATTTTGTTCGCTTGGTAGGCTGAAGGAAGGACTACTTCACCCCAAAAGTGACTTGGTGCATTAGTTGATACCATGAGTGATCTAGTAACTTCCTTGAGGTGTTTATTTGTTACAATGAGTTCACACATGAAGTTTAGTACAGAATGTCATACTTGAGAAGGTATTCACTAATAGAATTATGGAGATACTCCTTCCCATTGTCAATTCTAAGGACTTGAATGTTGGCTTGAAACTGAATTTGGATCATTTCATAGAAATTTTAAAAACCATCACCATTTCTGAATTTTCTTTCATTAGGAACACCCATACAACCCTTATTTGATCATATATGAATGTCACAAACTACTTCGAACCAGTGACATTGTTAACTCAAGAAGTCTTCTATACATCATTCTGAATTAATGAAAATGGGTATGATGGTTTATACTACTGATAGGATGTCCTAGGTGATAGTTTCCATAACACTGATCAAATTAGAATTTTTATTCAACGAAGTGGGAAACAACTTTTTTAAATAAGCAAAATTATTGTGTCCTAGATAGTACCATATCATCACATCATCTTTGGAAGAAACCCCATGGGCTATCTTCATGTTTTTGTTTTGATCTTCTGCTCAAAGCTTTGCTTCCTTAGCATTGCCAGTCTACCTGTGTCCAGATCCTGAAATTCACACATGTGGAGAACAAATTCAATAACGCTTTAAATCTCTGATAATTTACTGATGGAGAGTAAGTTGCTGTCCAATTTCAGTACATATGAAACTTATTCAAGAGTGACGTTGCGAATATAATCACAAAACCTTTACCATCCACTTTAATTGTGTCAGGAATGGAAAGAAAGAAAAAAGTTTCAAAAGCGTCTCATTGCAGCAAAAAAGAAACTCTCTGAAATGGAGCAAAAACATGTATTTCAAGGATATCACCATGGAGAGAAAGATCAATGGAGCTTGCTTAGTGATCAGATTGTTAGTGTAAACTCCAAATTGCTCGAGGAGGCTTTACAAAGTCTTGAACGTCCAGCAAAGAGGCAAGTTAATATGACAATAACAACAATGAAGCTTGTCTTTACTAATTTAATAATTTTTGTCACCAATTCCTTACCCATTTTTATTGAAAAAGGAAAAAATCGTTTTATATGTGTGGTTTCATTTGCTGGAATTTTCATTTGTATTTTGACTTTTTTAATCAGATGGACAGTAGCTGAGTTGACCAGTGCCATAGAAGCAAAGCTTATAAATTCCATCCAATTATCAGAGGAATATTTCTCAAATGGAAGTGAAAATAAGTTGGTTAGAGATATGCAAGAGAAGGGACATAAGCTCATGTCTGAGGGCAAAATGGCTACTGTCTTTCTCTTGAATGAAAAAGAGCATCAGGGGAACATTTATGACTCTAACTTCGTAGAAAATGAAGCAGTTGACACTTCAATTCTTCAAATGTTTCAAAAGGTAGTGCATTGAATTTTTTTCAAATATTTACTCTCTTGTTAATATCCTTCTAGTGATGATTAATTGTTGCAAAAATCTATTTATTCCGTGATCCATCAGATGGATCTTGTCTATTAATCTAATCACAACAAAGCAATAATCTCTTCTACAAATACTCGAACAAATCATAAAAATGCCATCATTTAAAGTTTTGTTATTCATGTTAACTTCATTTCCACTATTTTTTAAGAGAAGGTACTATCTTCTATCATATTCTTCCTTTTTCTACCTTGGTGATACAACTAAAGGTTGTTTGCAAGGTATTATATGCATAAATAACCAAGTAACATTTGGAGAGACTATATACAGAATAGTTTTTCTTCATCTAATAAATTTTCATCTTTTGCAGATCAAAGGTCGTGCTTCTGTGCCTTTAATATTGGTTTCCTCAGCCCAACAAATTCTGTCTTTAAGAGATCTGTTTACAAGCAACAATTACTTCGCTTTTGACTCTGGAAAGGTTCATGTCATAAAGCATCTCTTTTTATGTTGTGTATTATCTTAAATGGATATGTGCTCAGGTTTTTTAGTTTGGCATATCTTTGTTCTATCCCAAGTTACGTATACTTAAGGTTCAGAATCTTTTGCTGAAAGAAAACGTTGATATGGCTTTAGTATCCACATTACCTTGGCTTTCATCTTTAAACGCTAGTTTTCCTTTACTTCTTGATCTAACAACGTTTTTTCCTGTCTCCTGATCAATATTTTGCTATGAGCGGGATGTCTGAAAAGAAACATGTTAGCTCTAGAAAAGAGGTTGAATAGAGCATAAAAATACTTTGCGAACTTTTCATAAGATGGTAGTGACTAGATGGTCTGCCAATGATTGTCTTATAGTTGAAAAGGATGTCAAAAAAGTTTTTGCAAACAGCTTGTAAAAAACAGCTAAAAACTAGTACGAAAGCAAAAGATGAGGTAGTGAAACACTTTAATCTTTATATTGGTTCAATTCTCCTTTTTGCAAAAGGTTCCACTAATCGAAAAATTATTTCAAGTATTCTCACTGTCACCTCTAATTTTCAACAAATACAAAAGTTACTCTTGGTTATCCATTTATGTCCAACTAAGATAAGGAATACAAGTACTCTTGTTTCATTAAGTCACTTCTTGCCTTCCCAAACTGTCACTTCTTGCCTTCCCAAACTGTCACTTCCTGTTACAACAAAAGAGTTGTTTATAAGATATAAAGATATCTCTGATGAAAGGATATACAAATACGAATTCCTTGTGAGAGATATACTTCTCAGAGAGAAATAGCACTTAGATAGTTTTTTGCTTGGCCGCACAATACATTGATCTTAAACGTAGAATCATTATTTGGTTTTGCATGGCAAGTCTTCTATTTATGTGTCTCAAATATGATTGTTGTGAGTAGTTTGTTGATCTTTTGTTATGTGTCGTAGTTGTGAGTAGCTGACAAGATTTCCACTACACTCAACTTGAATTTTACCATGCCTTGTTTGGAACATGCTTTCCTTATACTGACAGCACTATTTTAAGCATACAACAGCAGAAAGTAGCTCTATTAGAGCCTTTATGGGAATGTGTAACTCAACACTGTGATGGTTTCTCACGGTGGTCCAGTAGATTGGAATATATTCTTCTTATGCCGGAGCATTAGAAGAGCATCTTCAACTCGTGCGGATGAGACACTTTTAAGACATAGTATAGACTTAGCTTTATAGAGAGATGGTCTTGTGATTTTCCTGTCAAAACTAGGCATTATTTATTATGCTTAAGATTAAGCATGGTTTAGATTGACTTTGTCTATGAAGACTACACTATTGTAACACTGTTGGTTGAGAGAAGATAGATAAGATAGATCAAATTGTCTCATGACCAGATCGATTAGCTTTAACAATGTCATCATCCAGCCATATTAGTTTATTCTGGGGAAGTGTAAAGGATGGAATATGTTGTTTGCACACTGGCCCATTGCTTGGAAACTGAATTTTTCAATATTGCAAGTAACCTTTAACTTCTTATGGTATTTACCTTTAAAGATTTCGTTATGTCTACCATGAACGATAATATCTTACACTCAGTCGAGTGATGCAAGCATCAACATTCAATTGGTGCACAAAATAGCATTCACTTTTTTTTTAAATATAATTCTAGTTTGGAAGTTTTCTAATGATTGCATAATTCACTTATCTCTTGCTTCATGTTTTAACCCTCTTTCAGGTATGGTTTTTGGAGGAAGAGAAGCTCCCAGTAGTTACCAGCTTGCCTGAGGGACAGAACAAATATAAGATTTTAATGAAATCACCTTGGGAAATACTCCAATCTCCTGTTGGGTCTGGAGGACTTATTAGCTTGTTTTCAAAACATGGCATTGCAGATAATCTTATTGACATGGGTGTTGAGTACATTGAGGTTAGATTTTTTCTCTCTATATTGAGATTTGTAAGGATTATACTTTTAGTTTTTAAGCTGTAAAAACAGAGTAACATAATTTTTGTTAGGATTTTTGTTGCTGATTTGATGCATCTACTTTTACTTCGACTCATTATTGCAATCTCTATTGCTTCAGCATTTTAGCCAAATAGGTAAATAAAGTTCAGATGCTGGTGAATGGATGAGAAACTTGATTCTCTGATTTTTTTTTTCTGTCTGGGTTGTTCTTACACTTTGAGATGGTTAAATAGTTTTTCGACGTTTCCTTTGTGCACAAAAATTATTCAGGACTCTGTTTCAATAATATTAATATAAGGATATATGTGAAAATGCAGTCATTATTACCTCTTGCGATATATAGTCAATCATTCTCTAATGAATTAAAGAAATATCATTTTTTTAAGGCAATCTTCTTTTTCTTGTTGTTTAAGTATACCACTTTGAGATGCTTATATTTTAAGGCCACTGGCCTTTGGATCCTGTCTTTCTGTGCCTATGTTTTTGTTGAAGAATTGCAGATATTTATTGCATTATATGGTTTTAGTTCTTTTTTTTTACTATTTTTCTTTATATTAATAGATGTAAGAGATTTTCCAAATTTACTCGTGCCCTATTTCTCTATCGAACTAGTGTACCTTCTTCATACATACATTTAGTTAAGATTAAAACAGAGAAAAATATATTTCTAAAGGGCTTAATGGACCCTTCTCATGTTCTGTTATTTATATTGACAAAGAGATGATACAATAGGGAGATAGAAGGTCAAGGAACTGTCCTAGACCACTAGGTACAATCATTACAGATAACCCAACACACTACTACCTACTTTAGTCTTATGACTACCCTAACATAGGTAGACTTAGTAATTATTCTACCATTAAGATACACACAGCTCACACAACTCACACACACTAACCAATAATTCTAACACTCCCCCTCAAGCTGGAGCATACAAATTGTATGAACCAAGCTTGGAATAGATAAACTCGATTTTGAAAAAGATGATTTGTCTTCAAGAGTGAGGCAGTGTGTTATCACATGTCAATGAACCACTATAAGCAACTTATGAAACTTCAAAAGTGGATGACGGAGAGCAGTGGTGGACAGCAGCGGACAATGGCGAACCACAGAACAGAGCTTCAATCTGCAGTTGACAGCTGTAGATAGTGTTAATACAACCGCGGACAGCGGCAAAGGACATCGGACAGATGTGAACAGCAATGACAATGCTGGTGGACAACTCGGGACAGAAACCAGAGCAGGATGAACCTGAATGACGGAGAGCAGTGGTGGACAATGACAATCTGCAAGGACAAAATCCCTCAACAAGTAAGGATGGGGCCTACAGTGGCTAAATGCGACAAAACTGCAGGGACTGCCATCTTTGAGACTGATGGGTGATGGGGCCTGTAGTGGCTGAAAGCTACAAATCTACAGGGACTACCATACTTATGTGGCTTGAACTACCATACTTAGCTTGCAGTGTTGCCATATCTGAGACTGATGGGTGATGGGGCCTATAGTGGTTGAAAGTTACAAAACTACAGGGACTACCATACTTATGTGGCTTGAACTGCCATACTTGACTTGTAGTGTCTTGGAAACATACTCCTCCTCACTGTGAATGGTGGAAACAGTGAAATTGTTCATTGGGATTGGAAGCATCACAGTTGCTAAAGATAAACACACATGACTTTGACCAAAGAGATTTCCACTAAAAGTGGATGACGTCCTGCAGGATGAGAACCGATCCATACGAGGGTTGGACAAATCTAAAACCCATAACTCCGAAAGATTCAATTCAGCGGACGGCCTCAAATAACAACTCCACATGAACTGTTACAACACGGCATCTGCAATGCAGAAACCAAAACACTACTAGAAACCATGGTTGGATTACCATAAGATGAGAGATGGCATCTAAAGGCCAAAGACAAGTTGGAGGTCCAAAAATGCTCTGCTGGTCTACTCCCAAACGGTGATACTTAACACTGTATCACAATAAGTACGGGCTAAACTCTAGCCCAAGAAGAAAGTGACCAATAACATCCATGAAGGAGGTGATGCAGTAACAATAGTGTCGAGAGAGATCTGTTGGGATACTCATAACATCATTGTTGAGAACAACAATACCTGATTTCTTGAGAACAGGTCCGAATAGGAAGAAGAAACCCATGGCAGAAAGCCCTTCAGGAGAGGCTCACACAACAGCAATATTGGTTGCTTGATAAGATTTGGGATTTCAATATTAGAAGCCTCATGCGAGACCAAGACTGGCACATGAGAGAGTTTGCAATGAGTTTCCTTTTCCTTACTGGAGAACAAAAAAGAGAATATGTCAAAGTGGAACTGAGAGGCGAAACCCAAAGAATTGGTTTGGTTCCTCTCTTCCCTTCGGCAGAGCTAGACCGTCGTCGACCCGTGGTGGAAGCATGGTGCGGATATAGTGATATGGGTGCGAATCTAGGCGACAGTGCATCAGCGACACAAGCGTTGGAGACGACAGCAAGATGGACCAATCAGTTCCGCACAAGAAAGGGAAATAGAACCTGGTGACAAAAGCCAGAATACAATAACCAGACTTACCAAACCAGAACACAGAAACGAGAGGTCCGGCAGTGCGGAAGTTTGCGGCGAGAAGACAGCAATGGCTGCTATGGAGGGTCAGAACAGAGAGAGGAAGGTCCGGCGACACGACCGGCAGCGTCGCGGTGTGATTCCGACACCGATAGGGCGGCGTGTGACGAACACGCACGCGAGATCTGACGGAGAGATGAGGCGCGTGGAAGTGCGTGTGGAGGAGTTTGGTCCTAACTCCGGCGGGGTTGGCCGTCACTCGAGGAGGCGGTCCACATCCGCTGGTCACCGGTCGAATCTGCGACGGTGGCCGACGGTGGACGGTGGTCGACGGTGGTTGACGGCGGAGATCAATGGGGTTGCGACTAGGACAGCTGTTTCAGTGGAGGCAGTTACCTTTCTAAGGTTCCCTGGAGACTTTAGGTCTCTTTGATTCAGGGTGCAAAATGAACGGCAGCAAATGGGAATGCCAAAAAGGAGCCAAAAATGATTTGGCATCAATAGACCTAGAGCTACTGGTCCAAAAGGGAAAGGGAATGGGTTCAAATCCCATTCTGAGACAAATTCCGAAGTGTAGCTTATATCTAGGCTAGATTATGAAGAAGAGACATTTAGGAGGGTCGGCGGCGGCCATGATGGCCGGCCGTCGGCGGACAGCCGTTAGAAGGTCAGAGAATCAGACTCTAATACCAAGTTGAGATTTAAAACAGAGAAAAATATATTTCTAAAGGGCTTAATGGACCCTTCTCATGTTCTGTTATTTATATTGACAAAGAGATGATACAATAGGGAGATAGAAGGTCAAGGAACTGTCCTAGACCACTAGGTACAATCATTACAGATAATCCAACACACTACTACCTACTTTAGTCTTACTGACTACCCTAACATAGGTAGAGTTAATAATTATTCTACCATTAAGATACACACAGCTCACACAACTCACACACACTAACCAATAATTCTAACACATTTCTTTAAAAGAAGCATGAGAACTTTCTCAGGTGGATGAAGTTGTTATTTTGTCCAAAGTTGTTCATTTCTATTTATTTGTAAGCTTTCTGTGCCAGAGGACATATACACATGCTGCTGTTAATTTTCTTAGAAGTAAGCTTTGTTGCTATAATCAGGAATGAATCTAGAATACTGTGCTGAAATACTGAATTAAAATTAAACATTTAACAATCTGTTCTATTTTAGGTTTAGAAAGATTATAGGTATGTTTGGATAAATTTTTCCATAAACATTCATAAGGAAAAAATAAAATTAATTGTTCCGCTAAAATCAACTTATGCACTTAAACATTTATAAAAACTTTTGCATCTAACTTCTCCAAAAGTTATTCATAAACTAGTTCATTTTACTTTATTTTTAACTCATGGGAGAATCTTAATTGATTTTAGTGTTTATAGTAAATTGGTATGAGCAAAAAGCTATATTTATTCCTCATTGATTTTTAATAGCCCTATACTTTCCCTGGTTCATTTCTTCTGTACCTTCTTGCAGTTATGCTGCCCAAGTGAAAAAATTGCTGGGGTAAACTCATTGCTTCTTGGGTTGGTTGAATCACGGGAAGCCAAAATTGGGATGCAAATTCGGCCTACGATAACTGATTCGGAAAAATATTTTGACGTGATATTGTCAATGGACTTCGTCAAGAAGTTGCAGAGCAACAAACTCCAATTTGATGCAATCCCAAGGGCACATTCCTGTGTTGAAAAAGTTGACAAGGAATGGGTTACTGTAACCACATCCACCCCCAACTCATTTGAGCTTTCTTGTAGTATATATAGTTCCTTGAATGCATGTTCTTTGGATAAGGTTTGTATAGTGAAGGTTACAGAATAATTCAATGAATTGTATAGTGATGAGGATTATTGGATAGTGTTTCGAAATACTCATGTAAATGAGGAAAAAAGAATTGCATATATAGTTCCTTGAATGCATGTTCTTAAGGAGAACAAAACATTCGCAGACATATATTATTATCTACATTTCTTTCGTTATTCATATCAACATATATTTGTACCCTTAGTACTAAATTTAAGGACTATAATATGATCATTAAATTGGAATTTAATTAACCAATAACTATAATACATACTAATGCTTCTTTGACGGTACCTAAATTGAAACACCATCATTCCTTACCATTATTAGCTCAAATTAGAGTCACCAATCCAAATTAACCATCTATGTTTCAATCCAGTGCAAACAGAACAAAAATATAAGTAATGGACCAAATTTGAAATTCAAAAACAGACCCATACCTTCCATTTAATGCAGTAAATGATGAACTTATCCTGCAACACCCACTTCTGCTATGGGACCTTCATCTTGTAATACCAATTTACAATTGCATATGTAATGCATTTAAAACAAAACCAAACATAAATTTTATACCAAAATACATAAGTATACAATAAAAAATCTACTATTACTTAATGAAATTAAAGAACAATGATAATACACAGAGTCAATTAATGAAAAAATAACTTACATTACCAATACTGACCTCATATAATTATACATTTTAATATTCTAAATTTTCACATCAATATTTTAATATATAATAATATAAAATTCACTTATTAATGTAATTTATTAAACTTTTCAAACCAATTAATACATCTATTTATAACATATAACTGTAATTATATATATATATATATATATATATATATATATATATATATATATATGAACTTAATGATTTAAAAAATTATATTATTCCTTTTAAAAAGGAAAACATGCGCATATGCACATAGTATTATGTATTTCGAGATGATATTTTAATTACTTATATTTTTTCCTTTTTTTATTTATTTTACATTTTATTTTCATGTGCAATACGTAACGTTTGGTATCATTATTCTTATTTGTATATTTATTTATATTCATATTATTATTTATATTATTATTATTTTAATATTTGTAATAGTTAAATATATTTCTTAAATTTATTTGGACAAATATAATAACAATTATATTACTTTTCTAAAAAAAAACAAAGAAACACGGACTAGTTATTATATTATAAAAGTTTTGTTCTAAAAATCTAATCCTAAAAATTACAGCAAAGTTATTGTGAAACATTTTCAAAATGAATAATCAGGGATCACTTTAAAATGGTTATTTTCAAAATTAGGTGTAGAAGAAGAAAAAGTTATATTTTTTACTTTTACCGAACAGGGTGAACAGAGGTGGAGACAACTTAAAGGCTTTGATTTCAGCATCATTCATCCATAGGCAGTAGCGAAGGAAGTAAGCGGCGCTGATTCTATTTCTGTCTTCAAATATAGTTGCTTTGCTTCCACTACTTCAATTTACCTCGTGCATTTTCATAGGTGCTAAACCTGACTATTTTGTTGTTTATTACGTGTTATTCGTAGTTTGTGTTCTGTTATTCATAGGTTTTTTACCTGCTGTGTTTATTTTTCTAACCGTTATCATACTTGTGTTTTTGGATCTGAGTTTTATATATTCGATTTATTTTCCTGTGCTAGGGTCGTTCAATCTATCTCTTTGGAAATTTCCTTGTATGATGTAAATACCCACTTGTTTAGTTCCTCATTTGTTTGTCCATTCCGTTATGCTTCAGATTTTTGTTACATTGGACTTTTTCAATATATTTGATTTTGCCCACAAACTGTTTGATGTGTGTTCTGAAAAAAGCGAGGATGACCACGTATTGTGATTTTGGAGGTCCAGTTTTCAATTTTATTTATAGAAATATTTGCAGCAATTTCTTTGGAGATGCCTCCTGCTATTGTTATTAGTAGCTTATTAGACTACATATATTTTGTGACCCGGTATATATAGCCTATAAAGATACACAATATTTCAAAATTATCGTTGTTTTTGAAGATCAATTAGTTTATCCTAATTGGGATTTTGTCAATTAAGGGAATTTAATTTCTCTATTTAGACAAACACATTTCGCAACTGAAGGGATTTATGTGAAGCAAATGAATTGTGTAGATTTCAAAATGCATCATCGAAATTCACACCTGGATTTTTCTTTTTAAAGAATTTAGTTGCCTCTTATCGTGATATTTCACGGATGTATTGTGACAGCACTGGCAGAGCGAGAATCCGGAAAACATGCTAGCTGGATGTTCAAGCCAATAGTTTATGATTTTCTTTAGAGTGATCACGGATTCATTCAAAGTATTTCCACTATCAATTGCAATTGTGGATGGAATTGACTTCAAATTTGAGTTATCACATCTTCCCTTTAGCATAATAAGTCAAGTTGTTTTGAACTAGTTACATCTTTTGTAAAATCTGTTTGTGTATGTAATAGAATTGTTATACATCAAATAGGATAAACTTTTTCTGCGAGTCTTCTGGGATTTTCTAATAAAGAAAATTGCTGTATTATGAACTTGAATTAATGTTTAGCATCCTGTTGATATTGCCTGTTATTTGAATTAGTAACTCTACCAAACCCTGAGGTTGATCCTGGTTTGTACTTTTATTTTGTCAGTCTTGGAATCAAATATGAAAAGGACTGAATATCTGTGTTCCATACAAATAATTTTCGTTATCATTTATTTGTTCCTTTGTTCCCATTAAATTTTATACTCCTTTTTCTGTTGTAAACCTCTGTCCTCTCCAGTCGTATTGCTTTCTTTTATACCTCCCCATCCTCTCATCATTTAGTTCTAGTATTTTTATTTTTTCTGCTAATAAGATTCCTAAATATTTAAAATATGGCATCCTGTGCAGGAAAGTATATTGTGGATACTGATAGAAACAAATGAGATCCGACGCCTTCCAAACGGCTAAGATCTATCGCCATCTTCTCAAGGCGGTCAAGAAACATATTGGGAATGAAGAGAACAAGAGTCAGTTTTTAAATTTTGTAATCTCAGAGTTCCGTAACAACAAAAATTTGTCTGATGGTGTGGCTATCCAACAGAAAATAAAACTTGCTCGGGATTATACTTTTCTTCTTAACAGTGTACACCATCAGAAGGTATTATTACTTTCTGTTACATTTTCCTTTAAATTTTGAATAGTCGTTTGTTTATGCCTGTGGGTAAGAAGTTTGATTGAACAGATATTATTTGTCAAATGAGATTTACACAAACTTGCTCAGTTAAAAACTTGATTTGTCAACCCTCAACAGCTTTAGTTAAGGCACGCATATTATTAAACGAAAATAAGAAACACGGAAGAGGATGTGTTTTTTTACCAGTGATCAACAACAAGGCGTGTCTGAGCCAGGAGAAAATGAATGCAGATATCATCTTGTTTTGACACATTTTATGCTTGCAATATATATATTTTCTTGAAAAACTGCGTTATATGAGTCTCTCTCTTTGACCATGCATCACTGTTGCCAATTTTTGCAGGATTTACTTTTTTCATACAATATTGCCGTGGATAGATCAGATGAAGTGAAAAGGACCCTTGGAAAATCTGCTTCAAGTGTTGGTCTTCAGCTTCCTGAGGTTTATCAGCCATAATAATTTGTAGTATGATTTTTGCATGCATGGAACATGACAGTGTACTGCTGCAGAGAAGGGGAAACTAGTGAAGGTTGCTTTAATTTTCCTTCATTATTAATTACCAACCCAGTGGATTTTAGTTTAGCGACATTTTTTTCTGAATGAAAATTTGTTTTCGTATTATTTATCCAGAACCCAAAAACTAGTGAAGAAAAAGAGGAAAGAGACTCAGAGCTGATGAATAAATTATATGATTCACACATTGGTTATTTCTTTTTATAACGAACTCTATAGTCTGAGTGTGATAAATATTTCCCTCTAATAAACAGTTTCTTCCTGGTTTCTTAACCAATATTGACTCCGTGCTGTTGTAACCCATTTATCTTGGTAAGTAACAATGTAATTTCAGTTCGTGCTTGAAGTCCCTATGCTTGGGCTTGACCCTGTCATTTTGAGCATTTAACCTTTCTTTTAGAAATGGTCTTTTTTTATGGCTTTTAAAAAACTGTAAAATACTTTCGTTTTTTCAAAATAAGTTAATTTCCGTGAATGGTTAAAAGGGTCTGAACGAACTTTTTAGAAATATTGATAAAGTAATGTTTTTTTGTAGTGCTCTCTTATGAAGAAGAATGAAACATACCCCAATAATATCTTGAACGTTAGATTAAAGGTAAAAATATATATTAAGAAAAACTACAGAATTAACAGAACTCGAGGATCAAGACGATCGACCAAAAGACCTCCGTAAAAGCTTCATTTGTCTTTTGTACTTTAACTTTAGATTTAATTTTAGTGTTAAATTTAGTTAATTTAAAAGAGACTTCAACTTGTATCATGTAATAAAATAATGGATGGCTTAGAATATATTCGAAAACAGACTATATCAATACCAACGTATTATCATGTTATATATATATACCTAATATAACATACAAACTTGATTACTTTTTATAATTAAATGTCTTTTGGACGCTGGTGATGTTATAATATAATTTATTGCTATCAAAATTATGTTGATATGACCATTATATAATTTTCTCATTGTATATTAAATAGTAAATGTACATTTTTCAACTAATTTTTCTTTTATTTTTTTTCTTGGGTTAGTAACGACTGTTTCATAAAACCAAACAAGTATTCTTCTAGCTTATAAAACTAAATAATAAATACTTGGGCATTATTATTAAATTCATTAGAAACAGTGTAAGATTTTTTTAACTGGGATTGGGGCCAGTGTTGTGAATGAGAAGAGTGAAGGAGTGGAAAAGAATATGATTAGCCTCACAGAACAAACTACTGACAACTATTAAGATGTTGCCTGTTGAGAAGGTATTACAGTTAAACAAACCATAAAAGTATGAGGCAAGTAAGAATCAGTCATATTTTGATGTGAAGTGTGGCTATGAAGCATCACCTTTACAGACATGAATGGAGCTTTTGAACTAACTAGCAGCCTTGTCAAGAAAAGAACCCAAACTTCTGTTTTATCCATTTCAGATATTTATAGGAACTCTCATTTGTACAAAACATATGCATCTCCTGCTCCTTGGATAGCCTTTCCTTCACTACTTTTAAGGTTCCTTAAATCCCATAGCATAACACTTTTCTTGTTCCCAGCATCCTTTTCCTTATCTAGAAAACATGGCTAATGAGCAAATGAAGCCTATTGCAACCCTTCTTTTGGTGTTGAACTTCTGCATGTATGCCATAGTTTTGGGCATTGGTGGATGGGCAATGAACAGAGCAATAGATCATGGTTTTATCATAGGTGAGGAAATTTATAATGTCCCTATGTTTCCTCCAATGCAACCAACCAACCATTATGTTTCTTCAGCATGCTTATGCTGTTAAGACACTAATTATGCAGGTCCAGAATTAAAACTGCCAGCACACTTTTCACCCTTATTCTTCCCAATGGGAAATGCTTCCACTGGATTCTTTGTAACATTTGCTTTGCTTGCTGGAGTGGTTGGTGCTGCATCAGCAATATCAGGAATCACTCATATCCGGTCGTGGACTGCTGAGAGCTTGCCATCTGCAGCTTCAGTTGCTACCATGGCTTGGACTCTTACACTCTTGGCCATGGGGTAATCTTTTCTCTATTTTTCACCCCTCCCAAAAAATAATTATGCAGGATTATTTTACTTACCAGAATCAAATTTATGCAGCTTTGCTTGGAAAGAGATTGGACTTCGTGTAAGAAATGCACGTCTGGTAAGACAGGAAGATTCATTTACTTTTTTAATAGCTTTCTTGTAGTATGTGTTCATCTATGAGACCTCTGAAATGTCCAATTTTGCAGAAAACAATGGAGTCTTTTATAATTATACTTTCAGCTACACAGCTTTTCTACATATTTGCCATTCATGGTGCTGCTGCATACAGAAGATAAAAGGGAAGGTTGAGGAAATATGGTGGTAGTGGGGGTTTTCTTTTCTTTTTTTTCTTTTTTTTTTTTGCTATGAAGGCTTGTATTGGTGTGCTTGTATTTTTCTCTCCCTCTCTTACTATTTCTGTCCTCTTTAAAAGTCAAAGGAAAGTTAGCATCGGAGTGTGGTTTGAATGATTGGAATTGTATGAATCAATAATATATCATTTACAAGAGCAATAAAAGAGAACATGCTGCTCTTTTTCATTTTACATATCTATTGCTTAATTTAATTTTAGTAATAAACTAGTTTTATTTTTATGATTCTATCATTTAATATTTAATTTATTTATTTTAATATATTTTTTTATCCTATATATTTTCATTATTTACTTTACTTCCAATAATATATTGATTTTTAATGAAATAAATTATTTTTAATAAATGGTTTATCCAAGACCATTTCACGAACAAGGACGCATTAGAGATGTGATTGCACCATATATTAGAAGATGAAGAATGTTGACTCTATCGTACATTCGATTATTAATGTGAAAGTGAATTTTCTTAAAGAAGTTTCACCGTGAATTTAGCCATTGCTGCTCTACATTATACTGGGTGAAATAAACAGTACTGAGACAATAATTCCAGAGCGCAGAATTAACAAAAGCATTGAAAGATTGTCATTGTTGCTTAAGCAAAAGCTACAATTAAACATCCACTGTAATGTAAACAAACGTTGTATGGATTATACAGTTTGGTCTGGTTGCCTGCTATATTTTAGAAAATCTTCAAAGGAGATAATTGTATCAACATATAGCAAAATTTTGGACAAAAATGCTTCTAAATCTTCACAAGTTTGACCCATCAGTATAGATACTCTCGCTTGTATTTCTGCAAGAAAAGTTTATTTGCAAGTTTAAAATGTATATTGACACAGTGATATTCTACTACAGTAATCCACAAAATAACCATTATCAGAAAGAATAGCACAACTTAAAAATCAATTCATACATCACATACAAGTAAGAACTACATCTTGAATATTCAAATCTTTATCAAGGAAACATGAATATTTGATAATGCTCAGCTCAGACTAAGTAGAACTTAAATAACAACAATGAAAACATACTTCAGTCACAATGATATGCATCCACTGCTAGTAAAGTTATATAAGACAATTAGAGGATAAGAGATTTTTCACGACAAAGAATTGGAAAATGAATAATAAAGAATGAGACAAATCACTAATGGAGCAGAGTTACCTAATCACTCTGTGTACAAGTCATAGAATCCCTCTTAAAAGACCATGTTTTAAAACCAAATAGAAGCAAATTTCCTAACCACGTTCTAAAACACCTGCTCAGTCAAGCATTTCCTATAAAAAATATTATCTTTGTGCTCTACCCAAATGCACCAAAGATTGACAGTTACAAAAATTTAGCATCTTTATTTGTATCAAAACCACTAAAGCTAGTATCCAAAAATTGGTCGAGAAACCCATGACACCCATTCACCAAAAAGACAAAAAAGCAATAATTACTGAATAAAGAAAACACACCAAACTTCCCTCTATTCACAAAGTCCAAATATCCAACCAGTTATAAACAATACAAACCGGATAAGCACTCGAAACAACTACAAGCAAGACACAAGAGGGAGCTTTTCTATCTATATAAATACACTCTTTTAAGTTGAAGGATAGTCCACAAAACATGATCATACATGGTAAAATAATTTCAAAGGGAAAACCTGAAATTATCTATGTGAGCTGGAGAGAACTTCAAACAATCCACAGCAACTCAACCATGAAGTCTTTTGCACCACGTTTGGAGCCAATGCTGCATGAGGCTGCATATTAAGGCAGCAGAGAAAATATATTTAAAATTACTTCCAAACAAAAAGTTTACAAATCATAATTGTGTGATGAAAAACTTGTAATGTAAATGTGAGAAAATGTAAAACCTGATTCTTGGAACGTTCTGCGAGGTCACAATCCTTAATATGCTTTGCACCATTGGTAAATTTGGTGAAAGCACTAGCAGACACTGGAGTTAAAGTGTTACTATCACATTCCTTTAGCTTAGGCTCCTCCATACTTAATGTTCTCTCATTCTCATTGGTTAAGGAGTATACATTATCTTCATTTAACTTCATAGCGAGATTGTTCACTTCTTCAGGATGAACTACTGGCTTATCTAGTACAACATTTCCACTATCACTGTTTTTTATCTTGGACACAGAATCGTTAGACTTAACAGACACGTGACAAACAACTGCCTCTTCGACTGAAATAAAATTTCCATTGTTCGAGTTCTTCTCGGAGAGGGATTCACCCTGTGAAGTATAGCTGCCATTCTCATCCTCATTTTCAAAATATGATTCCTTGGCAGTCTCATGGTGCTCAAAACTTATACTTTTGCTCTCAGAACTCTCCTCAGACTTCAAACTTCCCTCAACCAAAACAACACAATCCTCCTTTCCTCCAAACACTTGGTCAATCTTGACATCACTAGAGACTACTTTCAAGGACTCGACATCAGAAGCATGCGGCTGTGCAGCAGATTGCAGTTCTTCACTTCCATCTTTGAATGGATTATGCTGGTCATCATGTCCGTTATATGCCGGAAAATTACCCTCGCCACCATCACTACCGTCCTCCCCTATTGACTTCAAACCACCATTTCCTAACATTTCGTGGCATAATTAATCAAACTATTTCAATTAATGCAACCAAATTAACAAATACTCATGCACCCTACTCAACAAACAACCACGCTGCACACTTCCGACAATTATTTTAAATCCCAGTGAAAGCGAAACAAAACAAGAATAATTAACAGAACCCCATCTAACAAAACAGAACAAAAAGACCAAAAACAGATATGATATACAACTGAAAAGGGCCCATCTATGTTTAATTGCAAGATGCACATGCATTTGAAGTAAAAAGGGTACCTTGGGGATTGTTGGTTGATGGATTGGTTTTGTTTTCCTTTTCCTTCCTTTTCCTAGCCGCTTTTCTCTTCTTAGCACCTGAAGGCATGATTGGGAGAGTGAAATAGGATGGTGGGGTGCTATGCTTACCCTCACTATTCAGTGGGGACGATGAAGCTACCACACACAAACCAAATCTCAGAGAAAGAGAGAGAGAGAGAGTGAAAGTGAACGGTTAACAACTATGTTTCTCTTATGCTCTGAATATATAATGCAAATGCAGTGAGAAAGCAAAGAAAATTATTGGGCTAGTGAAAAAGGTTGTCATGTCATGTTCAAGCTTCAAAGTTCAAACTCTGGAACTACCCACAAAGACAAGTTTCAAACTTTCAAATTTGTTTTTGCGGTAAAAAATTCCCAAATTTTTTATCTGTTTTTGATTGGTTGTTTGGATTTAATCATTAAATTTCAACCAGTTTAAGAAAAATAAAACTTCTAAAACGCTTAAATTAATAATAGTATTAATGCAAATTTAGACGTTATATAAAATATGATGATAATAGAGAAACATCTCAATTTTTATATTTTTTATTTTAAAATATAAATAATTTAAAATAAATGAACTTTCCTTTTATTTAACATCTATCATCATTAATAAAATAACATTTTTACTTTAAAATATATAATAATTTAAAATGAATGAATTTAAAGAAAAAATGTTTTTTATTAGGTACGAACTAAGAATACGAAGATTAAGAGGTTACCATCAAACTTTGTATATTATACATTTAAAATTTTAAAAGATATATAATTGTCACGCTCGCTATAATTCGAAAATTAAATATAACATTTTCTTTTAGGAAGTAAATTTAATATAATTTATACATTCAAGACATATCATTTACCTTTTCAAAAAGTATTTATTTTATAAAAGTATATTTATTTTTATTAAAAACTAACTTTAAACTCGTTTCTAAAAAAGGAAATCTGATATTTACTTGTTTGTTTGTTAATTTATTAAATGAGATTTAGAAATTGAATAAAGAAATAATAAATATTTTTAAATTTATAAATAATTTTTGAATAAAATTAAATATAAAAAATGATTTATAGATTTAGAAACTCAATATTTGTAAAAACAATAATAATAATAAACTTAATAAAAATTCAAAAGATAAAACGTGTATAAAAATAAAGTAGACTTTATAAAAATAAAACATATATACAAAAATATATACAAGACTGCTATAATTAATCATTATAGACTTAATTAACATCAACATACATATATTAGAGATATATTTTAAAACGATTAATTTTTCAATTTTTTTCTTTTGTTTCTGTTTTACTAAAGTCTTAAATTTTATATTTTTTAAGTTAAAAATGATAAAAAATAATTAAAGTAATATAAAGCAAAATGTATAATATTAAGAAATCTGTATTTTTATTACAAATATTTTATTTAAATATTTAAAATGAATTGATAAATACAATGTTTTAATTTATTTTGTTACAAATTTAAGTATTTAAACCCTTTAATTTTTAAATACTAAAAGGTATACTATACTACACTGAAAAGCGTATATATATTTTACAAAACAAAAACGGAACTATATAACATTTTATTCTAAACTTCAGCTTTGTTAGTTCCAGTTTATCAGAGACACCTCATAATCTCACACCATAAAAGTGATTATTGTAAAAAAGAAAACAAACACACACGACCAAATAAAAACAAAAGAGTAAGCTAAAGTACCAAAACAACATTCATACGTTTTAAAACAATAATATCACATTCATAATATAAATCAAGCAATACAAAATTAATCATATCATTTATAGACTCGACCATCTAGATACATGTATTGATATCGAACTATAAGGGCTTTACTCGAAGGTGGTACAACAACAACTCATCCACATCAACTATCACACTTCGAGCTTAATTCATCAAACATCTATAGCCAAAACAATTGACCATCAAACTGAGGACCTCCTACTTCTATCCATGATATATTCTTGAGATTGGAAGTTATTGAGAGCGTCAAAATAACCCCTAATTACTAGCAACCTATATTAACACATATATTACACACAACCATCTCAAGGATTTCTCCTTGAAATCCTTATAATATCATATACAATTTCATACTCATAAACCATTTCATATCCACTTTAAATCAAACTCATATATATAGCATTCATTATCATATGTCATGTACATGTTTATAAACATCAACAAATATACATCATATTAGAATAACCAATGCACTCAAACAAGAAACTATACCATTACCATTCACAGGTCATTCATAATTTATCACAAACTATGCATAACATCTTAAGCAAACATACATCAACGAATGTAGAAAACATCTTGAGTTATATTGATTCAATTCTCAACATTAATCCCCACTTTTTATTGTATCTAGATAATTTACTATAAACTTATGTGTAAAAAAAAAAATACTGAAACAAGAAGCTTGGCAAAGGCTCCTGGCGTTGAGTGGCACATCCTTGCTGTTGAATGGCACATCCTTGATGTTGAGCATCATTCATCTCGTAAAGTTGGTGCTTGAGCGCCACCTCTATGCTGGTGAGTGTGAAACCTCTCGTAAGACTAGCGCTTAAGCGTCGTTGGGATACCACTAAGCACCATACCAAATGATAGCAACGCAAAAACCTACTCTGATTGAACTCAAAACCTACTCAAATGAACAATTTGATATTCTTAACACTATGATTGATTCTAAAACATGTTTAAACCTTAGATTGAATACCAGTTTTCTCAATTGATCAACGATTCAGTTCGTCAGATTAAGTCAAGAACCACCAAACACCCAAATAACAATTCAACATACCAAAAGAACAAAATGCAACAAATTTCAAAATCTAGACTATTCTTAACTGACCACAAACCTCAAGTTCGCTCATAACTCAACTCCTCTATAATTTCCTCTGTCAAAACCCCTATTTTAGACAAAAAAAACTAACAATCACCTTGATTTTTCACTGTATCAAATCAAACATAAATTTCCAACCAATTATAACATCGAATTCATCAGTTCAAGCATCCAAAACAGATACATTCAATTTAAGAAGCAATCACAACAAATTTCATTCAATATCAGACAACATATACTCAAACCAAATTCATGCAAATCATGCATCAATACAATAAAATTTGAGCAAACTCAATTTATTTAATTCAACTTAAACAAACTAACTCATGTTATAAAAGTACTTAAATCTTAAAACAAGGTATTTAGCTTCCCTTACTTAACACATGGCCAAATCGCCCTAAAGAGTCTAAAATAGCTCCAAACGCACAAGAAATCCTATATGCTCATATAAATTACATAATCACGATTAGGGTACACCGTTAACTGATATGCAAAGACTCATATTGAAGACTCAAAAGACATATGCAAGCGAGTGGGCCCACATGCAACAAATATAAAAAAAGACAAAGAAAAATGATTGAAAACTCAACTTACTCAAACGGAGAAATTGATAAGTCAAGATTAAGAGTTCGTCGCAATGATCAATTTTATGATCTCAGTAAGTCAAAAAAACAAGAAAGAAAAACTCTTAAAAAAAAGTCAAAAAAACTCTAGAGAAATGATTTATAGAAATAATGTATTTTACAATAATAAAACTTATTTATAATAAAACATCACTTATAAAAATGCTATGGAGTTTTTAAAAAAAATCTATAGAAAAAATAATATTTCAAATATAACTAAAATTTTTTTAAAGATGGACGAAGTATGTATAAGGGCCTGCAATAAAAGAAACAGTTGCTCGTTTATTTTAAAAATAAAATAATTTTTAGAAATGTATATCGTAGATTAAATTCATTAACGAATAATTCTAACTTTGTAACGTTTTGAAAATTGATATGAAGATTTTAAATTTGAAAAGCTAATAATACTATTTAAGAACTAAAATAATAATTTATTAAAAAATAAATAATAGATATCAAATAATTAAAAATTATAAAAGGACAAAACTGCTAATAAAAAAGATAGTAATATTAAATGTATTAAAATTGTGATAGAAAGAAACTTGTAAAGAAAATTAAAATGTATATAAAAAAACGTACATCAAAAGAAGTTATTCTTTATTTATTCTAAAAATCAACTAATTTTTAAAATAATTTTTACAGATAATTGAAGATTAAATTAATTAACAAAATAATTTCAACTACATACATAATTGAAGATTTAGTTATTATATAACTATTTTAAATTTGAGGATTTAGATATTATATAACTATTTTAAATTTGAGAAACTAATAGTTATTTAAAAATTAAAATAATAATTTATTAGATATTAAATAATAAAATTAAAATATATTTTAATTTTTATGTTAAATTGGTTTAACAACCATTCAAATAGATATAACAGTGAAATAACTCTTCAGAGAGAGATTATATAATCATATAAATATTTTGTATTATTAATATATATATATATATATATTTAAAAAATGTTATTTTATGAAATAAAAAAAACATTCTTTTAAATTTAATTTTATTAAATAAACAAGTAACAATTAAAATAAAAAAAAATTGATATGGAAAAAAGTAATACTTTAAATGTAATTTATTCTTTAAGAATTTATTAATTGACCAAATAATTATAAATTATAAAAGAATAAAATTAAGAATGAAAAAAGTAATATAGAGATATATTCTACTTTTAGAGAAAATCAATTTAAAAATTAAATAAATACATAAAAGAATAAAACAGTTTAAACATATAGGACAAAAAATTAAATATAAATAAAAGAATGAATTAACAATATATAATAATTAAAAATGTTCAATTTTGAAATATTTGTCAATAAAAATAACACGAATAATAAAGTAATTTTTTTATATATATTTTAAGATACTATTGTCATGTAACTTTCTATTTACATATAAAATTCACATTCTTGATTTCATAACTTGGGGATATTCATATTCAAGACAATCTAATTAGGAGTAGGGGAAGAAGAAGAAATGTGTATGTTTCAACATATAATTATTGAATTAATTACTATACTAAATTATTTCATTAATGAAAATCCGGTTACGATTTTAAAATTGATTATAACTTGTATATTAATGTGTCCACAAAAACTTATATATTAATATTAATAAATATAAATATATTAAAATAAAAAAAATTTGTCAGAAAAAGTTAGACCTAAAAAATAAAAATTGATTAAAGTTTTTTAAATGATTAATAAAAGAATATGAATGCTAAAAGAATTAATTTTGAAAATCACACATGTAAAAGTATAAATGTTTAATGAGTTAAATATGTTTTTAGTCCCTATACTTTTTGGTGATTTTGGTTTTAGTCCATTTTCAAACTAAGGTACAATTTAGTCCTTCAACTTTAGAAAACTCTGGTTTTAGTCATTTTTACCAATTTTTTTTAACTTTATTTACTGTTTCATGTACATTTTATTATAGCATTTGGATTGTTTACACTGTTTGACACATTTTTGCTTTAATGTTAACTGATAAACGCGTTTAAAACAGCAAATAAAGTTAAAAAAAATTGGTAAAAAGAACTAAAACCAGAGTTTTCTAAAGTTGAAGGACTAAATTGTACCTTAGTTTGAAAATGAACTAAAATCAAAATCGCCCAAAAATATAGGGACTAAAAACATATTTAACCCATGTTTAATTTATACTACAATAGTGTAATATAATAACCCATACAATGCGCCGGGAACTTGCATAAATTTGGTTTTAAAATTTACTACAGATAATTTTGTCAAAATCTAAAAAAATTCATATAAAATTTCACCACTTAGAATAATTCCCTAAAAATCAGACAATTTCCGAAAGTTAAAACATGGAAATGGAAGTTTCAAAATGTAAGGGACTAAATCGGATAATAGTAAAAAGTGAAGAAAGAAAATAATATTTTAGAAAAAGAGAGAGGGACATAATTCTAGTTGATTGACTGGGCTGAGCTGGGGTTCTCAGAAAACATTTGATTTGGATCTGATTTGGTACTTTGATTGTTCCCTTTGATTTTCAGAAGATTAGAGAGCATAGCAGAAAGTAACCGCCATGGACGCTTTGAGGAAACAAGCCACCAAGTTCAGAGAGCAAGTTGCCAAACAGCAACAGGTTTCGTTTCCCTTCCGTTCAAGTTTGTCTTTTTCTGTGTTGTCACCTCAATTTCGGTCATTTCTTCTCAAATTAGCATGTGGGTACCCCAAATTTGTGGAATTTGGACATCAGTTTTGACGTTTTAATTATTCCTTAGTTGTTCTGAGTTGCAAGTGAAAATGTGCTTGTTGACTAACTGCTTTCTGAGTGAAGTTTAGGTTCAGATAGATACTCGTTTGCTTAAATAAGGTGTTGGATTATTATTTTTCTGGTTGTGTTTGGCACATTCCCGTGGATCAACGACACTGTTTTTGTAGTTTAGATTCACACTTTCAGAGTTATTGGGTAATGATACTTCTGTTTTGTTTGTTTTTTCGAGTTTCCAGTTTGTCATCTTTCTCAATGTACTTGTTATTCAGGCTGTAATAAAGCAGTTCAGCAGTAGTGGTTATGAGAGCTCAGATGTTGTGGTCATTGATGAGGTCGAAATGCAGAGACATCAACAGCTGGAAAAGCTGTATAGGGCCACACGTTCAGGGAAGGTATGCATTTTCTATTCATGTTTAGATTAACTCTTAATGTTTGAACAGCAAAGAATTTCCTACTTCATAAACTCAATATAGTATGTTATATGTATATTGAGGAAGTTTATTCAGTGTCCATGGACCATGCATGCATAGAGTGAAGTAATTGTGGTTATCAGATTTATGAACTCACGAATTTTTTATTGCATTTTTTGTAACTTCTAATTCCATTTCTTATCAAGCTTGGATCTGCAGTCTGTGAAAGCGTTTCAAAAAAGATGGGTGTGGGTACCTATCCTGAATGGTTTTCTTGTTGCTGCTGTCATTACCCCAAAACATTGTTATCCTACATTTGACCTAATATCTCTTGTAATACATTTTAGTTATTGGAGCTGTTTCTATCATATTTACTTTGAGTGAGGTAGTGAGAAGGGGAACATATTAATTAACTTGGGGTGGGGGTAAGCATGACTGTACGCCTTTGAACTGCAGTTGTAGCAGAAATTGTCATGTATCATTTTGGGTAAAATAAATTTGTCTTCAAAGATTTGTATTTTCATGTTGGTTCTGTTTATTGATATGCTCAAAGCTACCTTTTGTTCCAGGACTTCCAGAAAGAAATTGTTAAAGCAGCCGAAACTTTTACAGCTATAGGTTACAGGCATATTGAGACAGGTGGAAATTGATTTTTGCTTCTTTTTTCCTGCAAATTCAGTGTACTTTGAGGAGTGATATGTTCAGGAATTAGAAGCACCTAGAAATTTTGTTTATGGACTTATGATTTGATTAAATCCTCATAAACAATACCCATGGTAGACAGGAACAAAACTTTCTGAGGATTGCTGTAAATATGGAGCAGAGAACAACAGTGAGAATATATTAGCTAAGGCTGCATCTGTATATGGTGATGCCCGTAAGCATGTAGAAAAGGAGCATGAAGAGTTAAATCGGCTTCTATCTACTCAGGTGGAATTTTCTTTTATTGATCACATGTATAAGTTTTAATGCAAATTCAGAACGAGAGAATCTATTAAATTATTAGTTTTATCGTTTAGCCACATTTGAATTTATGAGTATTCGAAAAGCTGTGTACAAGTGTTACATATCCTCTCTCTGTTCCTTTTCTCCATTAAATAATTTTTTTGCTCAGTTTTGAAAAGTAAAATAGTAAAACATTGTAGTCCCATAGTTTATTTGTTTTCAAACATGTACCATTCATGACACCCGTCAGAACAGCTGAAAATTAAATCTAAGGAACATGTGTATGTTCTGATCCTACATAGGAGGTCTAGGTGACATTTGGAATCCTTGAGGAAGGTCAATTTAATTTATTATTCACATTATCTTTAAATATTATAAGGTGAGAAACATGAATGCAATGGTTTCAATTCCCAGGTGTTAGATCCTTTGAGGCAAATGATCAATGGTGCACCTTTGGAGGATGCACGCCATCTTGCTCAACGGTATAGTCGAATGAGACAAGAAGCAGAGGCACTGGTAAGTCAAAGTTTACAATGAATTAGCAATGTCTTCTCTTGGATCAACCAGTAACTTAATTATGATTTGAATTCTGAATCTCATTTATGAAATGGAATGAAAGGTGAAGTTTTGAATTCGTGTCATGTTTGATGCAATATAAACCAGGAAGGCAAAAACAATGTATCTTGAAATTATGTATAATGGAAGATTCTCCAAGTTGTAATGTCTCAAATTTAGAAAGAATGATCTATTTCTTCTATATTTCAGTAATGAGGCCATTGGTCCTATAAGTAGATGAACCTGTTGTTTATTTTAGGAAATGTAGAGAGCTAATTCTAAGGAAATAAATCCCTGTAATTATGGGATTGTTTTTAAATACATAGTCCTAGTTTTAATAGCAAGATACACCTGTAATGAAGAATAAAATTATAGAAAGGATAAAATAAAAAACTTCCTAAAATACATAATGAGCAGCACGGTTTTGACATTATGTGATAAAGATGTTGATATAGTTTGAGAAGGTGAGCCCAAAGAGGTCATGAGCCAGGTTGTTGGATCATTTCAGCCATGGACCAAATAATGGAAAGTTTATTCTAGAAGGAAAGAGAGGACATATAAAAATCAAATATGAAAGGTAATTGTTATGCTGAGTGGAGGGTAGTGGTGTAAAAATGGCTTTTGTGAAGAGGGGGACTTTGCATTTTGGGAATCTTTTAGCCAATGCCTTGGGCTCACAGCTCTGGGGACTGGGAGATATTTAACTTTACCTTTTCCATTTTCATTTGGTGTTCTTGATGCCACAGATTGTCAATCTTCTGCCATTTTATCTGATTATGTGAACACTACCATTTTCATATTGCTAAATATGTATTTCTGTAGTTACTTTCTGTTACTTAGTCGCATAAGATATTTTGATGTGAGATTACAAAAGGGAAACATGATACTCCTATATATATTGATTTTCTAGGCCAAGTACAAGGGTAGTATTACTAGAGCAAACTTGAGTCAGTGGTATTCCTAAGATTCAAGTCTCTTAAAACATAAAAATCCTCGCAACAACTTTCTATAAATGCACACTCTTAACTAAGGCGGATAAAAGATCCTTAAACAATTAAACCACATAATATGAAAAGCTCCTTAAATAGTTAAATCCACAGAAAAGGGGAACGAGGACTGGCTCAAGCAATGCAATTGGTAGATATATTAGATTATTATATATTTTATCTTTAGTTACTTTGTTATTATTTTTTATTTATATTTTGGGCTTAGCCTATATTTCCCTTATTATAATACAATACTCTATGTGTATTTTCTACACAAGGGAGATTAATCATATACATATTTGTTTTCACTATATTCAATATGGTATCTAGAGTTTAAGGTTCTTTTGAAAAAATTTCATCGCCCCTATCCATTGCACCCGCCATCGCCGGCAGAGCCGCCGCCATCGTCACCGTGGCCGGAGGTTTAGTTTCAACCGACAACCACACGGTTCTGCTCGTCTCAGCCTGGTGACCCTAACATGGTCGAGATCGCCAACATCAGAATCCAGACACGCTCCCACACGCTGGTCGAAATTCACAAATGCCATCTTTTCTAGCCATGTGTGACGGCATGTGCACTGTCTTTTGCGGCTACGATCACCTTTGCTAGACACGCCCCAACCTCCTTTATGTGGATTTGGCCTTATTGCCTTGATTGGAGAAACTTGGATTTTAAGGTTTCTCTCACTCTCCTGTTCATTTTTGGCTTCTTTTGCTAGTGTCTCTTCTGATATCTCTATTGCCACCAGTGCGTCTGACATGTCCATATATACTATGTCTGTGTGCATCTTGTCTATTGATAAGTTAGATGACACTAATTATGCGACTTGGGCACCAGACATTACACTTTGGCTTAAGTGTTAAGGGTATGTTGATCATATTACTCAAAAAGTGACTGGTATTGCTTCTGTTGAGGGTCCCGTTGGATGAAAATTGATGTTTAGTTATGCATCGTTCTCAAAGGTACCCTTCACTCTCTTTTGTAAAACAAATTTTTCGTTCATACGACACATGTTCTGGAAACAAGCCAAATTGTTATACACCAATAATACTCAACATCTTTATGGTGTTTGTCATAATCTTTTCAATGTTGTTTTTCCTCGGCATCAAAACTCTATGGCTGATTATATAGGTAAGATTCATGGTCTTTATCATCTCTGCCCTCCTACACATGTTGGTGTAGTTATAGAGTCTTCATCTCTTCTTCATGCTCAGTTATGTCATTCCAGTCCTTTCAAATTGCAACAGCTTGTTCCCAGCTTATCCAAGTTATCCGGTTTGGCATGTGAGTCGTGTAAATTAGGCAAGCATAGTCGTAGTTCCTTTCCTCGCAGTGTCTACCAACATGTTTCATCTCCTCTTGCCCTAGTTCACTTTGACATTTGGGGACCTAGTTATGTTAAATCTAATTTAGGTTGTCAATTGTTTGTTACTTTTTTTATGATTATTCCAGATGTATTTGTTATTTTTAATGAAAAATCATTTTGAATATTCCAATCTTTTTTTAATGAAATTAAAACACAGTTTGGTGTTTCTATTTGAACTTTGAAAATTGATAATGACTGCAAATATCTTTCTCATTCTTTTAAACAATTTATTTTCTCATGGCATTCTCCATCAAACTTCATGTGCTTATACACCTCAACAAAATGGGGTGGTTGAATGCAAAAATAAACATTTTATTGAAACAACACGCACTCATTTAATTCATGGTGAGGTTCTTCAATTTTTTTTGTTGATGCTATTTTTACTTCATGTTATCTCATTAATCGCATGTCCTCTTCGGTTTTAGATAATAAAATACCTCATTCTATTTTATTTTCTCATGAACCTCTTCATCCCTTATCTATAAATGTTTGAGTCTACATGTTTTAATCATAATTTTAGTTCTAGTCTTAATAAGTTTTCTCCTCAATCACACAAATGTGGTTTTTTTTAGGATTTACTAGATCACACAAAGGATACAAGTGTTTTTCTTTTTCTCTTAACCGCTATTTTGTTTATGTAGATGTCACCACCTTCAATGAGCCTTGTTTTTTACTTTAAAGGCCATTCTTTTTCTGATATATCTTCATCTAATAAAGTCAATATTCCTAGTACAGTCAATATTCCTTTTATTTGTCATCCTCCAGTTGTGCCTTGTCTACCACCACAACCACCACCATCATGTTCTTCTCCATCACCACTTTAGGTTTATAGTTGTAGACATCATTCTCAACAACTACTAAGTGACTCATTTCAAGTGCCAACTACTTTGTCTCCTCCGACACTGTGAACCGAGTTTGATCTTCCAATTCACCTTTTTATACCTGCCTTTTGTCTATGACCATTCCAAAATTTGTTAGTGATCTTAGCCCATTTTGGTTGGTGTTAGGCCATGCTAGATGAATTAAGTGCTCTTTAGAATAGTGTAACTTGGAAACTTATCCTATTACCGTCTAGGAAATCTGTTGTTGGTTGCAAGTGGATTTTTGCTATCAAAGTTGGACCTGATGGTACTATTGATTGCCTCAAAGCTCGTCGTGTGGTCAAAGGTTACACAAATTTTTGGATTGAATTATAGCGATACCTTTTCTCTAGTGTCAAAGATGGATTTTGTTTGTTTATTTATAGCCATGACTATTATTCATCAATGACCTCTTTATCAACTAGATGTCAAAAATACGTTCCTCAATGGAGATTTGCAAGAAGAGATTTATATGGAGCAACCTCTAGGATTTGTTGTTCAGGAGGAGTCTTATGAGTTGGTATGTCGTCTTTGCAAATCCTTATATGGCCTAAAACAGTCTTCTAGGGCCTGGTTCGAAAAATTTAGCAACGTTGTTCAACAAGTTGGTATGACTCGGTGTGAGGCAGATCATCCAGTCTTTTATCGTCACTCGAGTGTTGGATGTGTCTACTTGATAGTATATGTTGATGGCATTGTTCTTATAGGAAGTGACAACCATGGCATCTCCCATATGAAACAACATCTTTGCCACCATTTTCAGACTAAAGATCTTGGTAAACTCAGATATTTCTTGGGTATTGAGGTGGCATAGTATTGTTATATCTCAAAGGAAGTATGCATTGGATATTTTGGAGGAAATTGGGTTAATGAATCCAACATCTATTAACACACCCATGGATCCTTATACAATTGCTTAGAGAGCTACGATTTGGAGATGTCACTCAAATGACACTTGTATGTGACAATCAGACTACTCTTCATATTAGTTTTAATCCTGTCTTTCGTGTGAGGATCAAACATTACAATTGATTGTCATTTCATTTGAGAGAAGATTGTATATGCAGACATCAAGACTAATGTCGTTAACTTAGGTAATCAATAGATATTTTTACTAAGTTTTTACGCGAATCGAGAATTGATTATATTTGTAACAAGCTTGGTACATACGATTTGTATGCCCCAACTTGAGAGAAGTGTTAAATATATTAGATTATTAAATATCTTAGATAAATATCTTTATCTTCTATCTTTAGTTACTTTGTTATTTTTTATTTGTATTTTGGACTTAATCCATATTTGCTTTATTATAAATACAATACTCACAAGGGAGATTAATCTCATACACTGTTTTTCACTATATTCAATAGCAACAATTGGAATTTGCTGGATCTCCTACATGGGCTTCAATAATGTCTTGAAAGCTTACTTTTGGGACCTACACATAGGTGGAAAAAATTTGGAATATTAGATTTAGGTGGCTGTAGTCAGAAGACAGCCACTGGGGAAGAAAAATGTCAGTACAGAGATACTCTAGGGAGGACTCTGAATAACTATGAGGTGGTTTCAGAGGATATCATTTAAAATGAAAGCATTAATCTATTATTCCTATTTATACTAATATTTTTGGTGAAGTACAGCTGTAATACAACCAAGAATGGGCTAATTGGTTAAGAGTATATTTGGACAAACTTTTACACGAGCACTTTTAGGAGAAGACAATAAGAAGAAAAGAATGAAATAAGTTTCTTCATAAATTAAAATTAGTTTATGCATAAGTTAAAAATCAATTTTTGAAGAAGTTAATATTAAAATGTTTCTATAGGTCAGCTTATGCGAAAACTCATAAAGAAATTCTAAACAGGCCCAAAGTAATGGTGGATGGGTTTGCTCTAATATTGAAAATGGAATAAGGGAGAATCTGAATATTGTAGTGTGATGTAAGCAATGATAATTTGAAATAGGAAACGTTGATCTCTCACCCCAGGTTTTGCTATTATCGTAGGCTTTGCATAATACAACTAGTATAATGTCAATGATGCTCCTAACCTCATAAGACTCCAAAAAAGTAACAATCTTGGAAGTCTGTTTGCTACTGTGCACAAATTAGGGAAAAATTGGAATAAAAGGCGGGATTTTATATCCTTGATCGGTGAATCTAGTTTAGAAAGAGAAAGAATAACTGCCAGTGTTCAAGCCAGGATTTTGAGAGCCTCAAATCTCCCGCCAGGATCTATCTCACTGAAATTCAATGCGTCTAGTCTCTTCCAAGTTCTGTCACCAACTCTTTAACTCCCTTAACTGACAGAACAGGAACCATCCTAGTGGGCTTACCTGATATATTCTAATGCACTGATTTTTAGATCATGATTCTTATCTTTAGCATGCACTTCAGAGTGGTGGTGGTTACTTTTTTTTTTTAATCTTATAACTCAAATTGGTTTTGAAATTCAATCAGAGGGAAGAGATTGCTAGAAGAAAAATACGGGTTCGGGAATCTCAAACTGCTGAACACGTAGCCAAACTGCATGCTGCGGAAGCAAAGATGCAGGAGCTGAAAGCAAACATGGCAGTTCTAGGTAAAGAAGCTTCAGCTGCATTGGCTGCCGTTGAAGCACAGCAGCAGAGACTTACTTTTCAAAGGCTTGTTGCCATGGTATGATAACAGTGATTGCTAGTTATTATATAAATGTATGCCTAACTTGTGATGGTTTTAGAATTTTATTTTAAAGATTGTGCTTGTAATTATTTAGGTTGAAGGAAAAAAGACTTTCCATTCAAGAGTTGCAGCTATTCTTGGTGAAATTGAAGCTGAGGTGAGAACCAAATTTCTTGAACTTTTAAGAGTATAATAATAATAATTATTTATTTGTATTCTAGTGTGTTATTGTTCCTATCAGTTGTTTTCATTTTCTTAATATTAATTACGTTTCATCTTATTGGAACTTCTCAGATGGTCTCAGACAGACAGAAGAAAGAATCTGCTCCTCCAGTGACTATTTCTGAGAATGGCTCCGAGAAAACTATGTACTTCTTGGCTGAAGTATGCTACATATTCCTAAAGCTAATCTTTCCTATGATTATTATCGTGATGATTATCAATTTCAATACTATTATGATTATTATTATTTTTCATCAACTGTTCTTTGGTGCATCGCTTGCAGGCAACGCATCCCTTCAGTGCTGAATCAGAGAAGGAACTGAGTTTTTCAAAGGGCGATTTTGTGGTTGTGCGAAAGGTTTATGCAAAACATTTTTCATCGTAATATTTGCTTGATTAATCAAATTCTCAATGTTTGAGCGTCCATGTTTACCAAATTTCTAAATGCTTGCCTAGGTGAACCCTTCAGGGTGGTCAGAAGGAGAATGCAATGGTAGAGCAGGATGGTTTCCTTCTGCATATGTGGAGAAAAGACAAAGAATCCCCTCTAGCAATTCAGCCAGTGAAGTTTTCTAGATTCTACTCATCTTTTTGCTATTCATTCTTTATTTCCCATATTGGTTTTTGCACTATTGTTCAAATTTGGATAAGCAAAAGGGGTAGGAGAAGGATAGTGAAATTGATGGTAGTGTTACCCCAGAATGAATAGAAAGAAAAAAGGGTGTTAAGCTGTGGGGTGATACTTGACACTAGCTTTGCAGACAGTTTTTCCATATATATGTATATTTTTTACTTTTCGGCTGCAGACACAGATTTCCTTTTGTCTTCTGTATTCAAATTGATTGATTGAAAAACATGTGTCTTTGTTGATATCATTTCATTTTTGTGGTAGTACTTATTGGAAGAATGAAGATAAGATTTGAATTTTGTACAATCCCAAGGTACCCCCTATTGGTAGTTCACTGGAAAAAGAAGTCTTGTTTTATAGTAACTGAGGATCGTGATTCACAAGACAGGAATAATAAGGACTGGGCCAAGTATTACCCTAAAGCAAGATCATCTTCTTTTGATTAAGTTTTATACTTTACTTTTCAAAGGAGCTTTCTTTTTGTCTTTTGTCAAGGGTTGTGTTGTGATTCATTAATAGTTTGCTTTTATAATGGAATCTTGCTAAACCTTTTTTTTTCCTCTTTAAAATATTAAGTTGGTGATTTGATAATGAATAGTTAAGGTTATAACAAGAGGAGTGCGATTGATATTCTTCCAAGAAAAAAGACATTCCTTAAATCCTCAGTGTTTGAGATTACATTGCATTTTGAGTGATTATAGTTAAGTGGCACGGATTTATTGAAGGGGGTAAAATTGTTCTAATGCTGATGGCTTGTTTTGTTAATCTAAGATAATATACAAACTTTTTCAGAAAAACTGTTAAGTGAGAATATAAAAAGTAAAATGAAATAAGTTTATTCATAAGTTAAGGTAGTATATTGAAATTATCTCGCTTTTTTTAATCTATATATAAAATAATATTAGCTTATACAAAAATATATTTCGTTCTTCCTTTTTTCCCCCTAAGATTCCTTCAAGAGAAGTATGTTAAAAAACTTTCCAAATTTGTTCTTGAACTCAACCTCTCTTAAAGACAATATCATAAATCCAATTATGTTCTCATTTCTTAAAATTATTTCACCCCAAGCATCTACATTCCATCCAAACCATGATATTAACTGAAACTAGTAAATTTAAGATAAATTCATATAAAAATATTAATTTCGTACATATTTTAAAATTAATTTAAATTGTAATTTTTTTATTACTTTTTATTGAGTTCATAATTATGGATTTAACTTAGTAATAAAAATAAATGTTACTTATTTGTTGGTGATCGTTGAGCGTAGTCAAAGATAAAAAACTATTCACTTGGCAAAGTTAGGGAGTTTATTGACTTGACTGTTATTGGATGAGATCAAAGTCAAAGAGTTATCGATTTGATAGCTATTGGACAAGATCAAAGTCAAAGAGTTTACTAATTTGACAATTGTTGGACAAGGTCAAAGTTAAAGACCTATTGACTTGGTAGGCATTGGGCGAGACCAAAGTCAGAGAGCTCACTGACTTGATAGTCGCTAGGCTATACAAGTCTCGTTAAGCGACTTTTGTGAGAAACTAAGTATGTAAGTTCCAGTGATATTCCCGTTAAACAAACTATTTGGTTGCTAGGCAAATGTGTTTTCAGGCACTACTTTTTGAGTAAGATATTCTTGTTGAGCGAAAGTATTAGAGTTTAACTCAAATTTTTATGTCTCTTATGATATGTTTAATGTGTTTGATTTGTGAATGTTAAAATGATTATTGGTTTATAATGTTTCGATATACAGATTCTGTATTGGGAGTTATCATGTCTCTCTACAATCTCAAGTAGAGAAGGGTGAGGTATGCGGGTAGAGAAGTAGGAGGTCCTAGTCTAGAGGCTTTACCATGACCAAAGATATTATCAAATTAACCTAGTGTGTGGTAGGATGAAATTCATTGACAATGGTTATGCAGAATAGTAGAAATCACCATAAGTTCATAACTTGCCAGAATTTGATATCAACATGCATATCTGGATTATTGAGTCTAATATGAGTCTTTTGTATGTAATATGATTGTGATTATGAATGATTATATGTGATAATATCTCTATACTTGTTTTATAATTTCTCCTTTTTGCACATTAGCTTACCATTTCTTCTATGTTTGTGTATTATCTTTGTTTACAATAATCATCTTAATGGTATTAGCAAATAAAGATGTCAATCCAAGACGAAGGTGATGCAACAACATATATTTTAAGATAAATCTTGTTTTGTATAATTTTTTTTTTCACAAAACTCTAGTTTATGTTAGTGTAGTTATATGATTATCTATGCTTAGTATTTACTTTTATAAATGATTGTAATATAATAGTTAAATGTTAGTCTTATATACTTTTTCATTGTCATGTCTATAATATTTTATTTAATAATTTTATATTATTAAATGGAACGTTAGATGTCTATTTTTTTTAAAACAATTAACGTAAATTAATCGATTCTATAAAATTTCAAACTACTTTTAAGTATATCATCAATTGAATATTAGGTTATTGATGTTTATTTATACTCATATCCGTTTTCAGCTTATTTAATTGATTTGAATAACATATAACGTATTTTGAAGTTCATCATCATTTATATTTTCGACAATAAATTAATTGATTAGAATAAAATAAATCAAGTTTTTCAAAGTGTTTTTTTTAAATTGATTGGAAAACTTATAAAAACTTTCTACACTTAAATATTTTCTTTTCTAATATATATATATATACATAAACATTTTCAAATTCAGATTAAATATATTTATTTTTATCACTAAATACTTGATTTATTTTAAGTTTAAATGGAATATTAACAAGAATGTAAAAGTTTGTTCTTCCAGCATAAAAAAAAAGAGTATATACTTTTACTGACAAAATAAAGATAATATAAATTCAACTATCATTAACCATTTTATGAACTGAAATCTGATATTAGAACATGCATCTCAAAACAGTTGTTTATAAGATATTTTAAAAAATAAAATTAAAAATGTAGCTTTAAAATTAAGCAAGGTATGTAGTACTCATATTAAAAATAATATCCTTATTTATACACAACTATTGTAAACAATTATATATATATATATATATATATAATTTTGAGTTTATCGTATTTTTTAAAAATTTCTTTTTATTAAAGAAAATTGAAGGTAAGTTGAGGAATTCCTTGGACCATTTCGGGTAACTTTCTCCATCTCATGTGACTGTTTAAAGTTACTTGAAAATGTTTTCTAATTGTTTCTCTAAACCGTTCTAAATAATTCAATTTTAAGAATAAAACACATTATTTTTTATTGGAATAATAAATGTTATTATGTATAATAAAAATTTAAATTAAAAAATATAAGTTGCTTAATAACTTAGGGAACACAAAGTACATTGTTCAATATACATAACATTTCTTTTCCTGTCAGATACCTACATTAGATATGTCTTATATGATTTATTTTTTTATTTCCAACCGAAAGTAAATGATATTAAATAAAAAATATCTTAAAATGATATGTAAATAATATTAAAATATTATTAAAAAAATATTATCAAAATATAATTATCCTTTTTCAACGACATCCACTGCTTAAATTTATTTTTTATTCAAATGATCAATTAGGTTATATTAGTCAAGTAATATTCGTGTAAAATAAAAACGGTAATATATTTTGTAAATCTCTGGAAGTGACTTACGTTAAATTTTTATTTTCCTATCTAAAACAAATAATTGTTCGAAGTAATTTGTTTTATATAAGACAATAAGTTAAATATGAATTTATTTTTATATATTATATTTAGGTTTTTTTTTCTCATTTTTTATTATGTAAAAATATCTTGAAAATGCTTTTTGTAAGTTATGGTTTGTTTTCTTGTGACTAAATGATGATAGTTTGAAAATTTATTTATGCGTTGATGACTTTGTTTCATTGTTGAGATTATTTTAGGAAACTTTACATTTTCATTTGTGATTATAACTATTTATTGGTGACAGTTTTGTATTAATGTCTCCTTGTTTTGAAGTGATGCTTATCAAATTAATGAATTTTTCTTTTCATAAAGTTGAAGAAAAATTAATGTACAAATAAGTATAACTTAAAACAAAAGTTCTATCATCTAGGAAAAAGATTATGTTGGATAGATGCAAGGTATTATATAACCCATATTTTGACAATATTTTTTTGACAATATTTTAAAAATTAATCTAAAATTACTTCACAATCAATAATAATAATTATAAATACTATTATAAATCAATTACAAAATAATATGTATATAGTGTTAAAATGTTGTCAAAATTATTATCCATACCTCAGTTTCTATAACTCAATTTTTGTTTTGTGTAACTAAAATTTTATTATAAATTTGATCTTTTTATTTACCAATATTTCTTCAAATTTATTAAAAAAACATTTAATATATAATACACTAAACTCAAACAAATTCATAAATATTTATTTTATTATAATATTTTTATTGGTGACCATTTTTTTTGGACCTAATAGTATTTAAAATAAATTGATGCATTTATCCTGAACCGTATAATCCGACATAAATTTATGTAATCTATTTTTCATGCCAAATAAATTTACAATATGTCAAATTTAAGAATAATATAAAAAAAACAAAATATAATTACGGTAAAAAGCATTTGTTGTTGTTATAGTGAGCCACAACTTGTAAAAAAATAATTTATTGATTATACGATTGAAATAATGGAGGAAAAAAGTGAAGAGAGGTGAAGAACATCAATACAATAATTATTAGGAAATTTTGTCTTTTATTATACACAATTTTTTTCTAATTTTATTATACAAATAATTATAAATAAATATTTATTGAAACTAAAATAGTTATTTTTATCTTTTAAATTATTGTTTATTTTAATTTAATTATTTTTTAAAATTAAAATAATTATATTACCATTTTACCTGTTTAAATAATTTAAATTGAACTATTTTTTAAAATTAATATAATGATTTATAATAAAAATAATAATACACACATAGATGTGTTTTTACTACTAGAATATAAAATCCATTTTGTAAAACTGAAACTCATTATTTAAAAACTACTAAATATACATACGCCACCTATTATAGCAAATTTTTTATTAAACTATAAAATGAATTTTAATTATTAAAATAAAAAAATTAATAAATTATAAAATGTTTTTTTAAAAAATTAAATATAAAAATAAATAATTTTTATAATTTTATTGTAAGTAATTTTTCATTGTGTAAATAATTTTTATTATAAATAATTGTTTGAATTCAAAGAATAAAACTGGACAAAAATTGTGTACATCAAAATAAAAAATTATCCTTATTAACAATTCAAATATTATGTGTTTTAATTTCTTGAAATTATATAAATTCTTTGTGGAATTGCAATATTAAGTCATATCTTAAGAATTATGTGTCATGAATATATTATTATCATTAATTAATAATTAACATTCTTACATACAATTTATTTCTTTCACTATCCTTTAAATTCATTAGCCACAACATAACACCAAGAAAAGACTATGACACAACACAATAGGAGTAAAGGTGGGGCTTTTCATTTTCAAACCGTATACACTACCTCGGAATTCGGAAAAAGAAAGAACCTCTCTCTCTCTCTCTCTCTCTCTCACACACACACTTCTCTGTAATATAATGTCTCATCTGCCTGCACTCTCTTCTTATCTCTGCTGTATGTCCTCAGATAATAAAAACTCACTTTCCCAATCCTATGGCATTTTTCATACCCATTTCCTCAACACGTGCTTTCTGGTCCAAAGGTTACTCTTTTCCCTCTCCTGCTGCTGTTTCATGCTCTGTTCTCATAGGGTTTTAGTTTTTTTGTTTAAAGTACTTATCTTTTTTGTTTTTTCCTTTGAGTTTTAATACAAAGCTTCTTCTTTGGTTCTGAACTTGTTATGTCTCTGACTAAGCACTATCACTATGAGTTTATTACCATCATTTCTGATGTGAGTCTTCGTTTCATTTTAAATGTGCTACTATACTAGTAGTTCTCCTCTTGGGTACCTTTATGTTGTTATTTTTTGTGCTTGAGCATACAGTCTTTTGGCCAAGGATTTGATCTAGTTTATTCTTAAGAATATTTCTTTGATTAGTATAGTGATTTAACTTAAGAGACGTGCTTATATGAATGTTAGGAAAAATATTGATGAGTATGATTTATCTTTGATACTTAATGGATGGTAGGTAGATAAGAAAAAGATTGATGAGTAGTATTTATCTTTGCTACTTAATGGAAGGAAGGTAGAGAAGATAAAGATTGATCGGTATTATATATCCTTGATACTTAATGGATAGAAGGTAGTGGAAGAAACTAGTATACGACTTTGTGGTTGAATAAGATTGTGTACGGCATCCATGCTCAGTAGGTTTATATTTAGTGATTGTTTCTTTATGTTGCCTTCTGGAGAGTTCATGCACATGTGTATATTGATGGAAGATTTGTCCAAAAGACAGCGTATTATATCAGAGGTAAAAATGCTACTTTGTGTTGCAAACATATACTTCGTGGATGGATAGTGCAAGGATTTCCAGGAGTGGGGCCTACTAAAACAAATTCTTTCTTCATGAATCCAATTTTTTCCCATTTTGTTTTCTCTAATTGTTCCATTGTATATGATCAAGTCCAAGATATACGTGATTTTGGGTAGTGGGAGAAAGTTTGGAGGGGATTGCAACTGTTAAGTTTTGCCTATGTTTTTCCTTGAATGTATCCATGTATACTGATTCTGTCTCTTTTAAAATAAACATCACAAGCTTATTAGGCAATATTCTCATAGTAAATACACAATTTGACCAAGCTATTGCTTATATCTACCGTTTGTATGTTAATACTTGGAGTTGGACAAAAGAGCAAAATACCTGAATGTGCAGAAAATCTTATCCATTATCAATTGAATAGTGTATGATCAACAGAGTAACGTGTCTTGAGTTAACTAGGAGATCGGTGTAGCTAGCGTACTAGGAGATGGAAGTTCACCTGAAAGGAATTCAAGAAAGTATATTTTTTTCACTAGAAATTGAAATTAGTATTCATGAACAAAAATCGTTTATCATTCTGGTCCTTTAGGTGAAAGTTATTTCAAAAAGGGAAATAATGTGAAGAGACTTTTTTTATTGTAGCAAACACGCGCCAAGGATAGAGGATACAATGTAAAAAGTTCAAAAACTGGTAATAGTGTGATACACATATAATTGAACATGAAACCTTGTGTTGTGTGAAACAAAGCTGGATACTGATATAGAAGGTGGTTCTGGTTGAGGTGGGGTGGGATTGAAACAGAGATTGGTTATGTGAAATAGGATTGAAAAACCTTAAATACAGTTGAGACATATGGAGGGCTACACTGGGATGAAAGATCTCCCCATAAATTCTAGCAGAGATTAAAAATTTCATTTTTTTGTTGCTGCTGACTGGGATTTTATTTTTATAGGGGCCAATTCTGTATGGCTAGAATCATTTTACTTAAATTAAATTTAATCTCTGACCTTCTATTGTGATTGTATGGCCAAGATGAATTTCTCATCATGTGTGTGTGCGCTCATTTGTAAATGTTTTGTTTTCTTCGTAATGTACTGGTTTTTCCTCTTGCTTTTGATGATATTTTATCCTTCTTTTTCTTTATCATTCTTTTTTTCATTATATTAATTTATTTTTTATGTTTTGTAGGCAACAATCTGGCATTAGTTTTCTTTTCCCAGACATTACTGTTTTGATGTCCTCAACATTTTGTTTTACTTCTAAAAATTTGGCCCTACTACTTCTCATGAACTTTACAGGTTTGGAGAAATTTGTGGTGGATGGCACAAGGAATCGATCATCTTGTTTAACACATGAAATATTTTTTGTCGCTTGAAGGTATTGGAGTTATGGATTGATATGCCTGAAGTTTGGAATAGGGAATGAAGCCATTGGTCCTAGTAGTTTAATTTATATGTAATATATTATTGAATTATTTGTACATTGTTTGATGTAGTCTGGATCAATCATTTGTTGTACATCAATTTGCTATATATAGTGGCCGCTTGAACTTTCCTACTTTAAATGCTTATAGTTTTTTTCTTTTAATTTCGTTGTCTCCTTTGTTAGGTTTGCTAAGTAGAAGCACCAACTTCTGACCTCATTTTTGCCTTCACCCTTGCAGCTATATGTTTCCATACTAAGCAATTTTCCAGCATTCTCTGATATTTGTTTCTTCATCACATCATGCAAATGATCCATGAGTTGTTTCCATATTCTCTAATATCCCCAAATAATTCTTTTTGTGCATGAACATCCCACAAAGCAGATAAAAGCTTTCCATGCAACTTTCACACCAGTTGAGATTGTTGGAGTGTAGACTCGCTTGCTTAACTGGTTATCATGTGAAGTTAATTAACTTCTTGCTAGAAGAAATTATTATCATTCTTTCTACTGAAATTTCGAAAATAGTTGAACGGTGTGAAACTGCAACACCAGAAAACTTTAGAAACACACTCTTTCAACAAACGTTTTTGAACAGTTTCATCGAATGGAATTTATTGAAAATCACAAAATTATGAGGTATTATTACCCTATATTTAATGAATCTTTATTGATGTTACTGTTGTTGTAAAGCATCAATTATCATGCTTAAACTTGTAAAAACAGAATAGAACTGTTTTGTAAATCAAATTGTATGGTTGGAATACCTTTAAAATGAAGAATTCACTTCGATTTAGTAATTTTACACTGTTTAGAATAGGAAAAAACAAGCAAATAAGCAAATACAGTTATCAGTTCAACCAAGAAAAAGTAAATTAAATTGAACTCAAATTCAACCGTGTATTTGAGTGGAACATTTAAATACACAAACTAAAAGAATCAAATAATCTAAAATTACTTATCCCACACTCAAGAGAATCAAGAAAGCTTGCATTCACGAGGTCGACCTTGGGGAAATCGCTTGTAATCTTTGCAGTAGTTATAAATCATGTAATACTTTTGCACCCATCTCAGACTTCTTCTACCATAAGCATCCAAATCATGAACTTGCCAAGTATTATTATGAGTAGTGGCAACTGAGTTTGAAGGACAGGAAGATGATCCTTTGGACCACACACATGCGTTAGCATCAAAATTCATATAGTAAGCTTTGAAAGGAGCATAGGACCAATTGGTTTTCACAAGCCCTCCTCTTGTTGCCCACTGGTCTGCACACCATAGACTGGAGTACAGTCTCATGGGCTGGTTGCTAGCAAATGGAACTCCCCTGGATTCATAGTTGTTGAAGACTCTAATAGGGATGTTATCTACCAAAAAGCTAGCCAAAATGTAGAAACATCTATCAGTGGAGTAGCTATGCATTACTGTGAAACAGAGATGCTTCTATGAAATTTTCACTTTTGTTTTACTAAACATCTATAATTTTGTAAAGATAATAGATATAAATAGTAAAACATAGGATAAATGGACAATGAAAGCTTTATGTTTCTTACATGATGCGTTGAGGGTTCCATACAATTGTGTAAGTGTGGAAATGTTTTGTGGGGTCAAACCAAAGATAGAATTGCTGTTCTCTATTGCCTATACCTTGGGTGTAGATATTGGTGTGGACTATGTAGGGCTCTCCAGTGATGTTTCCCAGGAACTCAAAATCTATCTCATCATGATTTGGCCCTTCTGAAGATAACTGCGTCACCATGCATGACACATAAATTCGTAAGAAAAACAGCATCAAATCTATACAATGTGATGAAACACTTCTGCCTATGCCATGTAACATAGATATATATAATCTTTTTGTGACCAAGATTGATATGATTATTTAATGTTAGCTGGTTTAATGCAGACAAGGATTTCTCGTATGATATGCATGAACAGAATCTGAGGATTTCTCACATAATATGCAGTGACTGTGCCAGCTGAGTTACCAGAGACAAGCTTAATCTGCATGTCTATTCTTCCATACAGATATTCTGCCTTGGATCGGAAGCCAGAGCCAGACAAGTGGTCTAGAGAAAGCATGAGAAAGTTGCTACCTAGTATCTTCAGACCATCTTGTTCACCCCAAGTGATGGCAATGTCTTGATAGAAATTACCCTCAGCAATGACTCCAAAGAGAGACATCAAGTGATAGGCCAGCAATGGAGCTGAAACTCTCAGATATGTCTCACGTATTGCCATATTTGGTTGAAAATCTTCTCATTTGAAGTGTGAGAAGATAGTCTCTTTATATGGAGTTTTATAAGTGATAGAGACAAAATGATCTTTTGGTGCACTAGGACATTTCATTAACTGGTGAAGGCAATAAGCTGGAAATTGGATGAATTTAGCTAATCATTAAGCTGGAAATTGGATGAAGAGTGCAATTGCACCAAACACACATGCTTAACTTGCTATGTCATGGCATTGATTCTGGGTTGCCTTTTCTTTAAAGAGCAAATATGTATATTGAGGTATAAAGGAGGTATTGACTATAGGTGGGTGGATTGAGAACTTGGCAAAGTAACTCAAAATAAGGTTACACGTGCACATTTGCATGTGATTTTTTCCTTGTAACTGATACAAGTCAAGCAATCTATTCGATTCCAAATCACCATCTTCATATCATCCAGAGTAGTATAAGTGTAAGAGCTTAATTCTTATTATAATTTAATCAACATTTTATTTGAAAAAAAAATAGTTAAATTAGTCACATTTGAGTTCTTTTTAAGCTATGTAATCAAAATATTAAGAAAAAAAAATCATTTTAAAATTAGAACAAAATAGATAATCTTTACTTTCCCGTTCATATTTTTTTTATCTCCAAAATTTATATTAATTGAGTTTCGTGTCCATGAGAAATTTGAATATTTTCAATTAAATCCTTACTAAATTTTCTTGATTTATTAATATTTGTATATTGTTCGATTGAGTCAATGTAATTTAATTTATCTGTTAATTGTGTAAGATGATTGTTATCTTGTTTCATCATCGTGTTTACTTATCTCTACATATTAAGAAATATAAGGTTTTCTGGTGAATATAAATATAATGTAAATGACAAATAACTTTTATTAAAACATGTAAAATAATGAGATCATCATGTTTTCCAATTATTTTTACATCATCACTTACGTCAAGGAACTATTTCTATTATCACAATTGATAAGACTATTGTTATCTAAGACATTGAAATGGTAACAATAAAAATCACTTATTCTTAACACAAGAAGACAAGTAAAATAAATAATAAAATTACAATTCGTAAAAAAATAATTAAACAATAAAAAGTGAACTAAAAAATATAAAAATTTTAAGTAGTAATAGAAAGAAACAAAAATTCAATAGAAATTTTAAAGATACTCAAATCTATAATAAACTTAAAACTTAGTTAAATCAAATTTATATAAATAAAACAAGTCTTATCCCTCCGGACTTGACTTGTATATAATAAAATGACTTATATCAATATTGACTTCATCGTACTAGCTCCTTAAATCTGAATTAAGTGATTAATTTCTATTACCTTTTATTCAATTAAACTTACTCTACTTTAAAATTAAGTAAACTTATTCTCATTTCCATTATTATCTTTTATTCAAGTTTTCCAAACCCCAAAACTCTCCTTTTATATTAAAAATCTTCACAAATAAACTGTGAAAAGAAAAAGACAACTTTCTCATAATATTCTCTCATGAAAAATGAAAAGTAACATATATATTAGATAAACTTAATGACTCGCGCGTCTAATTATTCTTGTAAACTTCATATAACTCTTGATCTAAAAATAAATTATTCGCCCTTTGTTTCCTTTCCCTTCCAAAACTCTACTACCAAAAAGGAAAACAAAAGCTTACTTAATCAGTTCATTAGGGATCCACTTAACAAGATTGTCCCACACCACATCACACACAAAAAAAGACAGCAGTTAAGAAACAATGCTTTTCCCAGGGAAAATGCCTAGAAATTTCCAAGCACAAAATTTAAACAAGACATGCAATGATTATAGATGTGATTATAGATATGCAGATCAATCTACCGCATTATGAATTAAATAAATTGCATCTGATACATACTCTTCTATCTCTTCGTTCGACTAGTTTCTATGGTACAGCACGCCCTCGTATGATACAAATATGGTGAAAACACAACACAAAACTTCACCATTCTTAAATAATTCACATATTAACCCATGAACCTCATCGAGGGTTGTATAGCTGCTGGGAGCATAACTTAATGGGAAACTATGATGGCAAACAAAGATACATGGTATGTTGAGAGCCCCTCTTTGCTATCATCATTTTATATCTTATTTGATGAATGCCATAAATTAACCTTCGTCCTCAATTATTCTTGTCACAACGCCAACAGCAATTGTTCTTCCCATGGATCTTAGGGACACCCTTCCAAGAGCTTTACAACTAGAGAACTCTACCACACAGACAGACTCATTCAAAACCACCTAAAAATCAGATATAATAAAAGTCATTCCAAGTTTTGCAAATCCCAGGAATCATAGATTTAAACAAAAGTGAAAATCATTGAAACAGAGTTTTGAATTGATTTTTCACCTCAATTACTGCACTTTGCTTTGCAGTGAGACATCTAGGCGACTTTTTGGTCACCTTACCAGTCTTGGGATCAAGTACTGACAATATTTTTGAAACTCTAGCAGGTTCCTTCGCATGGTGTATATGAAACTCCAACTGCAGATATTCAAGAAGAAAATTGAATTTTTTTTCTCCAAGAATAAAGTGGAAAATAAAGTGAATGTCGGTTGCATAGAACAAACCTGTGTGCCCACCAATATTGGACTTGCACCATCCAACACTAGCACTTTCAACTCCAAATGCTTAGCAGCTGCAACGGGAAAGTCAGGATGGCATAGTACATCTCCTGCCATCACCTGATTTCCATCGACACCTTGCAATGTTACAGCTACATTATCTCCAGCTCTTGCAACAGTGCAGGCATTAGAGTCACGCTCCAATGAGCGTACTGTTCCCACTACGGCTGAAGGCATAACTAAGACCTGCAATTTTATAAAAAAATTAGTTATAGGGGAAACAGATTCATGTCACGTAATAAAAGCTAAGAAAAAAAGTTATGCCCTTTGAGACATTATTTTCTCAATTTTCATGCTACACCATTTTCTAAACATCCTTTGTAGCCTAACATTGTCTAACCAAATAGCCAGGGGGTAAATGACACGTTTATAAATAACTCTAAAATAAGTCCACTAAGTAAACAGTTGTTTCATAATAAATAGTAATACTTCAAGAGTTTTGAGTTTAATTTATATATACTGTAAACATAAAATATTTCTAATCAAACATTCAACAAAAATCTACCATATACCCTCGATATAAATTTGTAGGATACTAATCTAGTAAATGATAAAATCTAAGATGAAGTTTGTACCAAAATGTAAATTCAATTACAAAGTTTTGGTCCTTGGATTTTTACTGAGTCCTTTTTCAACATATTTATTTTATTCTCTACCAATTACATACAATAAAAACACTGAGAATGAAATATTTATCCGATATTAATATGCCCGGCAGGAACTCAGTTTCAGATCAGTAAATAATTTAATTTGGAGTGTTCCAAATTTAAATTTATAATTTGATAACACATCAATAGCTATAACATTTCCCAATCGGTACCTTAGATCCACTCCGAAGAGCTCCTGCTTCCAGTTTACCACAAGCAGATACCTGTCCAAGCGTAGTTGATTTGATGACATCACATACTGGCATTAGTAGAGGTTTTGAAAATTCTCTAGTAGGAGCTTGGAGAGAGTCAATCGCATCTAACAGATAAGGTCCACCATACCTGTTCACAAGGAACACAATCACAATTCTAATAGCATTATAAATTGCGTACAATTCTCAACAAAAATGAAATTGACATGCTAAAATGCAATCAGGCCAAAAGCAAATGTAGATTTCCAATATATAAACACCGATTATACGGTAGCATAAAAGATGCTAAGCTATCAATGTTTTTATTTTAATCAACTAGCACCCTTCTTAACAGTATAGGGCTATGGGATCTATCCCATTGCACATATTATCTATTTAACAGAAGTTTACATAAAAACAAATAAACCCATCCCTTCCATAGTTATTTATTGCCTGTCATGAACAGTAAAAATCAGACTGAGTATAAAAGATATACCAGTTTTTGAAACGAGGGTCAGAAGGGGATGCCACCAAATTTTGATTTTCCATAGCACTCATAGGAATCCAAGATAGAGAAGAATCTTTGAAGCCACATGAGTGCAGAAAAGCTCCCAGATGCTGCCTTATAAAATCAAATCGATCCTGGGTGTATGCAACAGTATCCATCTTATTTACAGCAACTATGATCCGATCAACACCAAAACTTCTGATAAGTTGTGCATGTTCCCTTGTTTGCCCTTTGTTGCCATCCATACCAGCTTCAAATGAACCAAGTGAGGCATCTATAACAAGGATTGCAGCATCTGCTTGTGTTGCCCCAGAAATCATGTTTGGGACAAAATCTTTATGGCCAGGAGAGTCGAGCAAAACAACATGATATTTCTTGGTGTCAAAATAAGCAACAGCAACGGTCATAGTTATTCCCCTTTCTCTTTCTTCAGAGCTTTCATCGAGTGCCCAAGCATAAGCAAAAGATCCCTTGCCCTGATTAACAAAAACAAGGAGCAGAAATTGGCACGAGTTCATACAAAATCAGGCATTAAAAGTACAAAAAAAGACAGAGACAGTGAAAATACCTGTAACTTGGCCTCCTTTTCGTACTTGTGCATCTCTTTCTGGGAAATCCGTCCCAATAGGTGCAGTAACCTACCAGATAGGGTTGATTTTCCAGAATCAACATGGCCAACCTACAGTAGACAGACTAAAAAATGTTAGACTTTTATTCCTAGAACTATTTTCTGGAGCATATAAAAGAATTGCTGCCATTCACATACAATTGCAAGATTCAGCTGAGTCAATGTATCTTCAGCTTGTTGAGGTAGCATCCATTTTTCTGGTTTATAAGAAACACGTGAATGAGGTTTCTTAGCATTAGCATTGTCTGAATTTCCAGATCTTACATCAGCAGTCATGTTGTTGAAATTGCTGGAAATACTTTCCGGTTTTCCATCTTTGATAGAAGGGAAACTATTCTTATCACTTTCCTTGACTTTTGACCGTGCAGACAAACTACCAGACTTCTCTTTGCTCAATTGAATATCAATTGTACCACTTTTCAAAGAGTTTATTTTATTAATATTTTCAGCTTTGTCTTTTGGCAGAGATTCTGACAAGCTGTTTGAAGGTTTACCACTTGCTTGCAGACCAGTTGCAACATTTTTTGAAAGCTTGCTCTGGGCTGAACTATCCTTCCTGCTCTTTTGCGTTAAGGAAGATAAGTTGTCTGAACTTTCAGCATTTGATTGAACAGAAAGTTCATTTATCTCTCTGATGCTTGATGAAAGTTTCGAACTTTTTTTGTTTGTAACATTGTCTGAAAGAATTATATAAATAAGATAGATTAATATTTATATACATTAACTAGAATGTGAAGACAATAAATATATTCAATTTTTCATAGAAATATTTCTCCATCTCTTGGTAAAAGCTACATTGATAAAGATACTTACTGCTTGAAGAGAGATGGCAAAAAACTGTTATTGAACATACAATAATTTTTGGACTTGTCATGTTTTCATTTCTTTTTTATTACTCGGCCCAAATATTAAATGAAAAAAATTTATAAAAAAAGAATAACATTTACTTCCAAAAGAAGTGGTGAAAAAAATATGATGAGAAGAATTCCCAATTTATTTGACCTTGTTCACAAATTGATAATATCATATACACTACAATAAAAAAATACAAACTAAATAAGGCTTAAATCTGGAAACAATCTATATAAATCCCTCCACCTAAATATCTTTATTTCAGGGGTTTCAATCTGATTCTCCTAATATTAAGTCATTTACGCTGCAACACCACCCCTTCAAGATCATTAATATGTCTTCTAAACCCTGTTAAATAATCAACTAATTCATGTTCTGAAATCTGATTGCAACATAGAACGTACACACCAACCCTTCATTTTTTATTTTATAGTTTTGACGATCAACTTGTCACAATAGAGCTTTGCAAGACCTTCCAATTTGACTTAAACTACCTATAATCATTTCAGCAAGAGCATTCAACATAATCCTTAAGCAATATTGCCTTGAACTCTAGTTCTGCTCATAATCTTGCCACCACCATATAACTTCGAAGATACGATACCCCATACATGAGACATCACCATTGGCATTAAGCACAAGGGTATTATTCTTTTCAAACATAATTCCTTTCCCAAGTATCAAACTTATAACAACCTCCAAGAAGTAGAAGAAATCTTTTCAAGAGTGATTCAAGGACACGACTTTGATAGGAAACAATTGAAAAGCTAAAGCCTAAACTACTCCCTCCACTACATCTTCAGACTTGAGCTCAAAAAGTTATTAAGAAATGTAAGAATTTTGTATTCCTTTCTAATAATATTTCATTTTCTTTTAAAAATGTAAAATATATATATATATATGAAAAATATAAAAGTGAACTGCAAAAAATTGATATGCTTGTGTTTTAAGTTCAAAAAAGCAGCTATTATATCTATCAACATATAAACTCTTCCTCCAACTTGAGCTTTACAGGCAAATTAGGTTTGTTAGGGGGAATGGTACCTTTCAACCCCACTTTGGAAGAATGTAGACCAGTAAAAATGACATCATCAGGGGATGGAACGTCAAACTTGAAAGGATCTGTATATGAAAAAAAGTGTGGTTTTATAACTAGTATTTAAAAAAAATGAATTAAGTAATTTGATCTGGTGCAAGGAGTTGCAATCCACAAAAACTAAATCATGACATGTTTTAATTCAAACTATGAACCTTAATCGATTACATTTTTCCTAATTATTATAGTATGACATTCAAATCTCAAATTTAGAAGAAACTGTTTTTACTTATCAAATGCACATCCTGAATCAAAACTGGTTAACACCTATGTTTAGGTGTGGATGACTCTGAGTACTAAAATCTTTATGAATTTCATGAAATTCTCCCCGGACATTCTCAAGCTTGTAGAAGATACTGCCATCTGTCAGGAAACCATCACCCAGCTTTGGAAATAATATAACATCTTTGGGAATCTGTTGTGGTAATGATTGAAAAAGAGACCTGGCCAACTTGGATGCTCCAGGAATTTTGTGTGTGTCTTCAGCTGCACCAAAGACATTGTTCAATATAGGTATGTATATGTGGTCATTTTTGTAGCCCTAAAGCTAAGGGCCAGATACATGTTCTCATATTGTTTGACTCTCATCCCTTCCATTGTCCCCTTATTGGTTCAGCTCCCCACTAACAAAATTCTAACTAACAATTGCCGATAAAAAAAATGGTTCAGTTTATGCATCTTTGGACAATTTGCGTGTAGAGGAATGCCGACATCCTTGCTTATAAAGCTTTATCAGGATAATAGAATTGTGCACATGGCAACTTTGGTTATAAAGTTGTATTGAGATGATAGAACTGTGCATCTCACATGGCCATTTTAAGGCAGTTTTCTATTCTACCAAACAGAGAGAAAAAAAAGCATGCTTCATTCTTAATTTGATTCCCTCCCACATCTAATCATACCCTGTGAGAAGGACACCAATCTTGTTTAACGCAGTCTATTTTTTCTCATCTAATAGCATGCCTTGCCTTGTAAGTAGTAAACAAACCAGAATTTAGTTTTTATCCCAGCTTAACTTTCAAGGTATAGAAGATGGAAATAAAATATCCCACAGATGTATATAATTTCACATATCGACTAACTGTTGATATTAATAAGCTATAATAATTATACACTTAACATTCCAAGATATTTTATGTACTATCTTCCCATATCAAAACAGAAAAACAAAAGCATCTTAGACTATGAATAAGGTAACTCCACCCCCTCACCCATACCCTGTGCCGCAAATAGAAGGAGGCAGAGAGATTAATTTAAATTTTAGACCATGTAAAAGGAATGCCCTTGTCAAACAAAATACAAATTAAAATCCCCAGAGCAATAAACTAAAATATTCTTCATTAACGGAATTACCTATTTTGCTACTGTCGGAAGTTCCAATGTTAGGCAAGGGTCTTCGTACAACACCACAAATATCACAAAATGCCATACTCTCGTCATTGTCATAAGTGCAAATGGAGCATTGCCAAAGACCTGGCCTGATGGTCTCTTGCTTTGTATCAGGTCCTCCTGTTACAGCAGAAAAATTTAGGAGGTATATACAATATAAGTAAACAAATTAACTTAGCAAATAACAACATTCCCCAAACACCAATGTAGAAAAAATACTTTCTTAATCTATTTCTTTGTCAATTTTTTGGTTATATAGAAAAATGACACGGTAATGCTTAAATAGTTTTTTTTCACAAAGTACGCTGACAACCAACTTAACTCCTTTCCAACCGCTAATAAACTTTTATTTTGATAATAATGACTAATTGCACGTGTATTATTGAATTTCCAATTCAAAAGAATATGCTTTTCATCTCATTTATAGCTTATCACAATCGATATCCCATCCTTCAGAGTTCTTTCCCTTCTATTTTTATTGAAGAAATACAGGTTGAAGTATGTAATTAGCTTAACATTCACATCGAACAGTTCAAGGAACTGCACTTTCCAAGCCAAAAACACCAGTTCTCTTACAATGGCAGCTTGCCAAATTTCTTCAACCAACTAACTAACAAATGTAACTACAAATAAAAACCTAACTTCACTCAAATAATACCTTATTCTCAATGGAAGAACTACAAGGTACCCAACAAAAAACAATAACTGAAAACAACAATGACAACAACAAACTAAGCCCGGCAAGTGACTGAAAACAAGTTACCAACTAATAACTGCAATCAACTGACTTGCAAGAATTTGAAGTGCCCTCAATAAACGAAAAAAAAAATACTGATGAAAGCAGCCGCAAAACATAAGCAAATCTGCGAGCATCACTATGGACAAGAAAAAAAAAAGTTTTAAATTAACTAACCACGGCCTTCTGCATCGACATCATCGTAATCATAGTCGTCATAATCATCATCGTAGTAATAGTCGTCGTCCAAATCGAGTCCATAACTGACTTTGCGAGGCATGGCGACACTCAGCACAAAAAGTGCAGCAGATCAATTAGAAAATCGGCGAAACAGAAAATGAAACTATCCTCGATTCGATTCGAATATGTCCAAACAGGAACGGGTTTTTGGCACCATAAAAGCTAGCCGTTCCAAAGAACAAGATACACTGCGTCAAGTGCTACAACAGCATCTTGTAGAGCAAGAAGACGAAGGAAACTGCAAAAGCTATGCGCAGAAAAAGGAGAATGTGAGCTAAATTGAGTGGAAGAATGTAGATGAATGAATTGGTTTGAAAAACGAATTGGAATTCAGAAAACCCTACCTTACAGGAACACAAATGGGAGTGAAGAGGTGAATGCGTGTGGATCGAACCAACCGCGCAAGGGATCGATTGGGTTCCTTACTTCATCAAATTCGTCTATCTCTCAATTTCTTCGTGTTTGGCCTTTCACTTTTCACTCATTATTATAGGATTGGTTTGATAAATTATGTTAAATCTGACAAGATATATGATAATGAGTAATTTGGTTGAATATGATAAAATATAGAAAGATATTATTATTAATAATATTGTTAAATATGACAAGAAATAGATAAATTTCACTATGAAAATACAAAATTATTTAATCTTAATATAATATCTTATTTTCATCTTCTCTTATATTACATTATTTTGTTAATTTTTTTATATGATATTATTTTTGTTGATATATTTTTTGATATTATTAACCTTTAATTATATAATAAATTTAAATATTTTTAATAAAAAATTATCAAAAATATTTTTTAATAAGTATTGAAAATATATTTTTGTCTCAGTGTTTTGTTTACATTTTTTTATCTTTAAGAACAATTAGTTCCTTTTTCTTTCAATTTCTTTTCAACTCACTCGTTAACTTGTTTATTTGGAAAACATAAAAGATATTATACACACTTCTTGAATGAAAATCTTTGTAAGAATTTTAATTATTTTTAATAAGAAAATGTCAGGATTAGAAAATATTATTTAATAGATTGGCTTTTCGTTTCTCAATATTCTTCGTTTTTAAAATGAGTTGTTTAATTTAAGGCGTTAACGCTATTGGTTGTTGTTTTGATAGTGCTAGTTTAATATTTATGTTATGCTTAAATAAATAAATAAATAAATATAATATTGTGATATTCAATATAGATTTATATGTAATTAGTATTTATATAATATAAGTAACAGATATTGAATTTCAAATACTTTATCAAATAAAATATTCTGAATTGAATAATTATCATTAAAAAATAGTATTACGAGTGTTTGCTTTTTTTTTTAAGATGATAACAAATAATAAAATTATTATTATCATTGTAATTATAAAATGAATATAAATATTTGTTACAATTTTATTAAAAAAAGGTTGTTTAAAGGGTAAAATTGACAAAATATTTTTTTAATTTGAAAAAAAACAAATATTTAAAGAAAAAAATGAAAACAAAAGTGTACACTAAAATAGAGAATCCCTTTATATAATAAAAGATAGATAATATAGATATAAATACTTAAATATTAATTACAGTTTAAAAATATTGTATATTATATAGTATGGTAGTCCGGTTAACAATGGACCAAGTGATCAATAACCCTTTCGATCTTATGAAAGACGATCATTATACAATATGATCGTCCGATTGGTCGGACTATAGACAAAATTAACAAGAATAATTACATCAACCCTAAGTCAAATTATTATTGTTTAGGTCGCAATTAAGTCAGCAATAATCAAAAGTTGATCCCAAAATCTATAATTAGAAGTTTGATATCCAGTAGTTGGTTACTTTTATTATGCATTTATTGCTACAACACTTGGACAAACATTGACTTTGGCATAAGAGGATTTTCTGCAAGTAGCACCCGATTCGGCCGAACGACAAAAGTAGAGGACTGAAGTCAAAACATTATCCTAAGCTTGGAACTTAGAGACAATTCGTGAAAGACGACTTAACATTGACTCCATAAACCGAAAATTTTTTGGGCCCACCGTGGGGCCCAAGGACGAAAGAAGAAATCCAATGGTGACCACAAGAAACATGGGAGACCAACAAGATCCAATGAAGCTGATCATAGAAATGCAAAGAAGGCATGAGACCGAGGGTCGAGCATGCTGTCGGTCAACAGGACCAGTGGACCCAACACTCGATGCCGCTCATTCCCACGCCCTCAAAGGAAAACAATTAGGTTGAAGGACCGAGCAGGACTAGTTGTTGTCTTCCACATTCTGCTTAGAGTAAGTGAGGCATGTCTTGGGACCAATCGTGTTCGTCTTACATGTGTAATGATTGAGAAATGCAAAACCTTAACGTCTTTTCTCGTTGTGGTGATGGGTTGAAGAGTTTAGGTGTAACACTTATTTACTATTGTGGAAAGAAATTAGCCTTAATAATTGCTAAAATTAGGAGGAAATAATTTTGGATTTGTCTGAAGTACAGGATAAAATCCATGGAAGCTATACTTTTTTTATAAAAAAAAAAACAAAAACCATTATTGGTAATATTATTGAAGGTTGTGTTATTGTTGTTGTTTTGAATAGAGTGGAAGTGAATAATTTGTTGGGTAAAATTATCATATGCAATGAAGATGAGATCAAAGAAAGGGATGATACCACTGTGAAGATTGAAGAAAGGGATAGGAGTGTTGTCATTGAAGAAAGGGACGATGAAAGGAGGAAGGAGATATGTAATTTGGATAAATTTGATAAGATTTTTGAAAAATGGATTAAATTGTGGATAAAGATTGTTTTTGGTGTTTGTAATATTTTCAGTGTCGATGAGAAATCCATGATCTATTGTAAAAGTTATATGGGTTGTAATTAGTTAAGTTTATTGGTTGTAGATAGTATCAAATCTAATATGTATGTTAACGAATGTAGTATTTTATTCTACAATATTAATGTGGTAGTATTATTTTATGTAATGTTTTAAAATGAATGGAAAAACTTTAAACCATAAAAGAAGTTAGTATATAAAAAGAAGCAATATTGATACACAATTTCCTTTTTATCATATATAGTAAAGCACCAAAATCCTGCTATATAAAAAGAAGTAACATTGGAACACTTGCTTTAGTGACATTCATAAATAAAATTTTATACTTTTACATCACAAAAAGACGTGATCCACCACTTCATAACAATATTATGATATGTCTTAAAAATAAATAAAAAAATAAAATAATAGTTATAAGCCCTCGAAGTTTCAAACAATTGTTACAAAAAGTACATGATGAAAATACATGATAAAACAGGACTTGCACTTTCAAAACATATATCATTTGACACTTATTTTCTAAATTTGTGCTCTCATAACATTCAATTATGCCTTATGTTTGGTCTGGCTGATGGCTTATGTGCGGGAAGAATTAGTGTTGTTAAAATGAAATTCCAAAAGGGACTCTATTTATTTCATTCCAAAGAAAAAAGAACTAGCTCCAAAGCTCCGAGGTACCCACTCTATAATATGGCTTGGATTAAACTAAAGACTAAAACTTTCCCTGTACAATTCAGGAAGTAAGAATTTATAGGTAGGTGACTAAATCTAAATAAAATCATATTACAATATAAAGTCGTGAAAAAACATAGAAGAAAATAAAACAACTCATTAAAATTTAGATTGAAATGGATTAAAAAAACAACAAACCCCTTAATTACCTATTATCACGATAAGCCCCCAAAGTGTTGTAACACTTAAAAATAAGGTTTAATAGTCAATTTTGTCTTCAGTGGCTAATGTCAATTCAATCTCTTTTTTTAAAAATGTTTGGAATATATTTACAGTTATTAAAATTTGTGTCAAATTTGTCCCTTTTGTTAAGTATAACCAAACGAAGTTAATTCGTTGATAATCTGAATCAGTTATTGGCAACGTCGCAATATATTGTTTTGTGTGTGCTGACGTGTTGCTTACTTACAAAAGATATGGTGTTTTATTAAGATAGGGTTTTTTAATTTGGGAAAAAATTGATTTAAGGCATAGATAGATTTAAAGCAACACTAAATCAAAAACTTTAAAGCATGACAAAATAAGTGTGAGAAGAAGTGCATTTATAGATTTTGACCACATAAGATTATTGTAATCACATGATGTAAGTGTCCCCTGGACTGACAAAGATCAAGGTAAGTTAGATTTAGTCCTCAGTGTCACCTGGACTATCAAAGATGAGTACATGTAACATGAGTATACATCACAACAAAGAAGCACATCCCTGCCATTGAAATTCAGATTATAATCATCCAAATACATATCAGAGCTTATAAAATACCCAATTCAATATTAAGTTCAAAATACATGTCAATGTTTACAAAGAAGCCAATATTGGGTTGTACCATACTTAAGCTAAAGTTTTCAATACTGTGACTAAGGTGTTCGAAATACATGTGAATGTTCTAAATAACTTCTAAATTCCTGTTGTAAATGGTTGTGTTTGTTCAAATCCGCATTGAGTAAGCTGACTTGGTCCTATAGTTGGTTGGGTTTCAGGTTACTAACTTGGTCCTATAATTGGCTGGGTTTCAGGTTGCTGACTTGGTCCTGTAGTTGGCTAGGTTTCAGGTTACTGAATCGGTGTTGTAGTTGGCTAGGTTTCAAGTTGTTGACTTGATTGAGATTGGTTTGTTGGAGGACCTTATGGGCAAGTATTTCTTTTATGACCAAGTTGTCTGCATATGGAACATCTCTTACGAGTTCCATTTTGCTTTAGTTGTGTGTCATCCTTCTTTAGCTCCCAAGCCTCTAGCTTTCTCTTCTTTTTTGGTCTACCTGGTAACACCCTTTTAGGTGGAGGCAAAACATCAGGCTGAGAAGTCGTTTCCCATAGGTGATGACCGTTGACAGGGTATATCATTGGAATGTATGTTTCTTGGTATGTTGACCTTCTAAACCAATTTGGGACGTAGTCTTCTCCATTGATATACAAAAAATTCATGGCAGCTAGTGCATGACAACATGAGATTCCTGTTAAAGTCCACTTTTTACAATTGCATTCCACTTTATCTATGTCAATCACATATTTCTCATAAATCATTGAAGTGTGTCTAACCTCAACAAAATTTTGTCCCGACCAACTGCAATGATAAGCAATTTAAATAAGTATTTAAAGTAATAAATTTAAAACATCATAATGAAGTCCAGATTCTAATGTAGTGATGTGCACATACCTAGGTATCCAAAATTTAGTCATATGCAATTCCTTTTCAAATCTTTTTTTAATCTTTGGACAAAGTCAACCTTCAAATGTAGTTATTTTCTGTCTATTTGTTGTCCACCTCTTCATGAGGTAGATATGAATTTCTTGCATCATTGTGATGATGGGCTTACCTTTTGCATGTAATATGACACTATTAAAAACTTCAGACATATTATTGACTAAGGTGTCACAAAAAACTTTACCCGTAAACCTTGAACGTGACCAAAATATAATTAAACAAATAACAAGTGAAATATATCAGCTAGGAAAACAAACAAAAGTAAATATGAAGAATGGATTTAAATATATGTTACAGGTTGACATACCTTGGTGGAATTGCTAACAAGTATTTAAACGTATCTGGATTGACATCTTTAATTTCTCTCATCACTGCCTTCCATTCTGGGGAGTGTGTTGATGATGTTGCATTCCATAATAGATGTTTTAGAATTTGATGATCAGCTAAATTCATCCAATTTCCAGTTTATTGCCTTCACCAGTTAATGAAATGTCCTAGTGCACCAAAAGATCATTTTGTCTCTATCACTTATAAAAACTCCATATAAAGAGACTATCTTCTCACACTTCAAATGAGAAGATTTTCAACCAAATATGGCAATACGTGAGACATATCTGAGAGTTTCAGCTCCATTGCTGGCCTATCACTTGATGTGTCTCTTTGGAGTCATTGCTGAGGGTAATTTCTATCAAGACATTGCCATCACTTGGGGTGAACAAGATGGTCTGAAGATACTAGGTAGCAACTTTCTCATGCTTTCTCTAGACCACTTGTCTGGCTCTGGCTTCCGATCCAAGGCAGAATATCTGTATGGAAGAATAGACTTGCAGATTAAGCTTGTCTTACATTGTTGTTGAAACTGGAATAAAATGGACTTAATCTGTTAAATAAAGAGGTTAACTGATTAAATCATTTCTGAATGGGCTTTTCATTCTTTTCAAATGGGCTTCCCTCCACACTTAATATGTTATATTGTTCATACATCTCTTTCGAAATCATCAAAACCTCTCATCTAATCTCTCAAATCTCTGAGCTTCCACTCAATGGCTTCATCATCTCAATATAAGCGTATAAAGAAAGTTGCAAGAAGGTCCCGCGCACCCACTCTGGAAGGGTGGATCAGTGACTATGAGGAGCAAACAAACTTCGTCAATCTCTGGAGGACCAGAAAGATCATCCCCCACAAATACATAAGCACCAGCTTCTTCAGAAGAGAAGGATTCAGCTTCCAAAATTGGCTGAAAAATCAGGGGCTGAACACCTTCGTAGAGCTCACAGGAGAGTGGTATCCCGATTTGGTAAGGGTGTTCTATTCGAATCTGAAAATAAGCGATGGCACCCTCTGTTCAAGGGTCAAAGGTATTGACATTAAACTGACTGAAGAAGTATGGGAATCCATTGCTGGATTCAGGGCAGGAGGAGAAAAGACTCATCTGGGCATTGAGGGTCTAAATAAGTTTTCTGTGTATCAAGACTGCCTGAGGGATCCAAACCAACCAAGAGACTGCTCTTTCTATAAAACAGGTGGAATGAAGAGAGATGACCGTCTCTGTGCTTTCGTGATTTCTTGGATTTTGCTTCCAAGAGGGAGCAATCACGCTCAGCTGACAACAGAGGACATTTGCATCATCTACGCCCTCAAGAGCAACATTCAAACTGACTGGGCAGCTGCTATCTCAGAAAACATGATTAAAGTAACCAGATTGGATGCTGCCAGTCTGCCTTATGCTGTATTCATCTCCAAGGTCCTTCAACATTATAATGTTGATCTTGCTGAAGAGGCTACTGAATCCTCTGGGAAGAGAAGCTTAGTGGACAAAAATGCGTTGCATCAAATGGGATTAAGGCATAATGAAGATGGCTGGGTTTTCAAAGATGAAAACCAGAATGAGGAAGAGATGGCTGGAAACGCTGGAACATCATCCTCTGTCTTCAGACCAAAATCTGAATTTGAGAAGTTCATGGTTAGGCAGATGCATTCCTTGTCTACTCTCTGCCAATCCCGGTTTGACAAGATTGATAAAGATATTGCTGCAATCCAAGAGAAGTTGGAGATTTAGAGTTTAGGTGATGATGATGATGAAGATGATAGCGAAGGAGATGTTGGAAATGATGAAGAGGAAGAGGATGAAGAGGATGAGAGTGATGACAATGTACTTCTTAGGGATATGATCTAGTTTAATTCTGTGTTGAGAAGGGTTGTGATTTTGACCATAAGATCATTCCTTTTGAACAATATTTGTTTCTGTTGTGGTGCTGTTTGAATGAACATTTGGTTTGAAATATCATGTCTTGTGAACAATCTTTCTTGTTTGATCATTGAATATAATATGGTGGATTAAGATTTATCTACAAATGGATTAAATATGTGATTGAATGAACACTGATCTTGCACTGGACAATGGAATCTGAAACTGCATTCATAACATCATTTACAAATCATGCATTTTGATATACAATTGGTGCAAATATCATGTTGATTATGATACTAACATGTTGCAATATTGAAAAAGTTGTTTTTACAGGTGATGAAGTGATCAAAACAGGTTTTGAGATCATATATACTGCTAAATACTATTTCTGGGAAATTTAACAGATTAAATAACTTATGTAATCTGTTAAATAATTCAAACTGCAGTTTTTATAGTCTGTTATATTATTTAATATAATCGGTTATGTTGTGAAAACTATACATGCTTCTAACTGTTTTTCTGAATTGTTAAACAAGCTTTAAATGCTGTTATATACATGTTTAGCTTAAGATACACATATAGGTTGCATAAAGCTCAAATTTAATTGGAAAACTATCATACTTTGTGAAATATGCATCTCTATGGACTTTATTACTCTGATACAGATTTGATTACTCTGATGCAGATTTGATAACATTTGAATCATATTTTCTGTTACACAATATCTGTTATTTAAGAATGGTGAAGTTTTGTGTTGTGTTTTCACCATATTTGTATCAAACGAGGGCGTGCTGTACCATAGAAACTAGTCGAACGAAGAGATAGAAGAGTATGTATCAGATGCAATTTATTTAATTCATAATGCGTAGATTGATCTGCATATCTATAATTACATCTGTAATCATTGCATGTCTTGTTTAAATTTTGGAAAATGATACTTGAACAACAAATTTTGACAATATTTAGACATGGGACACGTGTCCAAATTTCAGTGATACACATGAAAAATGAATTTTTAAAATGAAAATGATGTGGCAATGAGAAAGGGGGCAGATTTTGAGATTCAGATCTATTTTGTCACTTTCAGATTTGCAATCCGAGAAACATTTGAGAGAGAAAAGCTAAAACGAAAACTAGAGAGAGAAAATCATTTTCCTTCCACCCAGCCACCACTGCCACCAGAGTGTCGCCATATCTAAACGGTGTTGTCTTCCCTCCACCTAGTCACTCATTGCTGCCGTAGTGCCGCTTGAGTTCCGCCACAGTGTCGTCGTTCGTGCGAAACCTAGAAGTTCTCGTCTTACCTCCACCCAGCCACCCATTGACGCCGAAGTGCCGCCGTAGTGCCGTCGTGCGTACGCGAAAACTGTGCTTCCTCCCACCAACCCATTGTCGTCGGAGTTTCACGGGAGTGCCGTCAGAGTACCTTTATAAAAGGTTCTTTCTTTTTTTTAATTATGACTTGCTTCCTTAATTAATCGTACCTTTGTTGTTTTTGTTTAATGTTTAATAGAAATTATTGGTCCCGACAGTTGCTGTAAGATAGATTTCTAGAGCTTTTGATATTGATTTTTGTCTTTCGAATGACTGGGTGTTAAATTTCCTGCACCTGCCAAGTGTTTGAAGGGATGCATGAATGAACTTGAGAGTTGATTTTTTTCAATAGTCTCGATGACTGCATATCTTTTTTTCAATATTGTTTTATAGGTCCTTATTATTGAACTTGGTATGTAGAGGCTACCTATATTTTTGAATTGTATGGAGAGCTACATTGCTTTTGATTTTTGTATCGTGTTGCTACGTGATTGTAATGGTGCCTATGGATTCTGGAAATTTTGATACATATACTCTTTTATGTTATATGAAAAATAAAGGTAAAATGGGGTTTTCGATTATTTATATGAATCAATTTGGGATTGATTTCTGGTAGTTAGTTTATGATGTATAGACTAATATGTCTAATTTTATAATGGATTGTTAATTATGAACATATTGATTGATCAATCTTTCTACAATCCTTGTTGTGATATATGCAAAATAAAAGTGTATGAATGTGTCCTATTCTGTCAAATTATGGTAATTGATTTTAATGCACATAGAATGCAAATTAGGAATATGATTATTATGTTATATAACATAAGTTTTCGGTTGAAATTTGCATCTAAAATATAATTATTATGTTATATATAAATACAACTTACTAATATATATTTTGTTTAGGACTTTGGGTATACACAATTACAATGTTATATATATTATAAAGTACAGTAAACTTTTCTAGTGTAATATTTAAAATAATATATTACAAAATATATATATATATATATATATATATATATTAATTAGATAGCTTGTAAAAAGGAGTTATTAGTATATTATATTAAGTATTAGATAATGGTTTGGAATTAAAAGTATGAACATTTTGATACTTTAACAACAACATTTGACAACATTTTGAGTTGTTGTTTGGTTAATCTTACATTGTTTTTGTACTTTGGTTGGATTGACAGTGATTGATTGCATAAAAGAAGGTTATAACAATGTAAGTAGATTTAATGTTTTGAAAATTGATATCTTTGTTTGAAAAGAGTTTCTTGATAGTTTTTTGGTTTGAAAATGAATTGTAGTTGCGATTGCGGGCATGGAGCGACACAAAACCGATAGTCGACATTAATGGTATACTACGACAAATTGATAGGACAAGTATCAAGAGACTCCATTCAAGTGGTATCTTTATATGAACAACCCAATTGAGTTCTGCATTCCTCTATTGAAGGAAATGGTTAGACGTTGGGTTGGCCACAATTAATGTTTTGTTTTGAAGCAAACAACGGTACCATTTACAGTTGGCAATGTTTGCATGGGTTTAGGGTTGGGTGTTGGTGGTTTAGATGTCAATTTTGATGATAACTTTGGTGGTGTTGTTTGTCAATAATTTTCTTCAAAGTAATTCACTCTAAAAGATGTCATAAGTAGGATAAAGATGTTAATAAAAAATAATGACATGGATGTTGATTGCGGGTGTCATTTGTATATTTTAGTTTTTTTTTTTTTTTTACTTTCCTAGACATTCAAAAGTAGTTAGTAACATGCCTTTTACAATATTAGATAACATTGATAATTTGTACCAATATAATATTTTATTGTATCATTGATATGTTAAATATCATTATTTTGTTGTTGGAAATTGTTTGTTGTAGATTTGATTGTGAAGTAATTGTTTTGAAAATTATGGTGTTGTAGGATGGCATTGAGAAATACGAAGGAAACACAAAGCCCACTTAGTAAAAATTTTCATGTTGTGGAGCTTTCATAGAAATGTTGCATTTTATTGATATTTTGTGTATTTTTGTCTTTGTAGGAGGAACTGCAAGAGGTTAGGGAGCAATATGTTTGTGAATGGATTTTGGATGTGGACAATGTGCAGAGGAATCAAGTGTTCCAAGATTTAGGCATTTTGTAGAATGTTGGGGAATAGTGATTTTTGCAAAGTTATTTATTGTTTGTTAAGAACTTTTTCAATATGTATTCATACTGACTGTACATATTTGTTCTTAAGAATGTTGAAAGAAAAGTAGTTGTTACATTTATTATTAATGAAATTTGAAGATCAGAATGATCAATGTTTTAAATGTTTGCACTGCAGTCCGCACTAAATTTGGATGTCAGGATTTATGAAATATTGTATGTACATGGTTCTATGTAGAAAGAATAATGAAAATAAATTGGCTTAAGTGACAATGATGAAAAGAAATTAGGCACTCAAAAATGAGTTTCATGTACATAGTTGACCTTCCTATGCAAAAAGTTCAACTGAAGTACCCACTTATATTACCTTTGGTACCAGTTCTATTGCTGCACCATGACTCTTAGTAATTGTGCTTCCTTTGCCACATATTTGTTCATAAATTATATAAAAATTGGTTCCAAACTACTTATAATTGGAAAAAATGATGAGAAAGAAATTAGGCACTCCAAAATAATTTTCATGTACATAGTTGATCTTCCTGTGCAAAAAGTTCAACTAAAGTATCCACTTATTTTGTCTTTGGTACCAGTTTTATTCCTGCAACATGAATCTTAGTAATTATGCTTCCTTTGCCACGTTTTTGTTCATAAATTGTATAAAAATTGATTACAAATTAATTATAATTGAAAAAAATTATGAGAAAGAAATTAGGCACTCAAAAATAAGTTTCTTGTAAATAGTTGACCTTCTTGTTCAAAAAGTTCAACTAAAGTACCCACTTATTTTGCCTTTGGTACCAGTTTTGTTCCTGCACCATGACTCTTAGTAATTATGCTTCCTTTGCCACACTTTTGTTCATAAATTGTATAAAAATTGGTTTCAAATTACTTATAATTGGAAAAAATGAAGAGAAAGAGATTAGGCACTCCAAAATGAGTTTCATTGTCATAGTTGACCTTCCTGTTGAAAAAGTTCAACTGAAGTACCCACTTATTTTGCCTTTGGTACCGGTTCTGTTCCTACACCATGACTCTTAGTAATTGTGCTTCCTTTGCCACGTTTTTGTTCATAAATTGTATAAAATTGGTTCCAAATTACTTATAATTGGAAAAAATGATGAGAAAGAAATTAGGCACTACAAAATAAGTTTCATGGTCATAGTTGACCTTCTTTTGCAAAAAGTTGAACTGAAGTAACCACTTATTTTGTCTTTGGTACCAATTCTGTTCCTGTACTATGTCTCTTAGTAATTATGCTTCCTTTGCCACGTTTTTGTTCATAAATTATATAAAAATTGGTTCTAAATTACTTATAATTGGAAAAAATGATAAGAAAGAAATTAGGCACTACAAAATGAGTTTCATGGTCATAGTTGACCTTCTTGTGCAAAAAGTTCAACTGAAGTACCAACTTATTTTGCCTTTGGTACCAGTTCTGTTCCTGCACCATGACTCTTAGTAATTATGCTTTGTTGGTTTATTGAACGTCCCTAATTCTGAAAGAAAATATCACAGATATGGTCAGTTCAAAAGCACAAATTGCACAAAAAACCAGAATGTGCAAAATGTTCATAACTTGTTTAATTCCAAGTTACAGTTCAACCAATAAGTTAGAGGAGTTGGGACTTTCTCTCTTCCGAAATGAAAGCGCAAATTTCGCGTACGCACGACAGCACTTCGAGAGCAATGGGTGACTGGGTGGAGGGAAGACGAGACCGTCTAGGTTTCGCGTATGAACGGTGGCACTGTGGCGGAACTCCAACAGCACTACGGCGACAATGGGTGGAGGGAAGACAACACCGTCTAGGTATGGCAGCACTCCGGCGATAGTGGTGCTGGGTGGAAGGAAGATGACTTTCTCTCTCTAGTTTTCTTTTTCGTGCTTGAGCTTTTCTCTTTCAAAGGCTTCTCAGATTGCAAATCTAGACAAAATGAATCTGAATTTCAAAATCTGCTCCCATTTCTCATTACCACGTCATTCTCATTTTAAAAATTGATTTTCCACATGCACCACTGAAGTTTCGACACGTGTCCTGTGTCTAAATGTTGTCAAAATTTGTTGTTCAAATATCATTTTCCTTAAATTTTGGGCTGGAAATTTCTAGGCATTTTCCATGGGAAAGTCTAAGTCAAACACGAAATATTCCATAAAAATTGAACCTTTAGATATGCAAGGCTTTTAATCATATGCATGAAACTTTGATTCTAGAAATTAATTCTAATTTTCAGCAATAATTAATCTGAGGATGACCGATAGAAAGAAAAGTAACGAAACATATTTGAATATGAAAGCGTTGGGTCTATTTATATGAGATATGTGAATATGTGACTTTCAAATTGGTAATACCTTAATGAATGAGTTTGATGGGGGAAGCGTAAGGGTCTATTTATATCTTTTCAATTTTTATATCATTTAATGAATGAGTTTGATACCCATACCTTAATGAATGAGTTTGATGTGGAAGGGCAAGAGTCTATCTATATCTTAACAATTTTTATATCATTTAATGAATGAATTTGATAAAGAAACACAATGGTCTATCTAGTCTTTCCAATTTTTATACCATGAATGAGTTTGATGAGAAAACACCATAGTCTATATGTATTTCATAAGTAACTCTAACATTTATAAGTAAATATCACAATAATGTAATTTTTCATTTTTATTTTCTAAAACATTTTTAATTGATTGAGAGTGTTTTTATAAATATATGATGTAAAATTGTCTTAGCATGCCTTGAAACATGTATAAAACCTCTTAAATATTGGTTGACCTTGATTTTCTTCAACTTTTATTTTTACTATTAAACCTAAATTTATTGTTAGAAGTTCATTTTCATAATCATATATTCTTTTATAATGTTTTATAAATGATCCATCAACATGGTATAATGCAATTGTTTTTGTCTGATAAACCATACACCAAGAAATAAAAATGTTCCATTTTCTACTTACTTTATCTTAAATGTCAACCACATTAATTTTTTTATTTTCTCTTACTATTCTCTGTAACTTCTTACTTATTCACTTCACAACAAGATTAAATTCTCTATTGCAACTATGATTATCAATAATTTCCTGCAACTATCATGTATTGACTACAAACATATAAACTAAAGTTTACCTCCACCAATAGTCCTCAATCTTGTGTTTATCAAGACAAGTTGTACACAGCAAACTTTATATGTTTGATGACCTAAAAGTTTCAATGGTTGCAAGGTTGATTTATCATATTTCCATTTAAATTTCGTATAATCTATTTTTTATTTATGACATTCCAACGTGGACATTTCCTTTGAGTTAAATTAATTAATCTCCACTAAAGAATTTGGTAAAGGGTATTGCATAAGAAGAAAAATATATCTTTAATAATTTTTTTGACAATTTTTTTACGGTCACTTATGTAATAATTTATAATTAGTCCGTTTTAAATATACGAATCAATAAATTAGTGATATATAATCTGTTGTTAAAATACAATGATCCTTTTATAAATTGGAATAATTTGCAAAATTTATTACTTTACCCTTACCAAATATTTATATCTCTAATGCAACTTTTGATTTTATTACGTTGATAGTCATACTCATTATGTTAGACTAATTTTGTTAGATTTATTTTATGAAATATCATTTTGATTTTTTTTTATTATATATCCTATGGTTTGTAATATGTTTAAACTCAACTTAATAAGATTCAATAAGATTCAATTTGGATAGTAAGTGCACTTTTAATATATTTTTATATATTGATATTTTTTTACATTATGTTGTTAATGATGGTATATGTACTAAATAAGTTTAATTAAAACAAATTGATTTTAAATTTAAATTTAACATGGTATCATACCTATATATTTATAAGATATTTATCTTTTTAGTGTTTATATTTATTTTATAATTTTATCCTTTAAATAAAAGTTATTTTAAATTAAAACAATTATTTTATCAATTATGTTCTTTAAATGACCGTTGCTTTAAGTTTAACTTTTTTTAAACTTAATTATTTTTTAATTAAAAAATATTTTAAAATAAACAAAATCTATTTACAATCAAACTATAAAATTTATTTATATTTTATTTTTATAATTACAATAATAACATTAACAATAATTTTTTTTATTCTTATAAAAAAATGTATGCTCGTGACACGTGTTTTTTTATCTCATAACTCAGGTTAAAAGTTACCTAATTTATGAAATTTGTCTAATTCAACAATCATAGAAGAAATAATACTATTCCTAATTCACCTGCCTCAAATTTCAAAGTACTATGTATTTGTTGAAAACAATTCTTTAATTAATTTTAAACAAAAATATAAAATCCACGATATATCCACAATCATATTTATTTGACATTAAAATTTGAGGGATTTTTTTCCTCCATCTCATAGTCTATGAAACTTTCAAATTTGTATTTCAGATTATATAATTTAGAATATAATTTACATTTTGTTTTTTTTTTCAATTTTTCATTATTGATTATAAAATTTGGAGTACAAATTTATATTACGATTGTAAATTTTGTTTATAATTATATAATTTGTAATCTGTTTTTCAAATTTATATTATAAATTACACAGTTCATAATATAAATACAAAAATGATATAATTCAAAGTATAATTTTTATTGTGAATTATATAATCTAAAATCTAAAATCTAGAATCTAAATTTCCATTATATAATCTTAAATATTTACGAATTATCTGAAATATTTTTCCCATCAATTGAATTTTAAAAACTATAGAGGTACAAGAAGGAAGATGCAGGAAGAAATTCAGTAAAATTTATGTTTATGTATAAAACTTCACACCTTAAATTTAGGTCCGACATTACAGTATATAATCAAAGTCGTATTCGGAGGGTAGAAATCAAATAAATATAAGAAGAGAATATTGTACTTTTATTATATGATGTCTTTGTTTTAATATGTATAATGTCTATCGTAGCGTACATTTTTAAATTTGAGACACTAAAAATCTTTTTTTAAATTTAATAAAATCTGACATAAATTTAAGGGATTAAAAAAAAAAAATTAACTAAAGAATTTAAAAACTGATTTTTTACATCATTGTAATTATATATGTTTTTAGTTACAACAATACTGTTAACCACGTAAACAGGAATGATAATAATGAGATAGTATTGAGGGATAAAAAATACATTTTCTTTTTAATTTAGAGGCTAAAATGTATTTTTTAATTTAAAGAACCAAAGAAAACTCAAATTTAAAGATTTACAATCATATTTAAGTCTAATTTTTAATGGGGCATAGTGTAAGTGTTAATATTTAGTAAAATAAAAAGACAAGGAATCAATTTTTTTTATCATTATTTAATCATTCAATAAAGTGTTCATTTTCATCATCCAAAAGTAAACAAAATAATAACAAATAAATAGTATCCACTAAATTTTCTGAAATCAGAGTATACACATTAGATAAGATACAATAATATCCCATTAAAATAATATAAAATAATATTTATCTGTTTTAACCAAGTAATAATAAATAATCTTTATTTAGAATTTCGATATTTTCCGCTTTCCCTTCATAAAATAATTAAAAATTAATAACATATAATGAAAATAATTTATATAAAACGCGCGAAAAGAGCAAATAAATAAAGCGAACATAATTTATATAAAACACGTAAAAAGGGCAAATAAATAAAGGGAACATAAGTTTTGGCGCCCAATTTTCTTGCATATATGAAATGTGTTGTGTGGTTGGTAGCTTGGTAGATTCTTCAAAGAGGAATGGGAATTCAGGGGTTTTTGCCGCTATTGAAATCGATTATGGTTCCAATCAATATCAAGGACTTGAAGGGTTGTTCAGTAGCGGTAGACACCTATTCTTGGCTCCACAAAGGTGCCCTTTCTTGCAGCACCGAACTCTGCAAAGGGATGCCCACTACCAGGTCACTTCCCTTTTAGCTTTTGCCTTACTGTTATTTTATTGGGGTTTTCTTGGATTCATTGTTGGCAGAAACCTGGCTCGTAAAGGTTCGATTTTTTGAAATGGCCTTAACTACATACAAACTGGGTGTGCTGTTCAACTTAGTTTCTTTTGTGTGTGTATTGGTGGGTTTTAGGCACATTGAGTATTGCATGCACAGAGTCAATTTGCTGCGTCATTATGGGGTTAAGCCCATTCTAGTGTTTGATGGAGGACTTCTGCCAATGAAGAGTGATCAAGAGATCAAGCGTGCCAGGTGCTCTTTATGTCTTCACAACAATGAATTTCGTTTTCCTTTATTGATTGTTTTTCAAAGTAATTTTTGTTGAGTTGAGTGATACCTCAATTGTTAATGGGATGCTTTCATGTATGTTACGAGTCCTATGTACGTTAGGTAGAATAATAAGCTTAATGTGGTACTTAATATATGATGCCTTACCACTTAGTGGACTAGTTATTTGGTTTGAATTCTCTATATCTGCTTAAGTCATAACAGTTAATGCTTTTGGATTGAAAGGGCTGTGCATAGGTTAGATTAAGGTCTATGAACTGAATACTCTGAAAGGTGAATGAAGTCATCAACGTAAAGGAAAAGGGCCACTGTTGGGTAGGGTTCATGTTGACAATGTGAAACTGTTGGAGATGTTGTTTCTTCTAGGAGGTGTCAATGTTGAATTCTCCATTGATTAGAATATGAATTTCAATGTGGTTCTTAAGCTATGAGGTTCTTTGATTGGTTGAACCAGTTTTTTGGATTGAGATATCTTGTGTTCTAGCCACAATAATTAGTGCTTTTCTTGAGAGTTTCTCACGTTCTTGGAACACCAGTCTACATTTGCCTTATTTGCTCCCTTCGTGGGATTTCACTTCCCCAGTGTACAATGCGTCTGCATGTAGGACAATTATCCATAATGATATAAGCTGACTATTTTGAACAAAATTTTCTGAAGCCCTGTCTAGCTGTCTCTGTGTTTGTGTTTGTCAGGTTCTTATACACAAGCATAATTTGTTGAAATAGCAACGATGTCAGGTTTATGATCTCAAATTGCTAAAAGATTTCCATTTCTGTTCTAGATGAAATGAATGTTTTCTATGCTGTTTGTTGATTGCTCTGTTGTTTCAAATATTGAGGTAAAACCGATTTGGTTTAGTAAGAACTACAGAAAAGGAACACTTTTAATGATTTGGTTGTGGAATTGATAAATAATGTAATAGTTTTGAAACTAAGATACTGAAGAACCAATCTTTCTCCAGTACGTATGAAAATAACACATTATTAAGTATTAAAGGATAATAAATAAGAGGCTGTGAACGTTATTACAATATCACCAAAGAGGAGTTCTTTGATTTCTGGGCAGGTTTAAGAACCTTAAAATCTCATCGAGAGTCTTTGTACTTTTACGCATGAAACAAGTATTTTCTATGCTATAAGTGCAGGGTTAGAAAGGATAATTTTGCACGTGCAGTTGAACACGAGTCAGATGGAAATTCAACTGCTGCTTATGAGTGCTACCAGAAAGCAGTTGATATTTCTCCCCAAGTTGCTCGTGAACTAATTCAGGTAAAAAGGAGTTAAATATCATAGTTGGTCTCGTTGTTGTGATATGAGTACGTGTGTTTCTATTTGTGTGCGTATCATATCTGCATTTCATTTGAATATATTCAAAACAGTAATTCCTAAAGAGTTTCTTTGTTGTCGTGAATTGTTTGTTTAATCACACATGTAAATCCTTTACTTATAATCATTCAAATATTAGTTAAGTATCCCATGTATCTCCAAATTTTAAATGATGGAGAATTTGCTTAAGCCATGTTATCTTTCATGTAACTGTTGTCACAACCTGGTACTCAACTTTGGCACTGCATTTAGCAACTGTTTTCTGCTTCATGCTAATGAAAGAAATCAAGTTTCTACAAATGAGATAATATCCAAAAGTGGACCTCCTATCTAATGACGATCCTTTGCAATTATCATAAAAATAACAAACATTTTTGGAATTGCCTTTATCTACATATATTAAACTGCAACCTGGTTCATTCTTGATGTGTCAAAGTATGTGTATCACCACATTCCAATGACAATCACATGGGCATTTAGGAATTGGTTAACCATGCTAACGGCATATGTGGTGTCTAGTTTAGTTAGGTAATTAATTCTGCCTACAGAAAAAAGTATCTTCCAGGGCCTTTCAATGACTTTCCTTGACCTGAAAGAAGCTTCAAATTAAGATCCATAGGACCATTGTTGGGGTGACAATAGTTGAATATAGTGAAAACTCCCTTGTGTTGAATATACACATAAGGTCTTCTGTTTATAATAGAAGAAATATGGGCTAAGCCCAAAAAACAAATAAGAAATATAAACAAACAAACTAAAGATAAGAGATAAATATAAACTAAATATAATATCTCTAACACTCCCCCTCAAGCTGGAGCATACAAATTGTATGAACCAAGCTTGGAATAAATAAACTCAATTTGAAATATATGATTTGTCTTCAAGAGTGTGCGGCAAACAGATGCGCAATCACATGTCGACGAACAACTAACAGCAATTTATGGACAGTAGTTGACAACTGCGAAACTTCAAATAACACCATGAAACTTCAAGTAGGATGACTTTGACAAAGAAGGACAATGACACCCTCCAGGGATTGGATTGCCATCAAGTAAGGATGGGGCTTGCATCAAAACTACAGGTACTGCCATCGCTGACTGATGGGGGATGTAGTGGCTAAAAGCGACAAAACTATAGGGACTACCATCACTGACTGACTGATGGGGCCTGTAGTGGCTAGAAGCGACAAAACTGCAAGGACTGCCATCATTGACTAGTGGAGTTTGAAAGCCTGAAACTTGAAAACTGAAACCTCTGAAAACTGAAACCTGGCTGGAAACATACTCCCCCTCATGACGAACGGCGAAAATGACGGCGCGCCGATTACAGACCGTGAAAGTGGAAGATCATAATGAGCTCTTATTCATCAAAGCATCCAAAAAACAAATATGACAAATTTGACAAAGGGCTGGTGAAATTGTTTTAACCCATAACTTTGGTGTTGAAATTTCTTAGTATTAACCACTGACTGTCCTTGGAGATCTTTCAGAATAGAGAAGAAGATAGTGGAAGCAATAGAGGTAGGACTAGGTGTTGGTGCATCGGTGGCACAAGTGGCGGAGACGACGCCGGAGACAGTGGCCGGAAACGGTGGTCAAAGACGGTGGCTGGAGACGGTGCCGACGACGGTGGCCGACGGCCGGTGATGGTGGCCGGCGGCGGAGGACGGCCGGCAGGTGGTGGCTGGTGGCGAGCGGCAACGGGCAGTGGTGGACAACAACACCGGACAGATGCGAGATAGAAACCAGAGATTGCCCATTGAAGTATAAAGGCACATGTTGAAAAAGAAACTTTTAGGGGGTCGCCGGTGGCTGGCAACAAAGACAAAGTAGAAAAGGATCAGAAAACCTGCTCTGATACCAAGTTGAATATAGTGAAAACTCTCTTGTGTTGAATATACACATAGGGTCCTCTATTTATAATAGAATAAATATGGGCTAAGCCCAAAATACAAATAAGAAATATAAACAAACTAACTAAAGATAAGAGATAAATATAAACTAAATATAATATCTCTAACAACAATAAATCATATTAGTCTTGATCAAAATGTCTAAAGTATATTTCCGTTTGGGAAATTGCAATTCTATTACATAGAGATAGGCCTAGACCTATATAATGAAAATACATCTAACACTCCCCTTCAAGTTGGTTCTTATAAATTAGATGCAGAGTTTATTACAAATGTTATAATTTTAAGACCTTGCAATGATTTGGCGAAGACATCTGACAACTTATTAGAGTTAGTAAATTGAATATTAATGTTTATACAAACAACCTTTTCACGAGTGAAGTGACAATCTATCCCAATATATTTGGTCTTCTGGTGAAATTTTGGGTTTGAGGCAATATGAAGGACAACTTGGTTATCGTAAATGAGAGAATATGTGTAACCTCTCCAAATCACAATTCTTTAAGTTTTAGCCAAATAAGTTTACAAGTGGTAGAAGCCATAATGCTAGGCACTACTTCTGCATTAGATTTGGCTAGTGCATTTTTTTATTGCTTTTCCAAGAAATAAAGTTCTTACCATTAAAGACTTAATATCCTAAAGTTGATATCCTATCAATGGGAGAGCTTGCCAAATCTACATTTGAGTATCCCATAACTCGAGTATGATTATTGTGTCTGAAATGATAAGCCCTTTTTTGTGGCTCCCTTAATGTATTTTAGAACGCAAAGGACAACATTCCAATGTTCTTTACATGAAGAATTTAGAAACTGTCTTGCCACATTGACCACAAAAGAGATGTAAGGACAAGTGACTGTGTGATAGTCCAGTTGGCCTGGACCTCTCATGATCTCAAAGTAACTCTCCTAGACTGGGTAGAAGTTTAACATTGGGATCCATTGGTGTGTAAGGGGGTTGGAAGTTTTTAGCCCAATCTCTTTTAAAATATCCAATTTCCATAGCATACCTCCTGTGGGAAATTATAATTCTTTGTAGGATTGTGCTACTTGAATTCCCAAGAGGTATCTAGGTTTTCCAATGTCTTGTTTCAAAATGATGACAAAGGTGTTGTTTTATTTGTAAAATGGCATGGTAATTGCTATTTGTGAGAACAATGTCATCAAAATACACTACTAGGTTGATACACCCAATGCTTTAATGCCATAAAAATAAAATGGTCAGTCTCACTTAGTGGGACATCTTCAATGGTGGAAGAAAAGAAAGGAGTATTCTTAAAAGGATGTAAGACAACAAAGACTAGGTATCATGTAGTTGAGGAGAGAAACATCGATAACAATTTTGGATTTGGGAATAATCCAAAAAAATACATTTGACATATTTAATAGAGTTTATTTTTACTTGGGTGAGATCATGAGTAAAACACATGCTCCCAAAGATACAAAGAGAGATAGAAGGAAGTTCTTTTTTAGGGTTCAAGATGGAATAGTGAATTTAATTATTAACAATTGATGAAGGCATGCAATTAATAGGTTTATTAACATGTTGGAAGTAAGTTTGTTAATAAAGATTAGATTAAAATGATATCTAGGAAGAAAATAAGATATAATTTAAAGAAAGTTGTGAGAGGATGAGTTTATCTGATGCCTTGGACTTTAATTTGAGAAGCTGTTAGCAACTTGGGTCATTCATATATATATAACAAATCATTAAAGGTGTTAGGTTCATTATATTTTATTCGCCAATTTTATAAAGTGATCTGATTAAGTAAATGTAGCTAAGGGCACATATGTCATGAAAGGATTATTGTGTAAAGACCATAAACAATATTTAATTTGTGGAGGGACCAAATTAAATATCAAAACTTAAGAAAGAGTAACTGACAGAGGCTACATAAAGGGGTCATGGTCCTCATTTGTGAGCATGCTCATATTAATAATTATTGTGTAGAAACCATATGATTCCCTGAGTTTTTTGCATGGGATCATTGTTATGTTGGTGAAAGTCATTAGAGATTGAGCAGAAGCAATGAAGTCAAACAATGCCAAACAAAGTCCAAAAGTGATTCATCGGAGAAGGAAAAGCTCACAGGGAGGTTGCTGGAGGCTGAGTCATTGGAAAATGGCGTCACATTCTGATCAGAGGGTGCGGCATGACTTGAACAAGCCAAAGATGGGAAGCATGTGTGAAAGATTTAGGCAGTAACTCTTGCACGGTGGTGGGTTGTGGGGAGATAACGACTTTGATTGTTTCTGCTTGTTGGAGAAAGGGGGGCTTGTCATTGAAGAATAGAGGATCACAGCATAATTATAAGTAATATATAGGAAACCTAATAATTGCTAATAAGGGAGAATATTTACAATCATCACTGTACACATTTGCCGAATTTTTAAGATCAAATAATATCTTTTACAATGCTTTATATCTCCAAATAAATGTTTTGCATTATTTTTGTGTGGAAGGTATTGAAGCAGGAGAATGTGCAGTATATTGTTGCTCCTTATGAGGCAGATGCCCAGCTGACATTCTTGGCAATTAGTGGACAAGTTGATGTAGTTATAACTGAAGATTCTGATCTTATACCATTTGGCTGCCCTAGAGTAAGTTTACCACGTGGCTTAACATATACATGTTTTATGTTATTTATTTTCTACTGTAAATTTCTTCCTACGTTTCGATGTACTCACTGGTTTTTTATTGGCATGCTTCTTCCTTGAAAATTTAGATTCTCTTTAAAATGGACAAGTTTGGTCAAGGAGTTCAGTTCCAGTACTCTATGCTACAAAAGAATAAGGAGCTTAGTTTTGAAGGGTTCAACAGACAAATGGTTCTTGAAATGTGTATTTTAAGTGGCTGTGACTATCTCCAGTCCTTGCCAGGTATGGGTCTTAAAAGAGCCCATGCAAGCATAAAAAAATTTGGAAGTTATGACAAGGTAGGTGCGGCTGATACACCTAACAAGCATGATTGTTCAGGACCTTAAAAATTAATAAGGTTTTTTTTTTTTTTTTTACATCTGTACGCAGCAGAAATCCTAAAAAGTGTTGTTTTTAATGATATATATCTTTTAAATCTTGTATGTAAATCTTTCTATATGAAAATTTTCTATTTCTAATGCCAATTCCAATGTATCAGGTACTTAAGCACTTGAGATACAGTGGAGTTTCTGTGCCTCCCTTGTATGAAGAGTCATTCAAGAAGGCTATACGTACTTTCCTATATCAACGGGTTTATGATCCAATTAATGAAAATATTGTCCATTTGTCTAATATACCAGATGATATTGGTGACGAGTTAGACTTTTTAGGCCCATATCCTTCATTTTTAATGTTCTTTTTCCATTTTAAATTAATATCACTCCATTTTGTTCAAATGTCTATAAGATCTTACTTGAAATTATACCTTAACCTGGGATACACCCATTCCAAAAGAAATAGCACAAAGAATAGCAAAAGGGGATCTTGATCCAATTACCAAAATGCCATTTGAGGTAAACCGTTCAATTTCTTCTTTATTTTCATCTTTAACAAACTGTGCGTTTGTTAGAATTAATTAGTAAATTTCTAATCAACTGAAACATCCATGCCTTTAGTGCCTGTCTTGTTCAAAATAATGTGATCAATTTCATTTGTTCAGTTTTGGAATACGAAGGATAATTTGCATGATTGTGGAAGAAAAGGAGTTTTGAATATGATAGGAATATAATTGACAACTGAAAAGACTGCACTATAACTGTTCCATCTGTGTTTACTTAGACGAGTGTATGTGTAAATTCTGCAATGAGGATACTTTCTGCCATCTAGTTCACTGAGCATACTATTTTTTAAGTTTTGATGAGATGCATGCTTATATGCTAAAAGTATTGGGAATAAAGCTTGAGGAAATATGAATAAATTGTTACTCTTTCTTTTTAACAAATATTAAAAAAACAAGGGACGCATTGGACACGGATGTATGCTTCCTCAAAATTTCACAGCCTTATTATTGTTTAAAAGGCACTGTTGCTGAAGTCCATTTCTTTTTAAATGGCAGGGAGAGAATCTTACAGCTAGATTGACAATTGCAGGAACTAGTCAATTTGAAACTCCTCGTTCTGAAAGTACAAAGAAAAAGATTGATTTGCCTGTGCAGAAGAATCTCTTGACCAAGTATTTTTGTATCCTGAGAAGTATTCTTCTTGAATTGATTTCAATCAGTTTAGCTTGTTTGAAAGGGAGGAATGCAGGGCAGCACTTTATGGTTCACTCCGAACCACCTGATGCTGTTAATGCTTTAGTTACCATTGTTATGAAGTTTTAGATTCAACATTATATAACATTCAAAACAATCATATAGCATTCAAAACAATTATACAACATTCAAAACAATTATATAACATTCAAAGCGATAAACTTGAGGCAATGAATTATGGTGGCATTTAGGCTCAGTGTTTCTTAACGACATACTGCAACTTGTAAGTAGCAGTGTTTCTTTTATTGCTCCTTAGAGTAACTTTTCCTTAGCCATGAAAGGTGTTGTTTCACTTGAAGCAAAAAGGAAATTCAGAGCACCTCGGGTGTCCCCTACTGCTGCTAATGAAACAAAGAACCGTACTGCATCAATCATTGACTATGAGAATTTGGCCAATGCCCGTCATCCTAATAGCCATGTAAGTTGCCTGAATATTGAACTGTAATAGTGAAAATTCTGCTCATTGTAGGTGGTTAAACTCTTTTAGATATTTTTTAACTTATATTTCCTTTCTTCTACAGACTGAATGTGATTCTGCCAAAAAACTATTTGAATTTACAGAGTCTCCATATCATGGTAAGCTATAAATCTGTTGGTTTGCTTTGTTCTTTTGGATGGGAAAATCTTATTTCTTAAGCCTTTACATGTGTTGGTTGATGATACTGATCACATTGTTTGCATGAATTAAGTTTCTATGATCCATGAGGAGAAGAAAAACCCTGAACATGCAGTACTGCAACAGCCTAGGCAGCCTATTCATAAACCATGTTTGGGTTTGCATAAGGAGCATGGCAACACTAATATCCAAGACACAGTGGAAGAGAAAACCAGGGAGGTATCTAGAAAGGTTATTGTTAGAAGTGCTTATTTTCAGCACAAGCAAGTGGACAAGAATGATTGTGACGAAAAACTTGAGTACCAATCCTGTGGCATTGTCACTGATGAGAGAAAAAAAGCCATATCTGACAGTGATTTATGTAATGATCATTTGAAGAATAAAGACCAGGGACTCCATGACAAAGTTGAAGGAAAAACCAGGGAGACAACAAGAAAGGTAATTGTAAGGAGCGCTTATTTTCAGCACAAACAAGTGGAAAAGAATGTTCGTGACGAGAAACAAGAGTACCAGTCCTTTGACACTGTCATTGATGAGAGAAAAAATGCCATATCTGACAGTTATTTATGTAATAACCATTCGAAGAATAAAGATCAGGGATTCCATGACATAGTTGAAGGTAAAACCAGGGAGACGACTAGAAAGGTAATTGTAAGGAGTCCTTATTTTCAGCACAAGCAAGTAGAAAAGAATGTTTGTGATGAAAAACAAGATTACCTGTCCTCTGGCATAGTCATTGACAACAGAAGTGCCATGTCTCATAGTGATTTATGTAACAACCATTTGAAGAATAAAGACTTGAAAAGGAAGCTTTCTCCTGATGACAATATTCAAAATGTAGGATTTCTTAACTTTGAACCTTTGGTTTTCTTTAGAACTCACTTTTTTAGTCTTGCACTAATGGTTTGACCCTCTACAGGAAAATTTGCATCCTAGGCAAATACAGCGTGCTTCACCTCCTCAAAGTAATGGTATAAATCAATTTGAAGAAATATTAGTGGGTTTCACCTTCACAAGTGAAATAGCTAGTGCTAATTGTCTTGATATTCCACTAGTTATGTTTTTTTTTCTCTCGTTGCCATTTTAATGGCTGTCCAAAGTGGTGGACATCTTTTAAGACTGGCATTACATCTTTCACAAAAGATTCTATACATACTGATGGACGATTTCTTTTACAAATTTCATTCAGTTTCATTTTCTTGGCAATTTGGCTTATGGATAATCAAAAGACTTATTGATTGAAAACAGTAGCTTATCTTTTAAAGTACAGACTGGTGTCTTAGTAGAGTATCTAAACTGTAGCTTATCTTAATAATTTAATATTGACTATGTGTGTTTTAGTAGAATAAAGTACTAACTTGTGAAGAAGTCTGAGTTGAAGAAGTTACATGATTTATCGGTATTAACTATTAACCCTCATGGAAAAGTTGGAAACGAAGTTCATGGAATATCATGCTTATGCAAGAGAAGGAGAAAAATGATGGAAGGAGATGGCAAATGCAAAAGAAATGGAGATTAACTAATCAACACCAAAAAGCTCAGCGATAACAAAGATATTTGTTGCAGAAAATTACTTATCTAACTGTATATGAAGAACATATCACTCTTCAGTGCAGATAAAATACAGTGAATTTTCAGTTTCCTAGTCCATTTGTTTTATTCTGGCTCAGCAGAGATATCTGCTAGGAAATTTACTGAATATATTGAGTTAGGGTTCGGAAATGATATCACCAAGAAACAACTCCACATGCTTTTTAAATAATCATGAAAGGAGTTATCTTGAAGTTTCTCTGAATTCTGATTTTCTTGAATTTAGGTTGCCGTGATCACGACGTTGAAGGACCAGTTACAGAAAATAAGGATGAGGAAGAAAAATTCGGGACAAACATTTCCCATTTGGGTCAGTATTCAGAAATAGCTGAGAAGTCTATGGAAAGATTTGTCTCTGTGATATCATCCTTTAGGTGCACTTCTGGTACTCGTGTCAGTGGTCTCCGAGCTCCCCTGAAAGATGTTCGAAACACTTCCGATAATAGGTAATATTTTCTTTTTCTAATTTTAAATTCATTATCCCTTGGACTTTCGTATGTGACCTGTTTATCATAATTCACAGGCCAAAAACTGCGGACTTTGGACAATATGCATATGTGCCAAAGCACACAAAGATTAGAAGAATAGCTCCTGGGAATTAATTCAAGTTGTTTAAAGAGAACTTGATTTGAGGTATATCTCATCATTTCAACACCATTCTGCCCCAGCCAAGACCTGCATTGAGTTAATTTTTCTTTGGCAGCAGTAAATTGTATTCTTGATGTAACCATTCATCAGCCTGAAAATTGGTCATCTTGTTTTTTCCATTTAATACCACACTAAGTATAAAACTTGGTTCAAGAGCGTTAACGAGACAGTGAAAGCTTGGCTAGGCGGCTATTGTTCTAACTATTTGTATGTCCCTGAATAAGTGTATGCCTCCATGTTTTGTATTCTCATTTATTGATATCAATTGAAGAATAGAAACATTAATTTTCTGTTTGTTTCTGGCTTTAAGTTCCAAGGGTTTTGGACTGGTTTTTGGTCAACAAATCATACTAGATGCTATTTACCACGAGATTCAAAGGTACCTAGTCTCCTTTTAGTAGTGTGGAAAGTTGAGATTACAAAGGTTCAATAACGTTGATCCTCACTTGATACCAAATAAATAAAGAACCAGATATACACATATACACATATCTTTTTAATTATTATAGCATATCACCGTATTGATGTAATTATAATAGTCTTTGTATTGCCTAGTGTAGTGTCATGGATAGGTTGAACATCCTAAGGGAATTTGTATAGTTAGAATGGAATGGATAGAGTCCGGTTCTCACGGCTCAGTTTGATTGAGGTTTAGTATTCACAACTTGTCTTTAAACTCAGAATCTTCATCTAAGGGAATTTGTATAGTTAGAATGGAATGGATAAAATTCAGTTCTCACAGCTCGGTTTGATCGAGGTTTAGTATTCACAACTTGGTCTTTAAACTTAGAATCTTCATCAGAACAATTAAGTCGTCTTGTATTCAAATTGTTGATGGTCTCTAGGCCATGTGTATTGGTAAGTAGTTTGATCTTCTATTAAAGGTGAATGTAACTTATAGGTTGGTTATATAGTCTGCTAATTACTAAAATAGAGATCCAGTAAAACTATTAAGAATTTTATGTGAAAATTATGGAAATATCTGCTCGTAGTACTTGAAATCGGTTGAGGAAACGATAAGCTTTAAGGATTACATAATATTAGTTAAGATCAAAAGTTAACAGAACAACTAACTAGAGCTTATAAAATACACTTCTCACTGAACAGACTTAATTCTGAATAAACATGTAAAGGAGTAAAATAAAATGTATTTATAAAACTTGATTTATAATTTCAAATGCTTTAAATTTGGACAAGAATTGGTTTTAAAATTAAATATAATTAGATGATAAAAATAAAAAAAATAATGTAATAGGAAAATTTACATATGTGGAGAAAATTTGTAGACATTGATTTAAACAAAAGTAGCAAAATAAAATAAAAAAATGTTTGAAAATGATTGAGAAGTTCTCATTACATGCCTGCGATGTTTTTAGTAAAAAATTCACCTCAAAAACATCTGGATTTTACAAAAAATGATTTTGGAATAAATTCATCTGAAGGGAAGTGATCAATGTTTAGGAACAATAATGTCAAAAACTAGGTTTACAGTAAACTTTAGTGTAAAATTCGGTCGTAGGCAAAACCACCACTTTTTTAGCTTTCTGTTAACGTGTTTTGAGGAAAAAGTAAAACCACATCTTAAAGAGACACATAAAGAAGCAATTTTTTTAGCAGAAGTTTCAAACCAAGGTTTGATAGATACAAAAATGCTAGGAGTATGTTGTCAATGTGTGCATTCATTCAAATCACATGGTCTTGTAACTGTCAAGGTACGCTGACTGCGTGCCAGTCCTAGGTTCAAATATCAGTTAGTTTATGCCTATCAATGAAACATGTAGAGCATTGCCGAATCAATTGACATGAATAGACACTTCACCAAGAAAAAACAACATAAAAAATATCAGCTAAGTTGTTGATTAAGAATGTTCTGCCAAGTCACTTAAGAGGTTGACAACATCATCTGAGGTTTTAAGATGGTAACGTGCACTTGATCTTTTCCGTCCAACAACACAAGAAAAGTAATTATCACCTTTTAGATCAAGCACTGAGGAACCTTCATGCTGTGATATTCTATCACGATATGTTGCTCTCAGTTCAATTTCTCTCTTTTCTATGCTTGACAACGAACGTTGTTTCTTGTACTGAGCAGCCTTTGTTCCGGCTTTGTTGGCTGCAAATTTTAGGAAAGATGATGGTCTGTATGACTTGGATTTGGATAGCATAGCTCTTGGTACTGAAGGTGATTCACAAGGAAGCTCCGGCTCAAAAAATTTATACACATCTTCGTCCTGAAACAGTTCATTTCCAACTATTATACACAGTTAATTTTAATTTGATAACAAAATCAATATTCTTCGAGAATTTCATTCTAATTTTTACATTCAAGCTTTGAAGAATGTGTTTAGTCCTTAGGTGATGGGAACTGAGATCCTAGTTTGGAAAGGATTCTCAACGGGTTGGAGCTTTGGAGGTAGTTAACTAGAAGAAGTACATATGATAAAAAAAATGGTTTTGTATTTATCAAATCTTTTAGAAGTAGTTCTGTATTAGAATCTGTATTTATAGAAAGGCCTATGTATTTGGTAGCTATGCTATGCATAGAAAATAACGGCTGGCAGTTATTTATTAGGGCTACACAGTAAGTTATGTAGTTATTTTCAGTTTGTGGACACTGAATCTGTAGGGAGACTTCTTTCTGCGGGAAAGTAAGCGTATTGTGATTTCAGTGTTCAATATTATAAACTATTAACTTATGAATTGGTGTGCGTGTGCTAACGTTAGAATAGTCACCATACTGTTGACAACACTCATTTTTTAGTGCTACGCTGCTCTGAAAATGCAAAATCAAAGCTCAACTAAGAATTGAAATTCAAATGTTGTGCACTCACCTTGGTTAGAAAGTGCCCAATGCATAGGACATAGTCAATCGGTGCCGTCATGCCTTTGTTATGAACTATCTCTCCAAGGATACGATCAATAGCTGCTCCCTGTTCCAAAATACCAAGTAGGAAGACAATACAGAGAAGTGTCAGGTGCTAGCATGTAGAGAAAATAAAGTTTCTGAACAGAAAAATGATTTGAGAGACTCTACTAGCAAACTGAAATTGTTTATTATACCTTTGACACGCCAACTGTGCGCACCTCAACTGATCGACCACCTTGGACAACATCAAGAGATGCATTTGAAATTGGTCCTGTCCACAGATGCTGAAGCAAATCTCTTGCTTGAATCTTTCCAAATTCAACATCTAATTTTAATTGCAGTCACGATAAGTTAGCCATTAACCATAGAAGGCTCCCATTTTTCTAGGAAGGGAGTAAAGAGACAATGTGTATCGTCAGAAAAGTCTTATCAGAAGAAAATTATTAGGTTGAAAAATAAAAGGGAAATATGGTAACAAAAAATGCCAAATACCTGCGTACTTGTAATTCCATACTATTGAAGTCTCCCTAAGCTCAAAATGAGACCGGGGAGTCCTTTCAGTAAAATACTCAAAAACATGCTGAAATTTTATAAAAATATCAACAAATTCAGTCTAGAAAATAAAGGAACTTGATATGAGAAACATTTGGATTCATGCAGCCAATCTACCTTCACGCTATCAACCCAATCCATGTTTAAATTTTCAGGCATGGTTGTCATCCACTCACTTGAAGTGAGTCGCAGAAACATCCCATTTTCCGCTGCCAACCACATATTAAATTCACTGAAGTTCTGCACAAAGTAGTTGTTAGTCCAAAAGCAAATGTTGCTGAAAATGAAAGAAACACATGGACTTTTCTTGATAATACTTTGTCCAGGACTGCTCGATTGCTCCCACTGAGAAGTACTATTGTTGTCTGTGGATCATCGGATAACTTCTTTAAAGGTCCTTTCAGATTTGGGTGTAATTTAGGTTCCAGTTCTCTAATTTGACCAGCCCGTCCAAGGGCATCCACTGGTTCAGTCAAAGTGGCATTGAAACCCTGCAGTGCAGTTCAGGCAAAATGGTAATGTTTTAATGAAAAGGAGCCACACATGTTGGTGAGAGGCAATGTTCTAAATCATTCACAAAAACCTACTGGAAACACACAAGTCCTTATTTGTCTTTCTCTTTGACATGTGCAGTGAACTTGTACATGTAACATAAGTTAGTTTCCTATAAAGATGTAAGAATAATACTTAGTGCGCCAAAAAGGATGGTTGATTTGGAACAGCCCTTTATTCAGCGTTTGATGATCCAACTAACAGCTTACCAGTATGATTAATCGGTTACTGGATTTTTTATAACAGTCAACTGCTACTTTGTTGGGAAGCAATGGAGGATCTTGTCTTGTCCTAAGCTGAGCTTCAACAATGGTATCATTTAGTTCACTGTGCAAAAAGAAAAACCTTGTAAAATAAATAATCATGCAAAGCATAAGTGGCACAGATCTTCATAGAAGGTAAGTCAAAATCTAGAGCAATAGACCTGATAATATGTCTATTTCAAATAACATAATTTCCATTTTTCCAATGACTGTATTTGATCAACTACATTTGCAATTGAGAACTCGTCTCAAATTGGATTGTTCAAAAGAAAACAGAAACCATTAAAGTCTTTTCTTCTATCTACTTTGCATAAAGCAAATTGAATGATATTACATAGGCATAACATAAAAACACTATTTCTAAACTTTTCCTGTCATGCTAGTCCTTGTCAAAATAAAGTAATGGATGGCAGGCTCTAGGCATCAAGTTGTCATCTGTAACTGTTCCATCTTGTCCTAACTATTGCATGTAGGATGGTTGCTGTATATGAAAAATAAAACAAGAGACAAAACTAAAATCGGAGAAGAACAAAGCTCTATCAGTGTTATAGGATTAACCTCACAAAAGTTGCAGCCCATTCCTGTGATGTGTGAGTCTTCACATGTCTGAAATTAAACTGATGCCGTTTTTCTCTTTCATCGGCTGGCATATCCAACGCATAGCCAATAGAAGCAGCAACCTCTGTTATGTTCCAAGGATTTACCAAGATAGCACCAGCACCAAGAGACTGTGCTGCTCCAGCAAACTGATACCAAATAAAGAATTTAAAATTATTTGATTAATACCTAGCGCTCATGGTTATACACAAAGAACAGAAAATAAATTGCTTTGAATAGGATGATGATATTCTGATTTTTAACAGGGGTACTCAACTGAACTTGACTAGGCTGATGACTTTTTTTGGAAAAGAGAAAGAGATTTTCGCGCAAACTATGAAACAATAATAAGTCAAAGTTCTTTGTGCAAAACTGGTTTTCTCTTGAAAGAGGAAGAGGTGCTTCCATTCTTGGTTTTATACTAGGTGATCTACATTTTATTTACCTTCGTGTTCCTTTCTTCAAAGGGAGGCGTTGAACAACACTTGCAACCTATTGCTGATAGAGTCAGATCTAAACTTAAGAAATGGAAAGGACATACTTTATCATATATGGAAAGGGATACTTTAATATTATATGTTGTTCAAAGTATGCTGCTTCACAACTTTTAGGTTTATAAATGGCCTCTGCTCGTGCTTAGGAGGATTCACAAATGGATGCACAATTTTCTCTGGACTAGTGATATTCATACACGGAAAAGTTATGTTGCTTGGAGTAAGGTTGTAAGCCTGAAGTTAATGATGGCATAGGGCTTAGATCAGCTATTATACAACTCAATGATGATGCTATTATTATGTTAGGCTAGGATTTACTGGTGGAGAACTGTTCTCGGGCTGATACACTGAGGTCATGGATATGGAAGAAGCAGTTTGTTCACTCTGCTATATGGGCCAATTAAAAGGAGTATTGCATATGCTACTCAAAATATTGGTTGGCAAATTGGAAATGGTTCTGATATTATTGTTTGGTCAGATAATTGGTAGAATAGACCTTTGGTGAGTGGGTCTTCTCATATTCCTTTAAGTCTATAATCAACTTAGTACAAAAGTTGCTGATTTTATTGACAATGATCAATGGTACAAACTTGACATTGTTGAAAAGAGGAGTATGAGTGTGCAAGGGAAATCACTGATTTTGCCTCTTGAAGAATCTTGTGATACAAGGTGTTGGAGAGATGCACCTGTGCTAACTATGAAGATATGTCCTTTTGTGGAAAGGTTAACTTTCCTTTTTAAGCAGTATTTCCAGACTAGGACATGGCATAGCTATTTTGAATGTATGCATTCCTTCTTCTAAATCTTTTTTGATCCAGCGTCTGAGACATAATAAATTACCTATTGAGGACAACTCGATCAAGAGAGTCAAGTTCATTGTTTCTATATTTTGTCATTGTCATAAAATATGAAATCTGCAGTCTATCTGTTTTTTCAATACGTTCATTTTCTGCTAGGTTATGGGCTGGCTTGGTTCTTGCTCAAATACATGTTAGAAGTTAGAAGTCCCACATCTAAAGTGGGCAAAGACTTCCCTCCCTCATGTTGCATATAAATAGAGGTGTAAGAGAAGGTGTAAAATGCACCAAAAATTACAACACCCTCTCTTTAGAGCAAGGAGGATACAAGTAATGTTTGGTGCATTTTACACCTTCCCTTACACCTCTATTTATATGCAACATGAGAGAGGGAAGTCTTTGCCTGGGCAAAGACTTCCCTCTCTCATGTTGCATATAAATAGAGGTGTAAGGGAAGGTGTAAAATGCACCAAACATTACTTGTATCCTCCTTGCTCTAAAGAGAAGGTGTTGTAATTTCTTCCATCTAACAATACACACTTTGATCATAGTAACATTCAGAAAGTGCTGAATGTTTTAAAAGGGTCCTGGACTAAGTTAGTTAGTTTGGTACTTCAATCAGTTATTTTCCATATTACTGATGCCATATGGTTCAACAGTAAACTTATCTGTTTTAATAATGTCTAAGTTCCTTATTTCAATTTCAAAAACAAAATTTCTCATGGTGTCAATACAGTTGGTAAGGTTTTTTCCTTTACTGCGAAATCTAACATACAAGAATTGGGTGCTTAAATTTTTTGGTATTAAAACCAGCTCCAATTCTTCCTCCTGTATGTCCATGGATTAAATGATGGAGCAACCAAAGGTTCACTTGGTTAAGTTGTGTGGGGGGCGAATTTTTCGGGATTATTCTGCATTTGCTGCCGGTTGCTTTTCTTTTCTTGCTAACGAATAGAGGATGGCATAATAAGCAATTTCGTGTGTGGATAAATTTGTCAACTGTGGTGTTACTCATCAATGTAATAGTTGGTGGGATTCCATTCCGATTTCATTAGTTATGATTTTTATAGGGATAGGTGTCATTTACCTTTTTATAGTTTGTTAACTAAGCGAGTTTTGGTCTATTGTTCCACACTATTGTATTTCTTTTCTTTATTTCTTATATCATAATGGTATGCTGCTAATGATTTATGTAGCTTGGGGTGCCAGCCTAGTTGAGATCATTAGCTAAATAGTGCTGCTTTTGCATCTTTCAAAAAAAAAAGCTTTTACCGTTGCTTTATGAAATCAAGAGATAAAACAAGAATTGTGCACATCGCTTACAAATACCTCAACATTAACATGCTTAATGGAAGAATCATTTGAAGTTATTGTGATCTTAGTAAAACATGAAGTGCTTTTTTCTCAAATATGAAGAACAATGAACAATCAGAACTTAAAAGAGATGGAACCAAAATAAATTAGAAAACTGAATTACCTCACTTAAAATGAGAACCCCCTTCTTGGATGCTTGGCACGCAACAAATTCATAGCTGACAAGATTCATTCCATCTCTCAAAGATGTAACAAGTGCAACGTCTAAATAAAATGTAAGTTAGACTGGTACATATGGATGGTGAATTCTTAGTAGTTAGTTCAAGCAAACTAGTTAAGATGGATTTTAAAATATAATATAAAGAAGATATGCTAGACCTGTTTCCCTATTCTGATTTGCTGGGAATAGTTAAGGTTAAATCATAAATGAATAAAGGAGAAGAAAACCAAGAAAACAATTGTAAGTCAATTATTGTTTTCTTGATGACTTCAAAAAATCTAACTGGCGGCACAAAAAGTATGCAGTCCACCATCAATTGCCAAAAACCATAAAACTATCAATCAGTTCTTTTTATTCTTCCAGCAAGATACAAAGCGTTATAAGCACAGGAATTAAATCATGAGGAGCATATCAAAGAAAAGTGAAAGAGTTTACAAAAATAATGAAGTTTCTTTACAAACAACACAAAAGAATGTCCTAAAGACTGAGAATTTCACATATCCAATAAATAGTGAAATGTGAAACTGCTTGAATATAAAAAATATTATTGCTTTTGAATAAATATGTGCATACATGTGCTAAATCTTATGTTATGGGCAGAAAATGAGTACCAGTTACAGCATAGAGTGCACATAATTCATGAAAGTCAAGTGATCGATCCTGTAATCATAGAAAGAAATGGTCCAGAAATCATCACATGGTCGACACAATAATCCTAACAAATATTTTCTGAACTATCTAAAATAAACGCGTGCCTTCATTTCATTTGTTACATCTTCTGGGAAAGATTAGCAATACTAAAACTTTAAGCAATCAAGAGAAGTACAGGTAATGAACAAGACAAAATAAAGAGCCAGTGTGTTCAAAGAACAATCACATTAGTTGCTTGAATATTTCCAAAAGAAAGAAAAAAAATTTATAAATTTAATTTTTGAAGGGATTTTTTTTTTTGCCAATTTACTCAAATAAGTGATTGTCAATAGAAAAGCCCCACATATTCTGAATTATATCCAGGTAACCTGGAAAGAATGTGTTGTAAACTCCTTGGTGATGCAGGAAAGAGATCAGTTATTGAAGATTTATTGCAACTTTGGCAAAGAATGTTCTATAGTTTTATTGGGATATTCTTGGTCATTTTAGGGAAATTCTGAAAGAACTAAAATCCCATCAGGGTACTTCGTATAGTAGGTATGTTTCTTTACTTGTCAGACAAGTCTGTTATCAAATGCTTCAATGTAAAAAATAATATTTGTAAAAATGAAATTCCTATTTTTCAGTTATGATTCCTGACAAATTTCATAGGATCTGTTTAGTAGGTTATTCGCTCATTTGTTCTCTTTTCTGTTCCTTTTGCACTTGTCTCATACAACTTGGTCAAATGAGATGTCATGATTATGTTTGAGATAGTGATATGTTGTAAGACAGCTAGCAGAGAATGCAGCTCAGAACACAATTCGAGAATAACAACTCAAACCCAAATATGTGCATTCACGGCTTTTGGGTGGAAGCATCAATTTCAGATGGACAGTGTATAGAGCACAGACTAGTTTTTGTCTATGTAGATGATGAATATAGTTCGAATCTTGCAGTAAAAAGGATCGCTCGTATATAGTGATGCGTGAGAAATTTAGTGTTTTCAACGAGATTTCAAATAATAGATATTTGTGTTGACACTAGTGATCCTTCCACTGTCAAATACCATGCAAGAAATCTAAGTTGTAGATGTTTAAAATACCAACCAGATGGTGTAGTGGAACAGCTGTAAGTGTTCCAAATCTTCCATTGATGCGTCCTACAATCTCATGCACTTGGCTTGCAAGCCTTTGGTCTGTCAAAGCATTGAGTGAACAGTGTCAGTCGTTTAAAATTCCAATAACTTAAGATGACAACCAAAATAAACAAAGCAAGAGTCTAAATCAATGGGTCAAAAGGCTTCAAGTGATTATTAACTTGTCTAGAGAAATAACGTACATTCAGGAACATCTTTTCTAGTAGGTACAGCAATTTGCAGCAAGACAACTTTATCACGCCAATGGGAATTCTCCTCGAGGAACTTTTCAAATGCCAATATTTTCTGAGGAATTCCTTTTATCATATCAAGACGATCGACGCCCAACATTACCTTTCCATTTCATAAGAAGCTCAAGTTATTCAAATGATTCACATTTATAGAGAATAGCAGATGTAGAACAGAACCAAACCATGCAATAACCTCCACTTCTCAAACTGTTGAACTTGGAACTTTGGCATATACGGTTCTCACCTTTCGGCCTGCAAATCTTTCTCAGTTCTTTCATGTGGGCCTGGACTTCAGGGAGTTCAAGGGCTTGAATGAATCTCTCAGAGTCAATCCCAATAGGAAACTGAAGTTTCACACTCCCAAAAATAAAACATTGTCATCATGAGAAGGAAATCATAGACTACATACTCATTGGTATAGCTATTCAATACTGATAAACATACAACACGAGATGAAATTCAAGCTTTTGCAGTTAGATGTATTGAATTAGAAAAGGAAATTAATATATGCAGATATACCGCAGCCACACGGGTTAGCTTCCCTCGATCTTCTACTCCATCAGGTGTGCCCTCAAGCCCAAGAATACGAGTACAAGCACTAACAAAATGCCTTGCATAATCATAGGTATGGAATCTGGAATGTAAACACTAAAATCACAACACTGGATAACATGTCCAGAGTTCTCAAAAATCATAGCAACATACTAACTTACCAAGCGATGTTTTCTACTAAATGGTGCAATGGACAAGCAAGAATAGTAAGTCTCAAGGTGGAAGATGAATTTACCAGAGTTATGGACTTATCACAGTGTGTACATCTTACTTTTTGGTTACAAAGTGCGTGCTGCTGATGTCTATTTTTTAAAGGAATTTAGCTAGTAAATGTATTATGATAATGATAATCAAGTTGGAGATGCATGAATGACTTACCCCACAAGGTCAGCTTCAATGACTGATCTCAACAGCTCTGTTCTGGATGGTAGAGTCCTATGTATTTCTGAGGAAGGAAAGGGTGTATGGAGAAACCAACCAACTTTCATTTTGTCGTTGCGCTCCTTTAAACATTTTGGAAGGAACATTAGGTGGTAATCATGGCACCAAACAACATCTCCTTCCTCGTAATGCATATTTACTACATCAGCGAAGATTTGGTTTGCCGTCTTATATGCATCAAATTGGGATTGGAAAGTACGAGTTGTAGCAAGTCGATCTTCTTGTGGAAGCCCAAGGTAATGAAATAGAGGCCACAAGATGTTGTTGCAGTAGCCATTATAGTACTGATTAACTATCTCCTCATCAAGAAATACTGGAATACACCGCTGCAGTGAACAGCACATAATCAATAGGACAAATATTGATGGCTTTGTGTCTTTGATATATATCTTCATGCTTGAGAATTATAAATTTGACACATAAAGCAAAGAAGACTCAATACCATTTCAGCCAAAGCTTTAGTCAATGCTCTCCGTCCAACCTCATCAGGCACATTCACGCCAGCCCACCCAATCCATCTGGTATCAAACTCCTTTACACCTTCAACAGAAACAACAAGCTTCATACAACCTTCACTTTGAAAATAGAAAAGTTCAATCCATTCCTATGATTAATGGATTATTACTATTACAATGCTGTGAAGATAACTATAATTGGTGTGAGTTGTGACCTCTATTAGGTATTTAACAAAGGTAACTAATTAGAATAGCTGAGTTACAAACTTACAACAGATATATGAATCAGAAACAGATCAACAAAATACACCAAAGTAAAAACAATTAATGCAAAGTGACAAACTTTTTCTTGCCTAGAAGTGCACTGACTAGCCCTCCTACACTGATCTCAAGATGATATGACTCCACACCATCTCTTACAGCAGAAACTGGCAACCTGTTAGCTACCACCAACAAACGTTGTTTGCCTGGCCTCTCATCTTGCCTATTCGTTTCCGTGGCTTCTTCCTCTTTATGAACACCTGAAATTTCATTCTCACTTATTGAATCACCAGAACATTGTTCTCCCTCTTTGCTCCCATCTCTTGCTTCATCAGTTGGTTGATTCTTGAAGGACTTCCTTAGCTCTCTTTCCCTCAGAAGCCTTTCCAATCTAGACCTTGGTGTTAAAGGGACGCAGTTATAATTGTTCGCTGGCATACGCTTGGACTCAAGCATGTCAAGTCTTTTCACTTGTCTGATTCCTACAAAGACAGCATTCTCACTCAAAAGGAGGAATTGTTTTTCCTACTTCCAAATAATTCAATAATTGACAATGCTCAGCCACGTTCTGAAACAAACGGAAATAGTTGCACACTCTAATGGGCAATTGCACTCAAGAAAGAGAACTAACAAGCATGCTTTGATCCACTATCATTAATTTTGAATGTCTCCATAGGCTAAAACAACTTTTCTATCCACAATTAAACCATTCTCAGCGATGAAATGCGTAAACTAACCGTCAGGCAAATACATAATTGCAATGTTTCTCATCACATTAGAGAAATAACAGGACAAGGGGGGAGGGGGAAATTGGCTTTTTGATACATGAAATAGAATCGTAAACAAAATATCGAAATGCATTTCAAATTCATAGCAATTGAATGACCACCAAAACCAAAAAGAAAAAAGAAAGTTTCAAGGAATAAAACACCCTTAACATACCTAGAGCGAATTTTGCATAGACATTGAAATGAAAAGGTAAGGCAAAAAGATAGCCAGTGTTATAAATAAATAAATAAATAAATGAACAGAAAACACATTCACAGTAATGAATAAAATGACTTGAGGAATCATAAGCAAGTTAAATCACAGGCAGCAATAAACCTACTTGAGACATTATTGTTTGACATTGAATAAAGAAATTGAACGGCAGATCTCTTAAGATGATTTCACTTCACATTGGTGTCCACAACTCCACGTTGTTTCACATACCATAGTTTTGTACAAGTCATCAAAAGGGTTGTGGTCATGATTGGAACAAGGAAGATTGTTTATATAATGACGAGATAAAAGGCATAGATGAGGTAATTGGCTTGAAAGGGAAAAAGGAGATCATGCATTAAGAGAATAATGCATTAACTAAATTAAATTATTCCACATATTCTCATCCATGCATGGAAATACAGTGCATTGAAATTGGAGAATGATCCGAGAACATCAATAGAGAGTAGTACAAAAATGTGCCTTACGATTTTGAAGCTGTTTGTATAAGAAAAAAAAGGTTAAGGCATAAGCACGAGACAGAGTTAACAGTATGGCATGTTGTTACATTTACTGTATATTACACCATATAAACTCTTTGATGCTTAAATAATAATGTAAATTATTAGAATTGAAATTACAATTACATTCACGTAGGATTTTAATATGAAAATGTTTTTCTCGAACATGATATGGACCCCAGCTAGATTTGATTTGATTTTGGGTTTTATTTTCATATTTTCTTGGCCTAACCATAGGGAATTCATGAACTGTAATTTCTGCATCGGCTACAAATATGCGTCAATTTTCTCTTTCTCTAAAAATAGGTCAACTCGAAAGTTTGAAGTAGTTAGAAACAATTTCGAAATTGAAATAAACTACTGTGATATTATATATATATATATTTATTTATTTATTTATTTGAAATACAGAAGTTTTGTAAACTTTGTTAAATAGCATTGAGCATATAGTTAGATGTGGTGTTACATAAATATTGTTTGTTTATGTCAAATTTTATGAAAAAAAAAACAAAAATAAAGTGTTATTTAAATTAATTATTTGTTCCTAATAAATAAATAAATATATTATTAAATTTGATTCATATGTTTGAGATACAAGTTAATTTTGATTTAATACAAATCTTTTACAATATAATAAATATATATGGATTGAGTTTTGAGAATATAATTCTTAGAACAACTCGAACTGTAATGCTGCTGGTCACATCTTAAGAAGGTATACTGTTGAGCTCGTAAGAGCTCGAAATGGTATGTCATCGAACTTATCACAACTTGGAGTAGTACGTTACTGGGCTTGTCAAAGCTTAGAAACGATGTGTTGCGCGGTTAGGATGCTCACACATCACAAATTTCATTATCATCTTTTCATTTTCTATAGCTATTCGGCTATCTAAATTTTTTTTTCCAGTAACCAAAAACAAAACCCAATACAATGCATCACAAAGACTCGTTTCACCCATCTATTCACGCACACAACTACATAAAACAACCGACATCAAACCGCAATGGACAAACAAGATCGGTAAGATCGGCGAGCCTTACAAACTCGATAAGGCTGAGTAGGAATGGTAAAAAAACTTACATCTACGAATACTCACGGGTAAAATCCGTTGTAGGTATGATAGAGATAAACACATATCTCTTCTTCCATATTACCGAACGGTAAGGAAGTGATTGTCACCAGCATTGTCGAACGGTAAGGAAGTGATTATCACCAGCATTGCCGAACGATAAGGAAGTGGCTGTCTCCAGTATTGTTGAAGAGTGTTGGGTTGCCGATCGGCCTACTAGCACCAAACGGTGGAATCATCTGGACATCCTTAGTTGTAGTGTCTCAATTTGACTTTTTCTTTTCTTTTCTTTATATATATGTATTTTCTCCTTCCGTTGTAAACTACTTTTCATTTTCAATCAATTCATTCTTTTGTTTTACTTTTCTATAGAGCTCTTGTTTTCTCTCCTTTCTCAAACACTCACATGGTATCAGAAGAAAGAAAATAATTAGGGTTCTTCATTTGCCCCTTTTTCTTCATCTTCTGCTTATTCTCTTCTCATGGCTTCCTCCGCCGCACCCACCACCACCGACGCCTCATCCTCCACCACCGATCATCTGACTAATCCTGCCCATCCTCTGTTTCTTCATCCTGGTGAAAACCCATCCCTCATTCTTGTCAATCCGCCTCTCTCCGACACCAATTATGAACAATGGAGGCACGACATGCTTGTCGCTCTTGAAACCAAGAATAAAGACAAATTCGTTCTTGGTACCATTTCTTGCCCTCCTCCTAATGATGTTCTTCATGAAGCCTGGAAAAGATGCAACAAAATGGTGATTTCATGGCTGACGCGTTCTATGACTCTACCCATCAAACAATCTGTTATGTGGATGGATTGCATCCGAGATTTGGAATGATCTCCTCCAACGTTTTTCTCACGGCGATAAGTTCCGCATCGCTGATCTCCAAGAAGCTCTCCAATCTTGCAAACAAGGTGATTCTATTGTTTCTCAGTATTACACTAGTCTTCAAATAATCTGGAAAGAACTTTCTTTGTACAAGACTATTCTTGTCTGCACTTGTAAATCTCCTTGCACTTGTGGCTTATTGATCAAGATTCAACAAGAACGCAACGATGACTCTGTCATCAAGTTTCTTCGTGGTTTAAACGATGAATTTTCCCAAGTCCGTTCTCAAATTATGCTCATGGAACCTATGTCGACTCTCCCTAAAACCTTCTCTTTGGTCCTTCAACAAGAACGGGAATTTCATCATTCTTCCTCACAAATTCCACAAGATTCCATGGCAAATGTCAATTACCAGGATCCTCAGAACAAGACCTTTAATACCTCTCGTGGTGCGTTTTCTGGTCGTGGACGAGGACGTACCACAAAATTTGGTGGTCGTGCCAAATACTGCGATCATTGCAAAAGAACCAATCACACCTCTGACAATTGCTGGATTAAATATGGCCTCCCTCAAGGTTAAAAACCCAACATCAAAATGGATTCTGCTCCCTCCAATTCTTCTGCCCACCTGACTGATGGTGTTTCACTCACCCCCAATGACTCCACTGCTGATAAAACCCAAACCCATTGCAATTTTACTCAAGAACAGTATGACGCTATTCTTGGATTGTTGAAACAGTCTCAACCTCCTACTCCTAGGATGGCCAGCGTTAATCAATGTACTCCACAGTCATCAGGTTCCTTTTCTAAACCCAATTTTTCTTCTTGGATTATCGATAGTGGAGCTACTGATCATATTTGCTTTTCAAAATTTCTTTTTAAATCTTTACAACCTATTACTCCTATTTCCACGCGCTTACCAAATCAAAGTTTTGTTACTGCTGCATTCTCTGGGACTGTCATCTTAGGCAATTTGATTTTGCAAAATACTCTTTTTGTTCCCAATTTCTCTGTTCATCTTATTTCTATTTCTAAACTATTACATTCCAATAATTATTTTGTTGTCTTTCATCAAAATAGTTGTCTCATTGTACAAATGGATACTTACCAGACGATTGGAGTAGCTAAGAAATACCAAGGACTCTTTTATCTTCTTAGTAATAATACCATAAGCACTTCAGAATTAAATGTCATTCCTTCTGCTTTTCATAACTCTAGTGATTTTTGTACTTTGTGGCACATGAAACTTAGACACCCTTCAAATAAAATTTTACAAAAAATAGCTTCTCAATATTCTGATATTTCTTTTCAACCAATTGATGCTTGTGATGCTTGTGCCTTTGCTAAACAAAAACGTCTTCAATTTTCTATTAGCAAAACTAAATCTCCTTGTTTCTTTCATCTCATTCATGTAGATATTTGGGGCCCAATTTCTACACTTCCATTGATGGATATAAATATTTTTTGACCGTTGTTGATGACTATAGTCGTTTTACATGGCTTCTTCTTTTGAAACACAAATATGATGTTAAATCTTTACTTCAAAGCTTCATTGTTTTAATTGAAAACCAGTTTTCTTGTAAACTTAAAGTTATAAGATCTGACAATGGAAAAGAATTTCTTCTCCATGATTTTTATTCAATCAAAGGTATTTTTCATGAAACTAGTTGTGTTGCTACTCCCCAACAAAATGACATTGTTGAAAGGAAGCATCAACACATTCTCAATGTTTGTCGCTCTCTTCTCTTTCAATCTAAAGTTCCTAACATTTTTTGGTCTTATGCTATAAAACTTGCCATTCATATTATTAATAGACTGCCAACACCTTTTCTTCAAAATAAATCTCCTTATGAACTAATTTATTCCATCAAACGTGACTTTTCAAATCTGAAAGTTTTTGGATGTTTATCATACTCCAGCTCTGTTACTGCAGGACGCACAAAACTTGATTCCAGAAGCAACAAATGTATTTTTCTTGGGTACAAATCTGGAACCAAAGGATTTGTGTTGTATGATTTGCATTCACATTCTACTATTGTTTCACAAAATGTCATTTTTCATGAAAATATTTTTCCATATAAAACTTCTTCAACTTCACCTTCCTCTCCTACACATGATGATATTTCTGATGTTACTATTTTTGATTTTCCAAATATAACACCTATTTCCACTGCCCCAAATTATCCACCTAGTAACACTTTTAATCATACTTCCGATAGTCTCACTATTCCTAGTGTTGAACAAAGAATTTCTCTTAGAAATAAGAGTAGACCTAAATATTTAGATCATTCCTACTGTGGTACTACTTCTAGCTTTACTTCATCCTATACTACCTCGTATCCTATACATTTGTTTCTTTCTTATGATAAATGCTCTTCTAATCATGCTTCTTTTTGTCATAATATTTATGCACAAGTTGAACCATCTTTCTTTAAAGAGGCCAGTCAATTTGACTATTGGCAGCAAGCTATGAACTCTGAACTTTCTACACTAGAAAGAAACTGAACATGGACCTTGGTGAATCTTCCTGCTGGTAAGAAACCCATCAGTTGTCGTTGGGTTTATCGTATCAAGCACAAAGAAGATGACTCTATTGGAAGATACAAAGCTCGCTTAGTGGCAAGAGGTTTTACTCAAACTGAAGGACTAGACTACTATGAAACTTTTTCCCCTGTTGTTAAAATAACTACTGTTCGTCTAGTTCTTGCTCTTGCCGCTAGTAACAAATGGTTTCTTCATCAGTTAGATGTTGATAATGCCTTTCTTCATGGTGACTTAACTGAGGAAATATATATGACGCCTCCCCCTGGTCTTTGCCCATCTACTCCTGGTCACAAGTCTCTTTATGGTTTAAAACAAGCCAGTAGCAATTGGAACCACAAACTCACATCAGAATTACTTTCTATCGGGTACACACAAAGTACTGTCGACCATTCCTTATTTATCAAGCATTCGTCCTCCACTATCACCATTATTCTGGTCTATGTTGATGATATACTTTTATCTGGAAATAACCTTTCTGAAATCACCACTGTCAAAGATCGCCTGCACAACAAGTTTCACATTATAAATCTTGGCGATCTCAAATACTTTTTGGGATTCGAAATTGCTAGATCTCAAGCTGGTTTATGCATCAATCAGAGAAAATATTGTCTTGAATTAATTTCTGAAGCCGGCATGTTCGGATGTAAACCTGCTCCAACACCTGCTGATCCTTCTGTCAAACTCCATGCTGATGAATGTATCCCTCTCACAGATCCTTCTTCTTACCGGCGTCTTATTGGACGATTACTATATCTCACCCATACGCGGCCCGACATTGCTTTTGCCGTTCAACAACTTAGCCAATTTGTTTCAACTCCTCGCCAACCTCATATGCAACAAGCCATGAGGATCATTAGATATTTGAAGAATGCTCTTGGTTCTGGTTTACTATATGCTGCTGATAATTCCTTCCACATACATGCCTACTCTAATTCTGACTGGGCTACTTGTGCCACCACTAGAAGATCCATATCTGGTTTCTGTGTCTTTCTTGGAACTGCTCTTATCTCTTAGAAGTCAAAGAAACAAACCATCGTTTCCAAATCTTCTTCTGAAGCCGAATACAGGTCCTTAGCTTCTCTAACTTGTGAACTGCAATGGCTACAATATCTTTTAAAATATTTGCATATACCATGTCCGACTCCTTACTCCGTCTATTGTGACAACAATTCTGCTATTCACATTGCTAAGAATCCCACCTTTCATGAAAGAACCAAACATATAGACATAGACTGCCACGTTACTAGACAAAAGCTTCAAGACGGTCTCATCAAACTTCTCCATGTGTCTTCTACCAATCAAATTGCAGACGTTTTTACCAAGTCTTCAACACCATTACTTCCAAGCTAAACATGCATAATATACATGTTCACCTTGAGGGAGGGTGATAGAGATAGACACAGATCTCTTCTTCCATATTACCGAACGGTAAGGAGGTGATTGTCACCAACATTGCCGAACGGTAAGGAAGTAATTGTCACCAGCATTGACGAACGGTAAGGAAGTGGCTGTCTCCAGTATTGCTGAAGAATGTTGGGTTGCCGATCGGCCTACTAGCATCGAACGGTGGAATCATTTGGACATCCTTAGTTGTAGTGTCTCAATTTGAATTTTTCTTTTCTTTTCTTTATATATATGTATTTTTTGCTTCCGCTGTAAACTACTTTTCATTTTCAATGAATTCATTCTTTTGTTTTACTTTTCTATAGAGCTCTTGTTTTCTCTCCTTTCTCAAACACTCACAAGGTATTTAATATCCGAAGATAAAAGGTACTCGCAGGTAGTGGGTAATTTAATACTCACTCATTAACGAGTCGGGTTCGGATATCACACTATCCGTATCCACGGGTATCCTACTTGTTTGAAAAATAAAATTACAAATTTACCCATTAGGTTTTCTTACTTTAAATTGTTTTCTAACTGTTCAATCTTTAGCCTTTGTATTTTGTATCTGCCGTCAAAGAAATAGCAAACCCTAAATCTGACTTTTTATCTCATACACTCTCATTTCATTCGCATTGCCGTTACAGAAGGAGAGAAGAAAATGAAGTTCAATCATAGGGTTTCCTCTGGTCGACGCAAGAGCCGCAAGGCCCATTTCACGGCACCGTTTAGCATCCGTCGTGTGCTGATGAGTGTGCCGCTCTCAATGGATCTCAGTTCCAAATATACAACGTGCGTTCCATTCTAGTTCGGAAGGACGACGAGGTGCAAGTGGTTAGGGGAACCTACAAAGGTCACGAGGTGGAATCTTCACCGACTACACGATCCCTTTTTTATGCTTCATCAAACAGTCTGTGGGAAATCGAAGCAGCGATGACGACAAACAAAGCGAGAGAAACCCCGGACCGTGAACGTGCCGTGACGGCTCGATGCCACAAATGACCTATGTGAGGAGGATCAGTTGGCGGTGGTTGACGCAAGAGGAGGAGATCGAGCCTTGTGACTCTGATTACTGGTTTGCGAGGCAGCGACGGAGCGATTAGAGGTGAAAGAGGAGGTTGTCATATCCATATCTGCTAAACTGAAGAAATCCTTAGGTTTGTGGTTTCTGAAGAATAAGAGAAAGAAAGGCTTCTACCATTTTTCTTGCTTATGGATGAAAACCTAAACAAAAGGGGGTTTGGGCCTACCCATTTTCAAGGAAAACATAAAAACAAAACAACAAAAAAGGTGATTTGGGCTTTTGGCATATTTTCATTTATGAAAATAAAGGGTTTGGGCATTGGCCCAATTTTGTTTCTGAAAATTATATGTTTTTGTTTAATTTATTTAGAACTTTTTTAAAAATCATAAAATATTATTTTTTTTAAATATTTGTCGGTTGAAAACAGGTATCCAACTAATATTCGTGGGTTGGAAAAAATTCGCACGATTTTTTTATACTGGTATTCGACGGGTAGCGAGACAGGTAACATGTACGATTTTTACATGCGGGTAGACATTATTCGTGTCTGACCCGACCCGTTTTCATCCCTAGGATCGAGGCAAGCTTAGTTGGCTGAGGAGAGCTCAACAAGATTAGTGAGCTCGACAAGCTCAGTTGGCTGAGGCGAGCTCGACAAGCTTAGTTGGTTGAGGAAAGCTCGACAAGATCAATGAGTTCGACAAGCTTAGTGGGCCGAGGCAAAGTCATTGAGCTCGGTGGGGTCAAGGCGGGGTCGTTAAGGTCAGTATGGTCAGTGAGGCTGAGTGAGGTCAGTAGGGTCAGTTGGGCTGAGTGAGGTTAATAGGGTCAATGACGTTGAAGTGAGGTTGGTAAAGTCAACGAGGTGAGATCGGCCAAGGTAAGTCGTACTCACACACCCCTGATTTTAGATTTCTTCCCTTGTTTTTGTTTTGTTTCTTAGGTTCTTCGTTTTATGTCTACTATGTGCAATCCCACATTATGTTAACCCACACTCGTTATGTGTTTTGTTGTTGCTTTTGAGCTTTTTTCATTTTACTTGTTGTACTACAGTTTTCACAACACACACTTCTTTCTAATTACTCCCCATAATGCTCATTACCCTTGTCCATTTTGTTTTCTATTTGGGCAATTTTGTGTTTTGGGTTTTTATTTTATTTCATTTTAACACTTATCTTAAACTGTATGAGTTAGTGTGACCACCTTTGTCGTCCTAGTACTTAATATCTTTTCTTTTTCAAAGTGTTTAAAATACATTCTAAAAGTATGAGAACTCATGTAATTGTCTGCGTCATCATAGTACTCATTACCTTTATTTTTCTCAACCATGTCAAAAATACCAAAAAATACAAAATCTTCAAAAACTAAACATCAACTTTTTCAAAAATTGTACGAGTACTAGTGTGATCGCCTTTGTCGTCCTAGTACTTAATATCTTTCCTTTTTCAAAGTGTTTAAAATATTTTCTAAAAGTATGAGTTCTCATGTAACTTGTCTGCATCATCTTCGTAGTCATTACCTTTATTTTTCTCAATCATGCCAAAAATACCAAAAAATACAAATTCTTCAAAATATAAAAACATCAACATTTTAAAACAAACAATTTTTCTTGAAAACCACGTGATTCTTAATTTTCCATCGTGAATGAAGATATGAACAAGGTCAGTCCTTATTGGATTCACTTCCAAAAAATCACATAATTTTACAAAGTCATTTTCAAATAGTTTTTCCAAAGAATTACGTAATCCTAATTTCTCATTTTTAAATGAGAATACGTAAGAACGAGGTAAATCCTTGTTCAGTCCAAAAGATCAGAACACATTTTCATTTCTTTATAATGTTATTTTCGGAAAAAAATAAACATTTTGAAAACCAAATCAACTTTGTACAAATAAACTTAGAGCAAATCCTTCAAAAGCCACAAATTCATAAACAACCCCAAAATAATTGGAAGCCTCTTTATCACATTAGAAACAATGCAATCTTACGAACTCTTAGAACAATTATGACTCACGGAGGAGGTTTTGCAACTGTAAAGACTCTAGGTAAGGTACTTGAATGTTATGTTAGCAAAATGATGAAGATGAAGTTTTGATGATGTCCAAATCAAGTCAAGAGAAATGAAGATTCATGAAGATCCTTTGAAGACTTATTTTTTTTGTTATTAAAAGCTTTTGTAATAATTGTAGTTTATTGCTTAGAACTTAGATTTGTAATAGGTTTTGATTCTTGTACCTTCATATTTTATATTTGCTGTTCAGAATCATAAATGCACGGTTTTAATCGATTAAACCAAGTATTAATTGATTAAAACGTTACAGGTGCTGAAAACTCAACTAGCAAGAGAATAATCGATTAATTCCTTTTTTAATCGATTAGTTAATCGATTAATTCTTAGAATAATCGATTAAAACTAGCCGTTGGAGTTTTCTGGTTTTTGAAAACTAGCCGTTGTACTCATTTAATCGATTAACAGTAATATTAATCGATTAAAAGCGTTAAAGGGCCAGTTACGAAGAATGGAAGAGTTTTTGGCTGAGTCTATAAATAGGTTCTCTTTATCCATCAACAACAACTTTTCCCTTGTGCTTTAGAACTCAGAAATCATTGTGAATTGTTTGTTCTTGTTCAGCTTGAGAAACTCTCGTCTGTGGAGCTGGTGAAGTGCTACTACGGTGACAGAGGAATAGTTGGTTCATCCTTGGTGCGTCTGAGGAGGTGTTTGGAAGAGGATCATCCTTCGTGAAGTATTCAGAGGAGGTGTTTCATCCTTCGTGAAGTATTCGGAGGAGGTGTTTCATCCTTCGTGAAGTATTCGGGGGAGGTGATTCATCCTTTGTGAAGATTCAAAGGAGGTGCAGTTTCATCTCTTGTGGTATCAATAGAGGTGGTTTCTAAACTTTTACAAATTGTTTCTTTGTGAATGTAGTTTGTAATTGTTTTGTGATTGGTGAACTGTTTATCTTGATTTGAGATAAGCGACGGGACGTAGGATTGGTAAGATCCGAACCAGTATAAAAATCATCTGTGCAAATTTCTTTCAACCTTACTCTTTTTATTTATATTTATTATTTGCGTAGTAAGATAAATTGAGTAGAAATTAAAAGGCACACGTTTATATTAAAACCCCTCTTGGTTTGTTATTCCACGCTAACCATTCCGCTGCAGCCGCTCTAACATGTTAAAAACATTTTCACGTGAAAACTTATATTTTTGTTTTTTGGTTTGTATACTTTTTTTTCATTATTGGTAAAGGTTGAAAATAGTGAATATTTTTTCCTATTAGTATTAGATTGTTGATAAAAAAAACATGTTTATTATGGGATTGAAAAGAAGATAAAAGGTTTAGGATAAAATAATTTTACATAGAAAAAAGGTTATCATAAGGAAAAGTTTATAGCATTAATATGCTTGTAAGATAAGCCAAGCCAACCCATTGGTCATGTTAAAGTAAAAAATCTTCTTTAGAAATAAAAATAAAAAGTTCCTAAAATTATACTTATGAAAAACATTCATTCAATCTAAATCTAAACTCATCTTAGTATGGATAGGGGTGGGTTGCACTCAGGTCAACATCGGGATGATGTGATGTTGTAACTGATTAAGCAAGTGAAATCTAGGTCAAATTGAATTGGACTCAACTCATGTTGGATTGGATTGGGTTGGAATAAGTTGAGTTAGGTTAAGAATGACAAATAAACTCGTTCTTGTGAATATTATCTGAACTCGTTCATGTTTTAACAAAGAATCTCCGCATTGATTGGGTATCAGTATGGATAGGATAGTATCTGATTTTTTTAATTGAGTACCGGGATAATAATGAATATTAATATATCCACCTCTTCCTTGTCTCCATATTCATCCTAATACTCATCTTGTTCTTGTTTAAATCACTAAAATATCATAATTTATTATTTGATATATATATATATATATATATATATATATATATATATATATATATATATATATATATATATATATATATATATATATTCTATAATTTCTTTTTTTTAACTACACATTTTTTTTCTTTTCTAATTGTTTGACTTACTATTCATTTGAAGAATTATTTTTATTTTGCTAAAATAATTTTCATTATCTCTATTTTCATTATCTCTCAACCGTTTCACTACTTTATATTTAAAAGGTTTCTTTATCTTTAAGATTTTTTCATCTTATGATACTCTTAATTATATATTTGTTTTTTTTGTCATTTTATTTAATGGTATATCAAATTGTTTTTAAGAGATAATTACCTTTTTTAATATTGTTATTTGTTTTTATTTTTGTCATATAAAATATTGTTTTGATGTTTTTTATATAATTACTTTTATTTTCAAACTCATTATTAAAAGTGTAATTCTACAACTACAATTGTATAAAATAATCATTTACTATAATATAATAATTTAATGACATTGTGTCTATATCATCTAACATATATTGAATTCAAAAGATAAAATACTCGTGCTAAAATTCAATTATTATTAGCTTAATTTTTATTGTTTGTGTGATTTGAATTAAGCGGTGTATTATTGTTTTTATTAATGTATAAAAAAATAAATTTCATTATAATGTAAAGTATAAGAATAAAGAGACATTTAAAATATTTTAAATTTGATTATAATCTCTTTTTTTTGTAATCTTTTAATATATTTTTAAATTTTATTAACTTTGTTTCATTAACTTTGTAAATTTAATAAAATGTTTTCGTCTCATAAAATTTTATTTAGTACTTTAATTTGAAATGTATATAATTATAATTTATTTTTAGATATTTGATATTAAAGAAACAAGAATAGATTTTTAATATTGAATATTAGATAATATTATGTTTCATTTGCAAGAACTTTTAATTATTTTATAAAATTTAATTAAAAAATAGGTATAAACATGGGTACAAGTGTATATTTCTTATAGAGATAGAAATGAGATAAAAATTTTATTCTCATTAAGTTTGAGTATGTAAATGAAGACATTTTTTTTAAGATGGATATAAGATAACGAAACTTATTTTAGCCTCTCCCATTATCATGCCTACTTGGAAGAGATTGAAATAAACTTAACTCAAGTCGGTTTTGTCGATTTCATGCGAACTTGACTCAAAATATTATGATTTCTTAACTTATAATATTTGTGCTTCTTAGTCAGATTGATGTAACAAATATTCCTCACTTTAAAAAAAAGAAAAGAAAATAAATAGGAATATGGTTTGAACAACGTTGTATTATATATACTCATAAAATAAGAGGAACCTGAAAACATCACATAGAGGAAATGTAATTCATTCTTAGTTAAAACTACAATAGGGTTTGGGAGCATTTGATGCATCTTGTTCAAATATTATTATTACAACTGATAAACATGCATTCACCCATATACAATAATATATATATATGAAACTAAAGTTTGATCATCCTTCGTATTTGAATCAACACAATGTTGTCTATATCCCCCCTTAAAAGATTCGTCATCATCCTTTGAAAGGTTTTCTCAAACGATTCTCCATCGACATATGTATTTTCACTAAATGTGAACTTCAAAATAGTAACAACTTAGGTCAAATAAACAATAAAATAACTATGAACACACATCTTATTATGAACAAAAAAAAATATTTATTCATGTTTTATCGAGATCCTAAACATGGATCTTTGACCAAATGACTGAGTGACTTTTAAAATTTTTAACGTATACTTCTAATGATTGGAACTCAAGAAAAAATACACTTACAAAAATCTTTTTGATGTTTAAGTTAATAAGAGAGTTGAGATTTTGTGAAAAAAAAAATGAGTATTAAAGTAAGTTTGTATTCCCTAGTGAAATGATAGATGTATTTATAGAATTTTTTAATTTTTATCATATATTATAAAATTGAGTAGTATGATATTAAATAATAAAAATAAAATAACACTTATTTCAAATAGATAATAATAAAAACATAATATTTTATTTTAAATAATAACTATAATATTAAATTGTTATTATCATTAATATATAAATATGTGAATATTTTTCTAATAAATGTATTTTGAATTATTACACGAAACTTATTGAATTTTGTTAGTCTACTTTCTTTAATACATCTATTTGGTAGATAGGTAAAATTTATATTGTTGGAGGGATCATATATATTTTCTAGATAAATGAAATACATAAATATAAATTTCAACCTTTAATATTCTTTCTTCTTTTCTTACTTTTAAGTTTTTGCTCGTTATCGTTATATATTGTATTTTAACACCCTATAACAATAATACGTAACGTACGTCTTCCGGTTGTTTTTGTATATAATTTTTGCATAGAAAAAAGAATGAAGAAAAATGTGATTTTTTTTTCTTATGGAAGGAAAATGAAAAAAAAATGTGAAAAAGAGAAACATATATTCATTTATCTGAACAGAGGTGAAAAATATGTTATTTTAAAAATTATAAAAAAATAAAGTAATTTTATAATTAAAACCTATTTTGAGTCAAATAGTTTTGAAAAGTATCAACGTTATATTTATAGAGAAAATATGTAGAGTGTTGCTCCTTCCATATTCTCTGTACCTCTCCACAATTTTTTTAATTACAAAAATATGTTTTAAACTTTAAATTTTGGCTTAATATCTCTTTTGGTTCCTCTTTAGGGGATGAATATTCAAGTGTGTCCTACCTTTTTTGAAAAGTTTAATTTTGTCTTAACTTGAGAAAAAAGTGTACAATCAAATCCTTTTTGGTCACGGCGTTAAATATTTAACGATCCAGCTGACAGCGTGGAGGCATCTGTGCAACGTGACTGTTTTTGGTTCAGAACGTGGCTACCTAACTAAGGGTAAATGTGTGATTTTAAAAAAAATTCACTTGGTTAAAAAGTAAAAGGGGTTAGGGTTTGGTTTCCTCCCAATTGGTCTTTGAGGTTTGGAAAGTGTTTGTGGAGAAATAGGAATGGCTTCCCAAGGGTATTCTTCGTTTTCAAAAAGTTGGGTCAAAGGATCTTCTCGTTCGTCCCATGGTGGTGCTTGTAGGGGAGGTGGGTTAATCCTTAACTTGTTATTATGGAGATATTGCAGTAATCAAAGTGGCCAGAACTACGAAGAATGCTGGGAGAAATTTTTGGGGTTGTCTTTATTACAAGGTTTAAAGTTCTCAGTTAATCTTTTCTTCATTTGATTTGATGCATTTGTTGTTGATAGATTCCCTAACATGGTGAATAACAAGGTGGATCTTCAATTGGGAGCTGCTGTAACTTTTTCAAGTGGTGTTGTGAAGACAACGTTGATGAAAAAGATTGCACAATTCTGAAGAGGATAAGTGAGCTGAAAAATGCAGTGAAGGATTTGCAGAAAATGCAGAAGAGGATGAAACGCGTAGTTAAACCCCATGAAACATGACAACACTTAAAACATATCCAATACCTCAATTTCATAAAATTAGCAAATGTAAAACCTAACCTGTGAAGCGGAATTCAATTTGCTCTGCAGATTTCACCTTCAAGATCATCCAAATTGGACGACAGTTCCTCCAAATTGCTGAACCCCAAATCGCGATTTTTGCAACCCAAACCCTAACTCAGATTTTTTTAACCTTAACCAACCAAGTGAATTATTTTAAAAATCACACATTTACCCTTAGTTAGGTAGCCACGTTCTAAACCAAAAATAGCCATGTTGCACAGATGTCTCCATGCTGTCAGCTGGATCGTTAAATATTTAACGCCGTGACAAAAAAGGACTTGATTGTACACTTTTTTCACAAGTTGGGACAAAATTGAACTTTTCAAAAAAGGTAGGACGCACTTGAACATTCACCCCCTAAAGAGGGACCAAAAGAGGTATTAAGCCTTAAATTTTTTTACTTTAACCTTGTTTATTTATCTTTTTTCTGAAATTTTAAATTGTATCTCATTTTCACTTTAGCGCTCTCCCACCCCCTCAACTCTCACTCTTTTCTCTCTTTTGCTTTCCTGATATCCGTTTCTTTCCGTCCCAAGTGTCACTTTTCTCTTTTTCTCACTCATCCACTCCAGATCCTAATAAAAGTTCCTCTAATTTTTATTAGGCTTGCATTTTCCAACTCCTTTAGCTTCGTTCGTCTAATTTTAGTCAATAGTAAACAATTTTAATTTTTTTCTATAGTTTAATATAAAAACAATATTTTAAAATATTTTAAATGAAGTAAGCTGTCTTAAATTCCCTTTCACAGGATGTATCTACATCAATAACTAAATAGTAACTAAATATTTTTTCACAACTAATTTAACCAGTGCTTGTGATTTTCACCATTAAAAATTGCAGCAACAAAATGAAGAAGAAAGAGAGAGAGAGAAAAAAAATGAGTACATTTTTTCTCTTCAACCTCCTTTTAACGCTCATTGTAAGCATAAATGTATAATACTTCTCCTTCATTATCACTGCTTCATCCAATCATCATCATCGTCTTTAGGTCTATTATCGCAAATGTAGGTTGCTTACGTGGGAAACTCACAAGATCAAAACCCCTTCACCCCAAAGGCTTACGTCTCACGTTATTGGAATAGACACGTCCGCAACACCTTCCCAAAGCCATCCTCCTTCTTTCCAAAGTCTCTCCACTGTTTCATTGTACAAAAGTGTAGAGAATCAATCAGAATACCTCTTGTTAAGAAACGAATGTAAACATCCGTTTATCTTTTAATGGATTATGATATTTGTCAACGGATTTTCACATTCGTAAAAAAATGAAAATTTACTATAATGATTAAATGATACGGAAGGATAAATTAGGTATAGAAAAATGCAAGGAGTATTTGGTGGAGTGGAGGGAATAATACTCAAATATGTAAGACTAAATGAAAGTAATATATTTTTTTTCTTTGTTACTTTTTTCATACTAAACAAAAGAAATGATATCTTTTGCAACAACAATAAACACAATATCTTTTTTAATTATAATGAAAAAAATTATATATATAATTTCCTTTTGTACTTTTTCATACTCCCACATCCTCTCTCTCTATATATATATATGAAAAAGAATTTTAAATATTAAAAGATAGTAATTAAAAATATAATTGATCTATGACGTTGACTTTGGAAAAAAGAGAAATAAATTTATTAGATTTTGTGCCCTAATATTTATTGAACTTTGAACTTCATTGGCTTAATATTACAGCAGAATTCCCTGTCAAAGTTAGGATAGTGTTGTTAGTTGTTTAATTTGTGTCATTACTGTTCATAAAGGAAAAAAGGACAAAAAGTAAATAATAGTTTAAGAAGTATATTGGAGACAGACATCATGGTAGTACAAATAAAATCAAATTCTTCAAAGAAAACAAAAGTCAGAAGACATTAATGTGAACATTGAAGACATATTGTTGTTGGACCACACATCTAACATGGTTCTACAAACTTTAAAGCTCTTATCTCCCTTCAAAAAAAGGGTCATAACTACACCATGTGGTGGGTGATATCCATGAAATGCAAAAATATTCATAGGCAAAGTCAAATGTATTCAAATACCTTCAAGTTAAAAAATAAAAAATAAACTACACACTTTTTGACTTTTTAAATATTTATTATGATTTTAGTTTCTAAAATATAAGCTATAAATAAATCCTTATTACATTTTTTGTATTTTAATTAATAGACAAAAATAAAAATATGTAATTCGATACTTGAAGACTCAATTAATTGAAACTAATTGATTAGTTTTATATGTTTATCATATGGAATGGATATAATTTATACATTAGTGTAGAAAAATATTTTCTTACATGTTAAGAAAATGTTTTTTATATCGGTTTTGAACTCGATATATACAGAAATAGGAGTATAGAAAGTAATATCATCGTTCTTACTGTTCAAGTTAGAGTACAGGAGATGTTTATATGAGATTAATTCGAAGCACCGATTATAATTAAAATCAATATAAAATTTTTTATTATTTATTACAAAAATATCATTAATTCAACTTTTTTATCAATTATATTAGAATTTATATAATTTTTTTATTATTTATTACAAAATTATGTCTAATTTCTTACCTATTATAACTATAATCGATATAAAAAGTTATATTTTTTATTATAAAAATTATCACTATGCCCATAATCTTATTTACATTTATGCTATCAGAGTACTTTTTATATTTGAAAGATTATAACTGATATAAATAATCATTATAAAAAATATTTTTTCACTAATAATACAACTATAACTAAAAAAACCTTAAATATTATGAAGAAAGATAATTATGATATAGAAGAAACCTCCTTTTGAATTGGAAAACTTAATTTTCTCAATTACTAGTGGAAAAAAGGCCCACTAATATATACGTAAATAAAGCAGTAACTCAAAAATTAAATGAAGGGAAAGAGTATTTCTTTTTTGGTCCAAATTGAGATGTCAAACTATATTTTGTTTTGTGGTAATTGTTTATTATTATTTATTTTTTACAAACAAAAACCCTCATTTTTTTAATAATATCCTAATTAATTCTTAAAACTTGTCAATCTTTTATAAACAATATTTTCTGAAAATAATTTACATTAAATGTTAATAGTTTATTAAAAAGATATTTTTATTTTATTTTTTAATCCTAAATTTTATTATGTTTTAATGTTTTTAACTATTATATTATATATGACTTAAATAATATTATAACTATTTTAAAAGTATATTAATGGCATTTTTAATTGTGAAAAATTGTAGTTATAAATTAGTGAATACTATATCACCTTTATATTAAATTATATATAATTATGTTAACTTAAGATGTTATGTGTTCCTTTTTAAAAATAGCAAAATTTTAGGGTAAGTTTTATAAAGGATGTGAAATTTAAATATTAATCGAGATAAAACTAAAAGTTAGAGTATCTATACGAGGAAAAGAGTAAAGTTTTAAGAAGATTAAATAGTCATTTCTTGAATACTAATGAATTAAATACTAATTTAAACACTAATTCATTTAATAGTTAAAACTTTGATAAGATCAATTTACAAATTAATTGTAATTTTTTATTTATAATAAAGATAGTGATAATTTTTAGTTTATAAATTCGTATTTAAATTAATTATTGTAGTAACTAGTTGTTTTTTTATCTCTAATATTTAGGCAATTTTTTTAGTGAAAATTTAAAAAATAAAGTAAATTATATATTAATACACCTATTATTTTAATTTACCTTTTATAAAAATAGGTTATACATCTTCTTGTAATAGAATAGTCTTTTTAACAGGAGTGGTTTATATTTCGACATGTCTAAAAAATGGAGAGCATGTTTTATAATGGTTTTTATCATTTGCCACTGAAAGGAAAGACATAAGATAAGAAGGCAGATGAATTATTTATGAAACAACTCACTCTAACTGTAATCTCACATGCTAATTTCAGTGGTCTTGTTGTCATCATAACTACAAGATTCCACACAATTAAAAACTTGTTCAATGAAGAAAAAAATATCATGAAAAAGGTTGAGAAGAGTTTGGAATATAAAAAATGAGATAAAAGAAAATAGTCTTTGTTAATTTGTTTATATTTATAGTATGAAAAATATAAGAAATAAATTATATATCATTTATAAAAAATATATTTACTTTGTATTATATATTTATGTTTTTAAAATTAGATTTATATTCAGTAAGTATTCAATATATTTAGTTTTTCAGTATAAATTATTTATATAATAATTTAGATAGATTAATTAACTAATTTGTTTAGTGGTAAAATGAAATAAAAAACTGTGAGATTTAATATTTCTCCCAAACTTAAAAATAAATAAAAAAGTAAATATTGTTTCACTAATTTAAATTTGTTTTTTTTAATAATTGAATTTAAACCAATGTAAATAGCTGAAATAGTAGTCTGAATTATCATTTCTTATTAATTTTTTTTTAACACTGTTATGTTAAGAGGACAATATTTATTTATTTTTAAAATTTAGAGATCAAAATATTTCAAAATTTTGAACAAGAATGAATTTCAATTTTGAGTCCAAATTTAATAACTACAAATTTAACTCTAATTATTATTATCTCTTTATTAATGAATGTATAATATGAATGTAGAAAAGATAATTGATGAAAAAAATCTTAAAAATAAAATAAATTGAAAAGAAAATAAAGAATTAAAAGTTTAGAAAGACAAAATTTAAAACAAATAAAGAATAAATTATTTTAAATTTATTTATAAATATTTTTGTTTACTATTTATTCTAAAACCATATCTCTTTACCATATCACATTTCTAGTATTGATGATTTAAGAGGTAACTTTTTTCCCCCTTTGATTTGTTTGGTTTGAATGAAGAGGCATGCCATCCTCACAAAATTAAAGTAATCCCTTAGTCCTATGCCAACCTCAAGTAACCTGCAAAATGTTATATGTTGGATAACCATCCATGAAGAGCAGTGTTGTGTGGACCTTTTGCCTTAAATGGTTTAAATGAATAATAATAAAAAATAATAATAATGATATAATAATAATAATATTAATAATATTAATAATATTAATAATGAAGTGGTGTATGACTCAGACCAAGTCATTAAATTCTTCAATCTACTAACATTTATCTATTATATAGAAGTAGGTAACTTACTAGGTATTTTGGATGGTTTCAGAAGATCAAATTTATGTTTATTCTTGAGAGAATTTATCCTACTTTTCTTTTTTAAACTATTGGTACATATTCTTCTTCTTTTTTTATGTGTATATCAAACTTCTATTGTATAAGTTAAAAATAATGATAAATAAATCATTTAATAAATGATTTTAGTAAAATAATTTTCTTAAAAAATAAGTTACTTTTATATGTTATAAAAAAATATTAATATACTTTTTCGTAGGATGCTGTAATAACATATTAAATGTATTACCCATATTTTGAGTTTTCTTTGACGTTTAAGAGGAATGATTCAAAAGTGTTGCGATTACTTTGATTATTCCTTTTTAATCTCTTTAATTATAGTTATGCAATTAACTTTTTTTTATTTTTTGTGAATTATCACATTGCAATTAACTTTGTTTCGTATTTAGTAGTTAGTCTCCCATTCTTAGAGTGTGTAATGAATACTGACTATGTATATTTTTTTTATTGCAATTAATATTGTTTTATATATGCTTTTATGTTAATTTGTATGACTTGATTTTTTTTTCATTTAAGCTTATTTGTATTAGAAATTCAAATTTAGACTCTCCGTTGAGGTTTCAGTAAACTAAAAATATAAAAAAAAAATCATAAAATTGTATAAAAGAAAGTTATAAAAAGTTGTTCACCTTTTAGTTATTGTAATGCTATAAATGTAGTTATTCATTAGTATTTAATTCAAAGTACATAGTGTTAATTCAAAGTACACAGTGATTAGAAAGTTTGTAAAGTAATCTTTATATTTATGGTATAAATTGATTTTATATTTTATATTTAATTGATGTGAAATTTTTAACACATATTGTTTAGAATAATAATAAAACCAAAATAATTATTTGTTTTATGATTAGAAGCACAAAATTATTTTTATTTTACATGTCAATTTAATGAAGTTAAATTAAATTAAAAATTTTAAGATAATATTATCTTTATTTTTAGTTTTGTAAATTTAATTAGAAGCACAAAATTATTATAAATTTAATTATCTGTATTTTTAGTTTTGTAAATTTCACATTAAAATACTCAGATTTTGCACATAATATTAAAAACTATTTATCAACTAATGATATAACTAACGTAAAGGATATAAAACAGAACAAATTCTTTGAAAGGCATCTAAATAGGCATTATCAACACAAACATCTATTCTGTCAAAATCAAACACCAACATCACACTTTGTTAATTTATTACTAGATCGACCCAGCATAATTTCAGTTGCTCCTTTCGTGTTTTTTTAACTAACTGACACAAAATTAAAACTATAACTTTATAATTGTCCTTAATTCTTTATAGTTTCTTTATGAAATAAAATTGATAATTAATATATTTATTATAAAATTTGCCAAATTACAGACAAGAGATGTTAAATAAAATGAAGAGCATTAATGTAAGAAAATTGCCTTCAAGAAAGACAATAGTTTTATGGAAAGGTGTTCATATGCCTATTATTGATGCATATCAAAGAAGAGTCGAAAAATTTCATCCCTGCAAAATGCAACTCTGCATTAAAGTCGAATCACATCAGTGATCAGATTTCATCAATGAGGTAGGGTGGTACAGTGGAATTGGTAATAGAGCCATCTCATTGAATCTCACAATATATATCCGCGTCCATTTAATGCACCTAACCAACACTCCCAACTGTAAAAGTTATATACTCTACACTGTAGCCATAGACCATGCTACTGTCTTTATTTTTCTACTATATATACTCATACTCATATCACACCTTCCACATTCAATTACTCACACATGCTATCTTCCATAGCTACCTAGTTTCACTCTCTCCATTCCTCACAAGTCAAAGCCACCGTTTCTTGCTCAATGGCACCGTTAGATCTCACAACTACAACCATCTTGGCACTGCTTGTGGTTCTTGGCTTGTGGAATGAGGTTCATGCTGCACCACAAGTGCCATGCTACTTCATTTTTGGTGATTCCTTGGTTGATAACGGGAACAACAACGAGCTTCAATCTTTGGCTAGGGCTGATTACCTGCCTTATGGGATTGACTTCCCTGGTGGACCTTCTGGCAGGTTTTCCAATGGGAAAACCACTGTTGATGGAATTGGTGAGCTTCCTCTTTCTTAATCATCTGCATGGAAGCATTTTAGTTGACATGCATCCTTGTCTTAAGATTCACATGCATGCACTCATAATCAACATCATTGTCAAAGTCTTAGTTAGATAGAGTCAAGGACAACAAAATGGTCCCAAGATCTGATGTTTTTTCTTCACTTTTCTTTAACCTATTAGTTAAGTGTGTAACTAAAAACACTCTTATTATATGCATGTGCTTGCATAATGATCTATTGGATGCCAAACTGTGTTATGCTAAAATCAGACAACAAATTTAATGTACACCTACACCGCCTAATTTTTCTCTAGAACGAGAGGGTATAGTTAAGAAGCATTGATTTTTTTACTGGTGAAATAAAAAAAATGGATTAAGGTGCAGATTACAGTGAGGGAAGCAGACAATCAAGCGTTGCTTTTTGGCACTACACCGAGTTAGTTTACCCCTCATAAGTTTTGTTAGTGACAATTAAATTCTATGCACATGGATCTGTTTATCCGCATTCAATGTGCAATTGAATTTGAAGACGTATAGAGGTAGAACTGTAGAAACACTAATAAAGGAAAAAAAATTTACTGTTAGATTCTTACAACAGATATACTGATCTGGTAAAAACAAACAAGAACAAGAGAAAAGTAGATCCGGCACATAAATTTGATTATGGTAAATATATTGATAAGTTTCACTCTAATTTGACATTCTGTTGAAATTTAACAGCTGAACTCTTGGGATTCGATGATTTGATACCTTCATATGCTGAAGTTAGTGGCGATGATATACTTAAAGGAGTCAATTATGCATCTGCTGCTGCTGGAATTAGAGAGGAAACTGGACAGCAACTGGTACCCATACATTTACTTCAAGAAAGATCACTTTTTTTAACCTCTTTGGTATTTATCTTCTGAAGTTGTTCATATGTTTTGTAGGGAGCGCGCATTAGTTTCAGTGGGCAGGTGCAAAATTATCAAAGCACAGTGAACCAAGTGGTATCTTTACTAGGAAATGAGGACTCAGCTGCAAGTTACTTGAGCAAGTGCATATATTCAATTGGGTTGGGTAGCAATGATTATCTAAACAACTATTTCATGCCTCAATTCTATACAAGCAGCAGGGAGTACACACCAGATCAGTTTGCAGATGCTCTTATTAATGCATATAATGATCAACTAAAAGTTAGTCTCTAACTCTCTTTGTCTTTACCAATTCATCTTTTCCTCTTCATTTTTTCTATTATAACATGAATTGTATAAAAAAGCTTGAGGCTTTACAAATTTAAATATTGACTGTTTTGTGTTTGTCATGCAGACTTTGTACAACTATGGAGCAAGAAAAATGGTGCTGTTTGGAATAGGCCAAATAGGTTGCAGCCCAAATGAGTTGGCCAGAAACAGCCCAGATGGTAAAACATGCGTTGACAGAATCAATGTTGCAAACCAAATGTTCAACAACAGATTGAAAGGTCTCACTGACCAATTCAACAGCCAGATGCCTGATGCAAGAGTCATCTACATAAATTCTTATGGTATCTTTCAAGATATTATAAGCAACCCTGCAGCCTTTGGTAATTGTTTTCTAACCAAACCATTTTACATTCATGATTTTACACTTTTTAGAGCACCGATCGAGTAATATTAACATGAATCAAACTTCAGGTTTCAGTGTCATCAATGCTGGGTGTTGTGGGGTAGGAAGGAACAATGGTCAAATTACATGTCTGCCAATGCAAACTCCATGCCCAAACAGAAGAGAATACTTGTTTTGGGATGCTTTTCATCCTACTGAGGCTGGAAATCTAATTGTAGCTCAAAGAGCATACAATGCTCAATCTGCATCAGATGCTTACCCTATGGATATCCAACACTTAGCTCAGATCTGATCTCTAAGATGAACATGGTCTTGTGGGGTAGTGGCCATAAGTTGTGGCACAACCACATCTAATGTTCTTGGAATGTGTTATTTATTTCTTTTTAGTCATAAGGGTCTTGAGTTTTCTCTCATCTTTTTCTTACATATTCATATATGCTAAGTGTTCATGTGGATTCATAAGTATGTGTAATTGTGACCAAGCTTTTGGAAGATTACTTATTTAATTACAGTGAATAATCTGTTGTAGCTTACTGTTGAAATGACATTCATGGCATTAAGAAAAGAGAAAATAGTTTCTAATCAGTGTATGTTAATACAGAAAATTTAAAAGTATAAAATTAAAATCACAAACTTTATGTAGTTAATTTAGGAATATTAATTTGAATTTGAAATAATTAATAATTAATAAAAACGATACATGTTACTTTTCTTAAATAAAATGCTAATTAAAATTCATTTAAAAGGTCAAAATAACCACGACTTGGTTTATCTAGGATAATGAGTTTCCGTTATAAGGTATTGATTTTGTAAAGGGGAATGCAACTTATTCAAATGAGTTAATGACTAATTACAAATAGGAGGATTCAGTATAATTATTAAGAATTTTTGGTAAAAATTATGAAAATATCTATTTATACTAATTTAATCAGTTAAGAAAATTCTAAGAATTAAATGATATCAATTAAAATTATGAATGCTCCAATTAGAGACCTAAAAATCATACAGAAGTACCTCTCTTGACTATTACGTTTGAAGTAATAAACACATAAGTTTGAGATTGGAAAAATATTCTTTGACTCCAACTTTTTTTTTTACTTTCATCTTAGAGCAAGTTATAATAATTTAATATTGTATATTAGAATTTTAAGTTAAAAATAAAATAAATATAATTAAAAATATTATTATATTAAATGCTAAATGAGTGATTTTTCTATTTGGTGGTCTACCCCCAAAGATTTAGAAGTTGGAAAGGAAAGAGGAGAATTTTTCAAGTAATAATCTGAACTTTTCTCATAACATATTACTCGTAAAAGTGTTTTTTTTTTCTATTTAGTTTTATTATTTATTAACTTCAATGAAATATAATTTTTAGTTTAATTTGATTTAAATATAATATAAAATATGAATAAAAATAAATAAATTTGAATAATTTTTAACATTTTTTCATTAAGGAATCATATTGAAAAATAGTTTATAATATATACCTTTAAACATTTTGTAATAAAAAAATTATTAAATAAAGGTATATGTTAAGAACTATAGTTATTATATCTGTATTTGCAAGTATATTTGTTATTTGATTTAATATAATAAGATAACTTTTGTTAGTGGTTAATTTATTCTAAACATATATATAACATTAAATCAATTTTCTCCAGTTTTTCACCTTCAATCCATAATATGTATTAATTTGTTCCGTTTAATAAAATATAAATTCAAGCAATTAAAAACAAAAAAAAAATATTTTAATTGTAGTAGACAAGTTCAATTGTAAATACTCCTAATTACTCTGTTTGTTAATGCGTTACTTAACAGAAAATATTATAATATTTTGGAAACTTTTTGAAAGCATAAAGAGATATTTCGTTTTTATTTTTCTTTTCATATTCGTTTAACACCGTTTTGTTGGGTGTATATGCCGTAGTGAACTGTCGTTTGATTCCAATTTTTTGTGCAGAATTTGTTGAACTCTTGTGAAGTAAATTCTCCACCTTGATCGCTTCGTAAACAACACTGGTGAACCAATTTCATTATCTACAAGTTTCTTGAAACTCTTGAACATGAAAAAGTTTATGACTTTTCCCTTAAAAAATAAATCCACATCCTACAGTTGAAAATCGTCAATAAAATTAAGAAGGTACCTTTTTCCACTATTAGAAATAGGGAAAATTGGGTCACATAAGTCTACATGTACTAGTTCAAGATGTTGAGAAACTCTTCAACTATTTTTGTTTGACATTGACTCTCTACTTTGCTTTCCCACTAGACATACGGTTCATATCGACAAACCTTTCACCATCTTTCCATATTGTAGTATTCTCTGACCTTTGTAACTCAAATGGCCATACCTCCGATGTCATAAATGAGCAAGTTCTTGTAAAGTTACTTGCAAGCAATGTGACAACGCAATAGATCCAAGGACATAAAACATTTTGTTTTTCGATGTGACAGTAGATATAAGACATCTCTCTTGATCATAAATTCGAAATTCTCCATTCTAAATTAAAATAGTGATGCCCTTCTTTGTAATTGACCAACACTCAATAAATTACTGTGTAACTCAGGAACATAGAACACGCCACTTATTACATATGTTCTTCCATGCACTTCAAGTTTGATGTCTCCTTTGCCATATACTATTATTCTTGTATCATTTCCCAGCTTTACTGAATGCGAAAATTTCTCATCCAACTTGTGAAACCATTTTTTTGTTATCGATCATATGATTGTTGCAGTCACTATTAATGAACCAAATATTATCTCGCTCTACATTATTTTCTTCAACATATGCCATCAATAATTGTTTCTCTTCTTCATCTAGTTTCGTGTAATGGACTGCCTTCTCCCAGTTAGGACACTCATATTGAAAGTGTCCCAATTAGTGGAAATTAAAAAATTCAATGGTTTCTTTGTTAAAGAATCTACTTTGACCTCTTCGTCTTATAGCTCCACTAAATCTTCCTCTCTCGCGGCCTCGTCCTCTTTCACTTGCAGTCTCGTCATATGTAATCTTCAAAGCCTGCTCATCCCCTCCTTTTCTCTATAATAACTTTTGTTCATGAACAAGTAGAGAACTTTGGAGTGCATCAACCATAATCTTGTCAGGTGTGTTTCTTCGATAAAACACGCAACGTAGTCGAAGTTCTCCGTGAGAGTTTGCATAATCTTTTCAACAATTTTAGCATTCGTCGTGTCTTCTCCACAATTTCTGATATCAATGGTTACCACCATGACTATTGCGATATAGTCCTTTACCATCTCTCCCACCTTCATCTCCAAAAGCTCAAAGGTCCTCTTGAGTCTTTGAAGTTGAGCACGCTGCACTCTTGCATTTCCTTGACATTTGATTTTCATTGAATCCTACAGTTGTTTGGAAGTTTCCTTATGAGTGATAGTTTTCAAAATAGGTTTGTTAATAGCTTGAAAAAGATAGTTTTTAGCCTTTAAATCATTCAGCTTAATATCGTCTAATGCATTCTGTTGTGCCATAGACATACTCTCTTCCTCCCAGGCTCTTTGTAACCTGATTCTACCATGTTCCAATACTCTTTCGATCTCAATAGATTTTCCATGAGAAGACTCCAATGATCATAATCTCTATAACATTTAGGAATGAAGGCTTGTACAAAATTGTTTGCCTCAACTACCATGTCTCTCATACTCGTATTTTTGCTCTCGCACTCTATCAGACTTCTTTCGAAGCTTTGATACCAGATTTTTTAGATACTGAGCTAACGTACACAAAATTGCAATAAAATAGTAAATTCACTTTATTAATGCAAGGAGGTTTATATAAGCCTTTGACATCAAACTAAAGAAAATTAAGCATCTACGTTTTAACAACTCCTATAACATGGAAGACTAACAAACATCCACGTTTCAACAACTCTTATAACGTGAAAGACTAACAAACTGCACTAACAATAAAAAGAATTAAAATACTAAACTGAATTGACTAACAAAAGACACCTTATCCTATCATTAATGATGTTATGGAAAACTTGTTCCAGAAAACATTATGTGTGCCTCTCGAGGTTTTAGTCTCGATCGATTTCCACCTGTTGTTAAAAACTAAGTCTATTCTATATGAGTTCTTCTTCAGCTGGGTAAGAAAACACTGATTTTTCAATATAATTGAGGTGTTTTCTCGTTTAAGTGTTGATGAAAAGGATTAATTTGACGTAAAAGTTACTAATTCTGTAAACCAATTTAACTTAAACACTTAATGAATTTGATCTCCTTTGTATTTGGATTTCAATGAGAATCTTGTGCATAACAAGTTTATGTTTTCGTTTCTTTTGATTTTTTTGATAAAAATGAGAAAGTGTAATGTAAAGATGGTAAAAACTCAAAGTGGTGGTAAGTGTGTTGATATAAAAACTTGTAATAAAGTAACACGAGCACTAAAGTAAGTTACAAAAGGTAAATTACCATGGAAAGTAAATGAATTTGTAACATTAATCAATGAAAGTTGCAACAATCAACATACGATTATCCATTTTTCCTATTTCCAACATTTCTCAAAATATATGTATTGTTCCACAATTTGCCAGTCGTAAAATATAAAATAAACCTATTTATATTTCTAACATTCCTTAGATAGTTATAAGATTTGAATTCAAATTTGAACAAGTTACATATAACTAACTTAAAACTACCCTTAGCAATTTTGGAGTCTATGTGGCTTGAGTTGTTGATATCCACTAAGTTTTCAAAGCTATTGTTGCTTTGTCCTTCTCCTCGATTTTCTTCTTGACATCGATCGATATTTGCTCTTCTATTTTCTTTCTCCATCGATTAACATTTTAACAAGGAATGAGTAGCTATCTCTTCATGAGTAATGTGTGTGTCTTATGACATTCATCTAATAAAGAAGCATTTGATTAAATACCCCTTTCATTTATCCCATATTTGTAGAATATAATCCTCTTTGATTCATAACTACAACCGATAAAGTTCGAAAAGCATGGAACAAATTCTTGATAATTCCCGAAGGCACTATTGTCCTCCACTAGTCCTTGTAAATATGATGCACTATGATCCTTTGTTCTCTGTTTTTAATAAAGTTTGGTTTTTTATCAATTAAACGACATAAGGTTTATCTTGAGTTGATTATATGTAACTTATTGACTAGCCATTGTAGTGACTTTCAATATCTTAAATAATTTCTCTCTACCTCTCTATGCCCTCAACAATGTATTTAAAAAACTTTGCTCTAGAAATTTTATTTTAAAAAGTCTATTCCTAAATGCATTTCATGTATTTCGAAGATTATATTCCAAAAATCCTATTCTAAAAATCTTATTTAAGAAATCTTATTCCAAAAAGTTTGAAAACTTATTTTGGAGAGTTTTCTGAACAAATAATTCGAAAGTCAGTTTTTCGAAGGAAAATCTGGAGGGTGCGGGTAGATATTGTGGACTTGCAGGAAGTAAAAGGCGATCTTTAGTGTTGACAAAGAAAAACCCGATATCCTATTGTTCCCAGCAAGGCCCAAAAGGCGATAAGCCCAATTAAAACCCAAAAATTCTGCAATCGCTTATCCCGCTTCAACTTCCTCCCTCACTTTCCAATCAAATATTCGTAAAACTCCGAAAAGGGCCAAAAAGTAAACTTTTAACAAATATTAAAATCCTTCCTCTTCATCATTTTGCCTTTCTTCAGATTTCATGAAAACACTCTAGAACACGCTCTCTTTCTTTAGCTTCTCATTTCTTCTTTTTTATTTTTTTTCTCACTCTCTTGTTCTTTCTTCTCCACAACGTGTTACTAGGATTTCCGACATTAATTTCCCATAATTTCTTTTTTCATTTTTTTCTTTATATTTTAAAATTTTTCAAATTCGGTGTTTGAATTGAGAAGGGGTTTTCGACGATTCCGATGTCGGCTTCCACGGTGTCCATCACCGCGGCGAACCCGGGAGCGCGTCGGAGGCCGGTGCTCGCTTCCGAGAGGAAAACCGCCACCAACATCGAGCTCCTCGCCAACGACGTCGCCGCCTACCCCGCAATCGCGACTTCCGGCGAAGGTCCCACGGGCGCCGGGCGCGACCTTAGCCACCACTCCATTCGAGGCGAGGCGGTTCTTGACCGGATCCCTCGGGATTTGGCTCCGGTGAAGATGGTCGCCGGGGCAGGTGGGAACTCCGCATCGCTTCAACCGCGGCGGGCGAGGAAGTCTGCCGTGAAGGCAGAGAAGCCGCGGTGGCTGCTGGTGGTGAGCATTTTGGGGAAAAATTTAGGGCTGTTGGTGGTGCTTGCGGGGCTGGTTCAGTTGATCCGGCGGATGGCATTAAATTCCGGTGATGGTGATGTAGGAGGGTACGCTGGGTTGTTGGAATTCGAGGGAAGGATTTCGGATGTGGAGGGACTGTTGAAGAAGACGGCTAAGATGATTCAGGTGCAAGTTGATGTGGTGGATAAGAAGATTGAAGATGAGGTTAGAGGGTTAAGAAAGGAATTGAATGAGAAAATTGAGGAGAATGGGGTGATTTTTCAAAGTGGGTTGAAGAAATTGGAGGCAAGGAGTGAGGAATTGGAGAGGTATTTGAGTGAGTTAAAAGGGGAGGATTGGTTGTCAAAGGAAGAGTTTGAGAAATTTGTTGAGGAAGTGAGGAGGGTGAAAGGGGGTGGGTTCCAGGGTGGTGGTTTGGATGAAATAAGAGATTTTGCAAGAGAAGTGATTGAGAAGGAGATTGAGAAACATGCCGCTGATGGGCTTGGGAGAGTGGATTATGCTCTAGCCACCAGCGGCGGTGCGGTGTTGAAGCATTCGGAGGTGTATCATATGGGGAGGGTAAATTGGTTAAAGTCTGTCAAAAATGGTGTCCACCCAAGTGCGGAAAAGATGTTAAAACCGAGCTTTGGCGAGCCAGGGCAGTGTTTCCCCTTGAAGGATAGTAAAGGGTTTGTTCAGATTAGGCTTCGCACTGCCATCATTCCCGAGGCTGTCACCTTGGAACATGTAGCAAAGGTGACAAATTTTCGTTCTAAATCTAAACATTGCTGTGTTCATGTCAGCCTGTTAGTATGATATATAACGTGTTTTTGTACTGTTTCTTAAATTTACTTAAATATTAGAATAGATGAAATGTTTGATATCGAAATTTATGTTTGCAAATATATTATGCATATCTCATGTTTATGCACTTGGCCTTCTTTCTACATGTGGCAAACTCAGTTTATGAATTTGCAATTGGATGATGTGCCATGCATTAAGTTTATTTATCGCCTAATATATCACATGGATCTTAAAATACACAAATTAGTATTTTAAGATTGATTATTAGACTATTATAAGAGACCTTGTAATTTCTTAGTGCATTGATAGGATCAAAAGTGAATACAATAACACTAATAAAGTTGAGAAAGTTAAGTGATGTTTTACTTGTAACTTTATTTCTTATTTTCATTTTATGTTTTCGCTTTTTACTTGTAACTAATAAATGACATTTTGTTTTCAATTTATTTCCTGTTACACTGAATCCATTTTTTTTTACTTTTAAATTTTAGTACTGATAATTTTTCTGTCCAACAGAGCGTTGCATATGACAGATCAAGTGCCCCTAAAGACTGTAGGGTCTCTGGTTGGCTGCAGGGCGTTAATGGTGATTCTGCAGTTGACTTTGAGAAGATGTATCTTCTATCAGAATTTACGTATGACCTTGAGAAGAGCAATGCTCAGACATTCAACGTGTTGAATTCAGGTGCTTTTGGTCTCATCAACACGGTAAGGCTCGATTTTACATCCAACCATGGAAGCTCTTCACACACATGTATATATCGGTTTAGAGTTCATGGTCACGAACCTGACTCGGTTTCTATGATGACATTGGAGTCATAATGTGTATGCCAGTGTTTTGCTTTGAGTTTTGTCAGTTTCTGTGTAATTGTTCAGTGTATTTTGTTTAGATGTAGAATAGGATGTTTTGCTTTTAGTTTTGTCATTTTCAACTTGTTATTGATGCGTCCAATGGATATTGTATCTACTGTATGATTCTGATATAGGCAATTGGTAGATCTTGCTTCTTGCAAAGCAATTTTTTTTTCTTGCAATTCATTTTGGTTCTCTTGTTTAGATGCTTTACTTCAGTGTTTGTTTTCATTCTTTTACCCTCGTTCTTTTGAATGTACAACTTTTTCTGATTCCTTATATATATATATATATATATATATATATATATTATGACAATTCTTTTTTTACTCTCTTTTTTATGTAATCTGATTATAACTTTTATCCAATAATAAAGATTATAGTCGAAAGCTCTTGTATTTTAAAAATTGTGGTTGGTTGGGCTTTTCATGTGAAGGAAAGAGTCTCAACCTAGTACTGATTCTTGAAGACGGATAATCTTCGTTTATCCTATAGACAAAGCTAATCATAATTAGACAATTTGATAATTTCATAACATCACTTATCATATATTAATTGTGGTCTATAATTATGTTAATTTATCATTAGCTACTTTTGTAACATCCCATCTAATAAAATATTTTATTAAATAAAATATCATAGGTTTGATAGAACATAAAAAACAAAAAAACATTTAATTTATTGTTACATTTATCCAGAGTGATAACTATACATAAAAACATATTTATAAAAGCTCCTAACTACAAAGTATCTCAAAAGAGGTAAATCATTGTACAAAACATCTAAGCATAGGTATATTACAGCTATATGTCTATATGCTATATATGTTGCTCACGTCAAATAGCAATCATTGGAAAAAATTTAAGCAAAACACAGAAAACAAGCAAACAGTAAGCTAGTCTAAAAAAAAATTAATATATAATAATTTAATATAACAAATCAAAAATCAACATTCATAAGAATCCATTAATCACGTGATCATATTAAAATTTGATCTTTATATTCAATTATTTGAATACTATGTTGATATAGACTCCACTGAGGCTCTGCATTCATAAGAGTTAATAAGGGTAATTTGACCTATTATCTATGAAGTTAATATTTCACTCCTAAAACTCGAAGGATTAAGATAAAGACATCATGTCATTCTCTTGTTTAGCTTTACATGAGTTGAATGATTGGTAGATTATCATGATATTTGCTTACTGAAGTCTCTCTATCAAATATTTCCCATGACTTACTTAAATATAAAATCTCTCCTTGAGATTCTTCTCACAACATATATCTTTTATTCTCATCATCACACACACACACACACATATATATATATATATACACACATCATCCCATGAATATTGCTATTACCAACATAAATACTTATAAACTAGTTTAAACAAAGCTCCATTGATAAAATAACTAGAGAAATAAAAGAAACAAGTACTAGGCATTCAAAACTCTATTTCTTTTAAGATAATCAATTAACTTACTTGATAATTGATTATTTCAGAGAATTTTCAAATAAAGAATGAACTTTGAATGAAATAATCGATTATTTCAGAGAGATTTTAAGCCAAGAAAGAACTTTGATTGAGATAATTAATTATCAGGAAGGAGAATCGATTGTCCCATAAAGTTTTGAATAGAAAAGGAATTGTTGACTTAGATAATTGATTATCCAGCCTGATAATCGATTACCTCTATCAGTTTTTGTCAAAAACCTAAAAATTTGACCTAAATGCAATTTAAACTCATTCAAGAAACCAAATTGGTATCCTTAGCATTGTACTTGATTGATGAACCTGTTTATAACGTAAATTTGGACACAATTTGCTCAATTGAATATGAATTCATCGCATTTAGACCAAGTCAAGTACCTAAAAACTCACACAACAGTTCCTACTCCACAAAAACTAGATTTTTGCATAATAAGAGGCCAACTAAGTCCTAAATAGCCCAAAAACAATTCCCAAAGCTTCAGAATTTTCCCCAAACCATAACTTTAGCATCTGACTTGTCAAAACCCATATTTTATGTCCCAAAACTTACATTTCTTCTAACTTTCTAACAATTAAAGTTCTATAAAATAAAATTATATATATATATATATATATATATATATATATATGCCTTATACTTATACCAAGTAAGTGGCTTATTCTAGAATTAGGAGAATATTGATGTATAAATTTAATTGAAGAGATAAGACATTTTGTGCAAGACATGTGATCATTTTAAAGAGAATGAAAGACATACTTTGTTTTAAAGAAGTCAATGTATATGAGCTCAATAGAGTTGAACAAGAAGTTTGATGTATATATGTTTAATAATAAATTATATTAGTACAACAAGAGTTTAGAGTAAAGGTCAAGGTAAGGTAATGAAGGTAAAATGCTATGGTGTTCACAAACAAGTGGAGATGTTCATTCGAGTCGATTAACCTGTCATACTTCTTGAATGTCGGGAGTGGGGATTTCTCGGGCGTTGGTGCTTCCATAATGGTCTCAGTGATGGGTAATGATAACGGTCTAAAAACCGTTATTTTCATGCTTATATTGATATCAAAATACACCATTTATGGCTTAGAATCAAGTCAAACACTTAAGTTGAGTCATTTGAGAGTCAAAAGCTGTTTTTAGAGATATTATGCTTGTTTTGCAGGGTTTTGATGAGAATTAAGGATGGAATTGAAGAAGGAAAGTCTTAGACTCAAGGAAGAAGAAGAAAAATGAAGAAAAAAAGAGTCTATGCACCGCTCAGCGTCAAAATGCACCGCTGAGCGCCATTATTCGAGGGAAAGCCATTGTCTGGCGCCTAGGCGGTGATGCTGAGCGTCTAGAGCGATTAGAGGCAAACCGCTCAGCGGTGAAACTGACCGCTGAGTAGTGGTGCGGCTTGAGGGAAACCGCTGAGCGGTAAAATTGGACGTTGAGCGGTTGTCTGCTGGGCTTGAGCCTAAATTCTGTTACTTTTCTGTGCTATATATAGCCCCAATGCGATTTGAGAATTATTCTTTTGGCAGAAGAGGACGTCCAGAGTTATTCTACACTCCTTGGAGAAGATTTCTTGGATGCTTAGGCTCCAATTTATGATATCTAGGGTTTGCTTTTCCATTCTTTATTTCATCTAGTTTCACCATGTTAATGGTGAACTAAACCCTTTGTTGTTGGGGAACAATGTAATCTTTTGAAACTCTCTTATATTGAAATTCTTGTTTTATTCATATGCTTGCATATGCTTATTTTATCAATTGTTGGGTTCTTTATCTATGCTTAAAGCTATTATCATTTAACTCATTTGATATATATATGTTTGCCTTTGTCGATACGGGGACGTACGGGGAAGTCATGAACTGATAAGGAATTCCTTGATCAACAAATACCACCTAGGGATAGGGAGGTAGGATGATCAATTGTATTTTGCTTCTGTGGTACTTGCACTGCTAGTTACTAGGGGAGACTAAGGATAGTAAGCCAATAATTAGTAGTAGGCTCTTCTCACCGAGGGATCGAGTTTAGGGTAGACTAAGAAAATTTGCATAACAATTAGATAATAAAGCGAATTTAATAAGAAGAGTAGATATAAGAGAGTGAATAAGATGAAATTCTAAACCCCAACAACTCCATTCATCCATACCTTTTTCTTGCCAATTCAATCAACTGCATTTGCATGTTTACTTTTTGTTTTTGCATTCAAACCACAAATTAATTTTCTTTACAAGTCTTACAATATTGATTTACACGAAAGATAAGGCCTTTGAGTCCTTTGGGAGAACGATATTGGGTTTACCAATTATATTACTTGATACGATCTGGTACACTTGCTAGGGGTCTTAACAGGTAACAAACCCTAAGCCTGTACGGTTGGAATAGAAAGGACTATCTTCGTTGTCGCGATTCTCTTCTCCTGACCCGTCCTGCTCGGTCCTTCAGGTTGACTATTATCCTTTGACGGTGTGAGGATGAGTGACCTTAAGTGTTGTGTCGACTACACCTGTCGACCAGCAGCTCTGCATTTTAGCCTCATGTCGTCTCTTTTGAATATCCTGTATCTACCTCTGTATTTCCCTTATCAACTCCAAAATCCTGTTATTCGTCTATATTTTTCGTGATCACCATTGAGTTTTTTCGTTCGTTCTTGGACTTCATAGTGAACACCAACGGGTCAAAAACTATTCCTTCACACTAAATATTTTGTTATATATTATATGTGTGTAAGTAAGCAATTCTTTTCTTGAGAAAAAAAGAAGTTAGTCACTCGATGTTTTAAAGTGTTGCAAATGATTTCTTTATTTATTATGAGTTTTTAACGCGTTGCAATTTGAAATTACAAGTTACAGAATTATTGTTTTTGGGTGAAAATAATAAATAAATTGAATAGAAGAAAATGATTATAAAAAAGAATGATGCATTATATAATTAACAGTTGTTACATGACTGTGCTATATATAAGTTTTGAAAGCTAATTGGGTGGTTCCATGAAAAGAGTAACCGTTATAAGAGGCTTCATTGATGGTTGACAAGTGTTGAAAGGAGACTAATTTTCTGTGCCTTCACAATCCTCATTCGCCAGCTCCTATCTAATTTTCTATTACAACCTTTTCACAAGAAAGCTGCTAAGTGCTTTTAAAATTTCAATTTTTTAATTAACAAAAATGTATTATAAATTATTTTCTGTTTAGAAATGATAATGTGATAGTGATATCTTTTTTATTAATCCAAATAAAAGCATGAACACATATTATAAAAAGAAAATACTTAAAGTAAACTTTACATATGATTGATGTATATCCTAATTTATTGATCATGTAATATCATTGTTCAATTAATAATAATGAAATTTATAATTGAGTGGAAAATTTAAACTTTGATTTCAAACTCTAGTTAAAAGGGTGAAAATTTATTTGTTTTATTCAAACAAAGTAACGGATCAAGCTATTCAAAGTATTGTAAGAGGATACATGATAATACATATATATATATATATATATATATATATATATATATATATATAACAAATTGTTAAATATGTTAAAATCAATATGTTTGAAAATTAAAATAATTTAATTAATTAATTATGACCAATCCATGTTTTTGATGTAAAGGGTTATGAGAATTACTTTATTTATTAAACTGTTTATTGTATGTTAGTGATATGTGTTTTTAGAAATAAGCTAAAGTAATCTGGTTCTATATCTTAATTTAAATATGGTTCAATTGTTAGGGAAGTAAGAATACTATATAAACCGAACGCTGAGTACAGTCAAAAGCCGAATTAGCATAGATAAGTTATAATGAAAGTTTGACAGAAATGATCAAACGGTAACAATTAGAAGAACGGTCGGTCATAAAGAAACTAGCATAAGATCGAACGGTTTACAAAAAGAGGCCAAACATAAGTCGAGTACTGTGAATTTGATACAATATAGTTAAAGACAAAACTGAATTGACCGGACCGAACGGTAACAAATAAAATAATGTTCAGTCACAAAGGATCTGTGTAAGACCGAACAGTTTCTACGAAACTGAACGACATGACAATGAGATCGATAGAAGAGTTCTAATTTAAAATCAGAATTGAGAAAAGAAATCATCTTTGTTAGAAGTCATGAGTGTGCATCCTCATTACTTCTATCAAGACATTCTCTATTCTCAAAACTTCAAGTTATATTTAAGATCTTACAATCTAAACTCTAAGAAAATGGTATAACCTACCATTTAGACTCAATTTTTCCACAGGAAAGACACGATAAACCCATAACCCGTAGGTTATCCTAAGAACAAACTGCTATGATACCATTAATGTAACATCCCAAAAATATAGCTTTAAAACTATACTTAAAGTTCCTACATTTATGATAAAATAGAACAGTTACGGGAAGATAAAGCAAAATTTACAGTTATTCTAAAATAGCCATAAATTTAAAACTTTAAAAAAACTTGTACTAATAATGTTCAATAGTATAAGCAAGACCGAACGGTACTACACTAATACAAAATAATTGCAAGACCGAACGATCTTACCCTATCATAAACACTCCTCTTCTTCCAGCGCCTGCTTCAGAATGTCTTTACGCTCTGCTCACACCCACAGGGTGATCATTGCAAGGACAAGGACGACCGAACGGAAAACATGACAAGAAGGAAGATAAGGGTAAGCTAGTGTAATTTAATTAACCATACATACAATCAAATCATTATAACATATAGTCATCAAATACTCTTTTCTAGCAAAGAACGAACACAACATGTATATATAATGATCTACTATTTGACTTGACCATCCGGATTGTATGAATATGTAGCTTGTGGCTGTTCGTGCACCCAGGTGGTGTAGTAACTGGAAACTCATCAACTACCACCCGAGGTTAGCCCGCCATACCTCACCTAAGGACCCCACTTAGACTAGGGCCTCCTGTCATTCTCACCACATGACTTACCCATCTCTACTTGAGAACTAGTAATCATTAGAATTTCAGGATGAATGCCGTGAATTTCACTATCCATATTCATACTTTACCAATTCAATAACAATCACTGAGACATTCCTCCTTGGAATTCTCTTCCATACCACTTGAAATATACACATACTACCTCATCCAATATACAAATATACGTAAAATTAAACCAAACAGTAATTCAAACTTCATCATCGAGTACATCCGAATGAAAAGACTTAACTTAATCTATGAACAAGACCGAATGGAAGCTCACTCCCTATATAAGAGAATCATGACCGAATGATCATGTGAAGAGTAACAACTCAAGCATGATCCGAACATCCCTGAAAATTGAACGTCCGAACGATCCAATTCTAAAGCTAAACCGAACACTTGGATATTAGACCGAACACTTACGACCTAAAACCAATACTATTGTCTTGAACTGATCCCTATTGATTTAATTTGAACAATAAGAATTTAGACCGAATGTTATTACCTTAAGTCGATCATTAAAGAGTCGAACAAAACCAAATACTGATACTATACCCAAACGTTTTATAAATAATTATTTATTCATTTTAGCTGAACATACTAAGAATCCGAATGCTAGTACACGACCGAGTACCCTAAGAAACCGAACGCTATTATAAGACCAAGCACTATTGAAACTGAGTACTGGCACAAGACCGAACACTACCCCAACAGTATATGACCGAGCGGTCATAACATACAAGGCCTAGAACAACACAACGCAATTGAGGCCAAAGACTATTACTGAACCGAACGCTATATTCAATAGAATATTAGCGCAAGACCGATTGGTCATGAACTGAGAGTCTACAATAGCAGAACTCAGTTAAGACCGAGTATCCAATACTAGAGTAAGTACTTAGCGTAAAACCATTCGGTCATTAACTAAAAACTCCACCGAAGTAGAATTCTTGTCAAGACCGAACTAAAAGGGAAAAGATAGTCGGTCCATGAAGGACCTACAACTAACTGCATAATTCTGCAGAGTGACTGGAAAACTTAAGACTCAACCCTATTTACGTACAATACATGACAATTTTATCAAACATCAAATCATACAATCAATCATACGACACTCCAATATCAACCAATTCATCAACATTCAAACATACAACCATTCATAACAAATAATCGTAATTAAATTACAAGCTTCCCTTACCTTTTTAGCCGATCGGTGACTCGATCTACAATAGAATTCTCTCTCAAATACTGATTCTTTCTATAACACCTATAACCCATCGAACACGAAAGAAAGACCAAAGCATGATCAGGATTTTGTGAAGATGAAGCAGATGAAAGCATGCAACCAGAGCTTTGGTTTGCCTGCGTCCGAAAAATAAGTTTTCTTGTGAAGAAGAAGAACTTACCGACTCAGAACGAAGATTTGATCGGTGCAAATGAGAACCTTTGACACCAGGAGAGCTCAGGCTTGGTCTAATTTGTGATCAAAAGTGAAGAGATTAAGAATTTGTAGAGAGAAAAGGAAGAGAAGCTAGAGAGAGGACGGAGAAAAATGAAAACTTCAGAAACTTGGAGAAGAAGGTGCATGCAGAAAGTGGTAGAGATTTAAAAATCCCAGTTTATATACTACCGTCAAAACCGAACGGTCCACTCCCATGCCACCACCTGTCTTCCACTTTTTGAGTCTCATAGTCTCTACTTTAACACGTGGATCCTATTAAGCTGGGAAATTTATGGGTCCTGACAAAATTCATGTCTATATTTTGTTTTGGCTTAATACCTCCATTGGTCCTCTTATTTGTCTGCTAATCTCATTTTGGTCCTCAAGTTTTAAATTGTCTCAATTGGGTCATAATTTTTGTAAAAATGCACACATTTTACCCTAACCTTTAAGTTGTCTCAAACGGCGTTAATTGGTTAATTGATGCTGGGATGAATTTTTTATTTTAGGCTTAATTCCTCTTTTGGTCCTTATTTTTGTGTTAAAATCTCATATCGGTCCTCAAGTTTTGAACTGTCTCAATTGGGTCATAATTTTTGAACTGTCGACAACGACAGCATTTTTTAGTCCTTATGAAATGCAAACATTTTACAACATTTTACCCCAACCGTTAAGTGTATTGAGACAGCGTTAACTTTGAACTGAGCTGTAATTTTTTTTTATGTTTTAAAATCATTAAATCCACGTGGCTATAGTCTTTCTTTTTCCTTCCAATCACTGATCACAGTTCACTCATTCCTCTACCCTCAAACCCCCCGACTCACATCTTTTCTCCCTCTCAAACTAAAAAATGTCGTCGTTATCGACAGTTCAAAAATTATGACCCAATTGAGACAGTTCAAAACTTGAGGACCGAACTGAGATTTTCACACAAAAATAAGGACCAAAAGAGGAATTAAGCCTAAAATAAAAAATTCATCCCAGCATCAATTAACGCCGTTTGAGACAACTTAACGGTTAGGGTAAAATGTGTGCATTTTTACAAAAATTATGACCCAATTGAGACAATTTAAAACTTGAGAACCAAAATGAGATTAGCAGACAAATAAGAGGACCAATGGAGGTATTAAGCCTCTTGTTTTTATTTAAAGTGAGATTTTGTTTATATATTAGAAAAGACAACCATTATATAAAAAGAAAAAAAAAACCTACAAAACTTAATTTTTGTAATGTTTGTTACATATTTCTTAGATACTTGTAATAGTAACTCTCTCATTCCATATTTCAATAATTAATAATATTTTTCCCGATATATATAATATAATATAAAATGGAGATGTTAAGTAACTTGAATTTTGTTGAAATTGAAAAGTTTCTCATGGCATGCCGAACTTGTAGTTATACCTTCTTTTGTTGATTTAGGCGCCAGTCATTTTCTAATAGTACGTGCATGATTTGACTCTCCAAAATCAACGTATATATAGCCTTTCAAAGTGTTACTCAGACAAAATATTTCAACGGATTTCTCCACTGGAATTTTGGATCTGAACATTGAAAAGTGTTGTTTATTTTATCTTTGGTATGGCTTCTGAAACCAAGTTATGGTTAGTGGCTATTTTCCTTTTGAGCGCAACGAAGATGCAACAACATTGCGTTGTTGCAGGTAATCCCCAAGTACCTGGTTTGTTCATATTTGGAGACTCTTTGTCAGATTGTGGAAACAACAACAATCTAAAAACTGATGCTAAAGCTAATCATCCTCCTTATGGGATTGATTTCCCAAACGGCCCCACTGGAAGATTTACCAACGGCCGTACTGTTGTTGACGTACTCAGTAATAATTCAATTCTCCACATATATATATATTCTTCTCTCCCAAAAATTATTATCTACTTTTGTTTCATCTTCTCACTAACTATTCAAAACCTTCTCCAACCTTAAAATATTATTTCTCACATATAAGGTATAAAAGTAAAAATTGTGCATGCATAGACATACTTTGTATTTGTTATCTGTTATACTGGTCTTTAACTTGCATTTGTGTTATTTGTTTCTGTTTTTAATATATATATATATATGGTTATAAAATATGTATATTATCCTTTCTTAATATGACTTTATAATACAAAGATTATAATAAGTTCAAACATAATGTTATTTAACAGTAACACAATTTATTTTCATCATAACTTATACGTAAAAAAACACAAACAAATTTCATAAACTTATACATTAATAAATTCATAGTGTCAAATAAACATTAATAATAATATTAACATTTCCCGTTTATTTATTAGTATATATAATCAATGCTTATATTTTCTATATGAATAACAAATAATTTGGATAATAACTTTTTGGTTAAAGATCAACAATCATAAAATTAATGCTAATATAATCTATTAACATTTTACATTTTTGAATTTTTTCTTTAATGATAAAGTATTTTAATTCTTTATGTTTAGCACTTTTAAAATGTTTGTCATTCTTAAAAAAGAAGACTATTACAGAATTATTATAATAAATTTTCAGTGGCTCAACAATACTATCAACTATTCCAAGTCTTTTTCACAACCAATTAACCTGAATTGTAACTTGAAAGCCTGCCACAAATTCAACTTTCCTAGTGGATGCAACAATGATAAGCTGCTTCATATTTTTCCATGAAATCACTCATCAACTAAAAGATACATAGCCAAACGTGGACTTTTCTATATCCACATAGTCACCAAAGTCTAAATTTGTATTTCCAGACACCTCAAGATGATCAAATTTCCTATAAGTAAGCATGTGATTCTTTGTTTCTTGCAATCATCTTAAAATTTTATTTGCAACTTTGCAATAATTCAGTCTTGGATTACTATGGTATCTACCAAGAACACCAATTGAAAAGCTAATATCTAGTCTTGTACATGTTTGAACATATATCAAACTCCTATCAACACATTCATGAGAGATATCTTCTGTCTGTTTTCATTCCAAATCATTCTTTGAGCATTGCATGAAACTAAATTTGTCTCCTTTCTGTATTATAATGGGAGGTGCTAAACATTTATCCATCCCAAATCTCTTTAAAACTTTATTAATATATGCTTTTTGAGACAAATCTAACAGTCTTTATGATCTATCATAGAATATTTATATTACTATCACATATTATGTCTCACATATATCTTTCATTTCAAAGTTGTTAGAGAGGAACTTCTTAGTCTCACTTAGTAGACCAAGACCATTAGTCACAAACAAGATATCATTAACATACATAATAAGAATTATAAACTTTCTCCCACTGACTATTAAATATATACATCGATCAACAATGTTTTCCTTAAATCCAACTAATACAATAATATCATTGAGCTTAAGATACCTTGTTGAAGAGTTTGTTTAAGTCCATATATAAATATCTTAAGTTTACACTATGTCTTTCCTTTTTCAATGAACCCTAGTCCATATAACATGCTTTTCTAAATCCCCATTCAAAATCCATTTGATGTAACTCAAGATCACAATAAATTACTAATGCCATTATCATTTTAAAGGATTCTTTCTTAAGAAACAAACGAAAATGTTTTCATATAGTCAATGTCATATTTCTGAGTAAAACCTTTGAAAATAAGTCAAGTCATGTAACATTTGATAGTGACATGAGAGTTACGCTTAATCTTAAAAACCCGTTTACACCTAACTCTCTTACATCCTTTGAAAATTCCACAAGTCCCATACATCCATATGTGTCATTGATTTAAGCGTATGTTTTGTAGCATTTAATCACTTATTAAATGATCACCACTAATGGTTTCTGAAAATGAAACAGAGTAATTTTCAAACTCTTTTAGATAAACCACGTAATAATTCAAAATAACATATTTTCTTTTTTTCTTCTTAATATTATTTCTTGTGGTTATTCTACAATAGGTTCATTGTTAACCTCAAAACTTCAATTATGGGATTCAAAACATATATAAGCATTATGCTCACCTTTTTTTTGAACCAAGCTTTACTTTTTAGGCAGTCCTTTTGGAAATGTCTAGACTTCCTGCATAAATGATATTTGTCATTTTTTTATGGATTTTAGTAAAGTACTCGTCAATTTTTAATGGTCCTTTACCCGTTCCATGTTTCTTAACAACTTTCTTTCCAACTCCTTGATTTCTCACATAATGAACATAATGGCCCCCTATGTTTTTTAGTTTGGTCTCTGTTGGTTGCAAAACCAACGACAAATACACTGATCGCAGCATAGCAAGTAATAATTTTACAATTATTAAGATTATATTTCATCCACTTCATTCTCATGTATTCACAAACACCTCAATTTGATATTCAAGTCAAAATCAACTCACAAACCTACTCAAATCTTATCCTTAGAGTCTTTGATCACTCATCAAGTTTCAATCCCTTGAATCCTTAACAAGTGAAATCATGATTAAGTTAAAGAGTCTAAGATTAGTAATGAACAAAGTTCTGTACTTAGATACAAACATTCATTAGGTATTCAATTTCAAGTATAGATGCTAAAAATATTTCCAAACATATCAGGAACTACAATTCAAGCCATGGGTGATCAAGTAAGACAAGCATTAAACATACCGATCAAACACTAATTCGAATTGGAAAAACGTATTTATATATATATATATATATATATATATATATATATATATTAACACAAATTTACATAAGAGTATTTGTATTTTACATCTAATCTCAATAAATATAATAGTCCTCCATGGTTAAGAACTTTAAGGTTCTATAAATTGAAAAGAGATAGGGAAAAAGAGAAAAACATAGACATACTTTGTCTGAAATTGGAGATGTCATCTTACACTTTGTCGTGTTGGGTTGAAACATTGAATAGGTTAATGTGTTTTGGTGTTATATATTCATTTTCGTTTTTGTTGGATCTAAAATTTTGTAACTGCAGCTGAGCTATTGGGATTCGACAGATATATTCCCCCCTTTGCAAATACGACTGTTTCAGACATAATGAAAGGCGTGAATTACGCATCAGCTGCATCAGGGATTCTCGATGAGACAGGCACGCATTGGGTATAGCTCACACTCTTTTACTTTCTCTAATTATATGTTGCATCATCTTTACCTTCACTTTGCTATTTACATAAGCGGAAACTGCCGGAAACTGCCACATATGATTTTCTTACACTTAAAGTTTTGCTTGTCTTCAAAGAGTGAAAACCTACTTTTTGTGAATTTGGTATTGCAGGGAGAGCATTTTTCGTTGAAAATGCAGGTGGAAAACCACAAAGCCATAGTTTCCAAGATCACCATGAAACTTAGGAATTCTGACAAATTGAAAAAACACCTAAACAAGTGCTTATATTATGTTTATATAGGCAGCAATGATTACATAAACAACTACTTCTTGCCAGAGCATTACAATTCAAGTCAAACTTTTTCAACTGACCAGTTTGCCAAGGCCCTTATCAAAGAATATTCAAGGAATTTAATGGTATAAATATTTACCTAAAATTTTAGAAATCTAGCTCCATATATAAGATTTATATTATGATGTTATCTACTTCTGTTGTTCGTTTCTATGTGCAGGATTTGCGTTCACTTGGAGCAAGGAAGTTTGCTTTGATTGGATTAGTCCCCGTAGGCTGCGCTCCAGGAGAAATTTCGGCACGTGGAAAACCTGGATCACTCTGTGTTAAAGAGGAAAATGATGCAGTGATACCTTTCAATGACAAGCTTAAATCATTAGTTGATCGTTTCAATAAACAATTCCCTGATTCTAAGTTTATCCTTATTAACACTTTTGAAGCGCTGTCAACCGGACCGATTAAAGACATCGTGCAAGGTAACAATCTTTTGTTCTTACAGCCAAAGCTATAGTAATACCAAAGGAGTCAATTGATATGTTTGATAAACCTGTTAACATATATACATACATTGATTTTGTATAATGAACTGATATATATATATATATATATATATATATATATATATGAAAATTATAACTGACCCAAACGATGCATGTCTGCAATTTCTACTATATTATAATATGTTAAGGATTCAAGTGGAAATATATTGAGTAGAAATGAAAATATATAATGAAAATGTTCATAAGTTGATTGTCTGGAGGTGACATGGATTGTCTAATGACTACTTTTGACAAGTACACTATACTTGTATAAAAAATATTCCTAATAGAGGAGATTCAGTTTCAGAAGATGTACTAATGTGAAAGGAGTAATAAGACCCACGTTAATGCAATTATGAAATGTCAGAAAAGATAAATGTTCATAGAGATATATTAACAATATAAATGAAAAAATAAATATATACATGGAAGATGAATGTGAATGGAAGAAATGAATAAGGAAGGAGATGAGAAGAAGAACGTGGAAGAAGGAGAAGGCATAATTATATGGATGAAGGATATGAAAAAAAAAATATAAATGAATGTATGATTGAAATAGATGAATGTAAATGAAGAAAGTGAATGTGAATGCATGAAATGAGTATGGAAGAAATATAAGAACACGATAATTTATGAATGTAAATGAAGAAAATAAGTAAAATAAAATATATATTGAAAGTGAAAAAAAAAATTATGAACTAGACATTTTAAATCTAGGTCATTAAATTAAAAGTAATGTACTGCTCACATTCATTACAAGAGATACACTCATTTAAAGTATATAATTTAACATTAATTTAAATATATAAAAGATTGACCTATGTTAAACTGACATTAACCTTATTTAGTTTTAATATTCTTTTATAATTAACATTCATATTCTAACTTATTTATTTTTAATATTTTTATATAATTAAACCGATGTTAAATAAATAAAATATTAAAAGTAAATATTATAGTCTTAATTAAATAAATGCTAACCTTATTTATTTTTAGTATTTTTTTTTATAATTAGTGTTTGCTAAATTAATTTTAACTTAAATAAATATAAATATGAAAAATAAATAAGGTTATTTTCTTTTATTCTATCATAATACAAATATTTATGTAATAAAAAATTTAAAAGTAATTTTATATTTTAAAGTTTTATAAAATTAATATTTTGCATGGTACAGGAGTGGATTAGGGCGATATTTATATTTAAAAGGTAATTTTATATTTTGTTGTAGTGGTTGGTACTGATGTATGCTGCAAAGTTGGGTGGAATGGGCTGTGTATCCCTAACGAGAAGCCATGCAAGAGCAGAAATGTATTGCCATTTTTTGATTCATTTCATGCTATTGATCTCGTCAACCAAGCCGATGCGGCAATTGCTTATAACGATACAACTTCCACAGCTGCGTACCCAATGGATATCAGTCACCTTGTCAAGTTATAAAGAAAAAGTTAGTACTTAGAGTTCAATAAAATGTAAACTTGTTTGATTTTTATTCTATCATTATCTCATTTCTTGTTTATAATAAAGTTACAATTTTGGTGATCATTAATATTGTTGAGAAATATTATATTATTATATATCTTATATAGATATTTTATTTTTAATTAGTTTGTTATTTTTTTAAATAATTATGTTATATGTATATTTAAGATATGAGAAGTTAATCTCATACATAGTTTTTACTATATTAAACATGGTATTTAGAGTATGATTTTTTTAAGATTTATTTGTTGTCCTTGTCTACTACGACCATCGCAACCACTGATAAAGTCATTGTGGCTCATCGCCATCAATGTCACCAGAGCATCAATTTCGATCGACGATCACACGTTTTTTATCGTCTCAATCAGGCGACCACTGTCGTTATCGACGTCTTCATCAAAGCTACTATGCGCTCTCACCAGTCTATGGAAGGTACAAATCTGCTCCCTTTTTCACCGTGTGTGACGACATGTCTTGTCTCCTCTCCAACAGAAATTCAGAGTATCGAGGTTGTCTCTTTCTCTTCTTTTAGGATATGTGCTTGTGGCCTTGATTAAAGAATCTTAGATTTTTAGGCTTTCTCTTGTTTATGACTTTTTCTGCTACTATATCTTCTGACTCCTCTTTTATCACTAGTGTGTTTTACCCGTCCATATATATTTTTTCTCTAGTGGCAAAAATGACTTTTGTTAGTTTATTTATAGTTATTCAACAATGACATCTTTATCAATTGGATGTCCATGCGTTCCTCAACGACGATTTACAAAAAAAAAATTACATGAAGTAATCTCTCGGATTTGTTGTTCAAGAAAAGTATTTTGGGTTGGTATGTCGTCTTTTATGTCATCTTTGCAATTCATTAATAATTTGGTATCACTTGACTAAAGAAACAAATATTTCACTAAATCTTTACGAAAACCGAGAATTGATTAGATTTGTCATAAACTTCGTATATACGATTTGAATGTACTAGCTTGAAAAAAATATTAAATATATTAAATTATTATATTTTAGATAAATATTTTATCTTTATCTTTAGTTAATTTGTTATTATTCTTTATTTGCTTTTTGAGCTTAACCTCTATTTTTTTTCATTGTTTATCTATATTCATATTTCACGAATACATTTAGAAATATTCTTTCAAATTACATTATTATTTTCATGACGTAAATAGCCAAATGTATATTTCTTCAAGAAAAATGCAAGACACTCTAGCACTCTTTTTTACACTTTCTATTAGATAAAATTCATTGAAAACTACAGAATCATGTGCGAGGTTCATTAAATAAGAAGTTAGGTGTACTAGAGAGCTTGTTTCTAGCGCTCTTTTTCATTTAAATTTTAATGCATGTGATCGGTACTGTTAATGAAACATTGTCATGGACAGAGAGAATGAAAACAGGAAGTAGAGAACACAAGTTCTGTTCTCCTTAAATAATACATTCTGGTTTGGTGTTGTTGTTGCAGGACTTAACTTTTGTTACTATTTTGCACTGTGCTGACCTTTGTTGGCACTTAGAGGAGTTTGCAAATAACCTACAATTAGTCATATATTGCTAATAATTATTGATTCTGTAATATTGTTGAAAGTATATCTTAAACTTATTTTTCTCAACAGCAGTGATAGTATGTCATATGGACTTTCCCTTCTGTAATGAAATACCTGACTCTGGTTTACTGTAATTTCATTTAGAAGCTAGTTAATAAAAAAGAAGGAGTAATAGTTACCTCCAAGGTGCCGGAAACGGGTTTGACCTTAGAACCAACCTCAGATGCTATTCCCAATCGCGATGAAGTCCAGGAGGTGGAAAACAAAGAAGCAGAAAATGTTTTACCTGACAATCAAGAAATAGACTTAGTAGGATCTACTAATGAAGAGGATGCATTGGATCTGGAGAAAATGAGGCTGGAGGAAGCAGCAACAAAGGCACAAGCTGCTTTCAGGGGTTATTTGGTATGCAATTAACTGATTTATAGAATGCTTTACTTTACTGATTAAATTGCTAATGTCTTTTAGTCTGAAAGCAAAACTGAACTCTAAATATGAAAACTATGTTTTAATCTACACTGCAAAAGAATAGTAATTGAGTGGAATTGATTTTTACATCTGCTATTATTGTAAATTATCTTTACATCTGACTTGGAGTCTTTGGTGGATAAAGAAATTACGAGGTGTAGTTGTTTAATATTATTAGAGTTGAACCTTGACGCTTATGTGATATTTAGAGTTATAATCCCTGGACGTTTGTAATTTATCTTTCCCCCTTCCCATATTTCTTTTTCAATTTGAGACCATATTTTATAAATATTATCTAAGACTGACATGTTTATCTTTACTTAGGAAATTGTTTTCTTAACGAAGATAAACTCTGTCTGATTTGGCGGTTCCCCCTGCTATGACACTCTTTATAGAAAGCTGTACTTCATCCGTAAAATCTTTTGCTTTCTTGAGTTATTCAATTCTTCACTCATAATTTGATAAACATGTCTATGAAAGGCTGGCATACAAACAATTTCTTGACCTGTCAGAACTATCTTTGTCAAGTTTCGATTGTGTGACTTGTTGTAAGTTGTAATATTTGGCATTGTTCCTTAACTAATCGGATTTTTTTCATGAAGGCTCGGAGAGCATTTAGGGCCTTGAAAGGCATAATAAGGCTGCAAGCACTCATTCGTGGGCACTTGGTTAGGAGACAAGCTGTTGTTACATTATGCACTATGTATGGTATTGTCCAGTTTCAAGCACTTGTTCGTGGAGGAAGAGTTAGGCAGTCTAATGTTGGTTCTGAAATCCATGAGAAGTACAATATATTGAACCCTCTGGTAATTTTTCGAAAATTGAATTCTCAGTAAATAATTGTTAGTTACTCATATTGTTCTTCTGATTAAGCTTTCTGTGTGGAAAAGTATGCAAGTGACAAATGCGTGTGTTGTCTTGGTCAGAGTATTCTTCTGGTTTATTGGGGGTGGGGTGCCGATATGCAACTGAATTTATAGCTTATCTGATTCTCTTTGTTATATTCGAGCTAAATGGTTCTATTAAATACGAACACTTACTGTACGAAGCAATAGGTTTATTCTGAATTATTCATTCCTACAAAAATAAGATGGTCATTTTCATGCGCTACTTTTTTTGTCATAATCAGAAGAAATTGGTGCGTTATACCGGCTGTTAAGATTGTCTTCAACTTTTCTTAACTAGTTTTTTACATGGTGAAATATTGCTATGCGTCAACAATCTGTATTGCTATACCTTTATTATTTTTATTTTATTTTCTGTAATACTTTTTCTATGATTTTTGTTATAGTAGTAACACCCTAAATTAATAGGACCACTCCACGTCACTAAAATATCAGTACCACAATTTAACCATCGACAATATAACTTAGTAATTAAACACCTATCAGGCCAAACACTATTGCTCACACTTCCATACATTATTGAAAGTTGAATCCAATACTTTCCATATATTATCCATATAATCTAACCAAATGAAATATATAACTTGTTTGATTATTTTATTTATTCTAAAAATTATAATTTAAATTTAATTAATCATTTTCATTATTTTACTTATTTAATTTTTCTAGATCTTACAACTACTCTTTACTATTTTCATGGTCTTTAAAAATATTGTTAATTAAAAATTTGTAAAAGAAAAATATTATCTTTTAACTACACATTAGTAAAGGATAGATTATAAATAAATTCTATAAAAGTTATTAAATTTATAGATTTTTATTATCATATTTCTTTTTACACTTTATAAAAGATGTTGTCGAAATAACATTAAAAAAATCATATATAATTTTGAGAGATCGACAGTCGCAATAATCGAGAATTAAATTTAAGTTAATTGATCGATCGAAATGGAAAGCATAAATTTATGAAGATCGAGGAACGAAAGTTTATAGTGCATAAAAATCTCACAAGATGGTGTAAGTGAAGGACGAAAATGCCTTCCAAGGATATCTGAAAGCTGCGTCTTGTATGTTCTAAGTCTCGGTGGGTGTAAAGTAGATAGCATTATATTCTACAAAAATAACGTTAGTGAAGGATGATTTTATCAAGTATTTTTTTATGAGATGAATGTTATAAGATGGACATATAACTCTTTAGAAACCACTTAATTGTCTTTTGTCAAACATTGATTGAAGGGAAACATGAATCAAAATACTTATTAATAACAATATAAAAACAAAGCAACAATCGACCTAGAGGTTTAGTTGATGATAAATGCTCAAATCACATAGACTTTGAAACCGGCAAGAGTAGTTATTTGCAATTTATTCAAATTTGAATTCAGATATTGTAACCGTTTAAGGAAGGGTTAGAAAATATAAATAGATTTATTTTGTATTTTACAAGAATGACAAATTGTGAAATAAATAGGTAGCAAACAAAGAAATAGTTAAACTAGTGTTAATTATTGCAATTTAGGTCACTGCTTTCATTGATTTCAGTTACAAGTTTTTTTTTTTTCTTGATAATTTACTTTTTCTGCAATTTACTTTATGTTCTTGTTGTTCTACTATACTTCCATTGGTCATCACATCTATATCCTTTTGTGTTCAATCATATTTATTTTTCACTTCATCAATTGTTGCTACTTTCCATCTTTATATTCACCAAAAAATCCTAAACAAACAAAAATGTTGACTTGTTATGCATGAGATTCTTGTGAAAATCCACATAAGAAAACAATTGAATTCATTGAGCGTTTGGACGAAATTGGTAAACGAAATTAATAGTCTTCACGTTGAATTAGTGCTTTACATCAATACACAGCCATGAAAATATTTCAGTTAAGATTGAAAAATTTGAGTTTGTTAGCCTTATGAAGGAAAACTCACATAAGAGTGGTTTAGTTATAAAGAGTGTGAGAGTTAAACACCATGAGGGAAAGTGAGTGCTTGAGTGTTTTGTGAGATATGTCAAAGCTAGTAAACGGAACAGGTGTGCCACAGTTGTCAGAAAAGTTCAATTAATAATTGGTCTTTGTAGATAAAGGTTCTTCTTGGATCCCAAACTGTTTGGGACATAGTGGGGGACATGTATAATGAACCGCGAATGATGAACATCCTAGATTGTTGCAATGAAAAAGACACTTGTAAAAGACGTATCAACTTTGTACTTTTGTATAATGCAGTAAATGAATCTGGATTCAAGATAATAGCTAATGCAAAGTCAACAAAAGAAGCCTAAGGAATTATGGAGGTGGCACAAAAAGGAGATATTCACGTGAGGCAAGCCTGAGTATAAGCTCTCAAAAGAGAGTTTAAACATATGGAGAGGGATGAAAAGGAGGGAGTTACTGAGTTTATAGCTCGAGTGCAAAAGATGACCAACCAACTCATAATGAAAAGGAGAAGAGGTGCCTCCTAACTGGGTTGCAAAAAAGATCTTGAGAAATATGATGGATGATTTTGAAAGTATCGTGGTCACTATTGAAGAGGCAAAGGATCTGTGAACTCTCATTGTGGAGGAGTTAACTGAGTCATTAAAGGCCCACGAACTGAGGAAGAAAAAGAAAAGGAGAAAACTCGACGATCAAGCACTACAAACACAGTTTGACTCGAATGAAACTCATAATACTCAAAGCTAAGGTCCTGAAGGCAAAGGACGAGCAGGCTGAAGACGAGGTGGACGTGGCTGAGGTAATTTTGAAGATGATAGTGAAAAGCAAACCAATCAATAGAATTTGCATAGTTGACGACAAGAGAAAGGCCGACGAGATCAGCCAAAAGTTGAGTGTTTTAAGTGTGGCAAGCATGACCACTATACAAATGAGTGAAAATCGAGGAAATGCTACAACTTTGGTAAGACTGACCATATTGCAAAGTATTGCCAAGTTGAGACAAATGGAGAGACAAATGGGGAGACAAATCTCCTTACTGAAGGTGTGGAGGAAGAGTGTGAAATCTTCTTGATGACAAACAGTTTGGATGGAGAGAGTGTGGACATGCAGAGCTCGGTCCTAACAATGGATGAAGTGGCTCGGTAAATGGTACCACAAATATGGAGAAGGCAAACCTGGAGAAGATACTTAGACAAAAAGATGAAGAGATTTAACAGATAAGTAGGCTTTTGGATGAAGCTAATGAGATTGTGAATAAACAAAGGACTGAGCTTTAGGAGTTGAAGAAGGCATTTGTCGACAAGGAGGAGGAAGCATCTAGTGTAGATGAAGATGAAAATGGGAAAGAAGAAGATGAAGATGTTGAGAAGAATCAAGGTATGAGAAGCTCAGATATTGAGATTGCAAAGAATCTTATGAGTAAAATTTCGGACGAGATGAAGATGTCGGCTAATGTTGCTAAGAGGTCGGTCAATATTGTTGAGAAGTCACCTAAGGTTAGAAACGAGTTGGTCGAAGTTACTGAGAAGATAGAAAAAATAAAGAACAAGTCGTTTAAAGCATTAGAGAGTTAAGTTAAGGTGAAAAACAATACGACCAGTATGAAAAAAATGAAGAATCTAAATTTGATTGAAAGAAGCAAGCTTCATGTGGTGTGATGCATATGAAAAATCGAATAAAGGATAGAAAATTGAAGTTTATGCAAAAGTTTTCTTAAGATAAACTTAAATTTTAAGGGTTTATTAGTAATTTTGTTTGAGTCTTGTTTTATGAATTTAGGTTTAATAATATTTAGTTTGATTTTGATGGAGAAAAAAAAATAGAAATAGATAATTTTGATTTTTCATTTATTTAGATATAATATTATTTTATTTTGTCTATAAGATAAAAATAAATTAAATAGATATTTTTATTTTAAGTTCGTTAATATTTTGTTTTTAGGGTGGTTGGAGTAGTTGTTAGGTGCACACCATGGTGATGGAATCATGTATTTCTTTGTCCATTGGATCGGATGGATATTAAAATTTATGATTTACATATATTAATAATTAATAATTAATGAGTAATATTCTTAATATTCTTTAAAACAGTAAAACGAGAGCGTAAATAATTAGAAACAATCAAGGAATGAATACCTTTCCTCTGTAAACCACCTTAAACAACATGTATAGAAGATACAATTTCGTTTCTAGTTTCAATATTAGCATTGTATGACAATTAATTGAATAGTGGAAAGGGTACACTTCTCCATATGTCATTCAACAGGTTTTATTCCGATCAAGGGGAAAGTTAATAGACAAGACCTTGATAAATGGTGTGACCAAACTGAGGAACAGTTTTCATAAATAACAAAGTTGTTGGGTTCAAAAGGAGATAAGGAAGCTTCTGGTTTTATTTTTCTGAATGTATTTTAAACAAAATAAATAATAATAATAATAATAAATAGGAAAATTAGTTATTTCAAAAAGCTGTGGTGACTCTGGAAAAGAAGGGAGGTGTGCTGCAGTTTTTCAATAAAAGCATGGTTTTAAATTATTTTTTTAATAAATCTTTACCAATTATTGAAAGTATGTTAGGGAGAATATATAAATGAAAGTTGTAGAGGTATATATATGAAAGGTGCATTTTAGAAGAGAAACAGAAAATGTTGAAAGCAACGTAAACCAGAAAAAAAAAGGTGCATAATAGTACCCTTTCGAATGTAAGTGATGATTTGGTTAACTAAGAAGCTGTTAGAATGAAGGCAGTCACGTATAGTTAGCTCAGCTTTGATATTAATTAAAACTTGCACGAAACTTCAAGATTGAAAAGAAAAAAAAAACCAATTTAAAAAATTCCATTGCTAATCAAAACCTTTATGTAACTAATGTTAGTGATCAATTTAAATATCAATTTATTATATTTACCAATTTAAAGACTAATTTCGAAACTATTTTAATTATTAATAAATTTTGGTTTATAAATTAATATCTAAATTAGTTATGACTAATTATATTTTATCATTAAAATTAATTATTATTTGAAAAATTATTTGAAGTGATTGAAATTTTGTATTTAGTGTAGGTAACATGTGCTAAGAGTTAAATTAACAGCCTCTTGTTGTAAATATTATATAAATGAATTAGAGAATCCTAAATGTTTTCTTATATATTATATGAGTGTGTACGCGCTCAATTTTTTTTGTTGAAAAAAAAGAAGTTAGTCACTCGATGTTTTAATGTGTTGCAAATGCTTTCTTTTATTTATTTATGAGTTTTTAATACGTTGCATATTTGAAATTACGAGTTACACCATAAATTCTTGTATATCTATTTAAAAAAAAAAAAAAACCTTTCGTAGGTATACGTAGTTGTTGCTTAGGTATTAGGTTGAAGAAATACACTAATCACATGTACAACCTAATTTTCCCACAAAATTTTGTCTCTTTGATATAAAAATGTTAGATTAGTGTTGTAATATATATATATATATATATAGTAATAATATAACAAGATTACCTAAAGATCACAACAATTAATTATGAGGCCGTTGGTCCATAGAACGTACATCCTTAATTATTAAATTATCTGTTTTTGGGTGAAAATAATAAATAAATTGAATAGAAGAAAATGATTATAAAAAAGAATGATGAATGATATAATTAACGGTTGTCATATGACAGCTATAAGTTTTGAAAGCTAATTGGTTGGTTCCATGAAAAGAGTGACCGTTGGAGATGATCGTGATAAGAGGCTTGATTGATGGTGCTGAAATCGTATTCCATTGCCAAGTGTTGAAAGGGAGACTAATTTTCTATGCCTTCACAGTTCGCCAGCTCCTATCTAATTTTCTATTACAATCTTTTCATAAGTAAGCTGCTACGTGCTTTTAAAACTTCAATTTTTTAATTAGTGTTATAAAAAATGTATTATAAATTCTTTTCTGTTTAGAAATGATAAAGTGATAGTGAATTCTTTTTTATTAATCCAAATAAAAGCATGAACACATTATAAAAAGAAAATACTTAAAGTAAACTTTACATGATTGATGTATATATCCCTAATTTATTGGTCAAATGGATGTAATATCATTGTTCAATTAATAATAATGAAATTTATAATTGAGTGGCAAATTTAAACTTTGATTTCAAACTTTTAACTAGGTGAAAATTTATTTGTTTTATTCAAATAGAGTAAGAATGTTTTATTTATAGGTTGATCAAACTATTCAAAGTATTGTAAGATAATTCATGACAACAAATTACATTTAGATTGATGAATAATCTTTTATATGTTAATTTAAATGTTAATATAAACATGGTTTTGTAATTTTTTTTTTTTGGAATAATCCTAATAGCATACATTAGTGTTGGAAACTGTGATATCTATTTTTTTTAAACGAAAAATTAATATTATGCGAAAGCGAAAAAATAAAAGAACTGAGAAGAAGATGATATCAAAAAATTTTACATGAAAATTCCTCTTGGAAAAAACTACAAGAACTTGTTTAGTAAAAAAAAACTTTATTATAAAAGTAGGGTTACAAAGTGTTTCTTTCAATTTGAGGATCTCTTTATGAATCTCACATTTTCAGATGATATAAAAAAACTCTTTTTATGGAACTCTTTCAAGAATACAAAAAATTCTAACTCTCTTATGATTTCTTCACTTGGAAGTAGATTATCAAGTCTTCACAAGTTCTTTTATTTATAAGAGAAAAATGTAGCTTCTCCAAGAATGATTTAATAGAGGTTAATAAATTTCCTCAATTCCAGTAACTTTCTAGAAAACCCAAATACATTCTTTAAAGATGAATGTGCATGTCTTAAGATCAAAGATTAATTTCAAGATCTTAGAATGTTCATCACCCTTTTTCCATGCATTGTGACTTGTGAACCACAATTAAGGAGGGAATTCCAATAAATTTATGCGTTCCTGACTTAATTAAGAGGTACCACAACATCAAGACCTTGGCAACAATCTTCAATATTCTTGGTTGGCATTGACTTAATCATCATGTCAAACCAATTCAAGTCTCTATAATTTTCTATATCTTGAATTTCTAATCATCCAACATTTCTCGTATCAAATGATACCAGATGTCGATATGCTTTGAGTGTGAATGAAACATGGGGTTTTTGGTTAGATGAATGATACTTTGATTATCATCCATCTAACCAATTTTTCAATCTCCAAGTCTAGTTTTGCTACTAGACCAAGAATTGCTCTAATAGATGTTATCTTCAACATTGGTGAAAATATTTATTCAAAGGTTATTCCTTTCTTTTGGTTACACTTACGACAATTCGTGCTTTGTACCTTGGGTTTGGATTATTCTCTTCACTCTTGAGCTTGAACACTCATTTGTTTTGTAGTACTTTTCTTTCTTTTAGTAATTCTACCAAATCATATGTCTTATTATCTTATAAGGATTGAATATCTTCTTCCATTACTTGCAACCACTTGTCTTTGTCTTCCATCTCAATTGCTTATGCAAAGCTTTGAGGTTCACCTTCACCAGTAAGGTTGATATATTCATCTGAAAAATACATTCTTAACAATTGCTTTTGTCTTATTGATCATCTCAATTGGAGTTCTTGATGAACATTCTTAATTGCTCGATCTTCTAGTTCCATGTTAGGTTGATCTGTCTGATCAAGTTCTTCAACCATCTCATCAAGTTATAGCTCCTGATCTGGCTCAATCTGAAGAGTCTTTCCCCTTGAGTTGTTTACTATAAGAGGACTTTGATAATTTCTTACCTCAAGTGTTGGTTTCTACATTTTCTTCATGTCTTGGCTAGTTTGATCTCCATAGAACACTACATCTCTGCTTTGAACAATCTTTTTATTTGCAAGATCCCATAATATGAAAATCAAATTATACTTTCACCATTCGAGTGATTGTAATCCTAAAACTCTATCTGGTATTCATTATTGAGATTTAACATTGATTTTTAAGTTTTCTTTTGTACTATTTGAGTGTTTTTATTGTTTTGATTAGCTTTTTTTACCACCAAACTTTCATGCGTTTTAAGATCTCAATTTCCAGTTCTATGCATTTTTCTGGTTTTATGAAACATAACTTCCATTTTTGTAGTGAAGTCTTGCTTGTTTAAATGGGTCAATCTTTGCCTATTATCTAGAGTTGGTTTCTGGCACTAGTGGAAAAAGGGCTTTAGACGTCTGTTATTTTGGGCTTTTAACGTCAGATACAAATCCGACGTCTTTGTGGATGACGTTAATCAGACGTCGGACTGGATATACCCGACGTCTATATAGACGTCAGATAAGTGTACAACTGACGTCTATATACACGTCGGATGTGGGTACAACAAATGTCTATATACACGTCGAATGTGGGTACAACAGACGTCTATATACACGTCGGATGTATCCAAATTCGACGTCTATAGGCGTTGTACATTTTGTCCGCTGTAACTCATTGGACATCTGTTTGTGCACTAACTGACGTCTATAGACGTCTACTGGGAATTATTTTTTTTAAAATTAATTTATATTTACAATAAAACCACATCTGAAAAACAGAAAATTGTCCCAGAACAGTATACTATAATATATATGCGTTTCAACTAAAGAAAGTTCTACTTAATCCAAAAACAATCCAATACCAAAACTATCAAAATAGAAACTTAAATTAAACCTAAGTAATGTTCAAAGATAAGTTGTCCACTCCTACCTTATCTGCCTAATTGTGTCCTCTGGCATAGGAGATGTACTCTTGAAGCACTGCAAAATGAAGAAAGATTATGGTTTCATATATGTTCAAAGATGAATTTGATTTGTAATGTATTGAAGGTAAGCATCATTACCTCATTCCAGTCATCTATAATGCAAGCTCGAATGATGATCTTAATCCAAGACATCACATAGAAGCCACATTCCCATGAATCTAGCTGCTTGTTACACTAAAATGACAAACTAAGTAGTCAAGAATTTAGACTATTCAATAACATAGAAAATGAATTAGAATTATAAATGACTTACAACCTTTGGATATAAAACTTGAACTAGTTGACCTTGGGATTTACCCATAACTCTATTTAGATTGAAAACACAAAGTAATATTAATATAATTATATTTATCATAAAAATTTAAGGTCAACATGAAATTCAAAGTCATTTTTGGAGAAACACTTACCCATGAAGCATGCTTCTCAAGTCATTTTTCATCTTCCTGTGCAGCGAACAAAACCATATAATTTTACATTGTCTGGAAATGATGAACATCAGTTGCCAATGAGACCTATCATGAATCATAAATAATTAGTAAACTAATTAAGTAAACTTTAATGAACTTTTACATTAAACAACACATAACCATCAATGTATGGCACAAGGTATACGTCTCTGTTTGACTCAGCCATCCATGTTTTCAAATAATATTGTTTGCTTTCAAGTGTGTTACCAGAAGGTTGAATGGTCTGAGGTTCAACAAATCAGTACATGGAAGACCGACCTTGGTCTACAATGATTGTGTCCATGTACCTAAAACAACAAAGTTAAGTTGTTAGAAACTAGGAATCTAAATAAAACTAATATGGAAGACAAAATTAATTATCTTACATGAACCATAGTTGAAGGATGAAAATATTCAACATCTTGTCTCCCACAATGATCTCTGTTACATCATTGAATGTGATATTACTGACACATGGGAGGAGAGACCAAATACTCTGAAATCCCAGTATATTTGTATTGCTCCTTTCTTGAACCTGGGTAATCTTGACATTAGTTTTGATAGAGGATCATCCCCTGCTTCAGCCATGTCATCATCTTCAACTATGACTGACTCATGCATCGGTTGCTTTTGAGGACGTGTGAACTGAAGATAAGAATTTCAAAGTTATCAATAAATATTATTAAATTTAACATAGAAATATTAATAATAAAAAAATTATACATGTGGAGTAGCAATGTGTGTCATGAATCATGATCAATGCTCTAGGTCAGGCTATAAATGTTCCTATGGCCTCCCCCACAAAATGAATTTCTGGAGTGGGTACAGGCACCTGAGCCTGGGGATCCCGAACCTCGTCAATCATGACACGCATGTGCTAGGGTAATATGGGAACACCATGAATAGTTTGCCCTCCCTCAAGTACTCGTTCGACAACCACAATGCGTGGGGGATCCCCATCAACCAACAACTCATACTAACCACTGTACTCAGTAGGTTCTACAGCAGAGCATGATCCTCTAGTGCTGACACGAGGTGGTGTGGGAGCTTTAGTGGGCAACCCCATGGAGCCCTGCGTCATGGATTGCAGCTTCTCTTCAATCGCTCTTTGTATTTCTTTTTGTTCTTGTAGTTGCTCCATGAATCGTTGCTCCATTGTTCTCATTCTTTGGTTCAGTCTTTCCTCCCACTGAAGATCCATCTGCCTCAGTGCCTCCTGACTCGTTGATTAAGTGTTTTTTTGTATAGGGCCAAAGTAGTCACAAAGATCAATCGCCCCAGGAACTCCACGTACACGTCCTGGGTGCTCCGGCTTTCCAATGGTCGTTGTTAGAATGTCATCCCTACCTTGGCCAGTAAATGTTCCTTGTGTCTACTGCTCAACCAACTCATTCTACACATAAAAAAAGTTTGTTACTTAAAAGACATGCTATGATAAATACACAATCAAATAATGTTTAGAATTTGAACTTACAATTCTCTATGAGATCAATGGAGCTTAGGCAGATGTCATGTTCCCATTTGATTTTATCCGAGCAGCCTTCCACAACTCGTACCTAGTAGGTGGAGGTGCTAGGTCGGGGGACTCAAGCCCCAAGGAATCCGCTTGACTCTTTTTAATTTTCTTCTCAAGTTTTTCATAACCACCTCGTGATAACAAGTGTGGTGCATCATTTAGCCTTTGCCTTTCTTGGGCGGCTAACCTTTTACCCTGTAAAACCATGTATATTCATAAGTGTAAATTAGGTTTTCCAAAATTATCTTCACCAACATCACGTATCATGTCCTCTAAATGATCATTCATCCATTTTTTCACATAATTCGTTCCTCGTGACGTGGTAGGCTGGTCCAATACTTCTCTATGCCAAGTCCAAACGGTATAAGTTGTCATTATGCCGAACATGAATAAATGGTCACGCATATTGCCTAAGTCTTGCTGTATTTGATTAAGACAGCGAACACAAGGATAAAAATATGTCCCGTTCACAGACTTAGCATTTTCTTGAACATATTGCAAGAACACCGAAACACCCTTCTCATATTCTTCACTGATGCGACGTTCATTCATCCATCTTCGATTCATACTATGTTCATAACATACTTCATCAGTTTCAATTTTTTAACTCTCACAAGGTTAGGCCCTACCCATTCAGAAAAATTATATTTCATAAATTGCTAAGACACATGCAAAGAAGTCTACATCATAAATTTGATAAGACTTCGGCAGCATTTCGCATTGGTCTCCGAAATACACGAAATGAGAGTAGTCAAGGAGAACCACAATCAAATATGCATTCGGAGAACAACACAAATACTGAACCAAAATTTTATCAGTCTTATGCATAAACTCCAATGTACATGTTATAACAAATTTATGAAAAATAATTTTCCCAAACTGTCCAATCAAACAATTCAAAATTTAATAAAAATGATTAAAAGATTAATCGTTTGTGTTAAATTTCAAATGGGAACTAAGTTTCACTCAATGATTTGATACTTATAATCTACATTGCCAATTATAATAACACAACTAAACTTTATCACATGCATATTCAAAAGCCAATAACACATGCATACCTAAAACCCAAAAACATGCAAACACGAAAGCCAATAACATGCATACACAAAAGACAATAACACGTATACAATAAAAGTTTTCAACAAAGAAGCTAACCTTTTTAGCAGGTTAAAAAAGCAATGGAGGGAAATGGAGGACTTCACGCCAAAAAAGTAGGCCAAAAAGGGTAAAAAACATTACCCAAGAACACGCCACAAACTACACCAAACGCAACGAAAACGATTTTTAATCGGTTCAAATGGAAGATATTTCATCAAAGAGTAATTTAATTGGAGTAAAAGTAAATTTAAATGTTCTAAAAGAGAGAAAATGCACCTGGAAATGCAATGCCAAAGAGAGAAAATGCGAGGAAGTCTATGAACAATGAGCGTAATTGCTCACCGGTTCGCGTTTTCCAGTATAAGAGCCTATAGATGTCGGGTGTTGGGTATCCGACGTCTATAATAGTATAGACGTCGGGGCCCTCACTAAAATGACATCTTTATCATTTAAAAATTAATATTCGTAAGGCATATAGACGTCGGTTACTAGGGGAACTAACGTCTAATTGAACTTTTCACCTACCTGTCAGGCCTATAAACGTTGGTTACATAGGGGCCAAAGTCAATAATCGTATATAGACGTTGGGATGGCGGGATCTGACGTCTATATGGCGGAAAAAAATGACTATTCACCTACTTGTCAGGCTTATAGACGTCGGTTAAGAGGGGCCCTGACGTCTATAATATTATAGACGTCGGGACCCCTCCTAACCGACGTCTATATAACCAACTTATTTACGAAAGTACTACCAGTCATTAATTTACGTTAGGCTCCCTCTAACGGACGTCTAAGGGATGACGTTAAAAGTCAATTCTGCACTAGTGTGGATTCAAGACTAAAATCTAAGGAGTACACTGTGACCATTTTAATCCAATAATTCTGATTGAATTGTTGGTGACAAAGATTTGAAACCCATTTGATCAAGATTTGAATTCTTGATTTTACCTCAAAACCCATATTTTTTTTTTAGATTTTCATTCTAGCACAAAAGTTTACTTTTATGGTTGTATTTCGTTGTTTACTATAACCCTTTACATTGACTTTTATGTTTCTTGCCATGTTATAGCTTTCCTTTATCAGTTTTTACGTTTTCCAGATTCATACTATCAAATTCATTTCATGATGTTTGGTTAATATATTCATATTCTCCCTCTTTTTCTTGAATTGGTTTCTAATTTTAGGATCATAGCAAAGGAGTGCAATGTCACCCCTTGATTTGATGGTTTTCAATCAACTAATTGGCTCCAAAAATCTGAAACTATAGACCAAGAATCATGTTTCTAGTTTTGCCTTCAAACCTATTTTCACTATCTCACAACCCATATGATGATTTTCAGTTTTAATGCTTGTTCTATCTAATTTTTGTTGTTTCTGATATATTTTCATGACCCAATCCTTAGATTTTAGTTTAGAACTCAATTTCTACATTTCTCAAAAGTTAGGTAATGCAGTTATTTTTCCCGCTTAATTGGGAGATTAAAAAAGAAGTGATTTTTGTGATCAGTGACATGGGGTGAGAACCATTATATAGAAAGAAAAAAAAACCAACAAAACTTTTCTTTTAAAGGTTTTTATGTTACATTTCTCAGATACTCGTAATAGTAACTCTCATTCGTAACACTTTCAATAATATTAATAATATTTTTTCTCTAATTATTCATGCCATGCACATATAATATAAAATGGAGATATTAAGTAACTTAAATTTTTTTGAGATGGAAAAGTTTCTCATGGCATGCCGAATTTGTAGTTATACCTTCTTTTGTTGATTTAGGCGCCCGTCATTTTCTAATAGTATGTGCATGAAATTGACTCTTCAAAATCAACGTATTTATATGACCTTTCAAAGCGTTACTCAGACAAAATATTTCAACGGATTTCTCCACTGGAATTTTGGATCTGAACATTGAAAAGTGTTTTTTATTTTATCTTTGGTATGGCTTCTGAAACCAAGTTATGGTTAGTGGCTGTTTTCCTTTTGAGCGCAACGAAGATGCAACAACATTGCGTTGTTGCAGGTAATCCCCAAGTACCTGGTTTGTTCATATTTGGAGACTCCATGTCAGACTGTGGAAACAACAACAATCTAAAAACTGATGCTAAAGCTAATCACCCTCCTTATGGTATTGATTTCCCAAACGGCCCCACTGGAAGATTTACCAACGGCCGTACTTCTGTTGACGTACTAAGTAATAATTCAATCCTCCACATATATATTCTTCTTTCCCAAAAATTATTATCTACTTTTGTTCTCACCAAATATTCAAAATCTGCCAATCTTATATATTTGTTCCAAGAAACCCATGGTTATAAGTGACGTGGTCTTTCAACTTGCATTTGTGTTATTTGTTTCTGTTTCAAAAACCTATGGTTATAACTGATGTTTTTGTTGGTATTTATGGTGTTTCTTGTACCTGTTGTAATATTTCTTGGTTGATGAAAAAGAGAAAAACACAGACGTATTTTGTCTGAAACTGGATATGTCATTGTACACGTTGTCATGTTAGGTTGAAAGGAACACATTCAATAGGTTAATAATGTGATATGTGTTTTGGTGTTATACATTCATTTTCGTTTTTGTTGGATCTAAAATATTGTAACTGCAGCTGAGCTTTTGGGATTCGACGGATATATTCCCCCCTTTGCAAATACGACTGTTTCAGACATAATGAAAGGCGTGAATTACGCATCAGCTGCATCGGGGATTCTCAACGAGACGGGCACGCATTGGGTATATATAGCTCATACTCTTTTACTTTCTCTAATTATATGTTGCATCATCTTTACCTTCACTTTGCTATTTACATCAGTCGAAACTGCCACATATGATTTTCTTACACTTAAGTTTTTCTTGTCTTCAAAGAGTGAAAACCTACGTTTGGTGAATTTGGTATTGCAGGGTGAGCATTTTTCGTTGAAAATGCAGATGGAAAACCACAGAGCCATAGTTTCCAAGATCACCATGAAACTTAGGAATTCTGACAAAGCGAAAGAACACCTAAACAAGTGCTTATACTATGTTAATATAGGCAGCAATGATTACATAAACAACTACTTCTTGCCAGAGCATTACAATTCAAGTCAAACTTTTTCAACTGACCAGTTTGCCAAGGCCCTTATCAAAGAATATTCAAGGAATTTAATGGTATAAATATTTACCTAAAATTTTAGAAATCTAGCTCCATATATAAGATTTATATTATGATGTTATCTACTTCTGTTGTTCGTTTCTATGTGCAGGATTTGCGTTCACTTGGAGCAAGGAAGTTTGCTTTGATTGGATTACTCCCCATAGGCTGCATTCCAGGAGAAATTTCTACACATGGAAAACCTGGATCACTATGTGTAAAAGAGGAAAATGATGCAGTAGTCCCTTTCAATGACGAGCTTAAATCATTAGTTGATCGTTTCAATAAACAATTCCCTGATTGTAAATTTATTTTTATTAACACTGTTGAAGCGATATTAGCCGGAACGACTAAAAACGTCCAATCAGGTAACAATCTTTTGTTCTTATACCCAAAGCTATAGTAATAACAAAGGACTCTATTGATATATTTGATAAAGCACCTGACAACATATATATATATATATATACACGGATTTTGTATAATTTACTTGAAACTATGACGGACCCAAATGCATGTATGCAATTTCTACAATATTATAATATGTTAATGATGTTAAAAAATGGAATGTTTAGAGATATATTAACTTTGGTTGGTGGCAGCAGATGTTAATGCAGGTCTTGTTGATGTTTTTTCATGCTGCAAAGTTGGGTCGAATGGGCTGTGTATCCCAAATGAGAAGCCATGCAATAACAGAAATGTAAGGCCATTTTTTGATTTATATCATCCAAGTGATTTCGCCAACGAAGCCAATGCAGCAATTGCTTATCACGATGCAAGTACCAAAGCTGCGTACCCAATGGATATCAGTCACCTTGTCAAGTTATAAAGAAAAAGTTGGAAACTTAGAGTTCAATTATAAAATTTAGACTTAGTTTGATGTTTAATTCTGTCATTATAGTATACACACTGCCATATATGTCATCTTCATTTCTCTATAATGTCATTTATAATGAAGCTACAACTTGGTCACCACCACTGTACACTAACAAGTTAATTAATTTGTATAATTCATTGCATTTTTATTTTTCTATATCACATGTGTTTTTGTTATTTTTTTTTTTTTTGTGTAATACTTTTTCTATCATTTTCCATACAAGGTACAATTTTTTAAAAACTGATGCTAAAGCTAATCTTCCTCTTATGTCTTGGTTGTCTATAATTTTTATGACGAGAGATCCTATTTTTAAAGAGACAACATATGATAAATCAATATAGACCCGTACGAAATTTGAGTTAGGTTCCCTACAATTGGTTTTATGTATCTTTTTTCTTCTTCTCATTTTTATCATATACGGGAGTTTTATACTTCATTTGCCTAAATCAACTAAGGAGTATGAATTTACTATTCTTCTCTAAGTACAAGAGTTGCGTGAGAATGTTTTTAAAATGTTGTTTGGTTGTGTAGTATACTAAGTTTTAAATAATCAATGTGCATAGTTTGATGGGGTTAGGTTTTAAACATATATTTGTTGCAAACTATTTTTGTTATTGTTTGAACTCGTGGTAGATCGAGTTAATCTACAAATTTATCTACAAATACGAGTTTATATTTCTTTTATTTATTTTTTTCATTTTACAACTAAATATTATGAGATCGATAAAAAAAAATAATTAGTTATGTATTGATATTATATTTCTAATCCCAATTTTCTTATTTATATGTTGCATATCTTATTTTAATAATTATTTTAAAATGTTTTGTTCACATGTTCTGCTTGAGATATAGTTATACCGAGCATGCACTTTTTTTCACATTTTTTTCAAAATTACTAATTAGTATAAAATGTATTGTGATCCACACAATTTTGTAGAATAGAATAATAGGTAAAGATACATTTAATTGTAAAATCTAAAATACAACATTCTTATGATTTTTTTAAAATGCATTAATCCTTTAAATTGATTTTAAATTCGAATTTTTTTTTTAAATCTTATGATTTTACGAATCTCTTAAAATCCAAGTCATAAAAAAATCGATAAAAATACTCATTGAATTCTTGTAAGACCTTTTAAAATCTATACAACTTTTTAATTTCAAAATATATTTTGAAATCTCAAATGAATCCACCAAAAATCTTATTTTTAATTTATTTAGAATAGTTGTTTCACTTTTTCCATGCGGGTGTGCATTGTGGATAAGCATAAAAAAAATTGTTTAACTACCTAAAAAATTTTATGAAAATTAAAATGAAATATAAATTAAGTAAAATTGTTATTTTTTTATGTTTTAAATTTTAATAAAGTTTGATTTTTAAATTTTAAAAAATAATAAATATAGTTCATTTAATATATTTTTGTGAAACATTTTTTTTATGTTAAATTACATTTTAGGTAATGTTTGAACTCATACCATTTAACATGTTGTAAGACCCACACATGAAGTTCTTTTGGAGTTTTTCATCCTACATCTCTCATCTCACATCTTCAAAAATTCCAATTTTAACCTTAAAAAGTGGCAAGAAACGTGGTGAACTGAATTTAAGTCAACTAAATGTCACAACAACATTTATTGCATAGCTCACATCTATAGTAATATCAACGTTATCAATTTTAACATCGTTAAATAGATAAGATTTCAATCATACAATTTTAAAAACTTTAAAACTTAATCTATACATTTATACATTTTTTAAACCGGATACTAAACTAAAGAAATTCACTTATCATAAAAACCAAGTAAGCATTTAAGTCTTAATAAAAAAAATGAAAAAAGTTGAAAAAAAAGGAGAGAGAAAAGAGAAGGTGGAGGGAGCAACACCCTTATAAAAATCAAGGAAAAAAAATTGTGACACTTGCAATCAAATAAACTTTGGGCTATCAATTTCTATACAAATACTACATATTTAGTATTTTACAACTACAAATCGGAATTAAATTAAAAAAAAAACTTAATTATATAATATTTTGTACTACCGTAAAAATATATATGTAATTAATAAAATATTCTCATTTCAACTATCGATGTATAGTTGACAAAGTTCTTACCGTTCTAACATGTAAGTTTTAACTTATATATGATTTATGACTTATAATCTCAACATATAATTTTCTTGATATGGTAGACTTTGTATTTCAAAAAAAGGAGTTCTAGTGCACATAGATTTTATAAGAAAAAGATTTTAAACAAGGTATAATTTATTGTATATTAAAATGTTAATTTTTTTTATTGTTTCTTGCGTGTCCTTTCATTGTTTTGAATTTGTTATATTTTACTTCTAGATTTAGTATTATATTTTGGGGAATTGAAGTGATGTCATTTTTAATTAAAATTATAAATATAGACTGATTCAGAAAAAATAACATAAATAGGCCCAGTTTTAGTCGAAAAATAAGACTTATGCACTATTTCAAAATAAATCTTTTTATAACGATTTAATTTTATTCATTTTTAGAAAATTTTATCAACCTTTAACGACTTTTTTTTTATTTTTTCTTCTTTCAAAAGGTCATTTTTAATTGCTTTTTTGTACTTTATTTTTTGTTTTCTGAAGTTGTATATAAACATTCTTTATTTTAAATTATTTTTTAAGAATTTAGTTTAATGAATTTTCCTAACTTTTATATAATTTTGTTTATTTTAGGATATTTATTTTAATAACATTAAATGTCGATAAGTTTTGTATATTTTAAAAATTCTTTTCAATAATTTGAATACTAAAATTTTTAAATATTTTTAATTTAATTTATTTTTTAAATATGTTTTATTATTAAATTTTATGTGATTTTAATACTATTTTTATTTTAAATAATTTTATATAATCATATTATTATTATTATAAATACTAATAAGTAAGAATCATGTATAAATTCAATAATAAAAACTATTTAAAAAAAATTTATATAATTTTTTTAAAAATTACTAACGAAAGAACTAAAATATTATTTCAACATATAAAATATTATAAGAAAAATATATTATTAAAATAAATACATCAAAATAAAAAAATATGATTATATAAAAATTTAGAAAAGTTTAAAATGTTAAAAATATTCATTAATCAAATTCTTAAAAGAAACAGAAACAGGCATAATATTTAAGGCACATAAAATGGAAGAAGTTGTGAAAGTTATATAAGAAAAATAAGAGAAACCCAATTTTAAGATGCATGACTCCTATAAAAATAAGAAAAATAAAAATATAAGTTGTATAAACCCAATTTTAAGAGAAAGTTGTCGTTAAAAACACGAATTCATCTTCATTAATTTGAAGTCGAGTTTCAAAAACACAACTTTATTCTGAAGCGGTGGTTGATTTAAGGTCCACACATGGACTTTTGATTTATGTTTCTGAAAATCAAGGAAAGAAAAAATAGCTTTGACACTTAGCAGCCAAATCAACTTTCGGTGGTATCAATAAAATATACCAAGAGGGGATCTTTGTATTCTAAAAATAAAGAATTACGGGGCCTTTGTGTATGAACATATTGAGTTTTAATAAGAGGAATTATCCTGTACATTTATGGAGGTTATGATTTTTTTTGTCTAAACTTTTTGTCTTCGGTTTTTCGAGTTATTTTGATAAAATTTCAAATTTCACCTAATTAAACCTTAGATTAACCTAAAATTTTGACATATAGTTTCTAAGAGTTCTATTTAGAACTCTAAATAGGATTTTGTTGATTGGTCTGCGAAGCAGTGGATGTAGAGCAAGCATTTGCATAACTCCATTCACCTCGTCCCATATTATTCTGACTGTTGTTGTCATTTTTCTTGTACCATGGTGGATATCAATGTTTAGAATAACATTCAACTGTATGGTTCACTCTGTGACAATGGAAACATTGTTTCCCATAGTTTGGATTTCTTCCTCTCCCTCTTCCCTAATTGTGAGGGCCATATCCACGTCCATATCCTTTTCAGCTCTGGTCATTTTTCCACTAATTTTGTTTTTCAGTGGTGTTGGCATGAACCTTGATGTCACTTTGGCTGGAATCATGTTTTTCCTGTCTCTCTTGTTGCATAATGAGAGAAAATACACGGTTGATGTTGGGTAAGGGCTCCATCAATAATATATGTGTCTTCATAATGTTGTAACAATCATTTAATCCCTTTAGGAAATACATAACATGTTCCATTTCTCTATATTTATGAGAAATCTTAGACAGTTCACAACTGCATGGAATCTTGCAGCTACAGCTTGGAATGAGTCTGAGAAATTCCAACTCTTCCCATAAGATCTTCAGATCTGTAAAATATAGACTTACACTCCTTTCTCCTTGTTTGATAGAGTGAATTTCTTGCAGAAGGTTTGAAAATTTAAAATAATCTTCTTTAGAGAACCTTTCTTTCAATTCTTCCCATAATTCTTGAGCATCTTCCACATATATAACAATTCCTGTTATTTGGGTAGAAAGAGTTTTGATGATCCAAGACAACACCATCATGTTGCATCTATTCCAAGAATCAAAAAAAGGATCATCTCTTTGAGGTTTCTTGATCCCTCCATCTATGAATTTTAATTTGTTCTTGGAGAGGAGGGCTTTCCTCATATTTTTGGTCCAAGATGTAGTTGGATTCATTAAGAGTCTGAGAAATAAGAGAAATCTCTGGATTCTCTCCTGGGTGGAGATAAAATTGGCTGGAAGGGTTATTAGATTGATCCATATTTTCCATAACAGCAAGAAAGAATTATCTCCAAGAAAAGCAAGAATCAAACACAACAGAAACAAGGGCAGAACAAGTGCAGAACCTGCTCTGGTACCATATTATTTGGGATCCCGCCATGGAAGGAGATTTCGTCTCTGACAGAAACTCATGGGTGTTATATTCTGAATAAAATCACCGGAATTGACCTTCGTCTGTCCATGAAGAACATAACTAAACTCAATAAAATGAACTCATATCCATAAATTTTCATCCTTTTTCTCTAACATACAGAAATCAATTCAAAAGCCCAAGACAAACCCATTGCTCCTAACAACAGACTTAACAAAAATGAGAGATGGGAGGCACGAGAGGTGCGCCGGACAATTGGATTGGGGGATGGGCGTGGATCTAGATGTTGAAAAAGTGGGTGTGGGAGGGTGAGAAGAAGATTTCCCAGAGAGGGGAGAAGGTGAGGAAGAGGAAGGGGGTGAAACTTTCTACGCGAGAATATTTTATTGTGCCACGTGTGATTAAATGTCAGATCACCATGTTACAAGACAAAAAATTTAACACCGTCTACTAAAATTAATGAAAAGACTCTTATTGAATCAAATTGACTAAATTAGGAACCCAATTAATGACTTTCAAAATTGAAGGACTCAATTGAAACAAACCCCAAATATAGGAACCTCCGAAACTATTAAATCTTTTATTTATATATAAAATAAACGGGGAGCGCAGCGACAAACTTCCCAAATAATACATGAAGCTCCGTCATTAATTATAAGATACGAGTGGAGATATCATAGTTGGACATATAAAAAAATCAGAAAGAAATTCAACTGTAATGTAACTACCAATGACAAACAAAAGAAAATCAAACAAAGAATTTGTGATCATGAGATTGCAATGTACAGAAGAAACACGTGCACTGGGATTGCTGCTATCTAAATTAAGCATACTCTCGAACAGTTGCATGTAAAAGACCTTGAAATCATAGTAAGTGAAATATGAAAAACATATATAAGAAGGACTATTTTAATGGAAAATGAACAAAAGTTGACAAATATGCCATGGTTCAATCTCTGTATTCAGAGTATCAGTATACATACTAAACAGTCCATAAACCTTTCACATGGTTATAGGGTACCTTATTAAAAGTCTACAGAGTCACAACATAGTACTTAGGGGAATACATAAATGAATTTCACCTATTCAGTTCAGCACATTCCCTAGGCATCACCATTCCTACAGATCATACTCAATAACAATACTAAATCTTAGTCTTTATCCTTCTCAACCTTAAACTCATCAACTGCACAAGATAAAGGAACAGTAATTAGATTTAGGGTTTTTATTTCTTGTATATTTGGACCTGATATAAGACTGTGTAAAGCTATCAGATTTATTATTTTGAGTATGTTTGGATAAATATTTTTGAGAGTTTTTTCATAAACCAAAATGTAATTTATGAACAGGTTATATATATAATGATTTGCAAGAGTGAAAGCTTACACAAATTGGAGAGACATGTGGTCTTGTCCAGCATACTGGTTATTATTGGGTTGTAATCCAGTGACTTGGAAGAAGCCACGAGAATCAAACTGAGATTGCATTGATTCGTAGCTTGTGCTTCCAGACAACACGTTAACATTATGCTCACTCCTTTCCCTTTCAGCCATCTACACTCTCAAACCAAAAAATAATTACAAACACATGATATTTTCACTATACTAAATATTCTATTAAATGTAATTCAAATTCTAAAATAATACAGAAAAACCTAATATATAAGTACTAAAGTGTAATACAATTTACAGAACAACCTAGAGAAACATAAGATAGGAGAAAAAATCAATCATATTTTACATAGGTGAAAATCTATAATATACAAATTCGAGCTAACGTTTTCTAAATTAATCATGTAGATGAAATGAAGTCTAAAATATTCATGTATAATACCATTTGATGCAGGACAACATCTAACACATCTACAAAATATATTTCTTTTAACTACTACTTTCATATTCTATATTATCTTTACATTTTCTCTATCTCATCAACTATTTCTTCCACAATCTCAAATACTATAAGATTTTACTCTCTAGATTCTTAGTTGTCAAGAACAGATTAAGTTTTGGGCTGACAGACGGATATTCTTTTTCGTAACATTGTTAGTGTTTCTAATCTTGAAAAAAAATACCAACTTTCTACTATTGCAGATCAAGTTTAGAATGACAATTTTTAGTGTTTGCTTAGTACTATAAAAAATATTCCTAGAAATGAAGATCTGCAAAATTTTAGTACTTATTAGTAGGATATATTCCTAACAAGGCTTGAAAGCATGTCCGTTTCTAACACAAAAAGGTTGCATGTGTTTTTGTCATTCTGATATTGCTTCTGTATCTCGGAGGGATTTGATGTGTAATAGAGTTATTATTCTATCTAAAACTTAAGTTTTTGTGGAAGTTTTTGCATAATTTTGGTTGATAAGGGTTGATAAACCATTTTGGTATGCATGAATAATTTTTCTTAAAAAAAATCATAAAAAAGAGTAAAAATTAACCATAGAGTGCCATGTGACAAACCTTTGCTCTAAGAAGCTGGTTGTTATTGTGCAAGTCTGTCTCCTGTAACGCACATTTTAGTTACCTTATATGCTTTGAAATCCATTATAGAAGAAATTTTATACCCCCTCCCAAAAAATATAAATTACAGGCACGTATATATGAATTTGAACAATTAAGGAACAACAGGGATAGAAGGAAAAAATAGTGTCAGCCAAACTTTCATTACACAAATTGTCCAAACTGCAATCCAAAACCTAAAAAAAAAAATCAGTTTCATAAAAGGACAGACATAAATTCAACAGTGGTCAAAGATTACTGTTGTACATACGAACTTCTAGTTCATATGATATAATAACATTATTTGTATATTAATGTGTTTTATAAATGTTCAAAGTTCACAGCCTTTTCCACAAAGGACTAGTTTAGGAAACCTCCAAAATTGACCAAATTGAAAGGAAACTGACAAATAAACAGATGCAAAACATCTGAAAAGACCCAATAATGTAGATGTTGGTGAAACCTATCTGAGGTGACTGGGCTAAACCTATACATTATAATCACACTCAGTTTTAATGTGGAGGCAATTAGAATGAAATCACAAACTAATATATTATTCACCTTTCAAAACCAATGACATATTGCAGAAAAAGACAAATGATGCAAATTAATGACCTTAAAATTTTGAAGAGTAAGGAAAACATATACCCTCTTTTGCATGTACTCAATTTCTGCAAATAGCAGCTCATTCTGACGTACGTGTTTGGAAAGTATCACAAAAAAGAAAAGAAGACAAAATTAGAACACCACACTAACAAGCTAAATATAGATTATATTTTATTCTTTAAAAGGATGTATAGAAAGAAACTTCTTGTTACAAGAAATACCTTCTTTGATCGAATTCTGCTAATTCCTTTTTCTAATTTAGTCTCTAGGTTTTTGAGATCCTTGGCATCCATATCGCTCAAAGCCTCACCCATCATTTGCCTGCAATTCAAAACATTATTGCCATATTTGAACAACACTGATTGTAAATAAAATATTCATTAAAATACTTAAGATATGTTCATATTGTTTTATAGCAGTGAAACTTTTCTAGTATCGTAATCTTAATACATGAATATCCAACTTGCCTATTGTGATTCTGCAGATTGCTGATTTGAACTCGCAGTTTGGCAGCTTCTTGCTGGTAAAACTGAAATTATGAAATAATGGTTAGAAAAGTTAGTTTACTCATTTCAATTTCATTCAAAAAAAATTTATGCAAGATGTTTGATGTATCTATGCTTCGTTAATTAGGTTCAAATAAAGCTGAGGGATTTAGTTTAGCTCTCTTGAAAAAGTTTATAGCAGGAATTAATAATACCTGAGCATTAGCTTCAGAAGCAGATCCACCATTAGATGAATCTGAACTTGCTTTCTTGTATCTCTCAATTGAAGCTTTGACACTATGATAACAATAAGAACACTTACAATTTATATTCAATTTATATGAAAATGTCATCTAATGAACAAAAGGGTTTTTATCATAACAATAAGATCACTTACATTTTATATTCAATTTATATGAAAATGCCATCTAATGAACAAAAGGGTTTTCATCATAACAATAAGATCACTTACAATTTAATATTCTGCAAGATTATGACCTCGTTATGGAAAACAAAAATCTTATATACATTCACAAACTTTAAGATTATAAATGTACACGTATGTTTCTTATTTTGTGCACATATAAAAGAACAGAAAAGGGAAAAGGAAAAGTGTGTTGGATCAGTTGGAGATTAACCATAGAGTTTGGCAATGGATGAATGTCAAAATCATCCAACTGGTTCAGTCGACTGAACCTTGAACGCAACAAAAAGCAAAATCAGATTATCTATTTCTCAGAAATCTCCACGTCAAAGTCTGATTGGATGTGATAAAAATAAAATCTTAAAATAACAAGAAACAGAAGCTTTCCAGTTTTCAATGAACTGATGATACCTTAATATCCTCGAGCCATGATTGGGTGCTGCTGCCACGGTGGCACAGGTTCCCACAATATGATTGGTTCAACCACTTCTAGACATAGTTTTTCTCTGCAACTTAAAGGAAACCCATCTCACAGTGGATAATGCTCTCAACCACACCCCATTGCCCACCTCGATTCCAACCTTCTAATTTGTTTTCCCATGTTAGCATTAAGAATATTTTCCAATCATGGATATTCCTTGATGTATACACAAAACAGTGAAATAGGTTTTATCTCTATTAAAAAAGTCTATTTTTTCATTTGACCCACGATATAGGAACAAAACTCTACCAATTGAAAAAAACTTTGGTAATAACCATGTAATTTTTGGTGCTAGCTTTTTAAGTCATATGGTACAGTGTATCATGTTATAAAATATGAATTTTCTTTTCTCAGATTTTTCTGTGTGAAAGTGTGTGTCCATCACAGCCGTTCATTTCAGCTACTGCAATTATCAGGAAGCAGGAGCAGTAATTGTACGCTTCACATTGCATGGAAGAAGCCAAAATGCTCAGAAGTCTCTCATTGGCTATCTCAAATAGTCGTACGTTGGCTCTGCCCCCATTTACCTCACTTACACACTCTCTCTCATTAAGCCAAGAAAACCCTTCTCTTTCTTTTTCTTTCTCAGTCTACAACTTTCACAAATATGCAAGTGTAAGATCTTGAGCAAATGCAAAGGCTCCAACAGCTACCAGTGAAATTATGACGACCCAGTTCGGACGCTCATTGTTTCATCACTCTCTTCAATTGTCTTTTGCTGTTTCAAAGCTATGTAAAAGAATTTTTACTCTAGGCTGAGGAGAGAGTTTCCCAGTTGTAGAAGATCCAACTTTAGGGTTATCAGATGCACGAGTTAAAGAGATACCAATTCCAACTTCCAAGTATGACTTAGTTATAACCTTCTGTCAAAAGTCGAGAACTGAAAAATCCCGTGTGACGTGTCCAAAGATTCTTTCTACAAAGACAAACAAATCCTACTCTAGCCCCTCCTTATTCCTTCAAAAGCCCTAACCATACTTACCAAAACTTCATTTCCCAAAACAAATCAGCGAGAAATAAATGTTGTGCGATTAACTTTGACTGTTTTCACGTTTTTGTCACGCTGAGATGCCAAAACAGTTTCTTTGTTTCTTTTCCCTTCCTCTATGCTTAGTTATGCTAAACTATGTTTCGGTCACTAGTAAAACCCTAATTTCTAGGGTTACTTTGAACCCAGACTGAGATCTTGCAAGGGGTGTCAAATCCCAATGTTTAAGAGAAGATTTTGCTGTAATGGGTTGAAAAATAGCTATTTTGATTTATATTTACTCGCTTATTTATTTCAGTTTAAGTATTTGAATCGTTGATAATTAATTTGTTGAGACTGTACTGTGATAAGGAAGTGCCAAGGTGTTTGGACTTAGGCTAATGGAAACATGACAGCTTTAGCTGTTAGATGGGTAAAGAAAGAGAGAGAGAAAGGAGAAGTGGAAGTGATAGAAGGAGAAAAAGGAAACAAAAAGTTGAAGAGGACTAGTTTTAGGGATTGGCTGATATCACAGACCTTCATAGCATCCCCAAATCCTTTCCTCTTGCAACAAGTTAACAACCATAGTGCTTCTATATCAATCTATTACACCAGATCTGTGTGCCCACCAAATCAAGAACTGGGAATATAAGTGTCATAACAGAAAAAAAAAATGGAGAAGGAGAATGAGCTTAAAAGCTCATAGAAGAAGGAAAAAGGCCAAAATAAACAAAGACAAGTGAACCTTGGTTACAGAAATCAGACAGACGAAGAATAAAAGAAGAAAAATTAGCTCTAGCCTAGCTTCTTCATCACAAAATGCTTCAAAAGATTGTTTAGCAAGAGCAAAATTATAAATTTAACATTCCCAAAAGAAGCAGCAAAAACTGGAGGAAAAAAAATTGGGAAGAACATAAATAAAGCTTGAAATAGCCCAAGGTATGAATTAATGAAGAGATGGAAAAAAAAGTAGCAAAACCTGTTATTAGCATATTCATAGAGGCGGCCACGGTTTGAAAAAACTATCAGAGCAACCTCTGCATCACAAAGCACAGATAACTCATATGCCTTCTTGAGCAAGCCATTTCTGCGCTTGCAGAAGGTAACTTGTCGACTGGTGGTGTTCTCAATCCTCTTGATCTCAATCTTCCCCCTTCCCATCTTTCTCTCGGGAGAAACCGATGACATGGATTGGTTTGGAAAAGCCATGACTGGAAGCTGAATCAAGTAAAACATCATCATCTTATTGACTGTCCTCATAAAAAAGACAACCTTCAGAAAATACTAAGTAAACTTTGATCTTTTTCAGCTATTTGTGTGTGGTTAGGAAGAATCTAAAGTGTTAAAACAAGAAATGGAAGCACCCCTAAAGGCCTCAACCCAACTTTTAAATCATTAGCTATATATATGTACATATTTAGCTTCAAACTTTCCTTTGCTTGTAATGATAATAGTTCACAATCTAGCTATAGTTGTGTTGCCAAATCTTGGTATCAAGGGAAAATATGTTTGATTGACCCCAAAAAAGTGGTGAACCACTGAGATGGGATTTTAGGTGATGTTTGAGTATTTTGCTCACTAACCTGGTGAGGAAACAAAATGGAGAAGTTATATTCAGGACAGGGGAGCAGGTTCAAGCCCTTAGCAGCATGGTGTGTGTGTGTATATATTTCTCTCTTTTTTCCACTTAGCAGATCAAGCAGGAGATATCAGAAAATGAGAGCAACGTGGCCAAAGATGGGTATTTATAAAGTGAAAAACAATATTTCTTTTATAATATAATGGTTTATGCATTTGAAACAAAGTGTGTATACACACTCACACAGTCATCTGCATCTGTATAATCTATATGTTTTATTCACTTTTTTTTTCTGATTCATTGAATCACTTGAGGTGAATGAAATTAACTTTAACTTAACAATATTTTTCACTTTTAAAAAACTGATTCACGAGTGAGGGAAGTAGTAGGGCATGAGAGAGAGGGTGTGGTGGAAAGGATTATTAATGGGGTGAAAGGGACGTGGAGCGAAGTTGCAAACATAGCACAAGAGATATTTCATGATATGATTCAGTGATTCAGTCAGTGGAAACTCTTTTACATATTTGTGTGAGGTTTTAAATTTTTGTAGTAAAAAGTATGACTCAAAATTCTTCATGCTGCAACTGTAACTGTTGCAAATGTTTTTTAAGTCTTAGAGACTGTCTATCAGTAATCAGTATTTTGTGTTATCTATAACATAATAACATTGCTTTTTATATATAATTCAGTTTAAATTAAAACAAAAAACAAAAAAACTATGAAGTAAAAGATATATATTGAAAATTCATTATGAAAAAAAAGTCTACAAAGAAATTTATTAAGAATACAACAGTCTTGTACAATATACATGATGTTTTGCGTGTACCAATTAATTTTGTATATGTTGTGAATTGATTAGTGTCTTAATTTATAATGTACTCTAAGAGTGGAATGAACTAATTAAACTTTTGATATCGTTGTTAGTCTGAGTTACATTAAGTAAATTGCTAAAGTTAAAGTTTTATGAATAAAAAATTATATATAGAAATTCCAATCAAATTCTAACATATCAACATTAATTATTAATAAAATTGGTAAATAGCTAGTTTACATTAATAGCATGATGATTGAGAAATAAACTAAATTTTGAAACTTTTTCCACAATTAAAAACTATAATAAGTAAATATATGTTTTTTTATGCTTTAACAAAATGGTAGTGAATCAAAGTTACAAGAAAGAAGCAACCTTTTTTTGCAAACAGTTACGTAAGTGATACGCAGATCAGTATACAATAAATGTACTCTAAGTCACAAACAGATAGCAGTTTTCATTTGGCAAAAGAATTAGTGACTTTTAGAACTTTGCTGAATATTTTTATTTTACTTTAATTACCAAAAAAAAACTTTTTATTTTATATATTTTTTTAAATCACATAGGAAAGAATTAAATAAAAAAAATTAAAAAGAGGGTGCAGTGCATGATTACAAAATAAAAAGTGTGGTTGTAGGAAGTAAATTTTTTGTTGAAGTTGCAGGTATATTTAATGAATGTTATTGCTAATTTTCCATTTAAGGTATGCTACAGCTACACACAAAGTCCGTCAAAGAATTCTCATTCTTGGGAGTATTGTGGTATTAACTTTTGTAACAAACTGACAATACAACAAAGTTTTATTCTTTTTAGTCCCTTTTTGAAGGTTTTGCAATCCTTAATGAATGCCATTAAACCTCTCCTTAATGAATTTGTTGATTTAATGTTGGAGTTGTATTAGTTAATGTTGTTGGGGACATTTGTTTTGTCACTGTTATGTTTGTATTGTACCTCAATGCATTGTGGTGACCCAATGGAAAAGTATGTGACAATTCATACAGCTGGTGTGCTTCTTTAATGTGGGCCATCCATATATATTTATTTTTTTTCTGATCTTAAGATGGTTAATTTGATATTATAAATGTAAAGTAATAAGTAGGAAATGAATGGAAGAATAAAGAGAAATGGAGTGATTTCTAACAATAGTTGAATTGATGATAGGTACTTGAGTGAATTCCTTTTTTGTGCATAGTTTCAGAATAGGTTATGAGTTTAGCATGGATACCCTTGACTTGATTGGACATAGCAAGTGAAATTGTCTAAGTGGGTACAGATTGGTCTATTCATCACTCATTCTGCCACACAATACCTATCCAACCCTACTGCCAACACATCTTAGACATCTATACCATTCACATGTTCTTCTATCTTACCCACTAACTTCAAACCTCTAATCTAATTAACTTGTTCTTTTCTACTTTTATCATCTTCTAACTAAAACTGAAACCCTTCAAATCAGATCAAATGCTGTTTTTTGGAAAACCTACTATATGGTTTTTTGGAAAACCATATAGTATTTAAGTTTCTGTCTCTTTAATTATTTGTTTCTTTCCTCTTGTTTTCCCTTTCTTAATAACTTTCATACTACTTTGGCTTTTTAATTCAAAGAGTTTAAATTAGAATAATGATATTTAGACAACATTTGAATATCATCTACGTGTCATTCTGTGATTGGTCTATGGTATTATTTATGATTATTATTATTATTATTATTGATTGTGGAGTAATTTTGAATCAATCACAGAATGACACGTAGATGATGTTCAAATATTATCAAAAAAAATTTGTCTAAATATCATTATTCTTTAAATTAGCATTATGAGAAAATTGCTAATTATCTGACATACATCATTCGCTTATAATAAAAAAATATGTTGGTAATAGCAAAAATTTATTAATAATTTTAGTTTGTTAATATACTATGTAGATAAAAAAAATTGTTAAAAAAATAGTTATTGATAAATTTTATCAACAAATAGATAAATTTTATCGGTCCCTAAAATTTATACATTTGTAACTTGATCTTCTTTTTTTCTTCTTTTATCTATACTTCTCCTTCTCTCCTCCTCACTTTCTATTATCGTTGTCATTGTCGATACATTTGTCACTACATCTGTTACTACTTTTGTCATTATCATCATATTTAGTTTCTCTTCTTTTTTTCTTCTTTATCTTCCTTATCCTTTAATTTCGATCACCACCTTCATCATGTTCACTATTACTTCAGTTTCTCCTTTTCTTCCTCTACTTTTTTTGCTCACTCATCTCTCTTTAATTTATAAAAAATAAGTTTTATCAGACTTTTTGAGAAATTTTGTCACTTATTTTACGGTTTACAGACAAAAAATTCCTTGATAATAAAAATTATATATTATCAATAAAATGTATTATCGAATACATTACAGACAAAAAGATTCATTTATAATGTAAATTCTAATTCAGTGATTGATCTTATCCATAAATTTTATCGACAAATTTATTATTAACAAATATTTTTATCAATAATTTAAATTATAAAATCTTTCAATAAAATTTTTCAATAAATTTTGTTTTACTAGATTTATTTTTATCAATAAAATTCCAATAGTTATTAATTACCTTTTTGGAATTTAAAAAAAAAAATCTAAGTTCGTGTAAACATGACATGAGTCAATGGTCAAAAGGGTTGGAAACTGCTTTTTTTTCTTGCCTTAGTGATTAAGTTTTTATTATTATTTTATTGTTTAAATTTATCAATAATTCTAACATTTTGAGAGTTCTCTTCCCCTTCTTTCGACGTGCGTTTGTGGTTATCATTTTGAATTTTATAGTTCCGTTGTTAAGGAATGAGAGAAAATATTTAGTGACTGATAGAAAAAGAATATTATAGCATATTTTTGAGTTGAGAGAAATAATCAGCAGTTATAATATAATATGATTGGGTCCAAAACTAGATACGAATTTAAGTTTTAACTATGATGAAATGATGATCCGAAATTACATAATATTTGGCGGAGTTAAATATTCTCCAATGAGTAGATTATTCAGATTCTTCCAAAATGAAAACATACATGCCAAAACTGCCTAATGTGAAAGGGATATTTTGAAGTTATCTTGCAAAGGAGTAGAAAAGAACCAAATTTTGCAACATCTCCCAATTTTTTCACGTGTTACATTACGAATTTGGTGAATATTTTATGAGTTGCATTATATTCTTGCTAATAAAATGACCAAATTACGAATTTGGTCAATCTCAATGTTGTTGCAAAAACCAGTCAAAATGAAAAGAAAAAGAAATAGAAAAGATGTTGTGATAATTTTAATGACCAAAGGAAGAAGAAATTATATAGATTTGGGTTAAGTTTAAGAGGAGAGAGAAGAAAATTTTCAACAAAAAATGTTGGAAATCCACCTATAAAATCAACTTAAAATATATAAGTGATTTAAATTTTATTAAAATTATTTTTAGTTATAGGTTTTCCTGTATGAATGACCATAATACTCATTTTGTATTGCATATTTTACTGGGTTCAAAAAAGGAGAACTAAATGTACTTATGCAGAGCATATGTTATTTCAATATTGCAAAAGCCTTCCAAAAAAAAGACTGAGAAATGTTATTGGATGAACGTTTTCTCTTTCTCCTTCTTCAAGGCTTGGAGGTTAGTTTGGGTAGCCTCTTTCGTCAATTCTCCTCCCACAAGGCTCGAGAGTCAGTTTTGCACAGCTTCTTTAGTATGTAATTTCACCTTGGATCGTTCCTTTTCAGCATCTATAAACAAAGCACCCATTCACTCAAAAAAATACACCAAAACAACTCTCTCATCATCTTCTTATTCTCTCATTTTCTCCTTTTTCTTTTTTCCTCTTATAAAATTTTGGGTGTACTTTTTTATTCTCTTCAGAATTTCTTATTACTACTTCTGAGATCCTCGTACATTTATAAAAAATTCTTGTTGTATCCTGGAAACTTGCACAACACACTATAGATAAGTTCTTAAGGACAGTGATCTACACGTCTCGAGAAATTGTATTCATGATATTATTGCCAGTTTTTCTACAACATAAAGTCTCAAATCAATGAGTACCACAAGTTGCTCGAAGATATCAAAGTGGAGAACGTTCTTATACCGAGTGATTTGTGTCAGAACTTCTAATCAAACATAAAGATGAATCATTTGATGTGTTTCTAATCTATAAAGCAGAAGTAAAAAATTAACTAAATAAGAAAATTAAGAGGATTAGATCAAATAAAGGTGGTGATTATATACTGTTTAATGAATTTTGTGTTAGAGAAAGTATTATTCATGAAATAACCTCATCATATTCACCTGAGTCTAATGAAGTAACCGAGAGAAAGAATAGAACTCTTAAGAAAATGATGAATGTCACGTTTATTAGTTCTAGTTTACCTGATAACCTTTGGGGAGAAGTCCTACTTATTGTGTGATTTTTATAAAATAGGATACCTCATGAGAAAACTAGTAAAACTCTCTATAAGTTGTGGAGAGGTTATCAACCTAACCTTAAATATCTAAGAAGACAAGGAAAATAAGCTTTAAACTCTCTAATTGCATGTTTTTAGGCTATCCTGAACATAACGTTGCTTATAGGTTTCTGGTTTTTAAAAGTGATATACTTGAGAGTAATTCTATAATGGAAACAAAAAATGCTGAGTTTTTTTAACATGTGTTTCCCTTAAAGGTTAGTGAGACATCTCAACTGGTAGATAATAATAATAGTGATGCAATATTGTATGGAGATTTAAGAAGTAAAAGACAGATGAAAGAAACTTCATTTGGTAATGATTTTTATAACTATCTTGTTGATAATGATCCTAGTAGTTTTATAGAAGTTATTAGTGCTCCTAAGGCAAAACAGTGGGATAAAGCCATTAGGATTGAAATTGAATCAATTCAGAAAAATAATTCTTGGACCTTAGTAGATTTGCCTAAAAGAGCAAAACTCATTGATTGTAAGTGGATCTTTAAGAAAAAGTATCAACCTGATGGATTTATAGAAGTATAAGGCAAGATTACTCAACCTGACAATTTTTCCCCTATGACTAGGATTTTCTCAATTCTAGTATTGTTAGCCTTAGCAGTTATCCATAAGCTAGTGATATACCAAATGAATGTTAAAACTACCTTTTTGAATGGTTATTTGGAGGAAGAAATTTATATGACTCAACATGAAGATATTGTTGCCTAGTCAAGAGAATAAATTATGCGAACTTTTAAAATCTTTGTATGGGTTGAAACAAACACCAAAACAATGGCATGAAAAACTTGATAATATATTGCTATGTGATGATTTTTCACTTAATAATGCTAATAAATGAGTGTACTCTAAATCTAAAAATGATGATTATGTCATTATAAGCTTGTACGTGGATGACATGTTAATCTTTGGTACATGAAATGAGATTATCGCTAAAACTAAATTGTTTCTAGGATTAAATTTTGAAATGAAAGACATGGGTGAAACCAATGTAATTTTAGGTGTTATAATCATAAGGAAGGGATATAGGATATGTACGTGGATGACATGTTAATCTTTGGTACATGAAATGAGATTATCGCTAAAACTAAATTGTTTCTAGGATTAAATTTTGAAATGAAAGACATGGGTGAAACCAATGTAATTTTAGGTGTTATAATCATAAGGAAGGGATATAGTATATTACTATCCCAAAAATAATACAATGAGAAACTTCTTAAGAAGTTTAGGTATTATGATTTCAAACTCGTGAGTACCTCTTATGATATTAACTCTAAATTAATGAAAAATAGAGGAGAATCTATCTCTCAGCCTCAATATGCCTAAATAATTAGGAGCTTAGTACACTTGATGATATTTTCTAGACCTGATATTGCTTATGCAGTAGGTAGACTGAGTAGGTACACTCAATGTCCAAATCAAGAACATTGAGATGCACTCGCTAAGATTATGAGATACTTAAAAGGTTCAATGAATTATGCCATTGAATACAGTAGATTTCCCACTATACTAGAAGGGTACAGTGATGTTAATTGGATCTCTGATTCATATGAGACAAAATTCACTAGTGGTTATGTATTCATACTTGTGGGTGATGAGATTATATGGAGATAAGTCAGACAAACAATTATTGCAAGATCAACAATGGAATATGAGTTTATCATTCTTAAGATGACTGATAGTGAGACTAAGTGGTTGAAAAACTTCATAGCGAACATTCCACTTGAATGAAATCAACCTCATCGGTATCAATACACTATGATTGTCAATCGATAATAGCTATAGCTAAAAATAAGAATTACCAAACATATACAATTGAGACACAATTTGGTGAAGCAACTACTAAAGATTGAAACTATTTCCATTAATTATGTGAAGTTAGAACATAATCTAGCAGATCCTTCGACTAAACTCTTGGGAAGAAATATGATCTTAGAAACATTGAGGGGAATGTGACTTAAGCTAGTAAAAAAACAAGTGATGATAATCCAACCTTTGCGATTGGAGATCCCATGAAAAAGGTTCCTATAAGTAAAAACAAATCATTTGTTAGTTTTGATAGCACTAAATTGATTTAATCAATTATGTTCATTCCTATGGTGTGTGTGAAAGTGCTAGAGACTGCACTATTTAGAGGTTAAACTTTGTAATTAAACACATTTTAAATTATTTTCATATCCCTTACGGATGGTGTATGATTTGCAACATACACTCGATGAAATCACCTATATGAGTGTCAAGTGGGGTCTCTTACATCAGATCTTGACATCCTCTCTAGAGCACTCATGAATATCAAGCACGCACATGACCTAGTAAGTGCATCACAACGATAACAACAAGGATTGAGGGGGTGTATTATGATTGATAAACCTCTAACACACTCAAGTGTCTTTGGTTCATATAATTTGTTATACCAGCTACACTGTGTATTAAGTTTCTCGATCTAGGATTGGTTCATATACATTGTTATACCAGCTCTGATGCATTACATCTTATGAAACCCAAAATATTTCTTTTCTATTTTTATTGTTTGATCTTTTGCAATATGTGGAGGATTGTTATATCAGTATTGCAAAAGCCTTCTAAAAATGGCTGAGAAATGTTACTAGATGAATGTTTTCTCTTTCTTCTTTGTCAAATCTCCTCTTGTAAGGTTCGAGAGTTAGTTTTAAGTAGCTTTTTCTGCAAGCAATTTCACCTTGTATCATTCCTTTTCAGCATCTATAAATAGAACATATCATTCATTCCAAACAACACACAAAACAATTCTCTCATCTCTCATTCTCTCATTTTTTTTCCCTTTTCTTTTTTCCTCTAATAAAATCCTGGGTTTATTATCTTACTCTATTTAAAGTTCCTTATTAATTCTGAAATCTCAGATATTTCTAAGAAGTTCTTATTGTATCTTGAAGGCTTGCACAACATACCACAAATAAGTTTTTTAAAAAAATGATCTATACGTCTCGAAAAATTGTGTTCGTGATATTATTATGAATTTTTTTACCTCACCATCAACCATCTAAGGCCATAAATATGTTTATTTTAGGTTAAACCTCTTCAAAAGTCTTTATTTATATCAGTTTTTTTTTAGTTAGATCCCTCTTATCGGTTTTGCTATCAAATTTAATACCAATTATTAACACAGTACGATGGATTTAGGATTTGTGAATTAAGATATTCAAATCAACAACCAATTATTATACATTCACAATATACAAACCTGATAATTGAGAAAAAAAAAAGTAAAAATTAATTATTGCAACATTAAACAAGTAACAAATATTTTTACACAACCGTTGAAGGTCAAATAAGTTTACAAATCAAAGAAAATGTTAATCATGTCAGTAAGAAAAATTTAAATCAACCTACAACAGCTAATATTTTCTTAAAAGTTATTATAGCTATCATCATAATTTTCATTTATCTAATATTTTCTTAAAAGTTATTATAGCTATCATCATAATTTTCATTTATTATGATACTGACATGACTCCATGGACACAAGAATTGAAAGACGTCATTATTCTGATAAAGCCTAGATGTTCTACTCACGTTGTTCTTTACTGTAACGTCTTTACTCTGTCTGTCCAAATATGCCTTTTTGGCTCTGCCCTCAAATCAATAATACGTAAAAAGCAACAAATATTATCATAATTAACATAATATCTATTTATAATACTTGTACAAATTTTTGTCCTGCATGGACAAAAGTTTCGTGTGTGTCTCGATTTAAGTTCCCTATAAAATATTAGTTACCCTAATGCTATATGCTCGTTTTAATAAAGTTTCCTAAGAAAAGTTTCCTTTCCTTGATGTATGTATCATTGGGCCCTGCTAGTATAGTCATTTTGTTACCTTAGTGATTAAATTTTTATTATTCTATTGCTTAAATCTGCCAGTAAAAAATGTAATATACCCAACTTATTAGTTTATTAGTCAGTAAATTAAACAAAATTTTAAATTTTTAAAATAATCACAATAGTGGCAGTTCAAGTAACGTGACACACTGCCACACCCACATGACTGACGAATTGAGTTTTGAAGACTTTGTCGATATTTAAATTAAATGGGCATAAAAGAATTATTTTAATCATAAAATAAAAATAGAAAAAAAAGTATACAATTATTTTATAAATCAAATCAGTTTATACTTTCTCGAAGATCGATTCTTTAACCCAAATGGTAGTATTATTTTGATATCCAACAAATTTTTACACACATTTTACATCCATTATTTTCCCATTTAATCTCTTTTTCTTTACAAATATAAAAATTAACTTTTTTAATAACTAAAATATCCGCAAAAGTGAGTTGTCAAAAGGTGCATGTAACTAGTGTAAAAAAAGAACATTTCCCGAACCTGAAACTTGCATAAACAAAATAGAAACAGGAATGGTAGTATATGCCAAATGGGGTATTTTGAGAGTAGCTTTACTCTGTTTTGTTCTTTGACTCGTCCATAAGAACTACCGCACAGTACTTATTCATGACACCCTGGTTGTATGCACAGATAAGACTGTGTTAGGAATGAGCTCTAGTATTCTAAAATCAAACCATGAATCATAAACCAGATTGACTCACATACGGAGCTTTACCTCCATCAAACATCACTGCAACTGCATCCTCTTCATCTGATCCATACTTACTGACACCTTTAAAAGAGAATTTTAGTACAATACAGGTTTACTAGTTTTTTTTTTCAGACAAAACTATCTCATGGAAACCTTTTTTTTTTTTCTCTTCTATTAGTCCTGCCCTTGGAGTATATTGAGGAGAGTGAAACCCTCCGGAATACCCATTGGTGTATCTAGCAGTACCTAAAGAGACTTAGTGTTACTTACATTAAGGCTATTGGCATATACAAACTCGAACTAGTTATCAAGCTCATGTTACAACATAACTTAAAACTTAATGTAATAGTTATCAAGCTAGTTCAGAGGAATCATGTGAAAAAACAATCTTTGAAGAAGGGTGAATAATGTTGCCACTACAAAACTTATACAGATTAATGGCTTCACAATCATGGGCCACAACAACTAGACAGTAAACACATTTAGAGTTTTGTTATTTTAGACTTGTGAATTGCTGAATACGATAAATATTTGAAGTGTCAGTGCCTTCATTATTCTGTATGGAATATGGAAATTGCAAAGCAAGCAGCATAAGAACGAGGGAATAAAACCGAAATGAAGAAACAAGAAGAAGTACTGTCATTGAAGTTGAGAAGCTAATTTGGAGTGAGAGTGCATTCAGCAATTTTCTCCCAAGATTTCAGCGTTTTGTCTTCAGTGTCGGTTTTGTACAAGGCAACACGAGTTATCTCAAAGGTCAACCCAGCGAGTGCGTTATCAATGGCATTTACCCTCTGTTGAGCCTTTTGCTTCTCCTCATCGCTCAAATCTCCGTAGAGAAGACTCAAGTGCGGCATGTAAGCTGCAGAAACAGGAATCGAATCATCAACGTTTCAAACTAAGAAATTTCTTTCTCTTGTGGGAGAGTGAAAGGAAAGTTACGGGTGGAGCTGGCGTAGCCGAAGTGCGTGCAGTAGTGGGCGCTGGTTTCGAGGAGGTGAAGATCGGGGCGGAGGAGGAGATAGACGCACTGGTAGAAGAAGGTGCCGGTGGCGACGCGGTCGACAGTGACGTTGAAGGGCCTGAGGGTTTGGGAGGCTGATCGGAGCTTGGCTAGGGCGTCATCGGCGGTGAGTTTGATGGCTCCAACGAGGGTGATGTGGGGTTGGAAGTGGGGCCCGCCGAAGTCAGATCGGAGAGCGGTCATGACGTTGGCGCATCTGACGTCGACGTCTTCCGGTGGAATCGCCCACACCGAATACACGGCCTCGCTTGCCATAATCGAAATTAAATTGAATGAAATTGGGTGGAAATTGATTGGGATTTAGATTTAGGGTTGCTTGATTTAGATTTGCAAGTTGTGCTACAAATTAGAAAACAGTTCTCAGCTTCTAAGGCAATGTATGAAAAAAATAAAAAAGTCAATTTGTGTAGAAAAAAAATCATTTTTCGCCAAAAAAAGGAACACAATATATAATTCCATCCCAAACATTTTGTCAGTATTTGTCTCTGAATTAATAATCCAAACAAACCAAATATCTTCATTAACATAGCAATAAGAAGATAACAGAGACATGTTACGCTCAAGAACTACAACAATTCCTTTGAGAGGGAATATAAACACTATAATTATGAGGTTATGGAGGGTCAAAGTTTTAATTCTTATACGAAGATATGTTGTAAAGCTTGCTGCTCTTGTATGCAGAATGTAATATTTTGGGTCTCTTGATGTACCTTATACATGTAAGAACTCAATGATGCTATTAGGTGCATCATTCGATCAAGGGCAATGCAAATGGGAAATATTAGGAATGTTACTCGAATATTGAGTGTAGATTTCCTGTGACAATTTTGACAATAGCTTTGAGAGTTTCTTTTGTTTGGAAAGAGACACTTGCCACCTTTAAAATATTTTTTGATCGTTCAAATCAATAAGAAAATTATTTTTTTTATAAATACGGTGAGTATGATTATTTATGCACTGAATATGTTTTGAAGAATATTAATTATATTTGTAGAAACAACATGAATCATTGACTTCTGTTTGTAGATGGTTTGTCCATTCAGTCAAGCTCATGATATGGTTGGGCCATTCACTCGCGATTGTAGAAGGATTGGTCATTCGTCCGAACTCGTAAAAGATTTGACCATTCGGTTGAGTTTTGTGGGTGTATTGGTCTTAAGTAGATTTGCTATTTGGTCAAGCTTTGAAGTAAATTGGTCATTTAACCAAGCTCTTAAGTATATTAGCCATTCGGTCGACCTCTTAAGTAGTTTGGTCATTCGGTCGAGCTCCTAAGTATCTTGACCATTTGACTGAACTCTTAGACAGGTTGACCATTCGGATGAGTTCCTTGAGTGGTCATTCAACCGAGCTCATTGAGTACGAATGTTTATGAAGTGAATATTCATTAAAAAATAGTAGTTGTATTTATTGGATAAACATAGATCATAGGCCTATGTTCCTATTGAGATAATACTTACTTAAAACATATAATAACAGAGTAGTAAATAATAACAAAATGATAAATAATAACCATAATATCAAACTATCGAAATTAATTATGATATGTGAATATGATGCAAATAGACGTAGATTTAAGTTGTTCCATAATAAAGAAACTTAAAAGATATTATTGAATCGTACTCTCTAATATGTCTATTAGGCTGGATATGAACTATTAGAGTCTTTTTTTTTTTTTCTCTAGAAGACATCTTTTCCATGAAACTAATCAAACTAGAAATTTCATATATTTTCAATCTAAAATTATAATATTTTTAATTTATGGATCTTTGTGACTTATATCACTCAACTCTCATTGCTGTACAATGTACATTTTTACTCAAACTTCAAAACTCACACATCCAGTCTCATCTTACACAACCACCGCAAAAGACTCAGGATAATTGAAAGGGAAATTATATCTTAACACCATCATTTTCTTACTTCTACTTTACAACCTCTTTTAATAAAAAAATATTACGTTTCCTTAATAAAAGTAATATTAACAAAATTTTAAGGTTGTTAAATGGAAGTATTAAATAAAGAGTGTTAACATAATATGGATTATGGTTTGAATAACATCTTACACTACTTATGTACTTGAAACAATTAAACTATTGATTGTGTGACAATTCTTTGAACGTGGGAGATCACCTTAAACAAGGCATATATCTAACTTGATCAATAACAAAAATAAAAAACAACATAGATATTGATTGACACTGTCTTCCTTGCAAGCCATTTCATAGTTACATTTAACAATCATCAAAAAGGTATCAAAAGCACATGTTTTTTTAGTCTATTTGGTTCAATTTCTCTATCAACACTTTCAGGAAAAGAATTATAAAAAGGAAAAATCAATGATTTTCACCATATTAGTTTGCATAAACTAATCTAATTTCAACCTATAAAAAACTTGTTTTTTTCCTCTCCACAAGTTCATAAAGTAAAGTGTATTCAAACAACCATTCATCAGACCTTGCAAACATAAGGAAAATCAATAGGCAAAACCAACTCCAAACCAATTAACGTAATTCAAAATTGCAACAGATACTAAAAACAAAGAAAAACAAGTTGAAAATGGTGCATCAAGTGATAGAAAACCAACCTAGGAATTTAAAAATATAATGGAAAAACCATGTTGGGCATGGAAGAAATCATAGAAATAAGTTACCCATGTTTCTATATATGAGAGAAAAAGGAAGAAACTTACAAGGTCAACAACATTGGATTTAGGACCATAGTTAGCAATTAGGAGAAAATAGGAAGTAGTAACAGTGGCTACAATCATGAGCCTTTTCACCAGTTTCTCTGTTCTTGGATTCATTAGACTCAACACTAATGATCTTCACTTCAAATCAAACACTACAATTAGGTTCAAGCTTGAGGTTTCCCAGAACCTATTTTTACTTTGTTCACTGTCAAACTTTCTCTGCAGAAATAACATAATATTTTAATTCCTCCAAAATCAAATTTTACTTATAACCCCATGTTGTTATTAAAGAACCAAGTACATATCAATGTTGAATGGTGTAATCAAAGTACTTCAATCAAGTTCTTATTCAAATACATCAGCAAAGGGTATGACAGAATAATTGCTGCTATTCTTCCTAATAACACTCAAGCCTACTCATTATCTCAGTCATTAGATGAGATCAAACAAAATTTCGAGGTAGATACATCTCTCCATGTGAACCATGTTGGCGAATATTTAATTTTCCTATTCTAGCAGTGGAAAGATTTTGTTTTTTCCATCTTCAAGGTGAACATGGTGTATATTTTAAAGACGAAGACGACAATGATGACATAATTTCTAAACCAAGCATTACATAATCCATGTTTACAGCTTGGATGGAGTGCAACAAAAAATTCCAAGAGGCTAGAACTTTAACATACACACAATTTGTTTCCCAATTTGTTTATGTCAAGAATGATAGATGTTGGATACCTAGAGAAAGAGGAAATACCATAGGAAGAATCATTCACAGTATTCATTGAAGAAGAGTTTTTCGAAGATTTTACCGAAAAACTTTGTTGTGGCTGCAAATCACTACCGAGTGCAAGAGCTAAACCCCTTTTTGTGAAATTCCAGTTTCAACCAAAATGCATTCATTCAGATGAATCACAAAATTCTCAACTGTAATTTCAATCCAGATTTAGTAACAAGTCCAATGAAATCGTGTAACAAAAATAAATATATCTATTAAATATTTATTTTTTTCTTCTCATTACTTTAAGCAAGTATTCATCATTACCAATACTTTTTAAAAAATATATGAAGTATAAAAGACGTCAAATTCAAATCTGTGTAATGATGTTTAATAAAAACCAATATAATTATTTTTAATAAAATGACAGTAGTATAATAATAATAATAATAATAATAATAATAAATAAAAGATATTAATTAGTGAAAATTATGATCAATCCAAACATTTTTCGAAAAATTGGAAAAAATAGATTAGTCGAAGCGATGTTAAGAAAAAATAAAAAGAGGATTACGAAAAGAAAATTTAAAGAAGAACTGCATTGAGCGAAACCTGAAATCGCAATTTGCTAGATTTGCTGCCATTTTAAATGAGCACGGAAGAGGCGCTTGCGGCTGCTGGAATCCCAAATTGTTTGTTTTGTTTTCTCCTTTTTGAAAGGAGAACAGATGCTGTGTTCGTAGTTGGTCAGGTGAATGGTCATAAGATGATACACGTGTTCATATGTTTGAGAGTTATTATTTTCCCTTTTTATAATTCCAACATAATTATTACATATTATAATCATTTCTTTAATTTTATATTAATTTTTAATTTTTATACACTTACATTAAAAAATATATATTCTAAATATTGTGTAAACGAAATTTAATATAATATAATACAGATGTTAATATATAAAATAATTATTTCTAAAATTACTGCAACATTAGTTATTCAATTAAGTTATTCTAAATAATATTAAAATATTAATATTAAATTAATATTATTAATAATAACAATTTTTTAAATTTATTATTAATACCAACTAAATTATACTTAATGAAAATATTCCAAGAAAGAATATTTGTATAAAAGAATATTAACTAATAGTTCAAAATTTATTTACTCTATACATAACTTATTCTTTTTATTTTTAAAATTATTTATTATATTTTTTCTTACCTTTCACGTTTAACTAAAACCTTATTTAATGAAATATATATTTTCTAATATCAAATTATTCCATTTCTCTTTTGCTATATATAATTTTATTAATCAAGTTGAATCCAATTTAAGGCAAGTTAAGTAAGTTTAACATGATTTATATTAAGCTAAGTTAAGTTGAATCCGTATTGACTGAGTTTGGTCACATTTAGTCCGGATTAAGTAGGATAGAGACTAGACATGTTTGATGTAGTCTTAGGTCAAGATGAATAAAATTGACTTAAGTCAAACTCAAGAAAGTTAATCAAGTTAACCATAAGTAAAATTGGGAAATATTGGAATGAATTATGTTGGTGTGAGAATCCAGAAAATTAGTTTAAGAACAATATGAAAGTTGAAGAAGGAATAAAAAATTATGTTTAAAAAGTTATAAAAAGATTATAAAAACTTAAGTTCTCATTTCTTAAAACAACAACCATGTTTGAAACTCATTTCATATTTTCTCTCTAGCTTTTCTCTTTAATTCCTTGATTACCTTTCATCCTTTTAAAGATTGGAGATCGTACAAGTGTTCCTCTTGGTGAGTACTACAAAAGCTTCCCACCAATTTATTTGTTTGAGTAAGTCAATTTTTTTTCTTCCTTTGAGCTTTAATTTGATTTGAGTGCATGCAACTTCTCTTGGTTGCATGTAGTGTTTTTATGCCCAAACTGAGTTTATGTCGTCCTATAAGTTGAGTAATATAATTCAATCGTCAAATTGATGTTTTTTTGGTGTAGGTAGAGGATGCTTTGAGCTATGGATTGTGTGGGAGCATACTAAAGCCATTATAGGAGGTCATCAAATAGTTGAGAAAAACTAATCATTTAAATTGATTTAAATTGAGAGTTTATAATCTACATAACTATTAAATTGTTTGGGAGTCTAATTGAATGTAAATTTGTAGTTTCTGTTTTTATGCTCTATGTTGTTCTTGGTAAGGACATGCTTTAGTTTATGGTGTATTGCATGATAATGAAACATTTGAGTTGTTAGCTTGTAAGAACCCTGAATAAAATTTATATGGTATGTTTTGAGAACATGTTAAGGCATAATTGTAATGGATTGAGAGAGTTGGAGATTTAGGCTACAATTGAATATAAAAAGAATTGTATAGAACAATTCTTGATAGAAGCTAATTTCTTTGTAAATTTAATGTTTTGTTGTTGAAAGATAAAAATGTTGGTATGATTATAGTGAAAGAATGTTGCTAAAGCATGAAAATTCCTTACGATAAATGTAAGTTTAATAAATAATGTTAGTAGTTGTGATATTTTATTTTGTATGGAGAAAGTTAAGAAATTTGAGAGGAAGAAAAATTGTTATGTATTGTGAAATTATCAAGTGTAGGTGAAATTGTTGGATTAGACTCCTTGAATTATGGTTAATATTGATAATGTTATGAAATTGGTATGAAAGTGGTGATTAAAGAGTTGATTTAGTAAAAACTTTGATGAATGAGTGTGATTTCTGCGATTGTGTGACTAAGTGATTTCTTTGGATAATGTTACTGTTTCTCGTGTACTAAGGTGATTTTATTTATGACCCTTATATTATGTTAAAGTTAATACTTAAACAAATTTGAAGCATAGAAAATCTAATTAAAACTTGACTAGTATCTAAACCTTATTTGATTCATGAAAAATGTGTTATATGACTTAGGAAAATTGTGATTGATGGTTAGATGGAGATGAAAATTATTAAAAATTAAATAAAAATGTGTTACATTGTACTGAAACCAGTTTTTGTTGCATCATCGTTGGCAGCGATTACCTAGCATCGGGTAGTAACTTTGTGTAACTTCTTCTAAAAAAAGTAATTGATATTTTACTAAATAGTTTTTCTTTGCATGCCATAAAATTATATTTAGGATTATATTGGGTTATGTCATAATGTATGATTATTAATGAAAATTTAGTGTCATATAGTTGTCTAATTAGTTATTTTCAAGGGGAAATGCTAACCTAGGAGACTATTGTTAAAATTTATTTTAACCTATTTTGTGTGTTTGTTTCAATTAGTAAAATCAACTTCTTTGTAGTTTTTATCTTATTTAATCTTCAAGTTTATCTTGTTTTGCATTGTTTTTGTATTTTAGTTGTTTTATGTTTGTTTACCTCTAATATCTATTTTGAGTGTGTAAAATAAGTTAATAGGAAACAATTCTAGTGGAGAAAAACAAGTTGAAACTCAAGGATGCATGATTGGATAAGAAATAGTAATTTTTAGACAAATACTCACTCTAAAGAATCACACCCAATGTTGTAAATGTGAAGAAAAGACTCACCTGTAGGGTTATATTACTATAAACTGCCCCTGGACGAACAAAATATAACCATTGGGTGTCAGACTAACTCTTTAGGCGAGCTAGCTCCTCGGTGGGCAAAAATGGCAACTCAAACCTCTAGTATTCAAGTTGCTAGGCAAAAATATGACTTGCCCAACAAGTTACAAGTTAGATAGCATCAATTTTTAGGCCTCGCTTGGTGAGAATGAAGTTGATGGGCGAGTTTGTCAGCCCTGATACGCGAAAGTGGGTATTTAATCATGTTTTGCAAGGGTTTTTGGAATTCTCTCTTCCCACACTTCATTCTTCATCAAGAGCGACTCAGAGAGACCCTTAGAGACTATTTGGGGTGTTGGGAAGCTCTCCATTCTCCTCCTTAGGCTTCAATCTTTATCAATTGTCATTTTGCTCCTTTTGGGTTGAAGAGGAAGATGGGTTAAGAATTGGAGATGGAAATGCGAAGAGAAAGTGCGATTGAAGCATGGAGTAGAGGCAAAGAACTTTGTGGAAGGGCATGCATCTCTCTTTGGTTTTAATTTCTTCCTTATCTGTTCAATTTGTAAACCTTAGGTTCTCCACCATGGAGAGCTAACCCTATTTGTGAGATTAGATGTAATAAACTGAATCATATGTATTTTTTTATGTTAATACATATGTTTTTCAATTTCAAAGTTAATATTTGATTTCTATGCTTAATGCTTCTTGTGGCTTGATCATTCTTGGCTTGAGGTGTTTGAAAATGTCTTTTGAACCTTGAAATTGAATACCTAATGAAGCTTGTATCTAGGGATAAAACATGATTTAGTAGTAATCTTAAAGACTCTTGAACTTAATGCATAGTTGCTTATTAAGGATTCAAGGAATTGGAACTTGATAAGTTATCATAGACTCAAAGTCACTAAGAATAGGATTTGAGTAATCTTGTGAGTTGATTTAGACATGAATTTAGAATTGAGATGATTTTGTATGAATGGGTATGAAGTTGATGAAATCTAGTCTTAACAATTGTAAATACTTTAGGTTAAATTTCTTGTTGCACATTAACTATTTGATAAAAAATCAAAGAGTTGCTTTATATTTTTATGATATTTATGGTCTAATTGAGTTGTGAATTGTGAGAGTTGTTATGTGTTATACAAGTTCTTGTGGAAAGAACGATATTTATTATTTGCTACGTGCGACTAATACACTTGTTGTTTTTCACTAACAACTATCTTGGCTCAACTAGTATCTTACTCACATGGAGTCAAATATCTAGGTGGTGTGAGTCGAGGGAGTCTTCACATGACACACAATATGATATAAAAGAGGATCATACTTACGGAGCTAGTGGGGTTAATCGTGTCATGACTTGGTTGGAGACATTGGTCCTGAATGTTGGAACACCACTAAAGGATTTAAAAACAAGTATGACAAACATAGAGTTTCATAAGTCCATTCAATACACTAATCTTCCTGAGACAACGTCTAGATATATTCCTTTGTTTAAGCTATGTTACAAAAATGTGATAGAGGTTTTGAAGTAAAATTGTGTGGACTAATGTTGAGTTGTTGATTTTAATAAATATGAACAATTATAGTTTTTGGTTGGATTTTATAGAAATTGTTGAATGACGGAGTAATTAAGTATGATTGATGGGAAAAAACGAAGACAATATACATGTATAACAAAATAAATTTCATACAAAATTTAATCATACAATTTTTAGTTGAACAAAATTTCTTGATCTTCACGTTCACGTTAGTATATGAAAGCTATTTGTTTAAATAACTTATTTATTACATATTTAAAATTTTCTCATACTTGTTTTTTTTCTTACTATTTTTTTTAAATGTGTTAGTTTACATGGTGTTTTTGTTGGTATGTTGTTTTAGATTTTTTCTTCCAATGTTCATATATTAAATACATGAGTATTAGAGATTTTTCAAATACCAATAAAATGAAACTTAATTTAAAAGGAGTTTAAAATTAACGCATGAGTTATAAATCAAATTAACAAGTGTAATTGAAACATCTTATGAGGTACTATGCATCTTTAATTGTGAACCGATAACTATTATAAGAGTGATGATATTTTGATATTATAAAAGAAAAAAAAATACTCATTTCACAAATATATATAAACTTTTTTTTCTCTTTTAACATTAGTGTATTGAAAAACAAATTTAAATCAAATACTTCTCCTATTAAGTAAAGTTGAAAATTTATTAAACTTTTTTTCCTTTTTTAATTTTATTTTATTATATTCAAAACTTCTCAAACAAAATATTAACTTAGATACTTCAATCATAATATCTTAACTTACAATATTAAATCACACAAAAACACCACTTTCATACCAAAATGAAATAGAAATATTAAATCCTACACTATGATTTTATCATTTTAAACTTAAAAATGAAAAACTATTGACCCCACAAATTAACTCATCTCAATAAGCCTGAACATTATTTCAAAGGTTAAACCAGAAGAACTGTTAGTATTCAGTCCTCTGAATTGCCACTGATAACCACAGTGTGTTGAGATCTGTACTTGTACCTCTTTGAAACGAACAAATAGACAGAGAAGTTGATGAAGCTGAGTATGGAAAGGAACAAATAGAACAAGTTAAGATGGTTTCTGTTAATATTGTTCCCTGCTAACCAACCTCCACTTGCAGTAATATTCTTGGTGGCAGTGTTCACGATTTTCACCAACATGGAACTTAGAAAATAGCCAATGGCCATAGAGCACCAGAGGAAGCAGGTTGATGTGGATTTAAGCCCTTTTGGTGCCTCTGAATAGAAAAACTCAAGTAGCCCCACGTAGGTAAACATGTCAGCTATGCCAAATACAAAATACTGAAAAGAAAGCCAGAATATGCTCAGTGGCAATGGCTGTTTTACTGGCAATGCATCAAGCATGTTGTTGTCTCTAGCAACTCCTTTTCTTTTCACCTCTATGATTGCTGCAATGGCCATGGAGATGGAGGAAAGGATTAGGCCAACTCCTATCCGCTGCAAGTGAGTAATGCCGGTGGGAATACCAGTGAGTTTACGTAGAAAAGGAACACAAATGCGATCATAGAAAGGGATTATAATGATCAAAAAGGCAACTGGGATGATTGGTAGGGATGCAGGTGGGATGTTAAAATGCTTGGTGATGCTTGTGTCCATTGTGGTGCCTTGTTGGACAGAGAAGGTTTGGAGTTGTGCTAAGCAAAGGGTCATTATGATTGAGCAGCAGAATATGGGGAGCACGCTTAGAATGATTTTGGCATTTTCCACTTGTGTCACTCTGCATAGTTTCCATGAGTTTGATTCCTCTTGTTTCTCATCTTGCACATCAGATTTTCTTTGAATAGCTGCTTTGTCCAAGAACCTATGCAGAAGAATGTTAAAACTAAATGCAGTGGAATTGGAGTGATATATATATATATATATATATATATATATATATATATATATATATACCTGGCAGAAGAAGCTTTTATGTTTATAAAAGATGAAATCCAAGGCCTTTTACTCTAACCATGTATCATGTTTGGTGCTTTGGCTTTCATCAAGTAAAATATGCACATGTCACTAATTTTAGTCACAAGTGAGATTAAACCTGAAAGTATCTGTATGAGGTTGATACTCTACTTCCATTTCAGCTTCTTTGTCCTGTTCAATCTCATACAATTCCATAGGATCTTCGGGAAGGGGAAGGTTTCTGTTGTGAATGGCTGCTATGTAGACCTGGAAAATAGAAGCCAACAATTTAAAACAAACAGTTTGATCAATGCAACAATGATCAAAGTTTGAAGTACTTAGACAGAGATATATAGAATTTGTGTAGTCTATCTAAACCTGTATGATCTGGATGATGCCGGTTTTGGTATTGGGAAGATGAATTCGGTAGAGTGGCAATCCAAAGGCAAAGATTATGGTGGCGAGAAGAATAGCAACAGTGGAGATTCCAAAACCCCAGTCCCAACCATTGTGGTCTTGAATATAGACATTAAACGTTAAGCTCACTGCTCCACCAATGCAAACTGCTAACAAGAGACTGTTGAAGAAGCTTGACATTTGCATTGCTTCTTTGGGGTCTCTCTCATCAAATTGATCTGCACCATGTGATGGCAGAGAAGCCTTCAAACCTGAACTGCCGAATGCCAACAGGTAGAGGCTAATCAAGAGGAATGCTTCTTTCATCCCACTCAGCTTTTCACAATCTGCATTTTTCACATACACGTTGCAAATATCGGGCTTCAGGCTTCTCATGTGTGCCTCAATTGTAAGCAATGATAGTCCCTACATTATAATTCACAACATTATTACTCATCTGTTTAAGATTTTAATGAGCCAGAATAAAAGAGCTTTTGAGCTCATCCACAAAATTCATGAACTATACATTTATATAAAAGAACAAAAATGAAAATTTATATACTCATAAGATAGTGGACTAAAAAATATGAAGGTGGAAGAAGAATTTGCTGAACAATTAACGTGTATAGAAATAGTGAGTCACACATTACAGTAAAATGAGCACCTGGAACAGTGAAATAAATATAGAAAACTTTTGTAAACCAGAAGAATCAGTTCAATTCCACACTAAAATCAACTTTACAATGCAATTCGATTCAATACGCAATTCCTTAGTTACGCTTCTTACTTAGCAGTGGCTACATATCTTTTCACACACTCAGGTTTTCATATTTATAGTACACTATTTTTGTCTTTATTTTCGTTTCCAATCATTTCGTCTTTTACTTCTCTCATTTTTCTCTTTTCCTTTTATCTATCTCTTCCCACTATACTCTTAGAGTCAAAGGACCATTATTCCTTATCAAACCTTGTAATTTCACTGTCATATTTGAAAAAAATGTGTTTTTTTAACATCCCAATTCTAATATATATAATGAATGATTAATAAGTTGTACTATTATGCAAAGGAAAGGTAATTTTGGATCTTACCAATGACTCAAAAAATCCAGAAATAACAACGGATTTGTATCTGCCAATCCAAGTATCAGCAAGAACAGCAACCACAATGGAGAGCATGTAACTAACACCCATGTAATTGGTCACCATGTTAGCTGCATCTGCTAGTTCATAATGCATAATTCCATTGAAGTACGACACAAAGTTCACTGCTAGTGATAGAGTTGCCATGTTCTCCATAGCAATTGCGGCTGCATCCAAACCCAAATAACACTGTCCAATTAATTAATCTATTTAAACATCAAACATATCACAGTATGTAATGAAAGTTACATGGTTAGTGATCATTCAATTAAGGATTTCTCTTTTTTCTGTTTGGTTTTTCTTAGTGGTATAAGTAACCATGGTATCACTTCAGCAATTATTAGTTCCCACGTTGCAGCTAACTAGACTTTGACTCCAAGAGAAAAAGTGAAGATGGTATTCATATTCCTTGCTTGCTCTTGGTTAATCCACAAACCTTAATTTGTATTGTTTCATTTTCATGTTACTCTTTAGGAAAATGTTAATGAACTCATACTGCACCAGTTCTATCTTACCAAGTACGAGCAATGAAACTTTCATCCCTCCATGTTTGTGCTTCAAAGCTTTTCTTCCTTTCCAATCAACCTTTCCATCAACCACCTCTTCTCTCTCCTCCTGCATCCACTTCACATTCCCATCAACAACATGATTTTCCTGCATGCAAAATGATGATCAGAATAAGTGGTATGCTATGCATATAACTAACAAAGGAAAATAAAAATGAAATACCATGGTTATGCAGAAAGGTTTTGAATATAGCCAATTCAAAAAGAAAGAGAAGTATGGTATAATACTATAGGGGATAAAACCATTGTCTTCCTTATATATGCTTCATCGTTAGCGATTTACATGTATAAAAGATAACTATGCACTCACCAAATGAGCGATGGTGACTCATAATAGGGTCACCATCATATGTTGGCCGATGACCAGTTCTACGAAAGGAGAATGTGCACTGTTCTTGGTTGATAGCGAATTGAGTTACATGGAATTTGCCGACTCTCACACAGTAAGATTCTAAGCAAGTTTTCTAACAGCATCAACACAAGAAGCATAATGAAGAGTACAAAATTTTTCTTATTTAATTATCTACGTCACAAGGTCTTTTATCATCTCAGGATATCAGCATTCGTCACAACATACGACTAAGTTCAAGTTTTTCTTCCACTTGTTTTAAGTTTTACAACAATGTCTCAATTATTAGTATAAATTTTTAAAATGCTAAAAGTCCCCAACATATACAGTTTATACTACACTTGTCTATGTAGCGATATTTTTCAAATGTTGCTAAAAGGACCTTTGTTGTTGACCCGCAGATAGTTTAAGTTAAAGTTCTTCTCGAGTTTTTTTTTTTTTTTTTTTTTATTAGCAAAATATGTAATAAAATTAAAGTAGAATATTTGAAATGTTCTAATCCTTTTACAGGTAAATACACGAGATCATCTTACAATATGTACACTTTTTACATGCATAAACAAATACCAATAGTAACTTTGATACAATCACAAAAAGACGTTTTCCAAAACAATCTATTCACATATTATTCTCATAAATCATCTACTCACAAGAATTTTGTTATAATAATGACCGTGAAGGAATGACATAGAATTGTTGCGTTAAGAAACATTGTAAGACATTAACGTCCTTTTGGTGTTTCTGCAATGTACTTAGTTGTCAGTCTTGTAGATGTGAATGGTTCGTCAAAATATCTTCTGTATTTATCTAGTTGGGGATGGGATTTTTATCCCTTAACTGCAACAAATTAGTTACACATGAAAAACGGAAAACCAAAAATAGAAAAACTGAACTAAGAGAAAGTTGCACTTTGACTTCTCACACCAACCATTTTAAGGATTGCAAGTGAGACCTTGAAGAGTATTTTAGTTTTCTATCACTCAAACTATTTTCTTATAATTGGAAATGATATTTATACATAGCAATACGTTGTGTTGAATTTAATAATATTCAGTGTCATGGTTTTGTATCTTTTATGTCCTTTTAGAAACAATATTATTCACTTGTACCATATGATTGTTTGGTCAACTACGAATCAAATGGTCAACCTTTACTTGATCCATGTGAATCACCATAAAGACTGGACGGTCATGAGTCATGATAATTAATATTAATGTTAACCAACTTAAAGGTAAAGTGTAATATTCACAATTCGGTTGTAATGAGGCTAGTGTTAATGAAAAGCTCACTCCTAAACTCATAAATACATATTTGGAGTAAGGAGGTAATGCATTATTAATATTTGAATTGCCAATGTTAAGTTGACTTTGGCATTGAAGTCCCTTCTATAGGTACCCTCTAAGCTATAGCACTAGGACTTGGACTTCAAGATAGCTTTTGGACCTCAGACAACTTACCAGACTTTGGACCATTGACCTTAATCCTACATCCGAAAACATTTTGGCACCCATCGTGGAATCGAGTATTCAACGAACAAAAATCCTAAGGTGACCACTAGGAATATGACAAGCAACATCGCGATAGAAGAATCAGAGAACCAATTGAATGAGCTAGAGATGATCAAGAACATGCAAAACCAGATGAGGAAATGCAAAGGAGGTATGATGAGAAATTGATAGCCCTCAGGATTAAGAATGCGGTCATGCATCAAGAGCAAAGCGCTCAACATTTAGTGTCTCTTCCACCAACCCAACCCGAGTAAGTCTTCCCCAACCAGACCTAGAGAAGACTCGTGCAAGACTGACCATGAGGACAGTATGGAACTAGCAAGGAAAACTCATTCGTGCAAACAATCAACATAGTTGGCCTACTACCTTTCTATAAATAATAAAACTATTTATAGAAACTCTATTTATACTTTAAACTTTAAATATTAAAATAATCGAGTCTCTTAATCTTAAACATATTATAATCTCTTACTTATACTATGTAATCTTCCATAATTTATGTAAATACCTTGAACATTGTAAAAATATATGATTTCTAAATAATTTATTAAATATAATAAAATTTATTTAAAGTTAATAAAAAAATACTTACCACTACTATAATCCATCTAACATATCAATACTAATAAAATTATAAAAAACATCCATAGAAAAAATAAAATCAGAAGATTAACCGTCTTAAGACATACTAGTTGAACATGTTATCTCCCAATTTATTTATATTTTCACAAAGTCCCAATTTTATGTTGTCTCCCAATAATTAGTTATTACATCATAACTTCTTTTTGTTGTTCTGAAGGATTGATAACTTCCTTTTGTTTTTTAAAATCATCCTTAATTATGAGTTTACTTTGAGTTATTAATTAAAACTAAGACAATAAATACTTAATATAATGATTAAAATTTGACCTTTCTAAAAATATTCACGTAAATTTAATAATTAACAATGCATGTAAATACATTGTTCTATTTTTAATTATGTCACTATTTTATATACTAGTGGATTGGAACGCCTTCGCTAAAAGAAAAAAAAGAAAGTGAATTTCACATCAAAGATTGTGAAATTTGTTAATCCCATGATGAAACTTATAAAGCTTTTATATTTTTATTAAAATTTTTGTACTAGTAAAATTATTTATTTAAAGACTATTTAGCAATGTAATGGTCAAGTAAACCTGTTGTGGTCCCATAAAAAGACATCTTATGACCTGGATCACACTTAAAATACCTTTCAATTCTTCACTCAATTTTTTTCCAAAATTCATTATTACGCACCAATCACAATGGAAACACTAAATATACCTAATGGATATGTATGAAATACACGTGTTACATTTCAATTATCTTTTTATTAAAATATATTAAAAAATTTAATACACTTTAAAATATTAAAATTAATACATATAAAAAAATATAATACGATAATAATATGATATTATTTTAAAAAATAAAATTTAAATCTAATTCATCTTTTTAAAATTAATTTATAAGATGATTTTAATATTCGCTTATATATTATAAATTTTCCAATTCTAACAACTATCCAAACATTAAATCTCAATCATACTACTATATGAAAGTCATGAGATAGGGACTATTTTTTAAAACTATAAATCATATAAAAATCAAATTTAACACAAAAAAATAGTTGATTTTAACAGTTAGTTGTTTATATATATATATATATATATATATATATATATATTGATGACAATGATAATTAGAATAATTTAAATTTGCTTTACTGATTATATTTTGTGGTGGGGTAGCAGATCCATTTGTTTGTTTCTTGGAGTCACTGTTGATGTCTCAATCTGATACAAATTCAACCATAGCTAGCCGGCTATGGCTGCTAAAGACCAGTGCACTATAATAGTTGACTCTCAACACTTAATTGGATAAATTACCTTATTATATACTGTAATTTTAATTTATTTTTCGGTCTTTTTATAATTAGTAATAAATGTTTTATTATATTAAAATTGCATGTATAAAACTTTTAAAAATGCAACAATCTTTATTATTAGATTACCATGCTAAAATTTTAAATTTAAGATGAACTAAAATTACAACAATATTAAAATTGAAGTTACTTTAAGATTATGTTAATAACTTTTTTCTTAACAATTTTTTGACAAAATTACGTGGTTCATGTATTTGAAGAGGATCAATTACAAATTACAAGTTATAAAAAAATTGTCAAAAAATTATTTAAAAAATCATTTTCCTTAACATCTTTCATTTGAAATATTGCATCAACATTTAGATTTAAAAATTTAAATCAAATTATTATAAAAATAATAATTACTATTTAAGAGATTAAAAAACTGTGAATAAAACGCCTTTTGATTTTAAATTGAAATAACTAAGTTATAAAACTTTTTGTTTTTAACAGCGAACATATTTTGTAGTTGTCCGTTGCCAAGAAATACAATATCCTTCTATCAAACTTTCATGATTTTTACTATTTTTATAAACTAATAAAAGCATAGACGCTATAAAATTTATATATATATATACATTTTATGATAATAAAAGAATAATACATATGATTACAAAATTTAATATAACTATTATGATAATAAAACACAATTCTAAAACATAAAAAGAGAAATTATAATAAAAAATAGTTATAAAAATAATTTGCTAGTATATGAGTCTCTCATTATTTTTGTATTTATTGCAGTGCATACGGATTCGTTGAGTAATCAAATGTATAAAAAGTGAAAATTATATATAATAACAAAGATAAACTGCTAGCTGAAAAGAAAAAGAAACTAATCATATGCAATATTTGAAAGCTAAATAATTGATAATATATAATATTTATAATAATATTTATATTCTAATATAATATTGATAGTAAAAGAAACCAACTAATTTCTACGTTTCTAAGGATCATTCATACATTCTTTTTTCATGCAAGTTAATTTTATTTATATATTATTTTATGTCTTTTAATGAATAAATATTATCTTTAAAAGGAGACGACTCTTAATTAACACATACTTTTTTTCATTAAAACACAAACTTATAACATTTACATTTCATTTATAACTTTTTATACTTACACTCCATGATTGTCTTGCTTTTTCCATTAACTTTTAGAACATCTCATAAGAGGAAAGATAGAAATCAAATGACTGAGGTAAGTTAAAAACTTCACTAGAATTTCTTGGAAACTAGGGCTCTAAATGAAGACAGTACAAGGAAGAGAAATGTGCAGCTATATACATTTGACAAAGAAAGAAAAGTAGAAGTTTCACTCGTTACACATTAATCATATTTAAGTTAAACCTTTATCTGCCACCAGTAACTGCAGAGTGTTGAGGCCTGTACTTGTACCTCTTTGAAACGACCAAATAGACGAAGAAGTTGATCAAGCTCAATATGGAAAGTAACCAGTAGAATAAGTTAAGATGGTTTCTGTTAATATTGTTCCCTGCTAACCAGCCTCCACTTGCAGTAATATTCTTGGTTGCTCTATTCACGATTTTCACCAATATGGAGCTCAGAAAATAGCCAACGGCCATGGCGCACCACAGAAAGCATGTAGATGTGGATTTAAGGCTTTTTGGTGCCTCTGAATAGAAAAACTCAAGAAGTCCCACGTAGGTGAACATGTCAGCTACGCTAAATAAAAAATACTGAAAAGAAAGCCAGAATATGCTCAATGGCAATGGCTGCAGTACTGGAAATGCATCAAGCATGTTGTTGTCTCTTGCAACTCCTTTCCTCTTCACCTCTATGATTGCTGCAACTGCCATGGAGAGGGATGAGAGTATTAGGCCAACTCCTATGCGCTGCAAGTGCGTGATCCCAGTGGATATACCAGTGAATCTGCTTAGAAAGGGCACACAGATGCGATCATAGAAAGGGACAAAAATTATTAAGAAGACAACTGGGAAGATTGGTATGGATGCAGGTGGGATGTGAAAATGCTTGGCGATCCTGGTGTTCATGGTGGAGCCTTGTTGAATAGAGAAGGTTTGGAGTTGTGCTAAGCACAGTGTCATTATTATTGAGCAGCAGAATATAGGGAGCATGCTCAGAATGATTTTTGCATTTTCCACTTGTGTCACTCTGCATAGTTTCCATGGGTTTGGAGTCTTTTGATTCTCGGCTTCAACATCAGAATTCCTTTGGATGGCTGCTTTGTCCAAGAACCTGTACAAAGAAAATTTCATGTGTTTAAAACTAGCTATGTATATAGCAGCCAGAAGAAGCATCAACTATTACTAATTTTAGACATGAAGTGGGATTGAACCTGTAAATATCTGTATGAGGTTGATACTCTATTTCTACTGCAGCTTCTTTGTCCTTATCAATCTCATATAGTTGGCTAGGATTTGCAGGAAAGGGAAGGTTTCTGTTGCGAATTGCAGCAACGTAGACCTGTAATATCTCCATGATTCCGTTTGTTATGCGTGCAACATGAATTCGGTATAGTGGTAACCCTAAGGCAAAGATTATGGTGCCGAAAACAATAGCAGCTGTGGAGATTCCGAAGCCCCAGACCCAGCCATTATTGTTTTCTATATAGACATTAAACGTTAAGCTGACTGCACCACCAATGCAGAGTCCTAAGAAGAGAGAGTTGAAGAAGTTGGACATTTGCATTGCTTCTTTAGGGTCTCTCTCATCAAACTGATCAGCACCATGTGAGGGCAAGGAAGCTTTCACACCTGCACTGCCAAAGGCCAACAAGTAGAGTCCTATGAAGAGAAAAGCTTCCAGCTTCCCACTGACCTTTTCACAACCTCCACCTTTCACATACACGTTGCAAACCGGTGACTCTATGCTAGCCTTGTGTGCCTGTATTGTAAGCAATGCCAGTCCCTACAACACAATTCACTTAATAAATATTACTACGTTGTGTTGAATCACTGGAAAAGAGTGTGAGATAGTTTACCAAAGACTCGAAGAATCCAGAAATGACAACGGCTTTGTATCTGCCAATCCAAGTGTCAGCAAGAAGGGCCACCACAATGGAGAGCATGTAACTAACACCCATGTAATTGGTCACCATGTTAGCTGCATCTGCTAGTTCATAATGCATGTTTTGATTGAAGTATGATACCAAGTTCACTGCTAGTGACAGAGTTGCCATGTTCTCCATACCAAATGCTGCAACTATCAGCAATGAAACCTTCATCCCTCCATGTTTGTGTTTCAAAGCTTTTCTTCCTTTCCAATCAACTTTTCCCTCAACCACCAGCTGATCTTCTCCCTCCCACTGCATCCTCTCTACATTCCCATCAGCAACTCGATTTTCCTGCTTGCAAATGAAGACATGAGATGAATATGCATGCAAGAAACTAGAAATCGGTGCATGCATGTAGTAGTAAACAAAGCAAATATAGTACCATGATTCTGATGAAAATTTTTGAACAGTCAATTCAAAAGAAATGGAAGCAGTGTATAGTAAAATACAGCATGGAAAGACCCTTCTCTTCCCTTATATACACATTCATGATCCAACTAATTAAGCAATGTATGAGTAAAAGATAATTATGCACACTCCATTAAATGCCTCATAATTAAAAAGGTCACTGTCATTCATTTTATAATGACCAGTTCTGCAGAATGCACTGTTTTTGGTTGATTGCGAAATTGAGCTGCATGGAATTCGCCGTCTCAAGAACAGGAAGATTCGAAGGTAGTTTTCAATTGCCATCAGCAAGATGCAAAATGACGAGTACAAAATGGCTATCCTATAAAAATATATATATATATATTATTGGTGTGGAACCACCTCTAACAAATTCACTCAAAACTATTATGATCGTAGCAAAGTGAATCTCAACAATGAAATCAGAAAAAATTAAGAACAATACTACTGTTAATTGCTTTTACTTCTAATAAGCATGTTTAGTAGGATTTCAAACTATTATGACATGATAATTCTTTACATTTATTTTGAAAATAATAAATATGTTGAGAGATATATAAAAGTTCTTAAAAGCATAATAAACATGTTATTATTATTGTGAATCTAAATTAACGTTAAATGTATTCAACTTTATCAAAATAAAAAAATTACTGAGTGATATCTTTAAGAACAATCATTTGTACACTATGTGTTTAAAAAGCACATCAAAAAGTGAGAGAAAAAAAAATATTTAAATTATGTTAGATCTCAACCTCTTAGACTGCGATTATTAGACCTGATAAGAAAATATACTAAAGATTGAATACATACGTATGTTGAACATAGATACATTACATAAACAAAAGTATCTTTGCATCATAGATTTTTTCATCATAGATTTCAACAGTTCAACTGTTTAGCTAATACTCTGAATGAGTCAGGATAATGGATGCATGTCGCAAAGCAACTCTCTGCAAGAAAAAGACATGGAAACCATCCAAGAGTTTCCCAACGTTGGAGTGTTTCTATTTAACTCTTTTCCCACCTTTATTGAACAACTCCAAGGAAATAGTTGGCACACACTCAAGGTTAAAAGATAGAACACTGACACTTCTTCTTTGGAGAGTGTTTATTAAAAAATAAACATTTGGCTGAAGACAAATTGTTTAGTAACACTGACTGAGCAATAAACACATTAACTTAGAAACCGAGTGTACCATGTTGTCAAAAGTTTGTTCATGCATTTTACATAAAATCTAAAAGAGTGCCAACAGATATTGACATATCATACAATATATAAAGTTCAATGATGGTGATGAAAATTAAATTCCAATAATTTCATTTGTTGATTATTTTTTGAGGTAGGGTATAACATAACCACACTTGTTACTTGAAGCCATGGTGTTTGAAACAATTACAAATAGAATTAGCTAGCTAGCCGGCAAATTACTTTTTTTTTCATGATATAAGAAAAATAAGAAAATAAATAAATAAAAATATGTTTTTATAAGTTAAAAGGTTGTTTATGTATGAGTTAAAAAAAAAGAATCGGAACTTAATTTCTATAAATTAACTAGTTTTAATTTTATAGAAAAATTTATTTATTTTTCTATCCTAGAAATTTTATGATTTTACGTTTATTTTTTATAGAAAATTACTCCCTGTAATTTTTCTGAGTGTGTTTTTCTTTCATGTTATCAATGTAAAAAAAAGTACTACAAAAGTTAACAATTTTATTGCAAGAAAATAATTTATACTCAAATGGGAGTATATTTAAATTATTCTTCTGTACCGACGGATGAAATATTACTACTTTTTTTTTTTGCAGTGTATAATTACTCGTAAATTTAAATAAATTTACCGCTGAAAACAAATTAAGGAGAATAATAGATGGTTTTGTCATTAATATATAGTTTAATATTAAGTAAAATCAAATTAAGATTAATTAAAATTATATTTACTTTAAAATTAAAGTTATCTATAAGACCATATTTAGTTTGGAATAGTGAATTAAGATTTAGAGCTTGAAATTTAAATAAAATCAAATCTAAAACCAAGTGATAATATTTAAAAGAAAAAATATTATAAATAGAAAGTAAGTGGAAAATAACACTGATTTATTATTCAAATCATAAAAAAATATATTCTGATACCCTCTATTTGTAATAATCTAATTTTCCTAAAAAGGAAAATAGGGAAACTAGAAAATCTAAAGAAAATAAAATAAAATAAAAGATTACGCATCTATTTTCTCTAATTAGGAAGATTCTAAAGATATTATCTCAAATTACAACACTCCCCCTCAAGCTGGATCATACAAGATTGTATGAACCAAGCTTGGAATAACAAACTCAATTGTAGAGAACGTCAATAAACCAAATTGGACAGCAATGGACGAGGGCGAACTAGCACCATGAAACTTCAACTTGTACAGCAATGGATGAGGGCGAACTAGCACCATGAAACTTCAACTTGAACAGCAATGGACGAGAGAGATTTCCATCAAAAATGGATGATGACTTGCAGCAGAAAACAACAACAAATTGCAAGAACAGATGAAGGGCCTGCAGTGGGGAATAGCAACAAACTGTAAGGATTGGATTGCCATCAATAGTGGCAAACAACAACAAAATTTCAAGGGACTTAACTGTCCTAAACAGCAACAAAACTTCAAGGGACTTAACTGCCCTAAACAGCAACAAGTCTTCAAGAAACATTTGTCCTGCAAAGGCTAACAGCAACAGACCTGTAGGGATTACACTACCCTACAGCGGCTGGAACTTTCTCCTCCTCACGACTGAACAACAGAACGTGTAGGTGGAAGAACTGGTGAGAACCGATCCGTACGAGGACAAACCTGAATCCCATAATTTTGAAAGAGTCAATTCAACGGGCAGTGTTCCCAAGTGGAAATGCAAGGTGAAACTTTCAAGGGTTAGTTCCTCTCCTCCTCGCGGTTGAGATGGATGTTGTCAACCATGTGAGTCAAAGTGGGTCTTGAAGAACAACCCAAGATTTAGTAAGTGAGCAGAAACGAGATGCGAAAGCATGCGACGAGAAGATTTTGTGAAGACAACGAAGATGGCAACAATGGTTGATATGGAGGGTCAGAATAGCGAGAGGAAGGTCCGGCGAGACGACCGGCAGTGGCGCAGTTTGATGCCGACGACGGGAAGGCGGCGCGTGACAAACACGCACTCGAGACCAGCTGAAGAAAGGCAGCGCGTGGAGGCGCGGTGCACAGCGGAAAAAGTAGCGAAGGTAGTAGCCTTTCTTAGATTATTCAAAGAAGAGACTTTCGGTCCCAAATGGGTTTGAATCTCACTCTAATGATACTCAGACAAACTCTCTATTTGGAAATTCTAGAAAAAAAAAGCCAGAACTTGACTAGGGCAATTGGAGCTCATTAAAAACACAGGTTAAAAAAGAGAATTTTAAGGGGCTATTGGCTGCTATGGTGGTTGGCCGCTAGCAGACAGCAAAGACAGCGGAAGGGGATCAGACAAACTCTGATACCAAGTGGAAAATAACACTGATTTATTATTCAAATCATGAAAAAATACATTCTGATTCCCTATATTTGTAATAATCTAATTCTCCTAAAAAGGGAAATAGAAAAACTAGAAAATCTAGAGAAAATAAAATAAAAGATTACACATCTATTTCCTCTGATTAGGAAAATTCTAAAGATATTATCTCAAATTACAACAAAATAAAAATTAACAAATGAAAAAGAAGTATTAAATGACAAATATAGTAACTCTTAAAACAGCTCTTTTTCAAGCATGAAAAACCTTAGAGATTATAATATAGGAATAAATAAAACTTCAACTAATGATATAACCTTTCATCATTTCTTAATACTACCGAGTTTTAAAAAAAATGTTTTCTCTATTTATATTTTATTTTCAGTATGTAAAAAAACATAACTATATTATTCATACGAAGTAATTATATATCAGCTAAGTCGATTTTATACACTTGACATTTGGTTAATCCTATAATTAATAAGTTATATTTTTTTCATAGATGATTAAGTTGATTGTGAGATTGCATTAATTAAAATGAAGGTATGGAAAATTGAAAATGGATGGGTAAAGTCCCATGGTATAGCATACTGCATATATATGATTAATTCAGAAAATTTGTATATTTGTGCATACTATCATAACTGTAATTGGATTCAAATGCATCTAATAATTGTAATTAGATAACTAAAACAAGGATGCGTAGTTAAAGAAAAACATGATTTTATTTTGGATTGAATTAAAAAAATGGAACTCAAATGATAATCAGAAAAAGAAAATATAAACTTTTTATAAGAAGAAAGGGACAAAGAAATTATAGCTATATAAGTTGCTTAAAAGTATCATTGTTCAAATAAAAAGTTGCTCAAAATGAATATCCTGTAGGAGTGAAAAAGAAAAGAGTAATGGTTGGATGACAGTCTTTTATATTTATTTTCCATATAATATAAGATAAATGATTATAAAAAAGTGAATTTTTATATTTTTTTAAAAAAGAAAAAAATAAAAAAAATAATGTTAAATGAAATAAAAATTTTATGTGTATCAAAGTATCATTTAAAAAAAACTATAAAAAGCTAAATTGTATAGGCCCACGAGTTTACCATTTTTTAATGCATCCACATTTCAAAAAAATAAAAATTAGTATCACCTTTTAGATTTTTATCAAAAACTAAAATTTATAAAAATAAATAAAAGTAAAAAATCCTCTTTTCACCTGGTTCATAATTCCATAATCAAGGAAAATAAAATTACCTAAACCTTTACAATTTATGTCAATAGAATTTGTTGCAAATGTTTTAATTCTTCCAAGATAAAGAATTCAAAGAAATGAATATCCTTTTTCTATCTTAAGTTTATAAAATTTTAAATAACATATATGATAATATAAATTGAATTTAGTATATAAAATAAACATAATTTGGCTTTGAAGTATTTTAGAGTGACGATGTTTTTAAATGAATAAAATAAAAGATGATAATTTAAAGTATTTCTGAAAAAAAAAACTTTTATAAAATTATTATTAAATACGTCATTGATAGAATCAACTTGCATTGTAGAAATAATTATCTTTGACATAATTTGGTAATAGTTTAATTAACCCATTTGATATTTTCATTGAAAACAATACCAAATTAAAAAATTATATTTATGGTGGAATCGAATCGATCTCTCTTTCTAATTATTCTAAATTGATTTTCCTTTTTTCTTCTAAACCCTGAAACTAAAGAAATAAAGAGTGGTCCTTGTTAATGGGAGAACACACCACCAACCTTACCCTGATCTTCCATTGAACTTCCTCTTTGTTCACACCCAGAGAGACTTTTATCCAATCAAAATTCATAAGATTTTTCACTGATGCAAAGCTTTTTCCTTTTTCTTTCTTCATGTCTGCTAGTCAACAAAATAATCCAAATCCTCCGGCGGAAAAAGGTATAATATATAAGAAAATGTGAACATCAGTCAACAATATCACTATGTACAATAAATAAACAAAATTGAGTTCAAAGTATATCAACTAAGCTGCTGAGTGATAAACAAATCTACTTAAAAAGCAATTCAAAAGATTTCCTGTGCAAAAGAATGCTAGACTACAGTTTCTGCTGGAAAGGAGGGGAAAAATAACAAAACAATAAAAGAAGAAAAAACCAATCAGTAGTTAAGTAAAGAGTACTTTATCCTCAGTACAATTTTCCCTTTTTCCACTCCAAGCTTAGCCCCTGTGACTAACCAATGGCCAGGAATATCTTGAGGCCCCTTAAACATTTCTGTCGTGTCCACGATTTTAGCCAGTTTTCCTATGTGAGTTGAAGTATCCTCCTTTTTGTCATCAGAGCCTTTTTTTGTCAATGATGATGAAGAATCAGGTCTCTGTGCAGCAGAAGGAGTAGAGGGGTTATGATCCCAAACAGACCGTCTTATCGTACAACCTGGTACTTTGGAGAAGAGGAGCTTGAGGTGTAACACGTTTTTGGCTCCAAAGTCCCACACACCAAGCTGAGCTCCAGTGACAATATGAACACCAGAGAGGTCTCCAATACTAGTTTCAGTATACTCAATTGGTGCAGTACTTACATGGGAGAAGTTCTTCCATTTGATCGGTTCAAACCAACGGCTGTCTTGTTCTTCGGGACCTTGCCACTTGGGAGCACCTATGGCCACGTGTGTGTCCCAGTGAGGTAGAAGATTTTTTGGGAGGGAGACAAAATGTTGCAGATGAATTGCAAGTCGATTTTGTTTGTTGCCTTCTAGACCAAGTCTCAGTCCAGTCACAGGCTTGCGTCCAACTGTTACCTGCATATCAAGTCATATCATAAATATTTAGAACTGTTTGTTGAATTATTAAATAGCATTAATTGTGGAAAACTGTTGCTACTATTAAAGATAGCAATACTATTGTCAGCAATACTATCAGTAGATCACAGGGGAATCTGAGCCATCTTGATAAATAGCTTTAATTCTCTCCATTATGAATAGAAAGTCAGTTTTAAGACTTCGACGAATATTTTGCATAAGAAACTTGTGAATAAGCATCTTTCGGAAAATAACTTATTTTAGTACTTATACAAAAGGAACTTACTACATGAGTATTTATTCATATGCTTGTGACTGTGAAACTTAACTGAAATGAGCTTTCAAAAAAAAAAAGTTATTTTGACAAGGTTCTCTACGAAGCTTATTCAAATAAGTCAAATTGAACATATAGGATGGTCATAACTTATAAGGCACACTCGTAAGCTAAAATAAGCTCCATAGAAGCTCTTCCACACGCCCTCTAATTTGGACGAGTTCAATCAAGCTTAGTTAAAATTACCTGATCTGAACTAACAAAAAGTTTTGGTCCCATCAAACTGAACTGGAGGGATGGACACACAGGTTCCTTTCTTTGTAGATTACTCTGCTCAGGCGCCCAAACTCGAGCTATCTGGAAATCCAAGAAATACTGTAGATCTTCGATGGGTGGTTTGTCTGGTGGATATAGCAGACATGTGAATTATCTACACTATATCAAACAGCCAAAAACATACAGCTATATTTTTTCAGTATTATTTGTCAGACTTGTCTTGAAATCATGACAGATGTGAATGTCCTTAGATTTCAAGCCTATTTTTAGCTAGTCTGTGTATTTATAGCTAGTCTTTTGATTCACTGAATCGAAAAACAATTACTACAAAATTCTAACAATGCAGGTAGAAACCCTGTATATATATGGACGTACAAGTAAAGAAATATAGGAAAATGACAATTTTCAAATTTCCACAAGTAAATTTTCCTATAGGACTACATCATATACACAGGCAAGAGAGGAAGTCTTCAAAATGTTGTCTTCATGAAAGCTATATCCATCATCTTAATATTATTAAATCTCCATCATGATCTGGTACTCAATTTAAGCAATGAATAGTTTAAAAAAGACTAATTTGAATGAATTTACTAAATATCCATCACTGGCAGGTCACCAGGGGGCAGCATATCTAAAATGTAAAAGTCATCAAATTATCCAGAAGTTGTTTCTTTTATAAATTTACTTATTTAATATTTTAAACTTTTCTGTTTTGGTTTAAGTTAAGAAATCTCTCCAATGAACAAAATGAATCAAACCGAAGATAGCTGATCTTGAATGAAGAAAACATTGGGAGAGACCAATAAACCAATAAAAACACCTTGTTTAAATAGCTTTACTGAACTATTGGATTGTTATGCCCAAAGGCATTAATTGATTCTAATAAACCTCACTTGGTGGCATAAGATTTAGTTATTATTTGGTGAGTTTTCTAGAATATTTATTTTACTTATTAGACAATAAACTTTATTGGAAAAATATAGTTACTGATTGAGGCATTGATGTATATTTAGACAAACTAACATGCCCCTGAGTGTTTACCAATTTAAGGCATTTAAGTAAATCTAGATGTGTTTTGACAAAGTTTATGTATTTAACAGCTTGTATGTAAGTCACAGAGTGCATTACCTTTGAATACTTATTATAACCAACAAATTAAGTTAACACCATTCTTAATATTTAATATTTGGATTAGAACTTACATTCAAGATATAAATCAATGGCACGTGTCAAATGGTTAACCCCAGGTACTCCTTCAAGAAGAGAAACAATGGGAGTAAATGTCATGTTAATGATATCTGGTGCCAGTTTTACAGTCTCCACCCATTTAGAGTGATTTTGCTCAAGATCATTCCCGCCTCTCCTCCTAAAAATGACAGTAACATCCTGCAGCAAGAAATTAGTGACTAAAAAGTTGCCAATGAGATAGAGTGCAGTAGTGAGAAAAAAAAAATGATGCAACAAATGTGCCAGAACCTAATTTGCATAAAGAAGAAATTGAACACATAATTACAGGTAGAAAAACACTCTGTGCTTGGTGGGTAATAATGGGAAAAAGGCATTTCTTATACAAACCTTCTCCTTGTATTTTAAAGGACCAGGACCAGATATATTCTTTCCATCGTGAAACCTATCATCTCCAATGTCCTTCACATAGTTCTCAATGTCTGAGGCAGACAAACTAGATGATTGGTGCTGCCTGACATATATGACATCCCTCCCACCAATTGTTGCTGATGTAACAATATGGGTACCATAGTTCTCAATAAAACTGAGACGAAAGGAAAGAAAATTTGTATTAGTACTTGTCCCTGCACATCAAATCTAACAAAAAATATACAAGTCAAATTATAAAACTGGCTTGTACAATCTTTACTGTTATTGTACCACAACTAGATAAATTTCTGTGTCCAGTACATAAAATATTGGGAGGCAGCGGAAAATGCATTTAACAGTTGAAATGGTAATCACAACTTCAGTAATGCATTAGTATCGATTTCCAAATAAAGTTTTAGGATTTAGAATTACTAAAGTAAGTTGGAAAGAAAGTCTAATCAAAATAGGGCCTAAAAGGCCAGGACTGGAAAGAGCTAACCCAAGATAACAGCACTATTGTCCACTACTAATAACTATGTCAAAAAAAACATTTTTCCTTCGCTTTAATGCAAGAAGTGAAACCTGGCACAAGTGTATATTTGGTAGTATGTGTGTATGCATAAAATCTACTTAAAAAAATTCTCAGTATTCAAAAATCCCGGACAAACATAATTTTAAATACTCAAAAATACCAAATCAAAACCATTTTCTATAATAAAGTACCAACTGAATAAACCTAATTTACAGCAAACAATAAAACATGGTTACCTTGCCAAGGATGCTGGATCCCAAGAATGAGGAACAGAACGCCTAATTTCTTCATTCAAGACTAAATTTGGATTGGTGAGTTTAACTTCAAACAGTCGAATGAAATACCCAACCATGGCAAGGGATTTCGTGGCTGGTGCATCGACAATGCAGGAGCCAGTAAAATTGAACATTGAATTGAAGCTTCCTAGAGGAAATTTTTCTGCCAGGCCTGACTTCTCATTGAAACATTTTGCCATCTGGAAAACCAAATATCAAATACAGTAAAGAAAAAGATGGTGAGATTTTGTTGAAACATGGCACAAAGTTTATAATATGCAAGTATAACATAGTCTGTGAAAAATATAGCTCCTACACCAACTACATAGCTATAGTTCATCTATCTTATCTCGGATGAGATCTTTGACAAGTTACAAACAAAAGAAAATTGAAAAGAAGGAATTCCTTATATTCCATATGTTTGAAGACAACTCAAATAAAGCAGATTGCACTTGTACAGTGATTCTTCCCATCCAAAATGTTTTACGACAGTCCAAACTACAGTTAACCTGCAGCTTACAGCCAACATGAGATATTAGATATACACAACACAACCACAGCAATCTTATCAACGTAATTTATTCCACTAATCATCAATTCCAAGGAAAATTAAGATCAGCACTGGAAAAGGCTGCTCAAAGGAATCTTCAAATTACGAACTACAGTTCATTTGATGTTGTAAGTGACCCACAATTTTTAGAAAAGCTAAATCTGCAATATGTTTTAAAGAAGCTGTCTTGAAACAGCTTCTACAAGTAGAGTACAAAAATCCCAATTCCCAACTTGTCAACTACAATATGATTCCCATATTTTGGAATAATTTGCTACATCATTCTTCAGCTAATTGAGCATTTAAAAATGAATTCAATTTTTTTATCCACCAAAAAGAATTGTATTCTATCCTTTGAATAATATTTAGAAGTATCTCAACAACATCTAGAGCTGAGATGCTAGTTCGAAAAATTAGTGCCACTAAGAGGACCATAGTAGAAATATGACAAGGTTGTAAGATAAAATGTGCCTTGCTGATGATGGGAAAGCATACAACTGCATATAAAATGCATCCAAAGCTATAACTAAATGGTCCATTTTTTTCAAGTAACGAAATAGGCCTTATCCTTTTAAAGTGCACGTTTTGGCCAACTCCCTGACAAGATTTTCATAACGTTACCCTAGATCACAAATTAATCCCTGGCACCACTTAATATAAGCAGTGTACATAACTACAGGCCCAATATTTGCCAAAAAGAAAATAAAATTCAGAAAAGATTCACCATAATCTCTATCTCATGAAACTAGGAACAGTGTAACAGCACTGTCATTGCAAGTTTTCCCATCAAACATACTCTCCCAAAAGCAAAAAATAAAATGAACATAATAGCAAAGAAAAAAGGAGCTACATAGAGAGATAAAAGGGAAACCCTGCATTAACTGCTACACCCCATCAAAATCTAGCAAACACGACAACTTGCAAAAACAAATCACCTCATGGAAGGTGCAGACAGGGATCTTTTCCATAGAACTCTGCCCCGGGAAGCAACAAATGTCAGAAGGAACATTTGGAAGAACTAGAGTACGAGAAAGAACAAGATCGGTGGCATGTTCCTCATCAAGGTAGACGAGTCTGGAGCCAGGTGCCCCTTTGCAGTATAGAAGGCGGAAATCAGATGTGACATCAAAGCCACGCCCCAGTGCTTGGATTGAGTTGCAAAGGGTAGAAGTGAGAGAATCTGAGGGTGTTGGTGTTGGGTTTTCCATTGAAATGTGTGGGTGGGATGAACAGAAGAAAGAACAGGAAATGGGTTGTATTGATTGGTTCTGAGTAACACTTTTATGTGTCCAACAACAACATGGAACCTGAAGTTCTTGGCTTGTTGGGTAGAGTAGATTAAGATTAGATTGTGTTGCTTTTGTTCTGCCTGTTCTTCTCCTGTTCTTCAAAAGAGACGTGCGTTTGACTTTAATAACAACCATCTCTCAAAACGCGTCTTTTTTATTATGACCTCTTTCGGAGTTGACTGCAATTTTCTTAACTTTTGAATTTTTTGCCTGGCCCATCAACTTTCAATTAAGTCACTCCAAATGCTTTTGGCACCGTCCACAATTGCTTTATATACCTCCCCCATTACACATTTTTTAACCTTTTGTACTTTTCTAAAAATGTGTTGCTAAGAATGTAATAAAATATTTACAGGTTAAATATTTTGAAAACTTTATAAAAATGTTTTATTTTATATAAGTATTTAATTACTTTATATGAATAATTCACCTTCTTTTTTCACGATATGTTTAAGTTACAGTAAACATGTAATAATTTTTTTCTTTAAATTGACATTCTTATGTCAATTATTAGATTGAGTATTTATTATTAAGTCAAGAACTAAATCATGATTAGGGATTAACTCTTTATATTTAAGAGATGCCACGATGATTTAATCCATTTACCTTTCATCATATGACAATTGATATCAATCAACTTTTACCTTTGTATGCATGAAGTTCTTCTTATTGTATTTAATTATATCATACATTGTTAGATACTTTAATTCTTTTATTAAGCTTTGGCATTACTAGAACAATTACATATTTTTATAATGTGTGATTATATTCAATATCTTAATTTAATTGCATAGATTCAAACAATAGTGAAATGTTTTAAAATTAAGTAAGATCACTTCAAAGTTATTTTACTTTTTTTAAAATATATCGAAAAGTTTGAATCTTTATAAAAGTCGACCTGCAGACAAAAGAAAAAGATGTTGCACATTCTTTTTCATAAAATTTATTTTGATGATGATACTAATCAAAAATGAAATATAAGTCAGTGAATATTCGAAAGACTTGTATTATTTTGTTTGTTGTAATATTTTACCTTTATAATACTTTTCTAATACTTGTTAAAGTATTTTAGGCTAAGTCTTAAAAGTCACAAAGTAGTAATATTGAAACATTTATGAAAAAAATTTTATAAATTGATAGTGGTCAATAGAGGATATTTCTTCAATCAACCATCTTATAGGTTTATTGTATGATAGTTTTAGTTATTTTTTTATTTATCATTTGTTCAATGGGAATATATTGCTTTTAATAACATTTCAGAAGACGTACAGTGTTAAATAAATTAAAGTCCTTATAATGATTATTACTATCCAATCAAGAAACACAACTCTTCAATTCTAAGTTGAAGGATTCTCTGTTAATACATCTCCACTTTTGTCTCACTTATATTTCATTAAGATTAATGCGATATCTATTCTGCATTTATTCTAATTATTAATTTTTTAATTTATAAGATTAATGTTATATTTGTTTGAAAAACAATATTTTAACAGTAATATTAATTCAATGTTACAACCATTTAACAACTTATAATAATAATAATAATAATAATAACAAAAATATTTGATAAAATTATTAAATAAAAAATTGATAAAATAGTTATACAATGGTAATATAAATTTTGAAGGATGTGAATCATCGCACATAATTTTTCGACTATCTTTCTTCCCAACGACAGAAGTAAAAACTTTTTATCCATAGAAACTTTACGTTTTATAAGAGTAATGATTATAACAACTTTACAGCCTCTTCAGATGAATTAGAAGAAAAGACATTTTAATCATTATGCTGTAGAACATCTCTAATATAATTTCTTTCAAAACCTTTTAATTATATGAATTTAATACGAATAGCATAGTTATATTTAAATTAAAGATTTTTTTTTATATAAATCAGTTCTTCAATATTTTCAAGAAAATTGATATGTAAGATCTCAATGAAAGTAATATTTTGACGATAATTCTTTTAAGAAACTCCCTTTTCAGGTATAGATTTCACTATTTTCCTTAATATTTAATTAGAGCATGCATTTAGCAGGAACCTTTCGATTACCTAAACTTGGAAGACCCAGAGACTGAACTTAACTCCGATTCCCACGAAAAGCTAAATAAATTCAGACGTGCTTTTAAGATACCAAACTGTACTTTCGTTTCATTTTCCCCCAACTTTCCTATTTATATGAACTTGAGCATACGCTTTCCTCATCAATCGCAACCATAGGCTCACATAACTATTATATTCTCCATATTTTGCAATCTCTTGAGTTTGCTGCATCAAAATATGGCTGGAGGAAGAAAGCCGATCACTAAGGCTGCTGCTTCTTCTCAACTTGGTGATAATGAGTCACTTGCCTTAGTCCATGTAGAACAACCAATGCCTCTTGCCATTGTTGCACCAATTGTGTCGTCTTACAATGAGAGAATACGTCCAGTTCTGGATGCTATGGAAAATCTAAGGCGTCTTAACATTGCAAAGGAGGGAATTCAGCTTCCTTCCATTGTAGTTGTCGGTGATCAATCATCCGGCAAATCAAGTGTTCTTGAATCCTTGGCTGGTATTAGCTTGCCACGTGGCCAAGGTATTTGTACTAGGGTACCCTTGATCATGAGGCTCCAAAACCACCCTCTCCCAAGTCCAGAGCTTGTGTTGGAGTACAACGGAAAAATCATCATGACCGATGAAGCAAACGTCTCTCATGCCATCAATTGTGCAACAGAAGAGCTTGCTGGCCATGGCAAAGGGATTTCAAATAACCCCTTGACTTTGGTGGTGAAGAAGAATGGTGTTCCGGATCTCACAATGGTTGATCTTCCTGGTATAACCCGGGTTCCTGTTCACGGGCAACCGGAGAATATTTACGACCAGATCAAGGACATCATCATGGAGTACATAAAGCCAGAAGAAAGTATCATCTTGAATGTTCTTTCTGCCAGTGTTGATTTCACTACTTGTGAGTCCATTAGGATGTCTCAGAGCGTTGACAAAACTGGGTTGAGAACATTGGCTGTGTTGACAAAGGCTGATAAGTCTCCAGAGGGATTGTTAGAGAAAGTCACTGCGGATGACGTCAACATTGGTTTGGGATATGTTTGTGTCAGAAACAGAATCGGTGACGAGTCTTATGAGGAGGCTCGAATTGAAGAAGAGAGGCTTTTCGATTCCCATAAATTGCTGAGTAAAATTGATAAGTCTATCGTTGGAATTCCAGTTTTGGCTCAGAAACTGGTTCAAGTCCAGGCTATGAGCATTTCAAAAACTCTTCCTGAGATCGTGAAAAAGATCAATGAGAAACTGGCAAATAATTTGTCGGAGTTGGAAAAATTGCCAGCAAACTTGACGTCGGTGGCTGACGCCATTACTGCATTTATGCAAATTATTGGACTGACGAGGGATACACTCAGAAAAGTTCTTCTTAGAGGAGAATTTGATGAGTTTGAGGAAAAAAACATGCATTGCACTGCTAGATTGGTGGAGATGTTAGATTCTTACGCACGTGATCTTTATGGTTGTCCTGAAAGTGATACCACCATGCAATTTCTTGAGGACGAGATAAAGGTATTGGAAGAAGCAAAATGGATTGGACTACCAAATTTTATGCCTCGCATTGCATTCCTCAGTATTCTGCAGAAGAAAGTCCGTGGTATTAGTCCTATGCCTATAGGATTTGTTGAAAATGTGTGGAATTATCTTGAGGATGTCTTGATTACCGTTATCAATCTTCATTATGACGACTATTATCAGCTTTTGGTATCTGCAAAGCGTGCAGCCCAGGTTATAATATCCAAGAAGAAGCAAAATTCAAAGAATCATGTTAAAGAAGCAATTGAAATGGAAATGTACACGGATTACACGTGTAATCCTGAGTTTTTACAAGAATACAATAGGCTAATATCTCAGCAAGAAGCATTTGTGAAGGAAGTTTTGAGTGAGGAACAGCCATTGCATGTGAATCTGGAAGGTGTGGGAAGAATTGATGTTGCTCATTTGAGACAATACTCATCCTCTGTTCTTAATCAAGCATTTGACCTTAAAGTGAGGATGATTCCGTATTGGAAAATAGTTCAGAAAAGGCTGATTGATACCATAGCCTTGCATCTGATGTTAAGCATTCATAACCTTGTTAACTGTGATTTGCAAAAAGAGATTGTCCAAGATCTGTCATCACCAATTGGTGGTGGTTTTGAGAGGCTGCTGGAGGAGTCGCCTTCCATCGCTGGGAAGCGTGAAAAACTTAGCAGGAGTGTTAGAGTGCTCAGAGAGAGCAAGGAAACTGTCGGAAACATTATAGACAGTATTGGAAACTACGGTGATTTTTAAAAGTGTTTTATGTTCGTTAGTTTTCAGTTCGAAGTTTTTGCAGTTTTTTTTGTGTTTGTTGAAGTATGGAATTCGCTTAAGTTTTATAGTTTTATGTTTTTAGTAACATCATCAATGAAGTATGCTCTTTATTTTCAGTGTTTTTTGTGTCTGATCTTATACTTACATCATTACTAATACATAATATTTATCCCAAAACTAAAAAATACTTACCGATTTTATGTTGAGAATTTTTCTTGACAATTATTGGTTTAACATGGAGCAAAATCTTTAAATTTTCTTATTATTGATACATCATCCCAATTAATTCATTACTCAATCTCTCTCACCCTCTTTTCTTTTTAATAGCACTAAATAAATTTTGCTTAATCTCATTTTAGTTACTGATAATTTTTTCACGAACAGCAAGAGTAAGGCACTCGGTAGAAATTAAATTAAGTTTTGACTTATATTTTCTTACCAATCACTCTAACTATATTTCAAGAACCCCTCAATGTTATGTAACTTGAAAATTACTTGAAATCAAATGTTTAGAAACATTTAATAATTTCTCGAAATGTAATACCCTAAAAGAAAAATGAAAGTAGTAGAATGTAGAATAAATTGTCCTTTAATTGTTTGAGATTTTTTCAGAAAAGTCCATGAATTAAAACAAAATTTAGTGAAGTCTAAGTAAGCAAAAGTTTTCTTTGGATTAGAAACTAAGCTAAGAAGTCAACGAAAGTAAATTTCATTACTAAAGACCCATTTATTTATTAATTTAGAGACTTACCTGAAAACTTCTAAACAGTTCAAGTACTAAGCTAGTAATTTAAATATCTCCATGAGCATTTAGAGTTTTAGAGGGGTCCTAAAATTGCTATGTCCTAAAATAGTGATAATTAAGGTTGGTTTCCCTAAAAAAATAAGCATCTATGCTCTAAGGTTATCTCATGTTGTTGCATTACTCAGCAACAAAGAAGTTATGAACCAACAAATCATTTTCCAAATGTTTACGGCGAGGTAAGTGTGAGAACTCCTGTTGAATTGTCTAATTGGCTTGAACTTAAACTGTGGTTTTCCCTTTGCTGATAGATATCCCTCATGGATTTAAACCTTATATCTTCACTAAAGTCACTTGACTGTGGGATTTTATCTGGAATTCTTGCTCTTCCTTCTAGCATCTTTACAACCTCAGACATTGTAGGCCTAAGTGAAGGTGATACATCCGTGCACAGAAGAGCAACTTTCAACAAAATTATTGCTTCTGTTGGTTTTATCTCTGATCCCAACCTTTCATCCACCAGTTCTATTAAGCTTTCAGTACGCTGTAGATGACATGCCTGCAATGGGAATTCTATTACCTCTCTTTTACGTGGTGAAAGTACAGATATTTGCATTAGATAAACTACCAAAGAAAAAGGATTCATAATATTGCAAAAAATGGATAAGGGATTGAAGCAAAAGTAGATTACCTTGTCTAAAAGGCAAACACGATTGTCACTAGGCATGTAATTGTTATTGCTCTTCCCACTAACAACTTCCAAGACCACAACACCATAACTATAAACATCAGCCTTGTAAGACAAGCGACCCCATAATGCATATTCCGGTGCCATGTACCCTCTGCAAAACAGAGTCAACAGAGTTCAATTCATGATCAAGAAAACTTTTTGTGAGTCTTATTATCAAAGGAGAGATAACTGACATTGTTCCAGCTATTCGGGTGGTGATATGGGTCTTCTCCTCATCATCAAGCCTAGCCAACCCAAAGTCAGATATTTTGGGGTTTAAATTCCCATCCAGTAACACATTAGTAGCCTTGATGTCTCGATGAACAATCTTGAGTCTTGATTCTTCGTGAAGAAATGTAAGACCTTTTGCTATGCCAATACAGATCCTAAGCCTTGTTGGCCAATCAAGATTAAGTTGATCTTTTGAGCCTATGCAAAAACAAGTTAAAGTTTAATAGTATGAATCATAATAACTGAATTAGTTTCTCTAAACAAAAAGAGGAAGAAAAACAATTAGAAATAACATTCCCTCCGTATTTTGTATCCACAAAAAGGGAAAAGGATAAATTTCCATGAAGACAAACTTCCTCAAGTTAATCAGATCTTGTTAGGAATAAAAGAAGTTAGTTGTTAGTAGAGAGAGGGTATAAATAATAACATAATAAGTGGAGAGAAGGGCATCAGATATATTGTTTTGGGATTAGACCGGACCTTTTGGCCAATGGAGGAAGGAAGGCTTCTTTAGGAACATTTACTTGTATTTTCTTCTTTCTTTACATTACAGATTGATTACATATACATACAATATATTTTCTGCTGTTGAGTTGAGTAAGAAGAGAGCGTAGATTTAGGTTACTCGTATAAAGTAACCTAACAATTGGTCCGACCTGTCGGATCCGGATAGAAGGAGAGACGAGATGGAGAACAGGGTGAGTGCATTGGAGAGTAGATTCGATGCCATGGAAGCGACGTTGGAAGAAATTCGAGCGGAGATGAAGGGAATGGCTCAAAACGTGAATCGCAACCGTGGGAGAAGAAGGAACCAGCATCGGAGCTCCGAAGGAAGACGCGATTCCGTCAATGCTGAACGCGAACGGCGACCGCCAGAGAGTTCGGAGGACGAAGTGGAAAAGGATAGAGGAGACGTGCAACGTAGCGGGATGAAGCACGTTGAACTACCAACGTTCGAAGGAGTGGACCCCATGGGCTGGATCGCGAAGGCAGAGAAATTTTTCGATGTACAGAACGTGACGGAGAGGAAGAAGATGAAGCTGGTATATATCTGTATGGAGAGAGGCGCGATCTACTATTGGATCCGCTTCTGGCGGAAGAAGACCAGACATCCGAATTGGAAGATGTTCACGGAAGCGCTGATGCGAAGGTTCGCGGACTGAATCGAGGCACCGTTCTTGAGAAGTTGGCGGCGGTGCAGCAGGGGAGCGTCGACGAATACACCCAAGAGTTTGAAATTTTGGTGGCGCAAGCATCGGGCGTGGGTGAGAAGATGGCAGAGGTGAGATAGGAGGGATCTGTCAATGCCGGCGGAGGGCAGGAAGACGAAGAAGATGAAATTAACAATCTCTTGGATCTGGAGGATATGGGTAAGGGAATGGGAGAAACGGAGTTGAAGCTGAGCACACATCAACCGCCTTTGCTGATTCAGTGCCGTCTCTTTCACATGGATCGCATAATTAAGGGCACTCTTTTGGTTAACAGAAAGCTTCTTCCTAGAACAATACAGATAAAAAATGAATATGGATACTATGAAAATTTTTATAAAGAGGATGGTAAGAAATATGCCTTGTGGGCTGCAAAGATGGCTGTCTCAGAATACTGGTGTCCCCTGGATAATGTGCCAGCAATGGGATGCTCCAGATCCTGTGATTGATACATGCAATTCATTCTACTGTGACCAATTTAAACCCATTTCTCCAAATAGGCCCAAAATTTGGACTGAGAACTGGCCTGGATGGTTTAAGACTTTTGGGGGTAGAGATCCTCACAGGCCAGCAGAAGATGTTGCATTTTCTGTTGCTCGTTTCTTCCAAATTGGTGGAAGTGTACACAATTACTACATGTATCACGGAGGAACAAATTTTGGACGAACAGCTGGTGGTCCATTCATTACTACAAGTTATGATTATGATGCCCCCTTAGATGAGTATGGGCTACCTAGACTTCCAAAATGGAGACATCATAAGGAACTTCATAGAGCTATCAAGTTATGCGAGCATGTACTGTTTAATGGGAAACCAGTTAATGTCTCCCTTGTTCCTTCTGTGGAGGCTGATGTCTATACTGACTCATCTGGAGCATGCGCTATTTTTATTTCTAATTCTGATGATAAAAATGATAGAACAGAGGAATTTCGGAATACATCATATCGCTTGCCAGCTTGGTCAGTTAGCATTCTTCCTGATTGCAAGAATGTAGTGTTCAACGCAGCGAAGGTTAATTCCCAAACAAATGTAGTTGCAATGATTCCCGGAAGTTTGCAGCAATCAAATAAAGGTGTAAATTCTTTGATATGGGACATTGCGAAGGAGAAACCAGGAATATGGGGAACAACAAACAAGAGAACTGATGCTGGTGGGAATATACTTGGCTGTTTTCGCTTCTTGCAGGTTGTAATGCCAGACTTGAATCAGTCTTCTGAAGAACACAAGCCAATAGGCAGAGAAAACATTTCTGAATCCAAAGAGTTAGCTTATATACTACAAGAGATTGAAACCGTGACTCTGGCTTGGAGCTTGAGCCAAGCGGAATTTGAGGAGGGGGAGACAGAAGAGAGTGACTTAAATCCCAATAAAGAGAGACCTGCAGAGGGAAGAGAGCTGCTGGAAACATTGAAAGACATCAAAGATCATCTTCTCTGGGCTTATAGTTTTGAAAAAGAAGTGACCAGAATGTGGGAAGTTAATAGAATCAAAGAAGAACGGAAGACATTAGAGGAGGATTTGCCACCACCCAAGCCTCTAGACCAGAATTTGGAGGACACCACCTGGAAAGAGGAGCATTATCTCAAATAACAGCTCCCTGACTTCAACCTTGAGGACAAGGTTGATTTTGAGGGGTAGAGTAATGTTAGGAATAAAAGAAGTTAGTTGTTAGTAGAGAGAGGGTATAAATAATAACAGAATAGGTGAAGAGAAGGGCATCAGATATATTGTTTTGGGATTAGACTGGACCTCTTGGCCAGTGGAGGAAGGAAGGCTTCCTTAGGAACATTTACTTGTATTTTCTTCTTTCTTTACATTACAGATTGATTACAGATACATACAATATATTTTCTGCCGTTGAGTTGAGTGAGAAGGAGCGTAGATTTAGGTTACTCATATAAAGTAACCTAACAGATCTCATAGAGATTTCTCATAGTGACCACTTGGGATCTTATCCCACAGAACATTTAATAAATGATAAGGCAGAAGACGAAAAGAGACATTAGTTCACACTTCTTGGTAGAAACTCACTGAACAAAGCTTGAGCCAGGCTATTATTTTCCATGTACTCATACACCAACATTAATTGATTCCCTTCAATGCAACATCCATGAAGTTTCACAAGATTAGGGTGTTGCAAACAAGATACCAAGCCTATCTCATTTAAAAATTCACGATTCCCCTGTCGTGACTTTGATGAGAGTTGTTTGACTGCTACCAGTGTACCATCAGATAATTGACCCTGCAATCCAATAGTTAATTGGAATTTTAAATGCTAGGCATGACCATAAATTTTTACTCTTAGAAGAAAGTTGGGAGTTCACTTCAAATCTAATACCTTGTATACAGGACCAAATCCACCTTCTCCAATCTTGTTAACTGGACTGAAATCCTCTGTGGCCTCTCTAATTTGTTCTAATGTAAATGTCCCCATTTTAGAATCTTGTCTTTCAGTACCTGTTGGATAAGTCAACCGTAAAATACATGTTTCAGAGAAACAACATATCTGAATTTATTTGAGGCAAGTACAAATTTTTCTAATGTACCAATATACATAGAAATGCTTGTCACCATAAATACTATAAGTGGATGCATACAGATTATCAAAAGAAACCCAGCACACTTTTTGCTATACATAGGTCGGAATACTCAGGTGCAACATACCATTCAATTTGATTACGACATTGATTATTGCAATTTGCAAAGGAAGTTCAAATTAACGAATACGAATTCATGTTGTATTAATTATATTTCCTAATTTAAGGACGCCTTAACGAGATGACACGAATTCTGTGTTTTCTTTCCATTCCTATTTTCCACCTTTGAGTATGTTTCTGTACTTCTGGTAAAGAAACCAACTTCTTTATATGTTCCATTGACTATGCCATAAATTCAAATAACACACCTGAACAAAATGTTCCTAATACATAATTTTTTCTTACTGTGTATCTCCATATTAAATAAATTATGCACAACTGAAATTCTTTTGAGATGTCTTCATATAATAAAATTAACTTGAAATTAAACACAATTAAACATACCATCAGTAATAATTTAAAATATTTGAAATCCTTATGAAACTTTCAGCTGCTACTGAGAAGGTTCGTTTTGTCCAATCAGATGAGTTACAGCTGCAAAGGTCTTGAGTGTCAATTTTTGGTAGTGTTTTTCTTAGGATTTCATGATTTGTGTTTCATGTTTAGTTCTGTTATCGGTTAAATATTAACGGACTTTTTGGTCTTGTGTTGTAGGAAAACCACTAAAGAGGAGTGTGGCAGCGGCTAAGGCATAAAAACACTTGGAAAGAACCCTCAACTAAGAAGTAACAGCATAAATGTTCCTACGGTTTAAGGGCAAGGATTCAAAGGGGATTTTCCTGATGCATCTCTTCCCTAGGTTGGTACAGTAGCTAGAGCTTAAAAAATCCCTTCTTCAATTCTAGTATTTTCCAATTTCATGATGGATTGCTGAACTCTTTGGAGAAAGAGTTTAACGAATATTTTGGGATTGTGAAGTAATTATCTTCTTGATTATAGTTTAGGTTTTCTCTTAAAGTTTTGCTTCTATATTTGCTCTAAATACTTTGGTATGAATTGGCTACTCATACTCTGTTTTGATGAACCTTCTTGATGTTGGAAACTGTAACAATCACGCTTTCTGATTTATTGGAGGTCATTCTTTGGCTGTATTTCATGTTCTCTAAAGCCACATGCTCGTATATTTTTCTTTAAGGAATTAATATTTGTTTAAGTTTGGAAGAACTTACAAGCCAAGAATTGGATGAGTCCAGATTCTCTACTGATTTTGTTGGTACTGCTGAATCTTCAAAATACACTGGTGTTGGTATGTTAAATTTTTTTTTAATATATTTTAAAACGTCAAAATCAGTGTCAATTAGTGTATTTCAAAGCCACAACAGAGGAACAACACCAAAAATTCAATAGAGAATCCAAATGGTAAGTAGAGGTGTTGTAAAGAGGGCAAGTTGTAAAAATTTCAGGCAAGTTGTGTTTGACCCTCCTAATGAGGTCTATCATAAAGAACACTTTTTACAATCATACATAACCACATCTTGTAGCACCCTGTACAAGTTAACTCGCAATTTCCTAGATGCTAAGTCAAGTGATTGACTTTTCAGGAAGTTTGAACTTGAAAATCATGAAGACGACTAAGCAAACTAATTCCAGAATGGTATGGACATGATATTACTTACCTTTTACAGCCCTAATCATTCCTTTGAAGCAGCCATTCCACCAAAAGATTCCAACAATGATGATAACAAGGCACAGAGCGGTAACACCAAACCCAACTCCAACAATTATCATACGCCTTGCACTTTTTTGTTCTGAACAAGGTTTGGAATCTGGAAATGACAAAAAGAATCATGAGATCTAATTATCTCATAAAAGAGAATGGCCGTAGCATAATTAACTTTGAACCACAACTTAAAAGATTAAGCCTTGTTTTTGTCACACAATAAAGGCAGAGAAACTAAGCTTAGCCATGCCGTTATTAATAATTGACTTAGAGAAGCATGTTTACTTTCGAAGTCCCATGCAATAATACATTGTAAAAATTTCCAGCATGATTCTAGAGTTCCAGTAGTTTAACATAGTGTAGCTCCGTCGTGCCCTTTGAATGTTATCCACAGAAAAGTATGATAATGCTATTCTTCCACATACCAAGGGCAAGACAAATTATGCGTATTTCACATAACAGTGAAATGGAAAAATTAAAAAACAAGTTCATGATCCATCTATGCAAAAGAAACGGATGGTTGTGGAGAATAAGGTTTGCCTTACTGCAAAATTTAGAACTTGAATTCTATTCCATACAACAGTTGAAAATAAAGGGCAGAATAATTCATTAACAAAGCTCCAAATTTTACAAAGTCCAAGGTTTGCTACATCTAAATGACTCTGAATATTCATACACGCTCATGAGATTAGTTGATAATTGCTAATTTTGCAGGTAAATGGGTCATTTTACTGAACTCTTGAGCATACAAATATGTAAAAAGTAATTAGTCGCACATAAGTTGAGAACAGAGTTAAAAGATAGAAGAGTAACTGTGGTTACTACCTCCCTCCATCTGGGTTAGGGTCAAACTCATTGTTATTGAAGAAAGGAAGCTAGAATTTTCAAAATGAATTTTGTGTTAAATTCCAGTAGTTATACAAGAAAAATTAAGGAAACATGCCCTGCCATAACTAGCCTAATAGTCTGTTTGATATTGCATGTACCAAAATATCCCTTGAGGAAACTGAAATGTGTAAAATGACCTGCAGTTGAGATGCTATCTTGTAATCAAATGTATTACAAAAAGTCACCCCACATGAAATTACCACACTGGAGTTGAATCATTATACAACTCACGAGAAACAATGGAGAGTGCTGATATGAGGGGACCATAAGCTCCACCACCAGGAACCCTTGTTGTCCCCTTTCCAGCCCAATAGAATCGAATCTCCAGAATATTCTCTGTTACACTGACATTATATGGGAAAGTAAGTGGTTTTTGAGGACCATGACTTTCATCTTCAATATTAAAATCCTTCCTAACTAATTTTTCCTGCAACAGAGAGATCTTGTCAAATTCTGATTGGCCAGCAAAATCCTAGTTTCAATATTTTGATCAATACCTGAATATAGATATCAAATAAGCGCTTCCCAAGACTACTATATGTCTTATCATTTGTAAATTGTATTTCTGCGAAGTGGAGTTTTACAGTATATTTCCCATTTTCCAAGCAATAGAGAAAATAAGTAAGAGAAAGTGGAGCAACACGTGCCGTTTGATATAATTCAGGCAAATTTGAAGATGTCAAAGCCCTAGTAAAATGAGCATTTAGGTAATTGCCATCATCCATGAAGTCCCCAGTGCTGCTAAATCCCCAGTGACTATTATAATCAATATAATATTTAGCAGCTTCACTACCTAACACATCTCCATCTCCTACATAGAGAACATTTTCATCATTTTCCATCACATTTACATCCTTTCCACCACAGTTAACACGAAAACAATGTGAATCTGCAATAAGTGAAAATTCAAGTCAGGAAAAATTATCACATAACAGTTGTGCTCAATCATAATGCAACTTCTGGGATGGTCATGCTCTACTATTTCTTTTTTGGCTGTTCAAATCTCAAATCAGTTGAAAGTTTTGATATGATAATAACAGTCAGCACATTATATAGTATATATCATTAAAGTATAAAGCTATAAAGCTTTTAGGTAAGTTGGGCTTTTCAAGCACGGATTTAAGTTGTCAAAGTCGATTCAGTGATACATTTTTTCAATTCTGTATTTCCTACTTATCACATTCAGCAATATTCTTTGTCAAAATAGCTATCTAGGAATTAAAAACGTATAAATCAAGTTAAAAGTAAATGAGATTAAGCAATTGACTTAAAACAAGAAAATAAAATAAAATGAAAAGAACAAAAAGAAAAGAAAAATGATAAACACAGGCATACAAGTATCAGTATCTACCATTATAGCCTTCTATGTGAGTTCATTTAATATGTTAAGTGAATACATGCATGCATATACACTGAAGTAGGTGTGCAAGGATGCTCTATAACTTTCTAGGCTAAAATGAATCAAACCTCAAATGGATCATTCGTTTTTTAAGAATAGGGAACGGACGTGAAAATGCAAATGAAAATGCCATGCAAATTCTCTCGGACTTGATCAAGTAGCAAAAGGGCCCAAATATAGAATAATATGTACTTACATGCAGGACAATTGGAGATCTCTAAACAGGGAAGACTCTGCTGTCTGTCAATAATCATGAACAACAACAGTAATACAAAATACTTCAATCAAATTATTAACAACAGAAAGGATAGGTTCTTACAATTTGGTCCCGAAGAAGCTCCGGAACAAGTTTAAGTTTAAATTTCTGCCCAAGTCAAACAAGATGAAACAATTAGTTTTTCAATTACATCAAACATGAAGATATATATAAGAATAAAAAATAATGCTATCTATGCACCATTTTCATAACATCATTTTTGCACCACTTTCCTTTGAGATGATAAAACAACAAAAGCACGCACTCCAACACACTACTGTGCCTACATGCACTCACACACATACACTATCTTAATTTCCCAAAACTAGAAAAGAGTAAGAAGTGCAAGAATTAAGGTGTATAAACAGCAAAGTCATATGAATAATTATTGCAAAAGACTTTGGATTCTAACAGGTTATCTCTACAAGCAGGTTCATCTGGTCCTTGCCACGTAAAATTGTTGTAAGAAAGATCACTGCAAACGAAACAAATATCAGAATAAAAAATTATCAATTGGCAAAATTTTTCACTATACCACCATAAACAAAATCATATTGTTCAATTAGTGCAGAATCCATCCAAGATGCTATTTTAGGAGAGTGGAACCAGAATACTTATAATAGATTCATAGCTAGAAAACTGTAGATACATAGAGGAATAAAGAAATATTTGTAAACAAGAACAATTTGTAATCAAATCAAAATAATGTTCTCACAATAGAGTAAAACAAATATAGGGTTTCTACACAGTGGAGCAGAAAGATATAGAGTCAGTGTGCTTAAAATCTAAATTGCTTTTGTCCCACGGATTCAAGAACAACTGCTCATATTACACTTGCATTGGAGTTAAAAAGGATACTTTGCAATATTGGAATTAAATGAGCAAGACCTAAGAAACATACACGCTGCTTCCATCCGTCAAGACTGTCTTGGGAATATTACCACTTAGCATGTTGTGAGTTAGGAAGCTGGAAAAGAAAAAAGAAACAACAGAAAAGGGTTTACTAACTCAAGGCAATAAAAAGGGAACATGTTTTATTGTATGTCTCGTTATATGGTTCTTTCTAAACACAAACTCGGTTTGAGGAAAAATATCAAATAATACCTACTTCGTTCCACACACATGAAGATATTCTCGCCATAGATTTGTTTTCGAGACAAATTTCATTTCCTTTGTGATAGTTGAGAGGTATAAGGTAAATTACTTATTCTACTTTTAGTTCAAAGCACCATCTTTTAAAATTTCCAGAAGCTCACTTACAGAAATCTCAGATACCCTGCATGTCGAGCATCTGGTATGTTCCCAACCAACTTATTGAAACTCACGTCCCTACAAAAGTTGAAGAAATAGAACAAATTCCATGGTTAAAAGTTTGGATTCTGAAATAGGGTTATGTGAATGTACCAGCAAATTGTTTTCTTATGAATTATCATGATTAAGCAATCAAGAATCCGTATCATGTAATTTGTTCATTGAAGCAAATTTTTTATTCATTAAAAATGTGTTACAGCAATCTAGAAATAAGTAATAAATGCAATTTAAAATGAGAAAAGTGAAAAAAACAAGATTAGGTTCTGGCCAATAATAATAATAACAACAAAAATAACAGCAATAAAAAAAACAGTAACAACAAATGGAGCTGGTAACTTATTGGTGGTGCAATTTGTCTCCACCATGACATATAATGATTAAATTAGCATAGGAATTGCTCCACGAAATGCAATATACATGCAGAGTTTCCATTAGAAGTAGTACTATATATTGAATCAAGGGTAGATAAATTAGAGAAGATGACTGGTTTCATTTGTATCATATAACTGATCAAATGAAAAACATCAGATGATTTAATTTCACTATAGTTTTTCCATTACAATTAAAAGTTCATGGTCTCCTTTTTACTTTTCTTGGGTTAATCTATTCTATTGCCCTAATTCCTAAGTATTATTTGCTTAGCAGAATGACTTTCTTCAATTGAAAAGACCTTATATCCAAGGCAACGTTTCTTAATTTCACCTAGATTTCTATTATCATTGACTTAACTGAAACTTGATACACTCTTGCCCTTCGATAGGGGGAGCGTAAATGTGCATAGTTTTACCCTGCAAGATGTAATGGTGATTCTTGGATTTGAACCAGCACCTCCAAGTCACAAGGCAACAACTTTATCATTGGGTCAAGGTTCACCTTCTTAACCTTCATAGACTCAAGCACTTAAATAGTTTCATTGTACACATTCAGTTGCAGATACAGGGGTAAAATATGCATGGAAAACATAAAAGAGAAATAACATTGCTATTGCATTATATTTATTTCCGTGCCAAATTTTTAATTAGTTATCTTAATTTTGTACAATAAGTCCAAGATAATTTTCTTCTAGGAATAAAATCTTGGCGGGGGTGAAAACTTTGCTTTATAGATGTAATATCATAGCTTTGGTTCAATTTATTAAGAGTGTTGAATTACAAGAGTGAATGTGCGTGACTTCTGCATTGTATGTTCTCTCTTTGGCAGAAGCGTTCTATCTATGAATACTTGACAGAGGACTTTAGAGCTTAGTCATGACTGCTAATATGCTCTAGATATACTTGTGTACCGATGTTATCCCCTTAGGACTTAGAAAATTTATGAAGGTTGCAAGGTTAGGAGGGAGAAATGATGAACTCATTTAAAATTGAAAGATTTGAAGCAATTTAACATTGACTGTGGATGTCTATATACAAGCTTTCAAGTTCTTATCTTCTTAGGTAAGAAATCGTCGTAGGACAAATACTAGGGGTTATTTCATAGGAGGATTTCAACCAAGTATTAAACCGAAACTACATATAAATTTCAATCTGCCTCCATATTTCGGTAGTTATGGGTGGCAGCAGTTTCAGCTGTGATGAGGTCATTGAAGAGAAACAGAGGAGGAATGATAAGTGAGGCCACTAAAACATGTGTAACAATGTATTATCAGTAGTAGCAGTCATGTTAGCAGTTTAGAGCAGAAAGTGGGAATAATTTCATGTTATTAAGTATGTGGGTAATAGGAGGATGGGGGGATAACAGTGTTGTTCTATGTAATTTGGACAGTAAACTCATCTATACAGGAGTCAAAGGCATTGGGATAGCAAGTTCTGTTGTATTCTGTGTATTGTGTGGGATTTAATATAGTTGTTTTTCAATCTATCCATTGGTGTTGTATTCGATATTTTTATGTATGTGAGTTTGCCTCTGTTGGTGTCTATACATGTATAAGGAAATGATAATATTTGTATTTAAGGAAAAAGAAATATTGTACTTGTATTTGCTTCAATGATAGAAGAATTGAAAAGCAAACTTTGACAAAAATATCCAAAATTTCTACTTACAACATCTCCAATTTCTCCATACTCCACAAGTAGCTTGGAAGAACTCCAATAATATGGCAGTTTCTCAAAATCCTACATTAGAAAGCCTGAATTACATTACATTAAACAGTAGCAGAACAAATATTCCAAATAGTTTTTTAACAAAAAAAAAGTAAACATACAGTATTTTCATTCGTGTCATGTTGATTAAATTGGGAAAATCCTGACTTGGACCATTTATGTCACTAATCCTCCTGTATCAAATTTACCCCCATGAGCTAAATATAGATGTAACAAGAAAACCAGGTGAAAACATTGAACTAATAAAAAACATTAGTAGACATTTTACTTACAATTGATATAAACTACTCAAAAGAGATATATTTGATGGGATAGGTCCCTCCAGTCCACTTGCAAGCATGTCTCTTCAATGATGTACATTATAATGATAGTAAATGTGAAGTATTGTTAAAACAAGAAAAAAGGAATGAATTGCAATCTCACAATCTTTGAAGTGATTTCCAATTCTGTATGAAGAAGCTGGGTATTTCTCCGCTAAAATTGTTGTCACTTATCCTGCTGCAGTACCATGAAATGATATTTTTCAGGGGAAAGTATTTACTTTCTAAGTAACAGTTAATCGGAACTTACAATTCTGTCATATTCTGCAACTTAGCAAGTGTCACCGGTAACTTCCCAGAAAATTTATTGGACGATAAAATCCTGCAAAGATAACATTGCATGTAAAAACAATCAGATACAGAGTGTAATCTTTCAAATTTATTCTGACAGTAATATAATGGAATCTTGGAAAATAAATACAAATCCATTGCCTTACAATAGTTCCAGCTTAAATAGACTTCCAAGTTCGTGGGGAACAACACCAGAAAATTGGTTTGCTTCAAGGTTCCTTTTTCAGGTCAGAGAAAAAGAAGTGAAAAAAGGAGAAAATTTAGAGATGTCCAATGAGAAAATAAGATCAAAAGCACTACCCCGTTAATGATAAAGTAATCATGCACTAATAAGTTTATGTGAAGTTTGCTGATTATAGTTACCTCAATTTCTGATGAGTTGGCTGTATAATTTTTTTACAATAAAAATTAAATTCACCATTAAGAATAGTGACTAGGTAATCTGGTAAATAAATACAACACATGACTAGAATATTGCTTGAAACTTCTGCAAGCATATATAATGACACAAAATATGAGCCAGAAATTTAGTTTCAGAGAATAACTAAATGAGCAAGTTTAATTATAAACTTACAGGTATGTTAGAGTGGTAATTCTTCCCAACTCTATAGGAATTTCCCCTGACAAATGATTAGCAAATACAGAGCTGCACAACATATTGTATTTAATACTGAAGGCCAGTAACTAGATGAATATTTCAATTAGTAGAGAAGAACTTACATTGAAGTTAAATTTGTCGAACCCCATTCCTTTGGAATCGTACCACTTAGGTAGTTGAAAGCAAAATCACTACAACGAGAGCAAATTTCATTTTAATTTGCAACATGACAAGTTAAAGTTCAACCAAAATGGTAAGAAAACTAAGTTGAGACCAAAAAACGAGACCTAAGTTTTAACTTAAAAAACTGCATACGGAAGTACTTTTAAGATGTTAAAAGTTCTTACACTTTGCTGAGGTAAGGAAGCTTAACCAATTGAGGTGGAAGCATGCCAGGAAGGTTGACCTTCTTGAAAAGGCTAAAACATGGAAAGTTATTTTAAACAACAATTAGGAGCAAAGCAATTTCCAAATTCAAAGTCCAGAATGATTTTCTTCTCATAGATGCTACTATAAGGAAACTATAGATTAAAATATAAATATCTATGTCAAAAAATATAGCAAAGCATAAATTACTTCAAAACATTCAGGATAAGGTAAAGATATTTTTACATCTCTACTACGTGACAGGTGTTGTTTTCAATAGAGCAATCACAAACAATTCTCCTTTCAGATTCTTTAGGTGGATCTGGTGTTGATCTCAGCATTTTAACAGAACAATAATCACTATCAAACTCCCAATAGGTGGCCCCCATCGTGCTAGTGATTTCCTTAAGAGCATCAACTGAAATTTTTTTGACAGTCATTATAACATAACAAATCAAGATGCATGGAAGAAAAGGAAACAACATCAATCAAAGTTTGAACTAGGGCTTTAATAAAGCTAGACCTTAGGTATCTCCATATATATATAATCAGGAGAACTAAATCAGAGATTCACTGTCTAACTTGATATTGACCTTGATAGAGTAAACACATTTCAATTAGCGATTAAGTGGTGTTGGGATCAAGCCACCAGCTAGAAAAAGCGGCAAAGTATTCAAATCAAAGAGGTTTACATGTTTGAACTGCACATAATTTCATTGACAATTGTACACAAGAATTTACTGGTTTAAAAGTTTAATAGCAACATCTAAGAAACTTTTAAAGAGAGAAGAGAGATATTCATACTCCAAAAGGTAAATCTTACTATAAATTCTTATAGAGAAAGTGACATCTTTTAGAATTATCATGGTATCATATTCATGTCAACTAGTTGGTTGCTGGGTCTGAAAAGGTAAATAGGAAAAAGGATATCTTTAAGAAGAACAAGCAATCCCAGGATTAAAACCATTAAAACTGAGTTATTGAGTGAATTCTTTCTGTGAAAAGTATAGTTACTCATTATATCTTTGAACGTTAACTTTTCATTTATATCACCATTGTTTCTTACCCTCTGTGTGCGTATGCATGTTTGAACTTAAGTGTAAGTCTAAATTCTAGGTAAAAATGAGAAAATTGAGCATCATATAAAAAAACCATAAATTTATTACTTTAAAGTTTACTTGAAAGTGGTGTTAATTTATTATGTAGGTTCAACTCATATTTGTTAATGTATTTGATTATGTCTTTTTATTAGATTATTAATTTCTATCTTTAAAAGATTCTTGTTAGGATTTATTGGCATTTACTAAATCTCCTATAATCTCTCTCTTTATTGCATATCTCTTGCCATCTCCAATATTAATGTAAAAATATTCTATGTTGCCTATTTAAGAAAAGAGGGCTGGAGAATACAAAAAAGCAATTCTAAGCAAAGAAATCTCTCATATGCTCTCTCTTGTCTTGATATTTTGATATGGTATCAGAGCCTGGTCTCTCAATCCTGGTCTTTTCTTGGATTCTAGTGTTGTTTTTTGTGGGTATCTTGGGGTTGGAGTAAACACCTCTTGTGGATGATCAAATCTTCTCCTATCATCATCTTTTTGTCTTCATACGCACCACATAGGTTCGTGAGGTTGGTGCTGTCTACCCGGCCGTCATCTTTTTTTTCTTGATCCGAAAATTTCGTGAGTTCGTTGTGCCATCTTCATACACAACATACAGGTTCGTGAGGTTGGTGTTGTCTACCTTATTGGTCGAGCACCTTCAAAGAAAATCGAGCACCTACCTGGTTGGCCGAGCTCCTTCAAGGAAAAACGAGCTCCTACCCGGCAATTCAAGCTCCTACCTGATTGGAGATCCTACCTAGCAATGTGAGCTCCTACTCGAAAGTTCGAGCTCGTACCAGGAAGTCTTAGCTTCAACTCGATAACAAACAATTTTTCTCTCTTCTTTCATCATGTCTTATGATAAATTTGAATCATATCTTGTTCATTTTAATGGAAATAATTATGCTGCTTGTGAATTTCAATTTAAGCTCTTTGTTAAAGGAAAAGAATTATGGAGTCATATTGATGACTAAGTTCCAACACCTATCAAAGCAGTTGATTTAGTGAAATGGGAAAGCAAAGATGCCCAAATCATGTCTTGGATTCCTAGCTCGGTTGAGCCGCAATTTATTCTTAATCTTAGGCTTGACAACATTGCTAAGAACATGTGGGATTATTTGAAAAAGGTTTATCATCAAGCCAATGCCGCTCGGAGGTTTCAATTGGAGTATGAGATGACCGATTTTACACAAGGTAATATATCGATTGAGGAATATTATCCTCGTTTTCAGAATCTTTGGGTTGAATATTCAAATATTATTTATGCGGGTATTTCTGGTGAAGCCCTAGTTGCTATTCAAACAGTGAACAAGACTAACAAGTGAGACCAATTTTTGATGAAGCTACGATCTAACTTTGAAGCTACTTGTTCCAATCTGATGAACCGTGATCCTGTGCCTCATTTGGATGCATACTTGAGAGTGCTTCTTTGAGAGGAACAACGAATCACAACATATGCAATGATGAAACAACATATCAATTCTACTGCTCGTGTTGTTGTGGCCTATGCCACCTAAGGAAAGAATAAGACTAGAGATATGCATTCTGTCCAATGCTACAGTTGTAAAGGATTTGGTCATCTTGCGAAGGATTATCCACAAAAAACGAGGGCATATTATCATAACTTGTCCCACTCGCCCTGAAAAAAAAAAAGCAACTCACTGCTTATCATGCCTATGTTGGTGCTTCCAGTTCTACTACATTACTCGCTCAAGCTTTTGTTCCTACACCTTATGCAAACACTCTTACCCCATAAATGGTACAACAAATGATTATGTCAACTTTTTCCGCCTTTGATCTTTTAGGTAATACTCTCATTTCTTTTCAACCTTGGTACCTTGATTTTGGAGCCTCTAATCACATGATAACTTATGTTCTGTCTTTAACCGATGTGAAAACTTATGATGGAAATCATTAAATTCAAACAACTGATGACACCTCCTTACCTATTAGTGCTATTGGTGATATTTCCCCTTCTTTGCTTAATGTTTTTGTGTCCCCTAGTCTTTCCGCATACCTTACATCTGTTGGCCAATTAGTTTATCATGATTATAATGTCCACTTTTCCTATTCTGGTTGTGTTGTACAAGATCAAGTGTCAGAGAAGATAAGTCTGAAGGGACCTAATGTGGGAAGCCTATTTCCGCTATGCTTATCTCCTTCCACATACTGTCCAATTTTTCTTTTGTCTGTATAGATGATCACCAGCTGAATAAAATGTGGCATAATAGTTTAGCCATCCAAATTTTCATGTATTTGGTACTCTGTTTAAATCTGGTTTGTTAGGCAATAAAAACTCATATCTTTCTTTTGATTGTACTACCTGCAAACTTGAAAAAAGTAACACTTATTGGAAGTAAATGGGTTTTCTCTGTCAAGCTTAGATCTTATGGCTCTTTAGATTGTTATAAAGCTCGATTAGTAGCTCTTGGTAATAGACAAGAGTATGTGATAGATTATGAGGAGACATTTGCTCTTGTTGCCAAGATGACTACAATTCAGATTATTCTTGCTTTTGCTGCTTCTCAATCTTGGTCATTACATCAAATGGATGTGAAGAAAGCCTCTCTTCACGGTGATCTCAAAGAAGAAATCTAAATGAAACTTCCTTCTGGTATGCTTACTTCTTTTTCTACTAATGTTTGTAAACTACAACGTTCCTTGTATGGGTTTAAAGAGGCTCCTCGAGCTTGGTTTGAGAAGTTTTGACTCTACTTCAGTTCTCCTTCATGCAAAGTCAATATAACTATTCTCTCTTCTTTCATAAGTCTTCCACAATTATAGTTCTCCTTTTGGTTTATGTGGACTAATCATTACGGGAACTAATCATGACTTAATTAAGTTACATGCAACATTTCGCTTGCAAGATCTTGAACAGCTCACCTACTTTTTAGGATTGGAAGTACATCATCGATCCAATGGAATGTTTTCAAAACCATCAAAAGTACATTCAGGATCTAATTCAATTGGCAAGTTTAGATAGAACTACGTCACTTGATACTCCTATGGAAGTCAATGTCAAGTACCGAAAATATGAAGGAGATATTTTGCCGGATCCCACTCTCTATTGACGTTTGGTATGAAGTCTTATCTACATAACCACTACTAGACCTAACATTTCGTATACGGTTTACCAGGTCAACCAATTTATGTCTGCTCCTCGTCACCTTCATTGTTGTTGTTTGTCACATTATTCAATACCTTAAAGAATCACCTATACGTGGGTTATTCTTTCCCAAAGACTCATCTTTACAACTTGTGACATATAGTGATGCTGACTGGGCAAGTTGTTCAAATACTCATCGATCTACTACAGGTTGGTGTATGTTTCTTGGTGGTGCCTTAATTTCTTGAAAATGTAAGAAGCAAGACCGTGTTTCTAAATCGTCTATTGAGGTTGAATATCGTTTGATGTCATCTACTTATGCTAAAGTTGTGTGGTTACGTAGTCTTTTACAACAACTTGGGTTTTCTCAACCTACATATACAACTATTCATGCTGATAATAAGAGTGCTATTTAGATTGTTGCAAATCCAATGTTTCATGAACGTACTAAGCATATTGAAGTAGATTCTCATTATATTCAGGAAGCATGGACCAACACTGTCATCTTTCTACCTTACATCTCTACTAATCTTCAAGTTTTCGATATATTTACCAAAGCCTTGTCATGACAGTGCTATCAGTTTCATGTTGGTAAATTGTTGTTGGTTGACTTACCAACAGCAATGGAGGATGTTAATATATTTGATTATGTCTTTATTAGATTATTATTCTCTATCTTTAATAGATTGTTGTTAGGATTTATTTGCATTTATTTCCAATAAATAAGAAATCTCCTATAATCTCTTCCTTTATTGCATATCTCTTGCAATCTTCAATGGTAATATAAAAATATTCTATGCTGCCTATTTAAGAAAAGAAGACCGCACAATACAAGCAAACAACTTTAAGCAAAGAAATCTCTGTATGCTCTCTCTTGTCTTGATATTTTGACAATATCTCCTTTATATAGTCTCTCTCTAATGAATCCTCTATCGAAAAAGAAAGAAATACATCAAGGAGAATCAGGTTTGTCTTGATGATCAATTTAGACTCTTGTAATAAAAACACCAAGGTTTTGAGGTTGATGAACCCTATCACTTTAGAGATCCAAGATTTAGGAATACGGTTGCATAAACATAAAATAACAAAATATTCATGTAATGCAAAGGAATCAGAGTCTTAACCAAGTACAAGATAGAAAGTATTCAAAACTCTTACCAAGTTGTTATTGAACTGAAGGAGCAAGTTCCTTTTAACCCAGACTTAGTGTGGTTTAATGTTGGATACGAATTTCAAGTTCTCACCTTTCGGAATTCAAATTTTAAAGTAATAAAATTGTACTCATCTAATTTTAGAATTTTAATCTCTTTTCAAATTTCTTACTCCAAGAACATATTTTACCATAAAATATTTTTACTTCTCTGTAAAATGAATTACTCTATTAAACTCTGGTATTCAAAACACACTATCACATACTTCTCTTAATCAGATAGATAGAAAAAGAAATACATTACAAAACTGAGGAAAACTTGTCTTACCAACGGAGTAGTAACAAGACAGGGTTCCTTTATTTTCCTTTATATTCATTTCTTTCTTTTTATTAAGATGAACAGGACGAAATTACAGAGAAGAGACTGTTCCTACTGTTAAATTAATTTTCAACTGGAACAAGTTCTGATATTTAACAGAAAAATGACAGCTTTACCAATACGGGTCATACTTGTACTTTCAAAACTACAGAAGAAGTAGCAGAGATCAATTAAGATGCATGATGCAAACTTTTGCATAACATTTTCTTGGTTCAAGATGGCAGAGACAAGACAAGATGCTGTAATACTAGAATATGCGAGAGTAGTCATTTTCAGACAAATGGTTAAACAGGTAAAATAAGCCGCAACCTAAGAATGAAATAAGGATTCTTACCCTCCTCTTGGGGAACTTTGCATTCTGCGTATTCTAGCCATCTGAAACAACTCAGAGTAAAGAGTAAGAAAGCAAACAGTATCCTAGGTAGCATCCTTAGGCACTTCATACACAGAACGTGTCTTTGACCTGCAAAACCAATCAGTTGTCTTGTTGTGTTGATAACTTAAATTTGCATCTGAAAATGAACCGAGCAAATGGACAGCTAGAAACATGAGGTTCATAATAATGGAGGTTGGAAATGAAATACTCTGCTACAGGAATAAACAGTGAGAGAATACGCACGTGAAGGGTGCTTCGTTTTTTTTCTTAAACAGTGAGAGAACACGTACTCCATGATGATAAGGTGATAAGATAAAGTTTCACTTTTTGTTGAATGACACCTGAATGTCTGATCTTTAACACTCAGGTTTGCTAATGGTTCTAACCAATTTGTGTAGTCCTTGAGTGTTCAAGGAGTGAGAAATATTAAAGAAATTAATGGATGAACAAAGAAATATCTATTGTATTATTGTTCAGAAAAGACCACTTTAACACACGAAAGCTGCTTTTCGAATACAGCCACTCAGGCCTTGACGCCATGTTGCTGTCGCGCTTCAACCAAAAAATTACCAACACATGCCATAGAAAATAGTGATCTACCAAGAAAAACCAATATAAATTTTAATATAAACAAATTAATTACTTTAGCATATTTGATTATACTATCTCAAAAATATTATTCAGCTAATCCATTTCTTATTTTTAATATTTTATTTATTTATTGTATGTATAATTTGTAATTAACGTGTTTAAAAAAAGAGTAATTTTAAATATGGTTAATGAAATAAAATTGTAATATTTTTTTTTTAACTTTACGGAATAAAAATTAAGTTTCGGCTGCAAGAAAGAATTTATTTGGTCTCAATAAGCAATTGACCCCATGTATGTCACAACGTAACATAAATGTTATAAGGATAATGATATTTAGACAATATTTTATTGACAACATTTAAACATTGTCTATGTATTATTTTGTGATTGGTTCATGGTATTGTTTATGATTATTATTATTGATTGTGGAATGATTTTGGACCAATCACGTAATGACACGTAGACTATGTTCAAATATTAATGTTTTGTAAGTATTATTATCATGTTATAAACGTGTATATGATTCCACACTTCAGGGATAAATTCTATTTCTGCAACTGTACTTACTTCTTGTCTTTTAATAATCTAGTATTAAATGTCACTTTAGAGAATATTATATATTAAAATATTATTTCATCTGATTTTCTTACTAATATTTCATTTTTAATCGTATTAATTGTTATACATCACTCTCACTCCTTATTATTCTTTTGATAAAACGTTAGCTTTTATTGTTTTAATAAAATAAGCAAAATTGAGTTGAAAATATGTGTTATGGTTTCAAATAAAATATTTTAACAAAGGAAATTGAAATTTGGTTTAAAATTTTTAATTTGTCTGGTAGTTAGGTCCTTTCATCCAAATTTTTTACAATTTAATATTCTGTAAAAAAATTATCTTAATCTTCTTTTCATTTTGTTCATTGAATTTGTAGAGTTTTTATAAAAATCTAGAAAATGATTTAAGAGAAATAATGATTTTAAAAATAACACTCATTATTTTATTATAAAATGCTTATTTATAAATTATGTTAATCAAATTTTATTTCATAAAAATCATAATCTTTGTAGAAACTTTTTTTTAAAATTTATCTTTTCTTTTATCTAATTCTTTGAGTTAGCCTCTCATGTGTTTGACAATTAAAGACTACCACTAAATTTATGGTGGAGAGATTTACACTTTTGACCAATCAAAATCTAAAACTCAGTAAGTTAATTTTTTTTCTCTATTTTTTAATTAGTTTAACATTTTGAAATACACGGGTTTTAAAATTCATGTATGTGAAGCTAAAAATAATCTTTGTTTAGTTGTGATCATTATGATATGATCATTAGATTTGTGATTTGATATCTGTGAAAGAACTAGAGCTTTAAGAGAAACTTTGACTCAAGGGTTTTTCTATACCAAGTAAGACAAGCTAAATTAAGTTTAAATAGTACTACTAAATGATTTGATAAAATAATTATGACGTTATGAAAATTAACTATTTGATTTTATGCTTGTATATATGTGTTGATCTAATATATTTAATTGGGTATCTAGATGCTTGAGGTGGTATGTTATAAACTTTGAGTTAGAAATTATCAGAGATTGGTCTTACTTAGGTATATTGGATAGACAATTTGGTATGTTAAGTTAGAAGAAAACAATATGTAATTGAATTGCTTATGTTTTGTTGATTAGCGGTTGGCGAGGATTTCTCTATGGGATATTAAATTGATCAAAGTGGTGTTTCCTGAGCTGAAATATATTCATACTGCATTCAAATGAAACATAAATTGTTCAGGAAGTGTCAAATTGACCAATCCAATCTCACATAGAAACTCAACTTTTCTGGTGCAATGTCGAACACCCATGTAGTGCCACTGGGTGACAACCAAATAGGCTTTACTATCTCAATTATGTTCGGTATAACTTTAGTATTGCGAGGCACAAAATTGACAATGAGCTCATTATTTTGTTAGCGTTCGGTGCCACCTAGTGAATGTTGGATGTAATTGGAATTTGTTGGGCACTAGAAGGGTGCTAAGCGCCACCTTGATTGTATTGGGCATAAATCTTCTAAGGATGCCTTGTTTGGTTGTGTTGAGTGGAATTCTAGGGGCATTAGGCAGAAATTTTTGGATTCTTAGTTTTAGTTAATTTTTTAATTTCCTTATATCACTTGTATATATGTGAATGACTGGTTGAGATGTATTTGTATGAATGCATGTTTTAAGAGTGTAGGGATTCATAAGGAGTGAATCTTATTGTGTGGTGATGTCACTATTGAATTGAGATTCTAGAAGGGAACTGATCATGACTTTACTAGTATTAGACTCACATGGAGAAAAATATTTAGCTATGAGAGTTAAAAGTGGTCTTTACATCTAGGTACATAGGAGGCAGACCCATACATAGTCGATGTAGGGATTTACCCTATCATATTTGTGAGATGAGGAAGAAGGTTCCTCTTTTCTTTAAGTATAGTGATAACTCATGTGTATTAGAAAGGATCAAACGATGACAGGTTCATGTTCCCTTAGTCTATGCAATACATTAAACTTTGATAAATAAAGTCTTATGACTTGTGTCAAGTTGAGTCATGAGGATTGAGCCATGAGAGCTATGTGTGTGTGACGTGTTGAGCATTTGATTTCTGATACCTAAGTTGAGTGTGATACAGTGTGGATGTTGTGATTTATATTTCTATAAAAAGTAGCATATTTTTAATTTACTCTACCTTACAGTATGTATTGTGGTTGTGGTAATAATAGTAAATTTAACCAAAGTACATTCTCAATTAAATCTTATTATGCCTAACCATGTATATTCTTTTACCACCTTCTTTATCAAGTAAAAAACTAATTACTCAAAGTACATTCTTGATTAATTCTTATTAAAGTTTTCACCTTTAATCAAAGTACATTCTTAATTATGGACAAAAACTCATTTCATTACATGAAAATTTCTAAATTTAGTCAAAGTACATTCTTAATTAAAACTAAAAGCCCTTTTAACTCATACGTATACATGTAGATTAACACTCTGCTAACTTTTTACTATGTAAAAATAATTATTTTTACTTGATTTGGAGACAAAAGACATAGATAAACATACATTACAACAATAATCAAAATAACAAACAAATTTATTTCATCTAACATCATAACTCAGTTAAGAAATTATAGCAAAATCAACCGCAAAGGCTTAACAACATCCTAATGCATGTCTTGTTTTCTTCATACGATTTTTGGCTTGGCCTTTTGTGATTTTGATTTTTTGTTATTCTTAGTTTTATCTTTAAGGTGTCATGAAGCTTCAACCTATTATTTTCACATTTCCATGAGCTTAAGTTAACTACAGCTGCACTAAAACATATCAAAATATCCAAAAAACATTTGTGCAACTAAAAATTTGTTTTTAACATGTTTTTGTATCTCAATTAAACAAATTATAACGATGTTTATGAGATGTACATATATTAATGAAGCATAAGTATTAACAATATCCAAATTTTAAAATACTATGATGATGATATGTACATACTTATCCTATTGTCACCACACTTATCTTCGTTTCAAATTATTAAAAGACTCTTAGTTTTATTTTAAAATTTATGCTATTATAATTCTTCATTATTATTGGTCAATAAAGAGAAAAGAAAATGTGTCCCTTTAACACCTAATTCTTTATAGTGGTTTTTTTTTTTGCTTTATTTTCTTTTTTTTTGTAAAATAAATTATTTAATAAATATTTATGTGAGTATCGGTACAACAAGTACGAATATACTCATTATCTGATGAGGTCATTGATGAGACATAAATTTTATACTTATTAAGTATGGGGGACATGGACAAGTATGGGTTAAACTCAAAAACCATAACCAACAACATCCTAATGGATATGTGTTAAACCACTAAAGATAATACATCATTATAATCAACATCTTATTTCTAAGTGACCTCTAGCCATCAATTTACCTTTAGTGTCTAAAAATCCATTTACAACTAACCATTTTAGAAACCACAAATCCATGATGATTACATTTTTACTCAAATTATTTAGAACATATCATCTTAACTTTCTTAGAGTGCATTTGAGACTAAAGTCGTTGTTTTAACTTATACTTATCCAATTCGTATTATATAAGCTTCAATGGAAATCAGTGGTAAAAATCAACTTTTAGGCATTGGTAGATGTTAGATGAGCCTAAACAGATGAGTCTCACCATAAGATCTAATATGTTGAATTTCATTAGATGATTTGATGGATCATACATGGGCTAAGTGACTTTATGATTGAATTCACACATGCTTATTGAACGTTTTGATATGTGTTTTTGTGCAACTGAAAGTGTAATTAGATGGTTTCATTTTCTGAATTTTGATAGACAACCTCTAAATGGACTAACACTATATTTAATTTAATTTGCTAATTTGAATTGAACGACTTTATTGAAAAAGTGTGCATGCAATCTAATCATGGAAAGAAGTGGTTATTCTCAAATAGTGATATGTTGCTTGATTTATTTCTTTAAAGAAAATAAGCAAATAAATTTTGAAGATATTATCAAAACTTTCTTTATATAGCATTTTATGCCAACAACCCATGTAGTGCTTAACAAAAAGGTGTTTATTTACACAAAATATTTATAATAAACTCTCCACAAAGACATATAACAAACATTTTCAAACTAAGACAAGTCTAAAACATATAGATGATCTACACAATAGTACTAAGCAATCCTTCATTAGATTGTTGAGTCGAGTTCTTAAGAGCATAAATGCAATTATGACTTGGCTCTCCTAGCCTCCCTTATAAAATAATTAATGTTTCTTGCAACAATCTTTTTCTTAATAGTTAACTGACTAGTAATCAAATTCTTTAATTATGACTTAGATCACATGACCTATGTCATAGGATAATTGTGCAATCCTTAAGATTCCCTCCCTAAACAATTGTTCTACTGAGAATTGAACTAGTAATCATGTTTTATTAATACCAACTTTTGGATCAAACACTTATTACTAGACCAAAATATATATCTTATAGTCAATGTACAACATTTTCTACTTCTACTTAAGAGTGTAGAATATCATAATTCTAGTGTGACTTGACTCACCTAACCTCCATTACAGAATAATATAGATCAATGTACAAAATGAACTTTTGTCATACAAATGCACAATACTATCTTCACTGAATAAGAGTATTAAACAATATTTACTTTATAAGTTATCATACCATTTTTCACCATACAATCGTAATTGACTTTATGCTATGGACAATTTTATTCAGATTTTGAACATACTCTTACCAAATCAATCTCTATATTAAAATTTTTATGATCAATTTGGTAAGTATTTAAAAGGCTGATCTTTAAATATTAGTAATGATATTTTATTGATTGATAATGTAAACTTTTATTTATACGTATTATTAAAATTTAACATTATAGACTTAATTAAATTTTATAAAATTGATATGTGAGATGAAGTATTTATATATAATTTGAATATATCTCGAATTGATATTTATGGAGTTTGCATTACACTTTTCATACATTAAGTCTATATAAAAGAGGTTTGTACGACTAGACATGTTGTAAAAATATAATGGCCCTGTGATATATTAAGTTCATAAAAATCCAACTAAAGAAACTATCAATTATTAGAGTAATATATCTTGTTTAACATTATTCTTACACAAAATTAATATTTTTGTTAGAGTCTAGTTTAGTTTTTATTCCACGTCTAACACGAATGCAATTCTTAGGGCAAAAAGAAGAGCATGCTTTCTCCCTGCGTTGAGATTACATGCACGCTTCGGCTTATAGTGCGGATCCAGAGGTTAAGTTTCATATGTCTCCACTGACTGTATGATGAAAAGGAACACATGATTTTGAATGACATAGCTCCTTCGATTCATTTCATCACTGTTTATTATTCATGGATAGAACGAAGGTTGAAGATAATGTTAATCAGCACGAACCCAACACTCCGAGGAAAGCCACTTTGGTCCTCTCATCATCCGGGAACGCTCTTCTGGTTTCCGATTCCGGCAAGTCCCTTTCGTCCTCCAAGCCCGTCGCTGGCCAGAAGAGGTACGTCAGGCAGGTGACGGGGCGCCACAACGACACGGAGCTCCACCTGGCGGCGCGGCGAGGTGACTCGGCGGCCGTGAGGGAGATTATGGACGTGATCGATGCCCAGATGGTGAGGACTCAGAGCAGCTGCGATTTCGATGCGGAGGTTGCGGCCATAAGGTCTGCCATTGTGAATGATGTGAATGAGTTGGGAGAGACGGCGTTGTTCATTGCCGCTGATAAAGGGCACCTTGATGTGGTCCGAGATATTTTGTCATATTCTTCTACCGAAGGGATTTCGTCGAAGAATGATCTAGGGTTTGATGCCTTTCACATTGCTGCTAGCCGTGGTCACTTATGTATGTAATTAACAACCTCAACCTAATCAAATATTCACCTCTATTGTTAATTTTCTATCTTCTTCCCTGCCTCTGAGAAGTAATATTTTTACCATGTGACCAGAAATAACAAACAGCTAGAAAAGTATGCTTTTTAGGACAAAACATGACTGCAAATTTTACCTTCAAATTTGTGTAACAAATGTTTGTATTTGGTGCTAATTTTTGTTGAAGATTAGGACTAGAAACACTGAGAAAATACAAATTTTTTGTCATTAGCTAGGCTGGAAGAAGATGAAAGAGAGTGATGGATCTTTGTAACTATATATACCAAACCTTCAATAGCTAATGAGAACTAATTCCATTTTTGCAGCTATTGTTAAGCTGCTACTAGAATATGATCCGGGGCTTATGAAGACAGTTAACCGATCAAATGCAACCCCTCTTATATCTGCAGCCACTGGGGGGCATACGAGTGTTGTTGAACTTTTGCTGTCACGTGACCCTAATCAAATAGAATTATCTAGATCAAACGGAAAGAATGCACTTCATTTGTCTGCCCGCCAGGGACATGTTGATGTTGTAAATTTGTTGCTCGCGAAGGATAAACAACTTGCTAGAAGAACTGATAAGAAAGGCCAAACTGCACTGCACATGGCTGTGAAGGGTGTGAGTTGTGAAGCAGTGAGGAGCATTCTTCGAGCTGATGCAGCAATTGTCATGCTGCCAGATAAGTTTGGCAATACTGCATTGCACATAGCCACAAGGAAAAAGAGGGTAGAGGTATTGTACACTGCCTGAATAACTCAACAAGATAATGTTATTATTCTTAAAACATGTTTGAATATAACTTTATATATCAGTTGAAAATATTATTTATGTTCATATGATATGTTCATTAATTATGATCCTTGATTATGTGGCGATGTAAAAATTGTTAGAATGATAATGCAGAGAGAATAAACTCCTATGATATGTCATAGTTTAACGCAGATAGTGAATGAGCTATTGCTTCTTCCAGACACGAACGTGAATGGCTTAACAAGGGACCACAAAACAGCTCTTGATATTGCTCAATCCCTTCCACCATCAGAAGAAATATTACAGATAAGAGGTTCCCTAGTTCTTAACGGGGCACTCAATGCGAACAATCTGAACCAGACAAGGGATGAGCCCATCAGGAACACCGTGACGCAAATTAGAAATGATGTTCGCTCACAGCTCAAACAAACTCGCAAAACCAACATGAACGTTAACGGAATCGCCATGGAGCTACGCAAGTTGCAAAGAGCAGGTATCAACAACGCCACCAACACAGTAACGGTGGTTGCAGTTCTCTTTGCGGCGCTTGCATTTGCTGCCATTTTCAGTGTTCCCGGTGGAGATTTTGATACTGGGGCGGCAGTGATGGAAGGCACAATACCTTTTGAAGTCTTCTTTTTGTGCAATTCCGTTGCGCTTTTCACGTCACTGGCTGTTGTGGTAGTTCAGATCACCCTTGTGAGAGGGAGAACAAAGTCTGAGATGAGGGTGGTGAAGGTGATCAATAAGATGATGTGGCTAGCATCTATATGCACGACTGTTGCATTCATATCAGCGTCTTATATAGTACTTGGTAGGCATCATAAGTGGGCTGCGATACTTGTGACTGTTGTTGGAGGAGTTACAATGGCTGGTGTTCTTGGTGGTATGACGTACTATGTGCTCAAGAGTAAACATTATCAAATAGGCAGGAAGAAGAACACATTCATGAGTAGATCAAACTCCGGCTCAGAAACTGAAGTAGAAGCAACACAAATTTATGCCATTTGAACAGAAGGTTCATGTTCTTCTATATATGCTTTACTCTCTTTACTCTTAACTTAGTCCTTTTTAAGAATTTCAGAGCAGTTCTTCTGGAGAATTCTAAGGGCTAAATTAGAAAAAAGATTGTAGATCAGAAAATAAACATGTAATGCTTTTTGTTGGCAAATGTATTCCATTCCATTACTTTACTTACCGTCTTCAATAAGGTTCTAATATATTCACCACTAATTTCTCTTGTTTTTTATTAAATAGTTATTAAATGTGAATATTATAATGAAAAATAATACTAATTTGAAAAATAATGTTAACAAATAAATATAAACTTTCACATTATTTAAATAGCTAAATGTTATTTTAAAAAATAATATTATTTCAAAATTTTGTTGGCTGAAATGAAGGTTCAATCTCTTCACTTTTGAAACAAAATCACCACTTTCTATATGTTTCTTTAATTCTTTTTATATATAAAGTACACTTTTGACAATTTTTCACAATTGTTTTCATCCATAACAATTGACTGTCCCAACGATCTATCTATGTTATTGATCATTTTCGTGTCATGAAAATGAAAAGATTAATAAATATACATTTCCTTGCTATAAAATATAAAGGATTTTATTTTACAGAAAGACACAAAAAATAGGAATATATGTGTTTTATTTGTATGACTCTCATATGAGCTTATTTTCATAATGAATATTAAAGTTAGTAGTTCATTCACCTAAATTATTGAAATATAAAGTGTCGTAGTCGCTCAAAGAAAATGCAAAATAGAATATCAAAAAGTAAATTACAAAAAAAAAATGTTAATGATCATGAAAATACTGTATTTTATTCATTTTTATTTTCATATAGTATATTAATAAGTATATGCTGCTTTCTCCTGAGAACGTGTGAGTTGTGTTATTAACTATTTAAACATGAGAAATCAAAAGAGATTTAAAGTGTAAGTGCACTTCTTTTTATTTTTGGAGGAAATGTTTATAAGTTTATCCTAGAAAAATTGGTGGCAAAAAACGTGTAATTTTTTTTTTTTAAAAAAAACCATTAGCTTTTTGTGTTTGTTTTGCAATATAATATTTTTTTTGTTTTCTTAGAAATATGCTTTCCTTTTTCAGAAAGCAAATTCTGAATTTAGTGGCTTCAAAATGAACCAGCCTCTCAAGTTCAATATTCCATCATTTCATCTTCAATGGATTCATCTTTTCAAGGCCCAAACAACCAAAACGACGACGTTTTCCTCGACGCTCTATCGCACTGCCCCTTTAACCATTGCCCCGCTACCCCTGATACTTCGCCGGAATCTTCCGCTGAGGCTTCCATTCTTTCCGACCTCAACCCACCCTCCCCAACTCCGGCGACCACAGTCCGCCGTCGTTCGACCCGACGTCATTCTCCGGCTAGGGAGCCCAAGAAGACCTGTTCCGACGACAGTTCGTCCACCGTTCCCGGAGAAAACCTTCGGAGTGATCGAAACCTCGAAGCTCCGAAAGAAAACGAAGATTCCCCCGAGAGATGCGATTCGAATCAAAAGAAACTTCGTTCCTCTCCATCTCCAAGCGTTGCCAGCGAAGAGGGGAACGAGGAATCGACGCTAACGACCGCCGAGAATGACGACAAAGCCACCGATTTCGCGGACTCGGCCGTGGAATTCGGTAATTCCCCTATTAACTTGCTCGATTATGTAACTGGGTTGGTTATTAGAGCAATTGTGTTTCAAATCAATGCTTTTTTTGTGCTACTGAAATGCCCAGTGTGGCTTACGGTACACGCTTTCATGTTTTTTATGGACCCTTTTGGAGCAATTAGAAAGGGGAAAGGTTTGTTGGTGGATATTTTGGGTAGAGTGTTGTGTGGTGTTTGTGGGTGCATTGGTTCTTCAGCTCAGGAGTGGTTAAAAGAGCACAAGTCTTTGTGGAATGTTGCATTTAGGTGTGGATGGGGATTGTTGTGGTCGGTCTATGTTTGTTGCATTTTCTTTGCTCTTTTCGTTTGTTCTCTTCTTGTGAGTGGGTTTTTGGTGAAGAGTGTGGTGGAGAAGCCTTTTCAGATGAGTCAGGGTTTTAACTTTGATTACACCAAGCAGAGTCCTTTTGCATTGGTGCCTGTGATGTCTTGTGATAATGTTAGGAGCGGGCATGATTCTGGAACGAACGTTGCTGTTGGAAATCGGATGGGTAGAAGGGTTATACCTGCTAATCAGAAGGTGCAGGTCGCTGTTTCATTAGTGGTGCCAGAGTCAGAATACAACACAAACCTTGGCATCTTTCAGGTACTTATCACTTATCTGATTCATTTTATTTAATCCAGAGAATTACATGAACTTCTTGCATGATGTTTTACTTCTAGTATAAACCTGTAGTGTTAGTATGGGGATCTTTGACGGTTGTGGTTATAGTGTTTATACTTTTGAAGATAGTTCTGTAGCATTTGAGTGGGTACCGGGTGCTAGCTTTAACTCTAGATTTTTTATTTATTTATTTTTTTTGTTTTTGCTTTATACGAGTATCTGGATTGGAGTTTGGACAGAAGAAATGATGCCTACCGGTTGCTAGTGTTTTATGAATTAGTTTCTTTGAACAAGTTCAATAGCTTGTACTGTGGCTGTGTAGATCGGTGCTGCTCTTGCTCATCAAAAGATTTTTCAGCCATTCAACTTACTTAGTAGGAATTGAACTGGCTTAGAGAGTCCTATCCCTGGTGCCCTTGTTAAATTTTAATGGGTGACAACAGGGTAGAGAATTATCAGCACAATCCTCTTCTGCGATATATGCCAAGTGTGGTATTCACGTGAATGTCATGTACTTGTGTTAGAGACGACGACACTTCACTGGCCTTTACATAAAAGCTAAAACTTGTAACTCAAGTGATTCTTTTTGTCTTTCTACGTACTATATTTCCTATCATTGTGGTGTTTATGCTGTAAAATAGTAGTTACTTGCATTAATTAGTGAGAGAAGAACCAGTTTTCTTTGATTGTGTGATCTTGGTTTCTTTAATAATTTCGTTTTGTTAACATTGCCATTTCCTTTTTCTTGTATTGTTCTGGTTAAAACTCTGAACTGTGATGATTGATGATGATTGCAGTTCATTCATACTTCATAGGTTCCTGTTGCTTACGAATTCTTCTTTAAATTGTCTATTTTGTAGATCAAGGTAGACTTCTTGTCCTTTGATGGCAAAACAATTTGGACTGGGACCCAACCTTGCATGTTAAAATTCGTAAGCGAGCCTATCCGGCTAATGATGACATTCCTCAAGATTGTACCACTTGTCACTGGTTTTATATCAGAGACCCAGACACTGAATGTCAAGCTTAGAGGTTTCGTTGAAGGAAATGTACCTACTTCATGCTTAAAAGTAACACTAGAGCACCGAGCAGAATATCCACCTGGTGCTGGCATTCCTCAAATATATGATTCATCAGTTATTATTGAATCAGAACTTCCCTTAATCAAGAGAATCTTATGGCGTTGGAAGCTGGGCATATTTGTATGGATCGCAATGATGGCTTTCATGATGGAGTTGCTATTTGTTTTGGTGTGTTGCTTGCCTATAATTATTCCAAGAACCAGGCAAGGTAGTGGTTCTGCTCCTGTTACTTGTAATTAAAGTAATCTTCAGGCATCAAGTTGTGGAAACTAGTTTCTTCCAAAGGCATCGTGACCACAACAGAAGATTTTTCTTTTTCTTCCAATAATATTACCTAGCTTTTCCTGACATGTATATCTAGTTTAGTGAGGCATCCTAATTTCTATTCTTTTGTCCTAACCTGTACATGTTTACTTGTAATGTTACTTTGCCATATCTTTGTCCATATGAATTTTACCCATTTTCATTATCTTTTTTTTAGCTTATCAAGAATACTTAACGTTATTTGAAAATAAAATCAGACAAAAATGTATAGCAAAACTGAAAATAATATTTGATCATAGAATAAATGTTGGCTGTCAGATATTAAACTAAGTTAACCGTTTCTCCAATCAAAGAATATGCTTTTTGTGGTTTGTGTGAAATGGGTACAAAAGCAGGGATAGTCTTTCAACTATGCATGGGAAATCAGCAAGTCTTGTTCATATTGGTTCGTTTTGCCCATCTTGTCAACAATTCGTTAAAAACAGGTTAGAGTGGATTGCACAGTTACCTCATGGGTTAAAAATCATGGTTCATCCTTTTTAGGGTGCACCGATGACTTGACCCTTAAAAATGAGAAAAAAGGAAAAAAAATATTTTTTTTATTTCATATAACTAACAAAAATTAACAAATTTAGTTAATAAATCTAAAGTATATTAATAATTTATTTAAATTTGATTTGAATATTTTTTTTCTATTAGTGTTAGATGAATTAATTTATAAAATAAGTCAACAGTAATAATGAATAAATATTACGCCTTTTAACACTAAAATATATAATACAAACTTTAAGCTTAAACATTAATAATACTTATTAAATGTTTAGAAATTTTTAACAATTTTATAATAAAAATCTTTGGGATAAAAAATAATAATAAATTTATCTGTGAGAAAAAAAATAATTTATACAATCTAATTTGTAAAAGTATTTTTCATATAAGTTGTAACATCTTATATTGTGTAAAGAAACTACTAATATATGAATGAACATTTATGATATAAAGTCACGAAATAACACATATATGTATAAAAAGTCCTTAAAATCTCCCCATGTAAAATATCCAAATCCAAAACCTACATGAAAGATTTTCAAAAGATAAGATATAAAAGAGGTGGGAGTATATTAAGTATTTATATATAAATATGTAAATATATCTCAAAATACAAGGACTTCAACTTCCTCCTTTTAAGGGTCTAGGTACCCAAACCTCGTCCTCTACATTACCACTTACTCATATATATATATATATATATATATATATTATAAAGAAAGATAAATTATGAACCACAAACAAAAGAAGAATAAGCTCATGTAATTAAAATATTTCTATAATAAGAAGCCTATATTACCATTTGTATATCTCAATACATGACAAAATTAATAATACTAAAGTAAATCATCAATTTAACACACAAATATATTGAGTAGACACAAAAATTATGTGTCTATCATCTCAAACTCCTCTTTTTTCAAGACTATAACTATATCAAACAAGTCATTTCCTTTTCATAGAACATAACAAGATAAATTCTATATTTGAAATTTTGATCAACCTTAAAGTCCCACATATAAAACCTTCTTAACTCTCTTGACTCACCTTCCTCTATATGAGTAGGATGCTAACATGGTCAGGATAATTCCTTTACAAAATCTACGTATTAGTACACCCTAATACATGATCAATATAGTATTCCCCCTTAGGAATTCCTACATTATCCCTATACCAAATAACCACACAACAATATTCATAATTTCCAATGCACCTTCACAAAAACAAATAAAAAACATGAAAGAAGAACAAAATTGCGCTCAACGTAAGAACTCAAGGCCAATGCTCTCCCTATAAGCCCAGCGTCACTCAACAAGTGCCCAACACAATCTTCTCATGGAGCTCTTTGTGAAAGGAGCGCTCAATAATGCCTATAATGCCCACTGTCCCAATAATTAGAGCTCACTTTGAAGTGAACACCCAACAATAGAACATCTGATGCTCTTTGACTTGAAACGCATCTAGCACAAGGAGAGTGTCACCCAACATCAAGTGCCCTAGAGCTCTCTATTAAAGAGGTGCCCAACGATGTTTAATGGCACCTAGCATAATGACATATATCAAATTCTATAATTTTTTTTAGTTTTCCAATGATTCAATGACCTATCTCGATGATCTACCCTTTCTAAATTGCTTTAATTAGTGTTCATGGTTTTAAAATGTCTTAGATAGCATCATTCAATCAATTAGAATACTTTCATAACACTGCATAAAATCACTAGTGCAAAAACGCAATTTAACGTCACCTCTTAGACGTCGATTAAGGGTAAGCACGACTTATATTGATGACCGGTGGCATTTTCGTAAATAAGTTGGCCATATAGACGTCAATTAGAAGGTGCCCCGACGTCTATAATATTTTAGACGTCAAGGCCCCTCCTAACTGACGTCTATATGTCTGACAGGTGGGTGAAAAGTCATTTCTTTCAGTCATATAGACGTCAGTTAGGAGGGGCCCCGACGTCTATATGGCGGAAATTAATGGCTATTCATCTACCTGTCAGACATATAGACGTCAGTTGGGAGAGCCCCGACGTCTAAAATATTATAGACGTCTGTTATTGGGGGAACCAACGTCTAAACCCTAAACCCAGAAATTTAAAAAGTCACTTTTTGACTCCATTTAGACGTCTGATCCCGCCACTCCGACTTCTAAAGCCCTTTAGACGTCTGTTATTGGGGGAACCGACGTCTAAACCCTAAACCCAGAAATTTAAAAAGTCACTTTTTGACTTCATTTAGAAGTCTGATCCCGCCACTCCGACTTCTAAAGCCCTTTAGATGTCTGTTATTGGGAGAACCGACGTCTAAACCCTAAACCCAGAAATTTAAAAAGTCACTTTTTGACTTCATTTAGACGCCTGTTATGGGGCAACCGACTTCTAAAGCCCTTTAGACGTCTGTTATAGAGGAACCGACTTCTAAATGTCGACATTAAAACACCGTGATCGTGAGACAGCCGTTACGCGCACTCATTTTTTATCATCTTCATTGCGTATTCTCTCTACGGGTTACGCTTTTCAGATTCGTTTTCTCACTTTTACACCGTTTTACATTAGTTTTACTCCTATTACATCACTCTTTGATTTGTTCATCATCTTCGTCGCATTTTCTCTCTACGGGTTACGCTTTTCAGGTTTGTTTTCTCACTTTTGCACCGTTTTAAATTAGTTTTACTCCGATTACATTTGATGCATTATCTTTCATTTGAACCGATTAAAATGCGTTTTCGTTAGGTTTTGGTGCAGTTATTCTCGTGTCCTTAGGCGGCGTTCTTTTGCGGCGATTTCTTGCATTTTTGCACTCTCCAATTCCCTCTACTACGTTTTTAAAACCATCCAATAAAAAAAATATACAATACATTCTCTTCAACTAAAATATAAAGTTGTAAACTCGAATCACCATCAGTCAGGAGCAACCTCAGAGACGTCTGACATGTATGGATCGGACGTCTATATAGACGTCTGACCTAAAGACTCCGATGTCTCATTAACGTCACCCGTATAGACGTCGGACATAGATCAGACGTTAAAGGCCCAAAATAACAAACATCTAAAGTCCTTTCTGCACTAGTGAATCCTTTTTGCATAGCACAATTTCAATGTTTAATACACATTCAATTTCAGACAATTTGTCCATAACATATATAATTTAAGTATTTTCATCTAGCTCATCTAATCTAATTAATTTCATTCAAAACATAAACAAGTTTTAAAATGTGTAATTATATAATCATAAGCTTCACTTACCTAATTGATGAGCCTTTTTTCCTATAAAGGCCCCTCACAAGACAAATTTTTTAAAAAATTATATCTACACAAAAATTACTCAAATTAATGATCTGATCACACTCTCATGACCACTATAGGACATAGAAACACCTGAAAACGCTTAAGAACACATGCAATCGATTTTTAAAGCACATGTAGACAAAACATAGATTAAGCTATTGAAAGTTCTAATAGGGCAATCTTGTAACTCTCTAAACCATGTGCTCGGATCTTCAAAGAGAGATGAAAGAGAGGTTAAAGATCTTGTAGAGAGATGAATGTTGTTAATGAGATTCATTTAAAGAAACTTCAACTTATAGCTTTGACTTTTAAATAATAAAATATACTAATGTCATTTATATTATAGGAAAAATTTCTATAAATTAAATTTTTTATTTTAAGTTAAAAATAAAAACTCAGAAATTTTTATATGAAAGCTTTTGCATATTCTTTTTATTTTAAAGAAAAGTTACATTTTTTTTCTTTTTAAGAATGTATACATAAATTTATCTAAATATGAACTGAGTTGATTTATTATTATAGATAAAACTCAAATTAACACATTAGTTATCGTTAGCATATCAAGTTATATTATTATAGACAAAACTCAAATTAACTCTTAATAAAATTTGGGTTAAATATATTTTTAATTTTTTAACTTTTTATAAAAATTAGAATTAGTCTTTCTTTAAAGCTTTGAATCAATTTAGTCATTCATCTTTAGAAGTGCATCAATTTAGTTCTTTTAATCAAAGTAAGTTTATTTGACGTTTCAAACACATTTCTTTATAAACAACTCAAATTCTATTATGAAATCCAATTGAAACATCAAATAAACCTAATACAGTTTGGTTTGAAAGGACTAAATTCACAAATTTCTAAAGTTAGAAAATTAAATTAGATCAAAGTTTCAAACAGAGACTAATTTCAATTTTTATTACAAGTTAAAAAACCAAAAACATAATTAACCTATAAAATTTCACTATAATATAATAAAGAATATTAAAGAAAAAAAAATTAAAGTGAGTGGACCTAGATTCATATTTAATTTTAATGTTGATAAGAAAGCATTAGTTTAGCATAATATCCATACGTGTAAGGAAAAATGATAGTCTTAATATATAAATTTTAATTTTGCAATTTTATTTAAATTCTATGAATGGTTAAAACAATTTAAAGTGTGGTTGATTTGTAGTAATTTTTATGTGTTTTTTAAAAAGAAAAAGAAACTGTAATTATGTTTAGAAAACTTTTTACTCTTGGATTGTAATAAGACTGGATTTTTATTATTGTGCTAAAAGTAAAATATATCAATACTTATGGTACTAAATTGATTATTTATCATTTACTATACTCAAATTTGAAAAATAAAATTCAAATAATGGTAATTTTATTATTTTATAATATATATTTTTTTGAAATTGGTTTAGAAAATATTTATATATACATATTTTATCATATTTATAAAAAAACAATATATTATTAAATAAGGTTCATAGTATATAACTAGATAAACATATATCATAGGAATCCCAAGCAAGTCATAAAATCTAGCAAGAGAGAGTTCATAAAATGAAAAACAAAAGGCAAACTTTTAATTTCTTTATATGAGTTTTACAACAACATAGACGTAAACCCATTAAGATTGATCTAGTAAGAAAGTTCAGTATATGAATAATAATAACCTAAACTTGATGAATTGTTACATTACATTGACACTGTAAAACGAAGAACAGAGAAAAAGGTATACAAATATCTCCTCCCTTTACTTGGTTCTGATAATAAAAATTGATGAGAACTAATCTGCAAAAGTTACTCCTTTAAACCACACCTGAAAATCATCTAGAGCCACCACTATGCCCTTTTCCTTTGAGGAAAGAGGCACTTTGAGTGATCTCACGCAGTGGCTTATCTGTGTAACGAATACTGTTATAAACCCATGCACCAACCACAGCCCCAGATGTTGGAGACACTAAATATATCCATATTCCTTTGAATTCATTGTGCACTAATGCAGGACCTAAGCTTCTTGCTGGGTTCATTGATGCTCCTGTGATTGGTCTGTCACGTAACAAAATCATCAAATCATGTTATCAGTAATTACATAATAACATCATTTTCATTATGATATCACGCTAATGCACGAGATCATACTTTGACCTTTACTTTGCTTCCGAAAGGTATAACATAAAGCATTTTTTTTAATGTGTGTGCATAGTAATATTCAATTAGCTTTAGATAAGATATGCAATAATACCCTGCAAACATCACATTCAACAACACAGTGGCCCCAACGGCAATCCCAGCCAACTCACCGATCTGCAAGATTGGAAAACAAATAAAATGAATAAATAAAGGCCACCACGTCACAGGGTCCAAGAGAGACAAATATTCAAATCTGGATTCTTGTTTAGTATAAGACGTATCTTGTGATGCAAACTTGTAGCTTCTTCCAAATTATTCAAAACGCAACAAATATATTCAGACAAGTCCATTTTTTTTATGGAGGTGATTAGCCAACCGTAATTGACTGCAAACTTGTTAATAAAAATGTTTTTGTTGCTGCTATCGAAGCTAATTATAATGTATAACCAAACAAGAAGCAAAACAAAAGTTAAGGAGGTAATAAAACTTCACCGCTCTGTTATCAGTGGCAACCCCAGATATGACAAACATAAGGAAAAACGTGATAATGAATTCAACCACAAAAGCTTGGGCATGAGTGCCAGATGGAAGTGTTCCTGAAAACTGGTTCTCATTGCCACTGAATATTAGTCTGAGAGTCCCACTTGCAAGGGTGGATCCAACAACCTGTGCTACTACATAAACTGGTACCTACAATTTTCAATCAAACATAATTATAACCATGCCAATCATTTTAAGACGAATTGAGACAAGTAACGCGTTTGTGTTTATCAATTATATATAAACTGGTGAAGGAAAATATGCATTTTAAGGTGAGATGTTATATTTAAACAACACATAGTTTTCTCAATAATTCCGTATGTCACATCAACAATTTTTCTTTTACTTGTCATCTTATCTCTCTTTTAAAATTTAAGTTGCATTGAAATATTGTATAAAATAACCAAATTTCTCTTACTATACAATTTCCAATGATACTATCGTTTGACCTATATTTTCCCACCTACTTGAACTAATCATGAATGAAGAAGAGAAAAATAATGTGTTTGGTTCACCTGCTTCCAGGGAAACCTTTTGGTGGAGGCAAAGGCAATGGTGACAGCAGGATTGAAATGGGCACCAGAGATGTGGCCAACAGAGTAAACCAGCACCATCACAACTAGTCCCCAAACAATTGATATCCCAGGAAGTGTTACCACGTTGTCGTTGTTCTTGTTCACAACCACTGCAGCACACCCTGCGAATATCAAGAAATACGTGCCCACCACCTCAGCCACCAACTGTATCCATCAAAGAAACAAACACCATGTTGGCATTTCCAATCTCAGTGCTTTTAGTTCAACATGGTCAATAGATTAAGATTATGTTGATTAAAAGATAGGCAGTGTAGTCTACAAAAAAAAAAAAAAACTAATTTTATTCCTCTTTCTGCGGATTTAGGCAACGAAAAGAAATTATGACACACCTTTTGCAAGAAAGAAACATTGAGACAGGAGCGTGAGTCTTCGGTTGTTCTGGAGACATCCTTGTTTACATCTAATACCACCTCGTGGTTTGTTGTTGAATTCTCGTCCATTGCAGAAAGAAAAATGAAGAAACGGCAGATAAGTGAAATGATTCGTACAGTGAATATGAAGATGGGAGAAAGTGGGATGTCATCTCTATTTATTTATCTTATGAGGCGACTACCTTAACAATTTTTTTTTATTATGTGTTACTATTTTATTCATTTATTTGAATTTTAAAAAAAATATTTGAAATTGATTAATCACACGCTATCATATGTTGTAAAAAAAATAATTAAATAAATCACAAATATTTTTAAGCCTGATATTGGAACAATCTTCAATATTGATCGCGGCTATATATTTTAATAGGTGGAGGCGAAGATTGATGTATACCAAATGATTTACGCACAGTAGATTCAATTATTTTATTAAAAGAATTAAAAATGGGGAAGAAGATTAAACTATTTACGCGAAGTAGATTGATGTATACCAAATGTTTCCTTATATTTGATGTACTGGGTGTTCATGTACATTATTAATAATTCTTTACCTCACATGTACATTATTATCAAGCTAAATTATGTCATTCTTTTATACTAGCACAATTCATACAAGGAAGGTCATATTAATACGAAAGTAATTTTAATCAATAAAAAACATTTGGTCATTCATAATGAATTTTGTTAAGTAACAGGCATTTTCTGGATTGAGCATTTACTACTAAATTAAAAAATATATAATTATGATTAATAGTAAATAGATAATCTTTTTCTATTTTAGGAACATAATAGTTTAAGTTACATGATTCAATTATGACTATAGTCCACTTATTTTCTTTCAACAAATACAAATTACAGCTCAACGAACAATGTGTATTGGTTACATTCTCTCTGTGTTTTACTTAAAAATGAACTAACAACTAACGTTCAATTAGAAAAATTTAACAAAATTATCCAAGTATATTTATTATAATTTTCTTAGCATTTCCGCTAATTAATGATCTCATGAAATCATTTTTATATCCGTAAGGTAAAATTTTAACTTTGTGCCATTCCTCACCGTCCGCAATTAATAGCATTGAAGAGACCTACAATAATGACTCATTTATTCTATATCTTTTTTGGCAAAACTCCGTTCTACTATTAATAACTATGAATTCTTAGATCAAACGCAAGATCTTTTGGGACAAGGAAACGAAACAAAAGAGTGTAGTTTGTTTGAGTGGTTTATGCAAATCTTTTGTACTTATATTGGAATATTACTTCAACAAAGACAAATTACATGAAAAAAGTTATTGATTCATGGCAGAATTAGAGGTGATGAAAAGATTACAACATCTGCATTTGGTTAAACTATTTGGTGCCAGCAGTACGTCCTTTGAGAAAAGAGGCACTCTTGGTGATCTCACGCAGTGGCTTATCTGTGTACCTAATGATATTGTAGACCCATGCTCCAGCCACAGCTCCAAGAATTGGTGCCAAAATGAATATCCATATTCCTCTGTATTCTGAGTGCACAAAAGCAGGTCCAAGGCTTCTCACAGGGTTCATTGATGCTCCTGTCACTGGCCTGTCAAATATCAAACACTTTCATCACTTACTATTGCAACAACAATATTTTCCATTTTATTAGGCTTTGGATTCGTTAACTATACCCTCCAATCATCACGTTCAGCAGTATTGTAGACCCAATTGCAATCCCAGCCAACTCACCAATCTGCATAATTTTAAATTCAACTCATCATAACCAAAGCATCAAATAAATGATCTTCAGAAGAATATTTCGTGTATGAGCCGACTTAGATGGTATATTTTCTCTCTTGATTCCACAATTTAGAAACTAAGAATGATCTGATCTTCTTCTTCTTTTTTACATTACTTTACTACTAAAACATTAGTGTAATTTTTTATAAGGAAACATCATCATGAAATGTCAACCATTAACCTCAGTGTTGCCATGCCTCTCTCCATTTCTTCCCGACATTATAGCGAAAAATGGATTGGGTTGGTCTCTTTTTGACTAAAAAACGAACGAGCCAATGAAGTATTCAATTTTCACCACCCAAAACACTAACCCGACTTTTTTTACTTAAAAATCACTCATATTGGATTAATATTGTAAAAAGACTGTGATTTAATATTGTCTCTAGAACGAATTAATGTTTTGTTCTACAAACTATGTTAACATTATTTAATACTGTTTCCTGTGAGGGAAAGTATCTCAGGTTCAAAACATTCAGGCTTATGAAAATATCTTGAATCTTGGGCAAAAGTTAATCACCTTGCTTACTTACTGTGGTTGAAAAGTAATATTGTGTGTAAAAGAAGGTTTTCAAATCTGATTAGAAAGCATGTATCAAGCATGAAGAATAGGGTGAGAGAGATGTTACCGCTCTGTTATCAGTGGCAACCCCTGATATGACAAACATAAGGAGAAATGTGATTATGAATTCAAGCACAAAAGCTTGCAGATCAGTTCCAGTTGGAAGTGTTCCTGAAAACTGGTCATGCTTTCCCATAAACAACAGCTTCAGAGTTCCACTTGCAAGTGTGCCTCCTAGCAGTTGAGCTGCAACATAAGCTGGTACCTGTATAATAACAAGTTAGGAGTTTACTTTCACAGTTTTTTGAAGACAAACAAAGAAGAAAAATGGTTGTGGCTGCGTCACCTGCGTCAAGGGAAACCTTTTGGTGGAAGCAAAGGCAATGGTGACAGCAGGGTTGAAATGAGCACCAGAGATGTGACCAACAGAGTAAACCAGCACGGTCACAACCAGCCCCCAAACAATTGCTATCCCAGGAAGTGTTACCACGTTGTAGTTGTTCTTGTTCACCACAATCGAACCACATCCTGCGAATATCAAGAAATATGTGCCCACCACCTCAGCTATCAACTGCATGTGTCCATCAACAAACAAAAGTTACCAAACCATGATACTCTCATGTCCAATCTCAGTTCTTCTTGTTCAATTTTTCACAACAAAATATAGATTATACATCTTATAAATATTAATAACAGCATTATAATTCTTTGTCGGGTAAAAAAGCAAGACTAGGAGCCACCTTCTGCAAGAAAGGAACAGAGACAAAGGAGTCGGAGCGTTCCACTGTTTTTGGGGTGTCCTTGGTTACATTGACAACTACCTCGTGTGTTTCAGATCCTCCTGAATAATCAGCCATCGGAGACAGTGAACAAGGAATATACTCGGGAACAGAATTAGACACTCTCATGTAATAAACAACTCCAATTTATAGGCAACCAAAATGTTTTTTGCCGCCGAGAGACGGAATAATTTTATATTATCAAACAACTAAAAATGATCATTCCATTTTAGGTATCTAATTAGACGTGCTTGTAAAAGTGATTTATATTATTAATGAAAACTTAATCTCTTTTGGTAAGACGAACTCTTATAATTTTTTTTTTCACTTTCATGTTAGTTATTGTGAAATAATATAAAATGGCTTGATTGAAAGGAATTACCCTGAGAATTATCGCTGAAAATGAGTTTAGTTTAAATGTATTGATAGAGTAAAGTAATCAAATCATTCTATTAGCAAACTTATTATAGATTTTTATCGAATAATGGATGAAAATAATACACTTTTTAAAATATGTTAAATTAAATAGATTTATTTGTATGTAAGAAGATGTGGCAAGAAGTTACGGCGGTAGCCAAGAAGGAATATAGTGTGTGCAGATATTCCAAATGAAAAGGAAAAAGTATAGAGAAAGAGGACAAAAAGGTACCTACCTTGGACTTATCTCAGGAGAGAGAAGACAAGTGAAAGCCTTTAGATCCTATGACACGATTTCTATGACCTTGTAATGTAAGAATACAACATAACTGTGTTAACTCAAGAAAAAAAATATATTTATCAGTGCAAATAGTGTTTGTTTATTTATTTTATTTCAATAATTATAAATCTTTATATATATATAATGAGGTTGTAAGTTGAAATTCATATGGTACAAAAAGTTATATAATATTTTTATTGATAGGTTTCTTATTAATATTTATTGATTTCTTTTTTTTTATTTTCTAATAATATAATTTTTTTTCCTTTATAGATATGAAACTAGGAGATAAGTATAAAACACAAGTAAGAATCATCTCCATCAATGATCAAAGATAGATATTGCATGAACGATATGATATTTTAATATTATTTATTAATATAAGGCATCCCTTGTTTTTTTATAATAATGTTAACTATGAATTGAAATCATCAAAGATTTATTTAATCATTCTTAGCTTACTTAAGATGACAAAATGAATTATGAATATATTTTCTTAAGGTTAAAATCAATTGATGTATAAGTAGAGATATGAAAAACTAAAAGTCATAATTTGTCTCACTTAAAAGTAGAGGTGTACAAAATTTAGTTATTTAAACAGCTGAATTAAACTTATCCAAACCAAGCTAAAATGGTTTAGAATTAAATTACTTTTCAATAATCGGTTTTAAAGTAAATTGATTTTCTATATATGGTATAAAAGTTGGTCCAGTTTTTTAACTAAACTTAAAACTAAAGCTATTTTATAAAGTAATACGTAATTATCCAATATTTTGTCTACACATTATTGTTGAAAAAGTAGTTATTTTTAAAATAATTAGCAAACACTGAAATTTAGAAATATTGTTTTTTAAATTTAGGAATAAATATTGAGTTAAGCAAAAGTAGTGGGTAGGATGAAGCATGTAATTTATTCATAAATGAAAGTATTTGTTATTCTTTCTTAATTTGATGGGTGGTTGAGAATAGAAATTGCAGGAAAAAATGGGTTTTTGATATTAACTGAATGTAGCAAAAATGGCTTATAGAGCATGTGAAGTGGTTAGTTAATTTGCCTCTGAAAATGCATTTAAGGCTGAACCAACTAACTCCATAATTTTTTATTCCTTTTTCTGCTTTTGGATGCAACGGAGGGAGTGGACGCACTTAAATAAGACGGAAAGGCACTTAAATTTTAGTTTTGTTTTTAATGAAATATTAGTAGTAATCAGGAGGATATTTATAGTTATAATATATGGTGCTACAAAAATATTTTATTACTCACTTATATTAAAATTTTAATTTATAATGATAAAGATATTATAAATTTAAATGTTGTAAAACTACTACTGTCATTACTACTCTTATTTTTTTTTAATTATTTGTTTATACGATTTCTCCCTTTTTATTAGAGTTATTTTAGTTTTAAAATAGCAATGAATGGATTTTATAAATCTTGTAAAATCAATATACTCATTGCTGCATTAATATAATTCTATATCGATTTTGAAAAAAAAAATATATTATTTGTTCCATTCTTGATATATTCTCAACTTTATTTGACACGTTAATAAAATTTAACATAATTGGATTAAAAAAATACATCACTTCATTTTTAAGTTTAAAGATAAAAATGTATCAAAATTTTCAAAAACAAATTTTAATTTCAATATCAAAATTAAGAAAAAAATTTATATTTAAACTTAAATGTGTGTACGACATATTCTAAAATCGTGGAGTTTGATAGTAGTCATCTAAGGACTTTTTTTGAGTGTTTTTCTTATTTCTGTCTAAGAAAACAGAAAATGAAGCTAATTATATATTGTATTGAAAATTAGCAAACAAGATATGTTTTACAATGAAATAGGCCAAATTCGAAATATAAAGGTTCTCGTTTTTTGAAAATAAAATATTAAAACAGTGTAAAACAAATATAAAGTTGATTTTTGTCAGTTTTATTTGAACTGGAATCTTTTTAGCAGGTGGATGTTGTTCTGGCGGAGCAGCAGAAATATTCGGATAAAAAAAAAATTGTCGGCTTAAACGTGGCCTATTAATTCAATCTTAGGCCATCTTAAGATTGAGAAAATCAAGGACACCTTTTAATTATATTTAACTGGCGATTAAATTTAGATGTCATTTTCATATTATGGTATCATCATCTGTATATTTATTTTCATACTCAACCACAATATTCCTGTCCATGTTTGGAAATTACGAGAATTTAGTAATTTAGTATTTCAGACATTCTTACAACATTAAAACTGGTATAGTGATGATGATACATGTTTTTTTTTTTTTATATTTCTAAATTTATCCAAAAAAAATCATATTGTAAAAGTGTACTCTGTTTACAGCAATTTTTAACTTATACTTTTTAAACCATTGTTTTAAATATCAACTCAACAAAATATAGCTTTTAAGTCGACTTTTTGGAAATTTTTAATACATATTCTATGTTCAAAACTGCCATCCTTTTCATTTTTTGTTTAAATATTACTATAAAAAGTTTCAATATTATTTAGAGTACGTTTGGATACGGAAAGCACAGAAAAAAAAAATGAAAGTCGAAAAAACAAGAAAGTAAATTATTAGAAAACGCAGAAAATAAACATTTTAATCGTGTTGAACATTCCTGAAAAATTGAAGAAAATTGAAAAAAATAATAAATAATGTTGTTATTCGAAAAGTTAAAAGAATAAGAAATAAATTATATATATATATATATATATATATATATATATATTTCATTATATATTATTGTAGATATATTAGATTATTAAATTTTTTAGATAAATATTTTATTTTCATCTTTTATTTTTAGTTAATTTATTATTATTTTTTATTTGTATTTTGAATTTAGTTATTTTTTTATTATAAATACAATATTTTATCTATGTATATATTTAATCAAAGAGAAATTAATTTTATATATAATTTTTTTATATATATTGAGCACGTTTTCATTATAATTATATATATATATATATATATATATATATATATATTTCATTAATTGAGTCTCAACAACTTTTATTCTCTCAATTCTTATCATAAAATTTTATCAATTCTTACCACATAATTAATTTGTCTATTAAACACAATATATCATTAAATATGAAAATCTCATCAAAAATACTTTATCTTAATACAATGATATTCAAATCTTGTAGAAAAATAGTGAGAGATGAAATTTTAATCTGCTTTCTACCCATAGTAAATTATAGAAATGTTGAAATATTAAAAAGAAAATTAAAACGTATTTTAACTATAATAAAATAAAGGTTTAATTAATAATTTAACCTCTAAGTTTTTAATTTGTTTTCGTCATTATATTTTTTACTCGATTCAATCTTTATTTTCTTAAAAAAAATTCAATTAGCTTTTACTTTTTAAAAAATACTCAATATCTTTTGCTTTAAATTGGTATTAACACAGTTTAGAAATATTATGCACTAAAATCAAAGTATATGACATGTCAAAATCTAAGTTTTTTTTGAAAAAAAAAAAGTATAACTTGTAAAAATCATAAGGTTTCAAGTAGAAAATAATCCAAATTTTGAAATCGAACATATCTAAATTTTTGAAATCTTTAAATTGTGTTAACACAATTTAAAAAAACGATTGGTATTGAGTTTTTTTAAAAAGAAAAATTCAAATGAGTTAAAAAAAAATATAAGAGTCAAAAGAAATTAAAAGTATAACTATATCAATCAAATCAAGACTAAAATAAATATGATATCTTACGAAGAAAAAATATAATATATATATATATATATATATATATATATATATATATATATATATATATATTACGGGGTTTGTTAACTTGTGTACGCCTGTTTTTCAGTTGGTACATTTTAGTAATGTCTACCAGATTTTAGTAAACAAAAATACCCTAATATATCATGGATTATAAGTTTTAACGTTGATGATATTTTAATAATTTTTATTTTCAAAACTAAAAAAAAAAACAAACCAAACCCTTGCTCACCTCCCTCGTTCCTCTCAATCATTTCTCTTTCCTATCTCTGACTTCAACATTATCTCTGTCATCGCTATTGTAGCCCCAACTGAAACACTCGCGGTTAATCAATTTCTTACAAAAAAATGATTTTATAATGAGTTTTCGTTTCATAATTTTTGTCTTATCTAATTTTATCTAATTTTCACAAGCATAATGACATCCGAAGGAATTGGTATTGGCCTCGAAAAAAAAAATCAGAAACACTCGTTAAACAATTTCTTACAAAAAAAATGATTTTATAATGAGTTTTCACTTTATAATTTTTGTTTTATCTAATTTTATCTAATATTCACAAGCATAATGACATTTGAAGGAATTGGTAATTGGCTTGCAAGTTTTTTTTTTAGAGATGATGATTCAAGTAAAGATGATGAAATTGAAGATATCTTGAATGAACCTTTTTCCTAGAGGTGAATATGCCAATGACTCAACTCTTTACAAAAACAAATTGTTTAACCTCGAGTGTTTTTCAGTTGGGACTAGTGTAGGGATGACAAAGAAAATGTTGGAGTGAGAGAGATTAAAGAGAAATGGTTGAGAGGAATGAGGGAGGTGAGCAAGGGTTCGGGAGTTTTTTTTTTTTTTGAATGAAAATTATTAAAATACCCTTAACCTTAAAACTTAAAATCTATGATATATCATGGTATTTTTGTCTACTAAAACCCGGTACACATTGCTAAAATGTACCAACTAAAAAACAGGCGTACGCAAGTTAGCAAACCCCATATATTATATTATAGACATAGACTTTTGTCTAGGGAGGCCTGTTCACCCAACGAACACAAACTGAATTGTCCAACGAATTTAATATTTTGTAAAATTAAAATAAAATTAAAATATATTTAATTTCCTAAACTATTCTTTAATTGTGCTTTATGATCTTCATGTTCTTTATGTTCCCTCATTCATGTAACATTATAAGATTTAAGGAGACGTGTTTTGATTTTTGACATTGTCATAGATTATTTGAATTGCAAATGTTCTTCCTCAAGTTCTTCTCATACATGTTCATGAGATAGTCTTCTATCATACCTTCCTTCTTGAAGAGGATTTTTTCTCAAATTTGTACCACTTGAAAATTCCTTATCATTCTCCCTTGTTTGGAGAAAATTCAATCCGAATTCTAAAATATCATACACACAAACACAAACATAAATGAAAGATACAAATCTAAAATAATAAAAACTATAAATTCTACTAAAGTGATATTTGGATCCTGAAAATGGTTAATCTTTTATTATCAAAGGTTTAGAGATCTTCCTCCAAAGTCAAATACCCACCTATAAAAACCATCATACAGTTTTAAATGAAAGGTTTGCAAACATAATAAGTTGGTTCCTTCATTATTCATAATTAAAGATACATAAATAACAAAAGTCACAGCAGTGACAAATCATTCAATCAGCATGTTCCCTTTCATGTACAATATATCATCACTTTCTCTTTAATATGACTTTACATAATGAGTAGTCCATAATTGGTTCAAACATAATGTCATTTCAATAACAATAACAATAACATAATTTGTTTTCTTCATCTTAATTTTCTTGGATAAAAATAAAGAAGAAAATACAATTTTCAGAAACTTATACATCAAAGAGCCTAGAGTGTCACATAAGCATTAATAACATTAACATTCAACATTTAACATTCACTAGTAGACATAATGCCCATATTCTTTACATGGCCAACAAATAATTTTGGCGGCACCTCTTTTGTTAAAAGGATAAAAAATCATAAGATCGGTGCTAATATATTCTATTGACAAATTCAACTTCCATGGTGGATAAAAAATGACAGATTGCTTTGCACTTTTCATGAAATTGCTCCTTTGGCTAAAATATATACATAACCAAATGTAGACTTTCTTGTATCCATACAACCGACAAAGTCTAAATTTGTATAACTAATCACCTCAAGGTGATTAAATTTCCTATAAGTAAGCATGTGATTCGTTGTTCCTTATAGGCTTTTTAAGACTTTCTTTGCAGCTTTCCAATGATCAAACCTAGATTACTCTAGCATCTACCAAGCATGCCAACTACAAAGCTAATATCTAGCTTCGTACATGTTTGAGCATACATCAAACTCCTAACAACAAATGTATAAGGAATATCTTCCACATGTTTCCGTTCTAAATCATTCTTTGGACATTACATGACACTAAACTTGTCTCCTTTCTATATCGGAACATGAGATGTTAAACATTTATCCATGTTGATTTTCTCTAAAACTTTCTCAATAATTATTTTTTGAGATAAAACTAATAGTCCTTGTCATCTATCACAAAATATTTATATTCCTATCACATAATATGCCTCACCCATATCTTTCATTTCAAAGTTATTAGAGAGAAACCTCTTAGTCTCACTTAATAAACCAAGATCATTATTCTAAAGAAAGGTATCATCATCATACAGAATCAGAAATATAAATTTACTGCCATTGACCCTCATATATATTCACTGATTAATAATGTTTTCCTTACATTCAAAGGACATTATAGTATCATTGAACTTAAGATACCATTGTTGAGAATGTTGCTTAAGTCCATATATTGATTTTTTAAGTTTATACACCACATGTTCCTTTCCTTCTTCATGAACCTCACTAGTTGGTCCATGTAAGTATTCTCTTCTGAATCCTTATTCAGAAAGACAATTTTAACATCCTTTTGACGCAACTTAGGATAATAATGAGCTATTAATGCCATGATAATTCTAAAGGAGTCTTTCCTAGAAACATGCAAAAATGTTTCCTTATAATCAATGTTATCTTTTTGAGTAAAATCTATGGCACCATTGAGGCTTTATAATGTTCGATTTGCCATGAGAGTCATGTCCTAAAGACATATGTATACTCAACTCTTTTAAATCCTTCTAAAAATTCCACAAGGTCTCATGCATCATTATATGCCTCTGATTTAAGCTCATCTTTCATAGCATATAACCACTTATAGGATTATCACCATTAATGGTTTCTGAAAATGAAACCGAATCATCAACAATACTTAAGCCATTTTCTAACTCTTGTAGATAAACCAAATAATCATTCGAAATAATAGAATTTTTTTCTCTGTGAGATCTTCTTAATACTACTTCTTGTGGTTGTTCTACTAATAGAATTTTGTTGTTCTTCTTGATTGTTGTGGGTTCCACAACATGGGGAACAACAACTCTTAAAGAAGTGGTACTAATTATAGGAACTTGTACTATAAATTCCTTAATCTCCAAAATTCGTGAATCTTTACTCCTTTCATCATTCTCAATGAACTGAGCACTTCCAGTTTCAACTATTCTTGTACTATGGGTAGGATAGTAAAATATATATCCTTTTGATTTTTTTTTTTGGATAACCAATGAAATATCCACTGATTATTTTTTCATCTAGTTTCTTTTCTTGTGGATCGTAAATTTATACTTATGTCTCAAACTAAGTTTCCTACTTGTCCATAACTTAAAAGGAGTCTTTTGAACATCTTCATCAGAAACCATGTTCAACAAATACATGACAGTCTTTAAAGCATACATCCATAATGATACTGGTAAACTTGAAAGGTCAAATCAAGATCCAATACACCTAAGTGAAATTGGACTTGCTCACTCCAGTTAGGAAAATTCAACCTATTGAAGATCAAAATAAACATACTTAGCAAACGTACCTATCCATAAATGTCTTATAATAATGAATTTCAATTAACCCATAAATCAATTATTCATAATTTAGCATTTATATAATTAAAATAAAATCATTACTAATTTGAAACCAAATAACTTCTAAAATTTTGGCTACTTTAGTGACTAACAAAATTTGTCGGCTTGATTTCAAATAAATACATTTAATTGTTATTAATCATATATAGCATTCTCATTAATTTTAATTTAATAATAACAAAATGCACACATTATTGTAAATTAAAAAAACACATTCATATAATAAAATATCAACATTAATTCTATCGGTGACATAAAAATAACATCAATTGATCCGTGAGAAATCCAATGATAATACATTATTTAATCTTTGTTTTTCAACCTCTTTTTCCTAATCTATCTTTTATTTTTCTTCTCATCTCACACTTTCTAGATAGTTCCTGTGTGAAAGAACTTTATGACCAGAGATATAATCCTAGTCTCTTATAAAAACCAATCTCTATCAACTCAGTTTTTATATTTATCTTTATTTTAATTTTATTTATAACTTCTCATAATAATCAATAAATCATTATATTTTATTAAATTACATTTAAGTCTATCATATTATTTTCAAAGTGTCAATTAATTCTAGTAAAATAAGAAGATTCGATGATAGAAGTGTCAAAAGAAAGATATCGTATTGACAACATGAGCATGATTATACTCATAATATTAGAGCCATTTATATAATTAAATGTGTCGCATAATAAGATTTATAAATACATCCCCAATATTATTGGGTCAATGTCGCACATATGAAATATTTAAAAATAATAAAAGAAGACACTTAAGTTCGTGCAAAGATTCAGTTCACATGATGCACTGAAAAGAATAAATTGGGTTCACATTAACCATAGCCATTACCATTAAGCTGATCTCACATTTCTGTCATGCCAACGTATACTTGCCATTTCTAATTCCATTTATCCACTTCAGGAATCCAAATTCGCCATAACAAATCCATTACTTTACCAATTTAGCTAATAAATTTTCATTTAATATTAGCTTATAATATTTTTAAAGTTAATTTATGTAATATTTTAACTTATGATAAATTCCTAACTTATCTTTTCTCATTTAACCCTTTAATTTTGAATATTGATCATTGTTTCATCCATTAATCTTTTTTAAAACTAGGTAACTAGAAATTCAGAATGTCAACAAGTTAGTTAGTCGGCGTTGAAGATATAGTCCAAGGCCTAGTGTATGAAAAAAATTAGATCATAGTTTCATCAAAAACCGAATGTTTTAATAATTGAAAAACATGTAAAATTAAAAATACATACATCTTGCATCGATGATGATATAAAATAATATTTGTGAGGGGCTCGTGTATCTTCTTCAACGACAAAACTGGAAGACAGATCCCAAAAAGTTTGAGAATGTTTAAGTTTGAATGTATATCACTTTTGTCATGCAGTTCGTCAATATATTTGATTTAGTTATATTTTTAAGACTATATAACTACTATAATCCACATTCGGATCGGTCCATTTTTCAGTTAAAAACTAATATGAATATATTTTTTTCCATAGTTAGGTTCAGAAATTAGTTTTAGAGATTGTAAAAATATATATATATTGTTAAAGTTAATGAATAGAAAAGTGTTATAGTAAAAAATAGAGCGTGGTTTATGCTCACTTTTTCCACCTGGTTGATGAATAGCAAAGCATTGACTTGACTGAACAGGGATTAATTGAATGCGCATGCAAACTTTTTCCAACCTCCCACTCCTACAAGGAACATGCAACATAACACTAGCTTTATTTGACTTTGTCTAAAGCACTTTTATGTTATATTCACTTTCTTTGCATCTTTTTCCTTGTTTGCCAAACTGTTCATTTTGCTTTTAGATTATGGACAGTGATTAACAAGCATATGATATTTAAGTTAAATATTTTCATCATCCACGGTTGAGAAAATGATTTTGAGAAAGAATTTGATAGGAATAATATATTTAATTATAATTTACCTTATTTAGTTTCTGCATAATTCATTCTGTCTTGAATATTATAGTTTACCTTATTTAATTTATACATAATTGATTCTTGAATAATTGATATATTCTTTCCTTAATTATAGAATCTAGGTATTCTATATATTTTATATATATTGTATGTTGGTTACTCTTTCTAAATCAATAAAACACATTTGTTACAATCCTTACATGATATCAGCCTAATTTCGATCCTTCCTTATCCTTTCTTCTTTTCTTTTCTTCCCTATGGCTAATACTGATGGTGCTTTTTCCTTTAACACCATGATCCACATGTTAAACATATGCCTCACCTCAACCAATTTCATTCTCTGGCGTCGTCAGCTCCTTCCTCTTCTCGAAAGACAGACCCTTTATGGTCATATTGATGGCTCAATCATAACTCCTCCTACAAAATTGTCTGCTGCTGATGGATCTTTGACGGTTCCTAATCCAGCCTTTATCACGTGGAAACAACAAGATCAAAGACTTGTAAGTCTTCTTCAGGCCTCCCTTACTGAAGAGACTCTAGCTGAAGTACTGCACTGTGACACCGCACAGCAGATCTGGACTACTCTTGAATCCCTCTACGGTGGTGACTCTAAGCAAAGAGAAATTGGGATCATAGATCAACTGTTGCACCTTACAAAAGGCTCATCCACTGTTAGGGAGTTTTCCAAAACATTTTGAGGCTTATGTGATCAACTCAACCTTATGGGTAGACTAGTGAATGATTTAGATAAATTACACTGGTTTTTACGGGGTTTAGGTCCCACTTTCACTAGCTTTGGTGCATCTCAATTAGCCATGCGACCACTACTTGTTTTTCGACATCTTCTTTCTGCTGCCGAGAGTTTTGAAATGTATTTACATGTCGTTGAATCTACTCCCTCTCAAGCTGCTTTTAATACCACTACTCAACGTTCCTCTCAATCATCCAATACACGTTTTCAATCTGGGTCGCGTTCTTTCTTAAATGGCAAAACAGGTCGTGGTTACCAATACTCAGGTCGTGGTGGTCGCGACAGAGGACGTCGTCCTATCCATTGCCAAATCTGCTGAAGAGAAGGTCATTATGCCACATCTTGCCATCAACGTTATGAAGGTGGCCTACCTCAATCTGCCAATCTTGCTGAATCATTTGCGAATTCTTGCACTCTATCAAATTCAAACGAGTCTGATTGGTACCTCGATACTGGAGCTTCAGCACACATGACAAAAAACTCATCTGATTTAGACTCAATTGAGCCTTATTCTGGTAATCACACAGTTACTGTTGGCAATGGTAATGCTCTCCCTATTTTCCATATTGAATCTCATCGTTTGACAAATACTTTAAACCTTCTTGATATTCTTGTTGTGCCTGGACTCCAAAAGAATCTCATTTCAATTAGCAAACTTACACGTGACTTTCCTGTGGATGCTATATTTACTGACACATCTTTTCTGCTTCAGCAAAGGGGTACAAAGGAAATTCTAGCAAAAGGGAGGCGTGAGCACAACTTATATGTATTAGAGCATGGTCAAAATGCTTTTGTTTCTGTTTTAAATTCCAATAAGCTACGAGGATCATTTGAATTGTGGCATTATCGTTTGGGTCATGTTCACTTTGATACTATTTCCCATTTAAGAAAAAGAGGTCTTTTGTCTTTATCTTCTATTTTACCAACTCCTTCCATTTGTGGCTCTTGTGAATTAGCTAAAAGCAAAAGACTACCTTATTCCCTTAATGAGAAACGCGCATCGCATGTGCTGAATTTAATTCATTGTGATTTATGGGGACCTGTTCCCATTTGTTCAAAATTTGGTTTTCGATACTATGTGATTTTTATTGATGACTATTCCAGATTCACTTGGTTAAATCCAATGCGCCTGAAATCTGATTTTTATGATGTATTTGTCCAGTTCAAGAAATTTTTTGAAAATCAGTTTCATACAACTATAAAATCATTCCAAAGTGATGGTGGCACCGAATTCAACAATAACAAAGTCAAGACCTTGCTAAATGAAAATGGAATTCTTCATCTTATGTCTTGCCCTCACACACCAACCCAAAATGGTAGAGCTGAACGCAAACATCGTCACATCACTGAAACGGGCCTTGCAATGCTTTTTCATTCACATCTCCCTGCTCATTATTGGCTACATGCTTTTTGTTGTGCTGTTTATGTCATAAATCGGTTACCGACCACTCTTCTAAATGGTGTTTCTCCATTTGAGACCTTATATAATACTCCTCCTAATTATGCACACTTTCATCTTTTTGGCTGTATGCCACTAACAAATTGTCTCCTCGCAGTGCACCTTGTATTTTTCTTGGATACAACAGCAACCATAAAGGATTTCATTGTTTGGATCCTTCAACCTCCCGATTATACGTAACAAGACATGCCAAGTTTGATGAACTTTATTTTCCGTGTTCAAAAACAGGAACTATATCTCCAATTTCCGGATTGGGTTTTTCTTCAGTTGCTGAACCAGCCTCACACCTGAAATTCCTGCTCCAGCTCCTGCACCAGCTTCTTCTTTGCCATTATCCAAGGAAACTGTGCACTCACCAACCATACCTTGTGGTCTATGTCCTGCTGAAGATACTCCTTCAACTGTTGTTTCCATGCCTGATACTCAACCATAAATACATCGTAGTGTCCAGTCTACTCATCCTATGGTCACACGTGCCAAATCAGGTATTTTTAGGCCTCATCATTTTGCTGACATTACCACCTACCAACCATCTTCTCTTCTTTATGCTCTGCTCACCACTTCTACACCCAAAGCGTTCAAATCCGCTGCCAAACATCCTGGTTGGTTGGATGCTATGCATAAAGAGCTCATGGCCCTACACTCCAACAATACTTGGGATCTTGTCCCACACCCATCGAACACCAACATTGTAGGATCCAAATGGGTGTTTCGCACCAAATATCTTTCCGATGGGTCAATTGACAAATTAAAAGCACGGTTGGTTGCACAAGGATTCACTCAAACACCTGGTCTTGACTATGATCACACATTCAGTCCTGTTGTTAAAGCTGCCACTGTTCGTGTCATTCTCACTGTAGCAGTAATGAATAATTGGCCTCTTCATCAATTGGATGTCAACAATGCATTCTTGAATGGGCACCTGCAACATCCTGTCTATATGGAACAACCTCCTGGGTTCGTTGATCCTCGATACCCAAATCATGTTTGTCGACTTCGGAAAGCTCTTTATGGCCTCAAACAGGCACCTCTTGCATGGTTTCAACGATTCAGCTCGTTTTTGCTCAGTCTTAGGTTCCTCGGAAGCAAGGCAGATCCATCTTTATTTGTCTACCACAACACTGTTGCCACTCTATATATACTTGTTTATGTTGATGACATAATTTTGACAGGGAATAATAATTCTTTAATTCAAAAACTTTTGGCAAGGTTCAAAACTGAGTTTGCTATAAAGGATTTAGGTCATCTAAATTACTTTCTTGGTCTCGAGGTCCACTACACTACCAATGATGTCTTTCTTAGCCAGACCAAATACGCTCAAGACATTTTATCTAGGGCCCAGATGTTGGATGCAAAACCGACAACCACACGCTCCAACCTGATATTCAACTAACAACCACAGGAGATCCATTCTCTGATCCCACTCACTATCGCTCTCTCGTTGGTGCACTCCAGTATCTTACTATAACTCGTCTTGACTTGTCCTACGCGGTAAATTTGGTTAGTCAGTTTCTTCAAGCTTCAACAAATGATCACTTTCAAGCAGTTAAACGCATCCTTCGATATGTCAAAGGCACCATGTCCTATGGCCTATCCTTCACCCGTGGAGCTTCTCTTAATGTTCTTGGATACTCATATGCAGATTGGGCTCGATGTATTGAGACTAGGCGATCAACCTATGGTTATTCTATCTTCTTAGGCGAAAATCTCGTCTCATGGAGTGCTAAGAAACAACCAACCGTAGCTCGATCAAGTTGTGAATCAGAATATAGAGTCATGGCTAATGCAGCAGCTGAACTAATATGGATTACTCATCTTCTACATGATCTGCATATTTCCTATCAAGCGCCAACTCTTCTTTGTGACAACAAGAGTGCTATATTCCTCTCCCAAAATCCGGTGGCTCACAAACGCACTAAACATATTGATATTGATTATCACTTTGTTCGAGAGCTTGTTCTATCTAACAAACTCATCACTTAGTTCATTCCTTCTGATCTTCAGCTAGCATACATATTTACTAAAAGTCTACCTCGACCATTGTTTCAGTTCTTCAGAGCCAAGCTTCACGTTGGACCAAATCCCATGCTTTGCTTGAGGGGAATGATAGGAAATAATATATTTGATTATAGTTTACCTTATTTAGTTTCTGCATAATTGATTTTGTCTTGAATATTATAGTTTACCTTATTTAGTTTCTGCATAATTGATTCTGTCTTGAATAATTGATATATTCTTTCCTTAATTATAGAATATAGGTATTCTATATATTCTATATATTGTACGTTGGTTACTTTTTCCAAATCAATAAAACAAATTTGTTACAATCCTTACATGATTAAAGGAGAGAGAAAAAAAACATAATTAACCTCACTCACATAAAATTGACATTATTTTTTACCTAAAATTTTAAAATAATAAATTATAAGTCTTTATTTAAAAATTTAATAAGTCTTAAGTCTAATAATTTTGAAAACTTTCAATTTAGTTTCTATTAAATTTATGTGATTTAATGATCCTAAAAAATGTAAATTTTTTTAATTGAGTATGCATACTTAGATTTTTACTTTTATGTTAACAAAATATCTTGATTTGTCACCCTAATGTTAAAATAATAGCTGTTAATATTTTCCAATCAAGAAGAGTGAATTGATTTTTCAATAATTTGAATCTTTTTAATTTTTAAAACTAGTTTCAAAACATCTTTCATCAATTAAGATGTGTATGATAAAATGTTTAGCTTTTGAAATTTTTACAATTACCAAGATACTAAAAGAGAATGAAAAAAAGAGGAAAAAATTCCAAGTTTTATATTGATTCAATTATTTAAGAATCTATGTCTAGTTTCTAGTAACCTTAGTTATAATTTCACTAAAATATCATATGTTAGGATTACAAGATTTGTCTATATAAAACCTATACTCAAATCCTTCTCATATAAAAACTAATCTTAATTGATTATGTTGTGATTAATTTAATTTTAAGAACATTCTAGTTTTTTTTACAACATTTTTAGACTCGACAAGCAATCACTAATATAATCTAGCAACTATTATATCACTCAAATATGACTTAGCACTGGTTATCAGACACTTGTACCAATCTTTTCTACCACATCAATAATTTTACATTACTTAGAAGTCAAAGACTAAGACAATTTAAATATTTCTTCCTTCTTTTATCCTCTGAAGTGCCTTTTAAGAACAAAATCGTGACAGAGTTTCACACTCCAAAATAGACAATATCTTGGATATATAGTGATAGATCTTAACGATGTCACTCGGATAAAAACAATTATAATATAATTTTCATTTTAATACAATTAACACTAATTATATTTTATTTTAAATTATTTGTATGACTAAGGGTAAAATAGTATCTTTTATTTTTATCAATTAAAACATTTTTTAATATATAAAACCTATCATATCACTCAAACTTTCATCCTAAATTTTTTTATTTCTCACAATTTTTTTCTTAATCCAAACAACTTCATAATTTTTAAAATGATCAATTTATTTTTGGTAGAGGTTATTTTGGACTACCTATTTGGAAAATATTATGAAATAAAATTTTCAAAATTTTAAGAATATGATTTATGGAACAAGATATTCAGAATAAAACTTTTAAAAAAATTGAAATAGGTTTTTATTTCTGTTATGTTGAATGCTTCATTTCCTCTCCTTGATTCTGTTTTTTGTGGTGCAATAGAAAGGGACATAAACCAAGTGTGTTTGTTAACAGGAACATACGATCTTCTTTATCTGAATTCTAAGGTTGGCAATTTCATACATATAGTTCATTTTTTTCAGGCAAGATTGCGTGAATGGGTCTTCTTCTTATAGTGCACTTATAAGGACATTGAATTTCAATCTCTATCTTGATAAAATTTTGTATTTTGAAATTTACAATCTTGAATATAATTTATAATAGTTCGCATTATATATTTGAAAGTACAAAATTAAAAAATACATTTTAAATTGTGAAGTTTGAAATATAAATATATTTTAGATTGTATATTTTAAAATACAATTTATGTTACATTGCATTATTTGAAATACAAAAATTGGAAGAAATACAAAAATTGAAATTATGGAGGTGCAGAGAGAAATTGCGCTGCACCATAACTTTTAATAAATTAAACAGACCAGAAATTCCGAAAAATAAAAGGAAAGGAAGAGTTCGTATTTATTTATTTTATGATCTCATGTCTTTATTGTATTTGTTTCCGTTTTAGATAATTAAAATATTCGGTAATTTAAAAGATTTATTCTGACTAATAACTTTTGTCCTTTATTTTATTTTATTTTAAAAAATTCTGATACAAAATTTGTATTCTCTTTTTTAGTTATTTTTCACATTCACCGAATTTACAATTTTAACTGTACATTTCTTTTAATCTTTTATACATTTTTTTTTGGTGTTGTAAAAAATATAAAAATTAGATCTATCAATCCTATGTATTATTCCATGCACAATATATTTCTTCGAATGATGCTGTTCCATATTATATATGACTAAGACAAAAAGATACTCCTAAAATGTAGAATGAAACTTCAATGGATATTGTCATTGATTTGATTGTTGTGGATGTGTGAGGAATGATTCAGTTTGGGTGGGGGTTTTAGAATGGGCAAGATTAGAACCGATTTTGGTATCAAAGAACAGATTCTGTTTCTTGAGAATCGATTCTGAGCACTTTATAGGTTGGTTCTCTTGTATGAAGGGAATCAATTCTCCTTGCTGAAATCCATCTATGTTGTCCCTCCATCTTTCTGAGTTGGGTTTGTATCGACAGTGAACTTCGGGAGATTGCAAAGATGATGCACAACTTCAACTAAGATCTTGATTATTATATGTGCTTTTTGAATATACTTGATTGATTTTCGTTTGGTTGGAACAGGACTGGTTAAGCCTAGATTAATAATAATAATAATAAATAATTTTAAATATATAAAGTATTACTTTTTTTTATTTAAGCTAATCACTCACAGTTTATTTTCATTTAATTTTTATCAATTTCATTTTATTTTAATATAATTCCATCAATTTTAATTTTTTATTTAACATAATAATTCACATTTTATTATAATACAATTTACATTAATAATATTTTATTTTAAATTATTTTATGATTAAAGGTAAAATAATAAGTATTTGATTTTATTAATTAAAACATTTTTTCAATCAATAAATTTTATAAATGTTTCAATAATTTTTCTTCATTTTTCACACTTATTTTTTAATTCAAATAATCTAACTTTTCATCGCTTTTTTTTAAATTCACTTAAATTTACTCCGCTAGATCATCTTAAAAACACAAAACATAAAAAAGAATAATAAAATTATAATTATAAAATCGAATATAAATAATTAGATATAAAAAAGAGAAATCATCTTTATATAATAATATAGATGATAATATGTATTAACATTTTAAATTAAAAATAAAATAAATATAATTAAAATATTATTATTTTGAGTTGTGAACAGCATTATCACCTTTTATCTTAATTAAAACCACGGTTTTCTTAACAATAATAAAAAAAAGCCTAAAAGAAAGTACACCTCTCATACGAAAGCTTATTGCTTTAGAAAACATAGATTAAGTGATTCTTTTTATATCCAAAAATAATTAGAGTAAAATAAAAACACCTGTGTGTAGTAGGCTCCAACTAGAAGAAATTGATAAACATTTAAAGTTCATTTTCCAGGCAAATCTCAATAATATCAGAGTCCGAAAGTTATTTACATTACATACGTGACCTTCAGGAATCCAATCCTTTAACAGCTTCTTCTGACCCCACATATCAGGAATCCAAACCCTCCTTACCCACTTCAACTCTATGCCGCTTCAGCTTCTCGCGTCCACTTCCTCTTCTAAACCCTCTGCTATACTACTTTCTTTAGCAACACCATTGATCATTGCAGCCTCTTGCAATGCTATTTTCTCCTCGTCGCAAAGAAGGGCTTTTGAAGCAGATGGGTCTTGCTCTGTAACACCCTTCTCTCTATCAATACCATCGTGGTTAGCTTCGCTCAAGGAGAGGGAGGGGTCTTGCTGTTGCTGCTGCTCCTCCATAATTACAACAGTTGCAGTTTGCCTCAACACAGATATTCCTGACCTTTTGTCACTAATTATTACCACTATCCCAATCTCTCAAATAAATGTATCATAAGCCTCGTAGACTTGTTCATGAGATAGCATCTCCACTATCATACAAAACACTTCATTCGGTTCTTAATTATTCGAGTTCAGTTCATTCAAACTGTGCCCTGATCCAGTGACCACGGCCAAATGCTGCATTTAAATGCTACATCATGTAAAAAGTGTCGAGTTGAAGAACTATACCTCTATTGACGTAATAACCACAGCATTTGTTGATTCAGGAGCAAAAAGTAGAATCAAAATTGTCACTATTCAGCTGCACAACCGTGCTGTGATGAATTGAATATGTTTTTCATCAACGAAATATTGTTTCAAATGAATGACCAATGATAGCTCTAGTCATGTGCACACTGGATGAACTTATGCGGGTAGCGTTCGTCATAATCAAACCTAACCGACATCTAATTTGATAAAGTTTGGCATAATTTATTTCATTTCAGTCACTTGATTCCAAAATCCTGTTTAAGTTTGAATTGTAGCCTGGCTTATAACCAACATCCATCATGTCCCTAGTCAATATGTCCAAGATATAATATATCTCACCACTTAGAGGGTGCTTCTCATCTCTAGCTACAAAGTAGTTCACAGACCCAGCAATTTCAACCCAGCTGCATGCCATTTCCTTTTGCAAACCTTTTTCCTTCATATGATTTCTCACTCTATCAACATTTTCCCATTCTCCCTCCTCTGCATAGATATTTGAGAGCAGAACATGATATCCAGCAATCCTTTTTTCCAATTCCATATTAAGCAACTTTTCTGCAATAACTTTTCCCAGTTCAAAGTATGCATGATTTTTGCAGGCTCCAAGAATAGATCCCCAGATTTCTACTGCATTACCGTCTTCACCCAGTCTCTCAACAAACTCATAAGCTTCGATCACCCTCCCAACCCTCCCTAACATGTCTGCAACACAACAATAATGTTCCGTTGAGGGATTGATTTTATGTACTTTATCCATCGACTCAAATATGTGAAGACCTTCTTCAACCAAACCACTATAACTGCAGGCAGATAGGATGGCAATAAAAGTAATTGCATCGGGCTTAATCCCGCATCTCAGCATGGAATCATACAAGGCAAGGGCTCTCTTACCCATTCCATGCTGACCATAGCTCATTATCATTGTGGTGTACGTGACAGAATTCTTCTCCGGTGTTCTGATAAAAACATTTTCCGCATAACTGATTGCACCCGATTTTGAATAAGCGTCCACTAAAGCAGTTCCCACATAAACATTCTGGTCCAACAACTGACGTATGGAGAATCCATGAAGTTGCCTAGCAAGGGCCGTGCTTCCCATGGAACTACAAGATGGGAGAATCGACGCTAATGTCACTGCATTAGGGATTACATTGCGCACCAATGCCTCTCTAAGAATGAGAATAGCTTTGTCACCGAGCCCATTCTGAGCATAACCAGCAATCATAGCGTTCCAGGAGGCCAGATCTCTATCACTTGGGCCGTTCTGCTCAAACAATAACTCGGAAGTCGTAATCAAGCCAGATTTAGCATACATGTCAATCAGATAACTCTCCATACCCTCAAACTGTATCCCATGGCGAATTAGATACGCATGTGTTTGCCTTCCAATGTACAAGTCCCTCATGTTAGAAGCCGCAGAGAGTAATGCCGTCAAAGTGACAGAATCGATGGTAAACCTCTGCTTCTGCATCTCACACACAAGCATCAGTGCTTCCTCATCCAAACCATTCTGCACAAAGGAAGAAATTATCGTATTCCATGAAACAGCATCCCTTTCAGACATCTTTTCAAAAACCTTAAAGGAAGTATCCACGGAACTGCATCTGGAGTACATCACAATGATTGCATTGACAACAATAGTGGGAGTAACTGCCAAACTTTTTAGAACAAATGCATGTATCTGCTGAGCCAATTTTATTTGCTGCAGCTGGGAAACAGCAGATATAACAGACAGGAAAGTGACGTCATCGCACACAGCCTCCTCTGACTCCAAGGCTTGAACGAACACGTCGATCCCTTGAAGGGGACAGTTATTTTGAACATAACCGCCAATCATGGAATTCCAGACCTCGGTATTTTTGTTAAAACAGCAGTCGAAAACCATCCTGGCGTAGTCTAAGCAACCAAGGTCAGCAAACATAACAATTGCGGAGCTAACAGCAAAGACGTGATTGACAAAGTCAGCACCGTGTTTAAGAAGCAGGCCATAAAGCATAAGGGCGGTTGTAGGATTAGTGACAGCGGGGAAGACATTGACGAAAGTAACGGGGGTTGGCGTGAGAGAGGCTTTGACGAGGGTGGCGAAGGCGCGAAGAGCATCGAAGTGTCTGTGGGTCTTGACGAACCAGGAAATCAAGGTATTCCAAGCGACAATGTTTCGTTTGCGCATTACAGCAAACAGTTTGAGGACGTAGTCGTGTTGGGGTTGGGTAGAGAAAGGGGGCAAGCATACGGAGTACATGTTCAAGAGGGAGTTGTAAACGACTCGGGAGTTGGATTGGGAGCGAAGGAAATGGGAATGAAGGGCCTTACCGGCCATGAGGTTTTGGGTAAGGGCGCAGGCCTTAAGGGTGGAAGAGAAGGTGTACCCATCGGAAGCCGTGTTCCGCCTCGACTTCATCTCCGCGTACAGCTGCAGGGCTTCCAATGGCATCTTGTTGCAGATGAAGCCGATGATGACGGTATTCCACACGGCGGTGGAGGCGCGTGGAAGGCTGTCAAGAAGATGGCGAGCCAGCTGAGGCTGCCCTTGTTGGCACAGTTGGCTTAGGCGAGTACGGATGGTGACGCCGCCGCTTGGGTTTCGGGCCACCGCGGGATCGGTAACGCGAACCGGAACGGGAACAGGAACGACGGGAGAAGCCATCACCCTCATTTCCTTCTTGTTTTCACACTCACATTGTTACCTCTTCAACCATTCCCCTCTTCCTACCACCAAAATATCTTTCATCTATCCACAACATTCCAAAACAAAATAGGATAAAGTTAGCAACTTTAGGCCATTTCCAATCCAAAACTGATTAAACCACCTCCATGTTTTTTGTTTTTTTTTCAATTTAAAAGCCTTTATCTTTCCAAATAAAATTTCAAATTCTTATAAAAAAATTTAAGAAAAAGGAGACATTTTAATAAAATAAATAAATAATAAGATTTGAAAGAGAAAAAAAAACCTCAAATTCTTGGAACATATGTAGATAATATGATATGATATTAAAATGATAGATTGTTTTTACCAGGGAAAATAGATAATGCAGTATAACTGTATTAAATTTTTATATTAAAATTATATTTTTTATGATGAAAAAAACGGAATATGTTAATATTGAACCATTATTTATTCAAATAAATAAATAGAGTGAAAACCCATTAAAAATACATAACTGATGTATTAAAATATTAAAATTAAAACTCAATTGAAATGAAAACGTAAAATAATAAGTTTTGAAAATGGAAGAAAAAAAAAAAAACTATTTGTATTCCATTGGCATAGGTTCCTTCTGGAATATACTAAGAAGGCATTGGCGTGGAGGAATAACGAGGAAAAGAAGGAATTATAATGAATATTTTTTTTCATTGCATTGAGACTCACAATAATCTGAATCCAGAACATGGAGATGCAACAGCTCCTCAGTATGGGCTTCCCCGATGAGTTAGCCGCCCAAGCCTTGGCCGCCACCGGCGGTAAATCCACCGTCAAAGCCACCGAATGGATTCTCACTCACAAATCCAGCGCCGCCAACACCTCCACATTCCAGCCCAAGCTTGATCGCTTCTTCCATTCTTCTCAATCCTCCACACCTCCACAATCGCAATCACAGGAGGAGGAAGAAGAAGAAGACGAAGAACCTTCCAAACGCCCCAGGCCTTCTACACTTTCTGCGCAGAATCCATCGCCACAGCCACAGCCACAGCAACAAAACTGCCCCCCTTTCTTCTTCAAAACCGCAGAGAAGAAACACGCCAACACTCACATTCACCAACCCTTGTACGAGCGCTTGCGTCCCAGAACCCTCGACGACGTCGTAGGGCAGGACCATCTCCTCGCCGCCAACTCCCTTCTTCGCTCCGCAATCCAACGCAACCGCCTCCCCTCCATTCTCCTGTGGGGTCCACCTGGTACTGGTAAGACCACTATCGCCAAAGCCATCGTTAAATCTTCAACCTCAACACGTTACCGGTTTGTCTCCTTATCCGCCGTCACTAGTGGCGTTAAGGACGTGAGGGACGCCGTTGACGAGGCCAGAAAACTCAGACTTAAATCCAACCAATCCACCGTTCTCTTCGTGGACGAGGTTCACAGGTTCAACAAGTCGCAGCAGGACTCTTTCTTACCCGTCATTGAAGACGGCAGCATTGTATTCGTTGGGGCCACCACTGAGAACCCTTCTTTCCATTTGATTACACCTCTCTTGTCTCGCTGCCGTGTCCTCACCCTTAACCCTCTCCAACCCCACCACCTTGCCTTGCTTCTAAACCGCGCTGTCAGTGACACTGACAGAGGATTGATGCAAAGCGCGGGGGTTCAAGTTGATGTTAAAGAGGATGTTGTTGATTATATAAGCAACAATTGTGATGGAGATGCTCGGGTGGCCCTTAATGCTCTGGAGATTGCAGCTGTTACTGCAGCAGCGAGGGTACAATATGGTAAACAAAAAGGTGGTGTGGAAGATCTTCACACAAACGAGGATTATAAGGTTGCTGCTGCTGCTGTTGTTAGTGTTGATGATGCAAGGGAGGCACTTCAGTGCAAGCATCTTGCTTACGATAAAGCTGGGGAAGAGCACTATAATCTAATCAGCGCGCTGCACAAGTCTATGAGGGGAAGCGATGCGAATGCAGCTATTTATTGGTTGGCAAGAATGTTAGAGGGAGGTGAAGAGCCTCTTTACATTGCACGCAGACTCATACGATTCGCAAGTGAGGATGTTGGTTTGGCTGACCCATTAGCTCTTAATCAGGCTGTTTCTTGCTACCAAGCTTGCCACTTCTTGGGAATGCCCGAATGCAATGTAATTCTTGCACAGTGTGTTGCTTACTTGGCCTTGGCACCTAAATCTGTTGCGGTTTATCGAGCCTTAGGGGCCGCGCAGAAGGCAGTGAAGGAATCTGCTGGACAGAATGAGGGGGTGCCTCTACATTTGAGAAATGCTCCAACCAAATTAATGAAGGAAATTGGGTATGCGAAAGGATACATCTACCCCCCGGACAACCCTTCCTCCACACAGACTTACTTGCCACCTTCACTTCAAGGCTACAAGTTCCTTGATTGGCCTGACAGGATTCCTTATGATGGCTGAGGGCATTAAATCAAAGATCAGGACTTATGTGTCATTTTTTATCTTTGGTTTTTTGGGGTAGTAGGGGGAGATCTGGAGAAGGATGCACAGTGCATACGTGTTTTCCGTATGTATAATTTTACTCCTCTTTCTGCGGATTTAGGCAACGAAAAGAAATTATGACACACCTTTTGCAAGAAAGAAACATTGAGACAGGAGCGTGAGTCTTCGGTTGTTCTGGAGACATCCTTGTTTACATCTAATACCACCTCGTGGTTTGTTGTTGAATTCTCGTCCATTGCAGAAAGAAAAATGAAGAAACGGCAGATAAGTGAAATGATTCGTACAGTGAATATGAAGATGGGAGAAAGTGGGATGTCATCTCTATTTATTTATCTTATGAGGCGACTACCTTAACAATTTTTTTTTATTATGTGTTACTATTTTATTCATTTATTTGAATTTTAAAAAAAATATTTGAAATTGATTAATCACACGCTATCATATGTTGTAAAAAAAATAATTAAATAAATCACAAATATTTTTAAGCCTGATATTGGAACAATCTTCAATATTGATCGCGGCTATATATTTTAATAGGTGGAGGCGAAGATTGATGTATACCAAATGATTATGCACAGTAGATTCAATTATTTGATTAAAAGAATTAAAAATGGGGAAGAAGATTAAACTATTTACGCGAAGTAGATATGTCAAAGATTCACTCAGCTTCTTCTCATTTGCAAATTCAATAATTTTCTTTTTCGCTAGTGACACTGTAAAACGCAGTAGAAAACCAATTAGAATAAATTGTTAGTCTCTAAAAGTAATTAATTTGTACTTATAACCTATAGGTAGCGTTAGACAGAAACAATTATTAGGTCTAATCTTTTTAATTATATTAAAAGTTAACTTTTATTTTAGATAAATTTTAAATAAGTAAAGATTTCAATATCTTTTCAAATCTTTCTTTTGAACTTTTTATAATTTAAAGAGAACATTTTTACTGCCGTTTGGCGTGTCGGATTATATAGTAAAGAGGACCAACGCCGATAAAGACTTCACAAGACCAATTTAATTTGAGTGTGTTAAATTAAATTATTCTTTACCACATTTTGTTTGTGTTGCGTTGAAGACAAAATGTTCTTGGTATAGAATTTGATTTTTGAAGTTTAGGTGGATGTTTCGGAATTTTCGAGATGATAGACAGAAGTCGTGTTAGCAAAACATAAAGTTAAAAGCTAAAGGTATATGTATTTTTTATGACATCATCATTACATATGATCAAGTTTCTTCTTTTATAAAGGTTGAATTGTTTCCTACAATGATCTTCAGAGAAGAACAATCTTCTGCAGAAATTAATTTATTAGATTTAGGATATACTTGATTATATAAAACTAAGTCAAGGTTTTTAAAAGAAATTCTTAAAATAATTGATTATGATAAAAAATAATCTTTATCACAATTCAAGTAAAGTTTTAAAAAATACTACTTTTAATAATAATCAATCAATTCGTGCAAACCTGATTTTTATATATTTTGAATATACAGACAAATAGAATTATAACACATTTTAGGTGTAAAGTATTGTTTATGTGAATGCGGTTGAAGATTTGATTTTGATTATATGATTTTTCTGACTATTGTTTTTTAAATTGTGTTGGAACTCTTAGTAGTTTGGTTTGTTGGTATTTGCAAAAAGTATTCTTCTGCTTAAGTGAGTAATTTTACTCAGAGATTTAGTAATAATATTGGGTTTCAAAGTAAGTTTTACTTTAATATCAACTTATATTTATAAATTTTATAACAGGATTCTAATTAAATCAAACTCATTAATTGTCCAGTAATTGCTCATTAATTTGTCATTAATGGTCTTTATTATTCTTCTTAATCATCAATCAATAGCTTTCATTACTATGTTAATTACCCATTAATTATCTTAATTATTGTCTTTATCGATCTGTTACCAGGTTGTTGTCTGACCGATCACTTGGTCCACTGACCAGTCGGGTTGTATTGTACACAAGAACCCCAAGCGCAAGCACCATCTTCCCTTAAAGAGGGGTGTAGGGATTATCAAGAATGTGGAAAGGCCGCTCGTATTGGGATGGAGATGATTGTCCTCGCGCTGAACGTTGAGGGAAGTTATCAGTGTTGACAGTTACTAAGAAGAGGAACTAGTATGAGTGGGACACGTGATTTTTCGGGATTCGTGCAGTCGACAAAATGAAAGGTTGTGTGTTTTAGAGCGTTGGGTTAGGCAGCCTTAATGGGTGACATTTGCTTGCAAAAATTGCCTTTTCAACTATAAATAGAGGGTGGGGTCACTGTGATTCTCACACTTGCCCTTTTTCTCTCGTTTACAACTAGCGTTGAAATATTTCTCTTCTTTCAAAGGTAATAATGTTGTCTGCAAAACTCTTATAGTCTAAGGAGTCTGTAATGAGAGAAGGCCAAGGGTATGTTGATGATGCAGTAGAGTCATCATTGTTAGTTGGGTCTTCCATTCTAGGATCGAACGAACAGGAAGAGGCTTCAGTTGAAAGTAGAAAGCCCATGGACATAAAATAACGAAGCTACTCTGATTGTACAGGGTGCAGTTCCGACCTGAGAGGATTTGGAGAGGCTGCTATAGAAATAGACACGGCTGGGCAATGGGATGAAGTGTTGGTCTCACCCTTGCCCGTGCCAAGTTATAATTGGGCCCTCATGAAGTAGGAATTGAAGGATCGAGTATACCTGGTAACAAGGGTTAACGATGCTGCTTGCTTTAAGTTAGTCGTTTGCAAAAGAAATGAGTGCGCTTGCCATGAGAGGGAGGGTTACGCGATTGACTTTTTCTACGTGTACTATGCCTCCTTTCGTGACTTAGGCGTTCGGTTGCCCTTTTCGGACTTCCAGATGGGTGTTCTTCGTGAACTGAACGTAGCACCCACTCAGTTGCATTCGAACGGGTGGGCGTTTATGCAAGCGTTTACGATTGTTTCAAGCCCTTGCTTTCACTCTAACGCCCGCCTCTTTTTTTATTTCTTCCATGCCAATCCGTACTCGAACAACTCTTGGGTATCACTCATTTTGGTGAAGGAACGAATGTTACTTACCCTTTTTAACACGTCTTACAAAGAGTTCAAAAAGAAGTTTTTTAAAGTTGCAATAACTGAGGTCGACCGTTCACGATTTTACACAGATGACGGTCAACCCAAATTTCCTTTCTATTGGACCGAGCATCCTAAAAGACTGATATCTTGGGCGAAATTCGCAATGACTCTGGCTAAACTAGAGACGATCGACCAACTCAATCACTAAGAACGTTCCTCACCGATTGCCAACTCTAGGAGCTCACTTGGAATGCTCCCTAGGCTGAAAGGATGGTGAGAGTTCACTAATAACGTTTCTCACAAAATAAATGGATTCATTAGGTTTTTTTTTTATCACCGAAGAGAGTTGGCTCTTTCCCTTGTTGTTGACCAGTTTCAACAAACTATTTGCCCGAGCATTCTCCTCTCTAGGTATATATGTTTCAACACCAAAGTCTTGAATATCTTTTCTAGTTCTTTAGCTGTGTGAAAATACTGAAACAGTTGGTCATCTTTAATCTTAAAGTTATCGTCCATCTGCCCCATTACCAGCAGGGAATCCATCCAGCACTTTACACTTTTTGCACCAAGATCTCTTTGGCTTGTGCGAGCCAACGATTAGGGTTTCATATTCAGCTTGGTTGTTACTGATCTTGAATTGGAACATCAGAGATTGTTCTAAATCATTCTTTGGACATTGCATGAGACTAAACTTGTCTACTTTATGTATTGGAACAAGAGAAGCTAAACATTTACCTATGTTGAATATCTCTAAAACTTTCTTCATAATTGTTTTTTTGGACAAACCTAACAGTCCTTGTGATCTATCACAAAATATTTATATTCTTATCACATAATATGCCTTACCCATATCTTCCATTTCAAAGTTATTAGAGAGAAACATCTTAGTCTCACTTAATAGACCAAGATCATTATTATAAAGCAAGATATCATCATCATACAAAATCAGAAATATAAATTTGTTGCCACTGACGCTCAGATATATTCACTAATCAATAGTGTTTTCCTTAAATCCAAAGGACATTATAGTATCATTGAACTTAAGATACCATTGCCAAGCATGTTACTTAAATCCATATATTGATTTCTTAAGTTTACACACCATGTGTTCCTTTCCTTCTTCATGAACCCCATTAGTTGGTCCATATAAACATTCTCTTCCAAATCCCTATTCAAAAAGGTAGTTTTAACATCTTTTTGATGCAACTCAGGATAATAATGAGTTATTAGTGTCATGATAATTCTAAAAGAATTTTTCTTAGAAACATACATAAATGTTTCCTTATAATCAATGTTATTTTTTTGAGTAAATATTTTGGCACAAGTAAGGCTTTATAACATTCAATATTGCAACGAGAGTCATCTTTAGTCTTAAAGACCCATGACCCAACTCTTTTGAATCTTTCTAGAAATTCCACAAGGTCTCATACGTCATTATGTGCCACTGATTTAAGCTCATCTTCATAGCATCTAACCACTTACCATAATTATCACCATTAGTGGCTTTTGAAAATGAAACTGAATTATCAACAATACTTAAGTTATTTTTTGAATCTTGTAGATAAACCAAATAATCATTCAAAATAATAGAATATTTTTTCCTCTGTGAGATCTACTTAATACTACTTGTGGTTGTTCTACTACCGACTCATAATTAACCTCGGGATCATTAATTTGTTGTTCTTCTTGATTATTGTGTGGTTCTACAACATGGGGAACAATAACTCTTGAAGAAGAGGTACTAGTTACAGGAACTTGTACTCTAAATTCCTTAATCTCCAAAATTTGTGAATCTTTACTCCCATTAGTTTCCCCATTCTCAATAAATTGAGCATTTCCAGTTTCGACAATTCTTATACTATGGGTAGGGCAGTAAAACATATAGCTTTTTGATTTTTTTGGATAACCAATGAAATATCCATTTATTATTCTTTCATCTAGTTTCTTTTCTTCTGGATCATAAATTCTTACTTATGTCTCAAACTAGGTTTCCTACTTGTCTATAACTCAAAAGAAGTCTTTTGAACATCTTCATCAGGAACCATGTCCAACAAATACATGGCAGTCTTTAAAGCATACATCCACAACGATACTGGTAAACATGAATTACTCAACATAATCTTAATGATATCCATTAAGGATTGGTTATGCGTCTTTGACATACCATTTTGTTGTGGTGTGCCTAGCATTGTGTATTGAGCACAAATACCACGTTTCTCAAGGAACTTAACAAAAAGACTAAGGTGTTGTCCACTTTCGTCATATTTCCTATAATACTCACCACCTTTATTTGACCATATAACTTTCACCTTTTTGTTTAATTGCCTTTCCACTTCTTTTATATAAACTTCCAAGGCATTCACTACTTGAGATTTCTCATTCAGTAGATAAACATGTCCATAACGTGAAAAATCATCAATAAAGATGATGAAGCACTTCTCTTTATTGAAGGAATTTACATTAAACAAACCACATATATTAGTGTGTATGATTCCAAGAAGTTGAGTGTTTCTTGTGGCTCTTTTCTTTGTGTGTTTTGTTTAGTTGCCTTTAATATAATCTACTCACACGTTTAGAACGGTAAAATATAAATCCAGAAGAATTTCATTCTTTGCATTCTTTCTTTTGAAATGTGTCCCAAATGCTTATGCCGTAAGTAAGCAGATCGTTCATCCACTAAATGTGATTTAGTGCCAACATTGTGATGCAAGGTCATAAGAGTTTCAACGTATAAATTATCCAAATTGAATTTATATAAATCATCATAAAGGGTACCAGATCCAATCAAACAAGTATGCTTAATCAAACTGAAACAACCATTCTCAATCTTAAATGAATATCCAACAACATCAAGTTTAGACAAAGAAATTAAAATTTTAGTGATACTAGGTATATAAAAAGTACCCATCAAGTCTAAGTGATATCTAGTGTCAAGGATTAAATGATAAGTCCCGAGAGCTTCCACTTGAACTTTCACTTTATTCCCCATGAAGACGAACTTCTCATTTAGGTTTATGGTTCAGGTTGAAAGGAATCCCTCTCTTTTCGAACCAAGCTCTACACTTTATGCAGTCCTTCTAGAAATGTCCAAACTTCTTATAGAAATGGCATTTGTCATTTTTCTTCTAGATTCACTAGTACAAAAATCACGTACAACGTCCAATATTTTGGACTTTTAACGGCGAATTCGCGAATGACGTCATATCAGGAGACGTTAAATTGACGTCGAATTTTGTCAATATACGACGTTAACTTAACATCGAATTTTGTTAATATTCGACGTTAATCATTTTTTTTTATTTTTTTTAATTAATTACGATTCTTTTTAACAACTCTACGAGATTTGAAAAGCAGAAAAACCACAAATTTCAGTTTTTGGTATTTTATAAAGCATGAACTATGATCAACAACAAACAACAATAACCAACAACAAACAAGTTCAATCAAACAACAACGACAAACAAGTTCAACCAAACAACAACCATAAACAAGTTCAAAAAAAAAAACAACAAACAAGTTCAACAAATAAGTTCTTCAAAACGAAAACGAAAACTAACCTTCAAAAGATGGGTTCATCAGAATAAAGTGTCGCCACCCGTGAGAGAGAAAGCAGAATACGTCTATGAAGGACAAGAACACGAAAATAATCGGTCAAAACAAACGAAAGTCATACATAAAGTAGTTAATTAACATGCATTTGTATCAAATGAAAGAAAGATTATCTGTGATGGTCGTCAAACTTCGTTCGAGAAAAGTTTGAGAAGAGAAGAAGGTCTCGCGCGCTAAGATAAAGTGAATGAATTTTCAATCTCTCGCTCAAATTTTTATTGAATTCACTAACCTTTTAATGTCTAACGCTGGGGCATTCGACGTTTTATATCCTTTTACGTCAAATTACAATTATAAACGATGTTTAATAATTGCATTTATTTACAAAAATGTCACCGGTTATTTTTAATGTTGGCTATAGTTCAACGTTGAAGGCGTGACGTTATACGTTGTTTTTGCACTAGTGATTTTGGTTGAGGACTCGTCATTCTCAGTTTTGGAAAGAGTAGCCTTAATGTTACTTGTTATGCTCATTTGTATATACATCAGGCTAAGTCTGTTTGACCTTACTCAAGCTTTGTAATAAGATTTATCTTCATTACTATTAGCTCTGAAGATAGTAGCAGGCTTTTCAACTTGAAAGGCCAAATCAAAATCCAATATACCTAATCCTTGTTAGGAAAATTTTACCCATTGAAGATTGGAACAAACATATCTAACAAATGTAAAGAAATTGGATTAAAGATTGCAATTAATATATGTTTAACATTAATGCTTTGAGTCATAAAACTAAATATAAATATAGATTTTTTGGACAATCATGTTGTGAAATGTTCATTAATTATAAGAACAATTAATCAACATTTGAACAATGACTTATAATAATGAACTTCAATTAACCCATAAATTAATTATTCATAATTTAGCATGGGGAATTGAAATAAAATCATCATTAATAATTTGAAACCAAATAACTTTCAAAATTTTGGCTACTTAGGTGATTAACAAAATTTGCCATGATTGATCTCAAATAAATAAATACATTTAATTGTTATTAATCATATATAGCATTCTCATTAATTTTAATTTAATAATAACAAAACATACACATTATTGTAAATTAAAAAAACACATCATTTATATAATAAAATATCAACATTAATTATATTGGTGACATAAACACATCTCTTAATCATTGAGAAATCCAATAATAATGCATTATTTAATCTTTGTTTTTCAACCTTCACTAATATAGAATTGACCTTTAACGTCACCCTTTAGATGTCGAACCACAAAATATCCAACGTAAATTATTGATCGGTGACATTTTTGTAAATAAGTGGTCATATAGACGTCGGTTAGGAGGGTCCCCAACGTCTATAAAATTATAGATGTCGGACCCCCACATAACCGTCGTCTACTGGCCTGATAGGTAGGTGAAAAGTCATTTTTTTTCGCCATATAAACATTCGTTCCCGTCACTCCGACATCTATATGCGATTATAGACATTGGCCCTCCGTGTAACCGACGTCTATGCTATGAAAGGGTAGGTGAAAAGTTGTTTTGGACGTTGACTCCCCCTATATCTGACGTCTATATACACCGAGAATATTAATTTTTAATTCGAATGGACATCATATTAGTGAGATGACTGACGTCTAGTCGAGAATAGACGTCGGATACTAGGAACACCGACGTCTCAGTCCCTGTTAAATCAGAAACCGCGAACCCGCGGTTATGCGTACTTCGTTAGAGTTAGGTTCATATGAGACATAAATTAACCTTATATCTAGTCGATATGAGACTTTCAACAAATATGAATATTTTCTTCCCAGTTAGGTTCATAAATTAGTTTGAGATTGTAAAATATATATATATATATATATATATATATATATTATTTAACAGTGTTAAAGTTAATGAATAGAAAAGTGTTATAGTAAAAAATAGAGCGTGGTTTATGCTCACTTTTTCCACCTGGTTGATGAATAGCAAAGCATTGACTTGACTGAACAGGGATTAATTGAATGCGCATGCAAACTTTTTCCAACCTCCCACTCCTACAAGGAACATGCAACATAACACTAGCTTTATTTGACTTTGTCTAAAGCACTTTTATGTTATATTCACTTTCTTTGCATCTTTTTCCTTGTTTGCCAAACTGTTCATTTTGCTTTTAGATTATGGACAGTGATTAACAAGCATATGATATTTAAGTTAAATATTTTCATCATCCACGGTTGAGAAAATGATTTTGAGAAAGGATTAAAGGAGAGAGAAAAAAAAACATAATTAACCTCATTCACATAAAATTGACATTATTTTTTACCTAAAATTTTAAAATAATAAATTATAAGTCTTTATTTAAAAATTTAATAAGTCTTAAGTTTGTAATAATTTTGAAAACTTTCAATTTAGTTTCTATTAAATTTATGTGATTTAATAATCCTAAAAAATGTAAATTTTTTTAATTGAGTATGCATACTTAGATTTTTACTTTTATGTTAATAAAATATCTTGATTTGTCACCCTATTTAATGTTAAAATAATAGCTGTTAATATTTTCCAATCAAGAAGAGTGAATTGATTTTTCAATAATTTGAATCTTTTTAATTTTTAAAACTAGTTTTGAAACATCTTTCATCAATTAGTATGTGTATGATAGAATGTTTAATTTTTGAAATTTTTACAATTACCAATATACTAAAAGAGAATGAAAAAAAGAGCAAAAAATACCAAGTTTTATATTGATTCAATTCTTTAAGAATCTACGTCTAGTTTCTAGTAACCTTAGTTATAATTTCACTAAAATATCATATGTTATGATTACAAGATTTGTCTATATAAAACCTATAATCAAATCCTTCTCACATAAAAACTAATCTTAATTGATTATGTTGTGATTAATTTAATTTTAAGAACATTCTAGTTTCTTTTACAACATTTTTAGACTTGACAAGTAATCACTAATATAATCTAGCAACTATTATATCACTCAAATATGACTTAACACTGGTTATCAGAGACTTGTACCAATCTTTTCTACCACATCAATAGTTTTACATTACTTAGAAGTCAAAGACTAAGACAATTTAAATATTTTTTCCTTCTTTTATCCTCTGAAGTGCCTTTTAAGAACAAAATCGTGACAAAGTTTCACACTCTAAAATAGACAATATCTTGGATGTATAGTGATAAATCTTAACGATGTCACTCAGATAAAAACAATTATAATATAATTTTCATTTTAATACAATTAACACTAATTATATTTTATTTTAAATTATTTGTATGACTAAGGGTAAAATAGTATCTTTTATTTTTATCAATTAAAACATTTTTTAATATATAAAACCTATCATATCACTCAAACTTTCATCCTAAATTTTTTTATTTCTCACAATTTTTTTCTTAATACAAACCACTTCACATACACTAATGATTTTTCTTCAAATCCACTCAAATGTGTTAAAGGCTTTTTCTTTATGTATCTCCATAGTATTTTCTTGCACAATCATAATTTTTAAAATGATCAATTTATTTTTGGTAGAGGTTATTTTGGACTACCTATTTGGAAAATATTATGAAATAAAATTTTCAAAATTTTAAGAATATGATTTATGGAACAAGATATTCAGAATAAAACTTTATAAAAAAAAATTGAAATAGGTTTTTCAAAATATTGGAACAAACTTTCTAGAATATATATATATAATGTCTTCTAAAACGAGTTTTCCATAACAAGCTTTCTAGAAGTCATGAAATGTGTTGAAAAGTGAGTTTTTCAAAATGATCTTTTTCCTCAGCGATGATGGCAACAATGGTATTGTAAAATGAGAAAAAGTATTATAATTTTTTTCTATTAATATTGTAGTATAATTAGTTATAATGGGGTACAGAAAGAAAACGCCCTTGTTCAAACCGAAATTAATAAGTCTATTTTTTCTACACCCCCCTAATTACTAATTGAACTCCCACACTATTAGAAAATACCTTTATTATTGTTGCCACTGTCGTTACTTTCATCATCGCTGCTATTTCAAAGACAAAAGAAGAGAGGAAGAAATGTTGTAGAGGAAGAAAAAGAGTGAAAACATGAAAATAAAAGCTCATTTTGGAAAAATTATGATGTAAAGTAGCATAAGTTAGGAGCTGAATGTAAGTTTCATTCATACATCCAAAACGAGCCAAATTTAAAATTTATTTGTTCAAACTAAATAAAGCTTACATATAATTTTTTAATCCATTTATAATTTGAGTTTTTTTTTCTTTTTTTTTTTTACTGAACACATACATTCTCAAGCGTGTTTTTTAACTTCATGGATGATATATATTTTCTATTGTTAGTTTATAACCACACAGTAAGCAATCCGTCTATCAGCAACGATTATTATTTCATTAATTTGCTCTTTGAAACTTGCAAGCAACTTCTTGGTCATATCAGCAACAATTATTATTTTTTGTATTAGCACAATTTTCACGGCAAGTCTAAGATTAAAGACAGCTACATTATTAGATTCAAAGTCTGCTCTGTGTTAAGACTTACCAATAGCTATCATAACTCAACTTATAAGTTGACTAAAGAATTTAAACTTTTAAATAGACAAGGAAATATAAAATCTCAAAATATTTTACTAAAACTTTTACACAATGATGATTAATGATTAATGATTAATTATTATTATTATAATAGGTTAACCCGGTATGCTGTATAGCCTATTATTCCCTTCCCTGAATACCATTCAGTAATTCTCAGCAGAAGGTTTCTGCAGATTGTTGGATGAAGATCAAGAACAATGTTAAGAGAGTTCTGATAATGTATGTAACTTTGATTTCCATCGTGAACCTTGATAGGACAAGATAACTAAAAGCATATCAAACTGTTCTGAAATTAGAAATCTGGCCTTTTCTTCAAGGCCATCTATGCATTATATCTTGAGGTAATTTTGATCACTGTTACAGTATTCCTATTAAACTTTGCTTTGTAAGATTTAAAATAGAAGTGGTGCTCATAAGATCAAAATTGACAATTCACTAAGATACACATTCTCACCTAAATCATTAGTGTTTCTGGAATTCCTACTTTCAATTCTACAAACCATCATCAAAATTAGCAATAGAGGAGACACATTAGTCCAAACCAAAACGTTCAGTTAACATAGAAAGATAAACACAATTTTCTTCCCAGGACCAAGACTTCAACAATATCAGGGAGTTTGATTTCAAAACAGGTTTTCTAATGAAATCAGGTATTTATTCTATTAATAATGAAAATGGGCAATGTAATCTTCCTGGAGCTAAAAGAACCAAGACACAAAATGTTCATTTCATCATCAATTTTTTTTTTAAGAAAAACTGATATATACATATGATGAATTTTTTAGCTGTTTGTATGGAAGCTTTTACTTTGTTAGCCACCACCCACCACACACACACACACAAAGGCTTGGAAAAGAACTGGGAAGAACTATTCAGCCGTTAGAATGAAGCTTTTGCAACAGATAAAGCAAAAGGATAAAATGTGGTCATTTTCTCTCTATCTTCATCCAAATCTAAACATGTGTCAAGTTTGAAGAAAAGCACAGACTGAATATACAACAACACGGCAACAAAAGCCAAATATACACCTCCATCTCCACACTTTATCAAGTCATACATAAAACAAGACAAAAAAAACAAAACAACAGTTCCTGAAATTTGTTAGGTAGGCAGCACACAGATCCAAGAGAGAATAGATCTGATATCATCTGATATCAGAGATGGCACAAGAGAAAACCTGGTGAGGCAACCGCAATGCCTCAGATTTAGAGAAGCACATGTCATCAAGGTCTTCACTGGTGCACCACCTGCACTTTGAGTTCTCTGAGCACTCTGACTTCAACACCAGCTCTCCACAACCGGGGATCACCTTATGCCTGCTGCTGAGTCTCCGTGTAGACCAATCCTCCCCCAACCCACAAAAGGGGTGGCAGAAAAGGAGCAAGAGGACAAGGAACACTGCCTTGGACTTCAACACCATGGAATAAATGATTCAAACCTAAAAAACAGATTTTTTTTTTTCACCTTTCAAAATGGTTAATGCTAAGCCGCATCACTTTCTTTCCCACAACACAACAGAACCAGAGCTGATATTGAAGAGTGGACCTTCGGATGCTGTTGGAAAGACGGTCTTTGTTTGAATGATTGAAACTGGGGCTGGCTGCACCTCACTGTGCTGTGTCAGGTCATGTGGGTGGGGTTTTAGTTTTTAAATATTAAAACTTGGAGGAGTTTGGTCTTGGTTTGAGTTACTTTACTGTTCTTAAAATTCTGTGATACATTAACAATATTTTTATATTCTCAGAAAAAGATAATATCTTTATAGTAGTCAAATTTGTTTTAGAACATGTTCTGTATTGTAAATCATGTCTGAAACTATTAATTTACGTATGCATTAGGGTGTTTCAGTACGTACATTCACTCCAAATATTAGTTAACCCGTCTCATCAAGGTCTAATGATTAATAAATAATTGAATGAGATGGTTTCCTCGTCTCAACGACATCGTTTTCTTGATCTCCTATGTAATAACAGAAGTTGTACAGAAACCTTAACCTGAAAACTTGTGGCCAGGGTGGAAAGTTGAAGGTTCCTTGTTTGACACGACGGCGCCTAAACAGACCCTTTTCATTTTTGACTATGAAAGTTCCGTTCTTCTGTCATCAATTTGAATTTTCTCTGCAAGTTACAGTATGTGTATAGTTTAGACGTTAAAAGTGAAAACGTTCAAAAGGTTAGACAGAGCGAAGTCCACTCAAGCTTTAACATGAATTATGAAGCATGTTTAAGTTCGATTGTGTCTTAAAAGTTGTGACTTTAAATATCATATGATATTTCTTTCATTGATTTGTGGTGCTTCAAAAGGAGCATTGTGATTCTTTTTATCTGGAATTGAAGGACACAGTATGAATTCATCCAGACTAAATTTTGAGTAGCAGAAGAAACATTAGAAAAGAATAAAGACGAAAAGGATTGGTTAGGCTTTGTATTCGGATTCTCCACTGTTGAAAATACTGGAGTATTGATACCAGTTTCAGTTGGACACTCGAACCTTTGTTGGAAGGTGATATGCAGATTGGACCAAAGTTTTCAGTCAAATGACGGCTATTTTTCTCGATGGTGATATGAGATGGAATCGATGCCTTAGAAAAGGAAAAAGGAATTAGTGATGTAGTATATTCTGGCATTCTCCAATCCAATGCAGAATGCACAGCATCATTAAAAGATAGAAAAGATGCTTAAAATAGTTGTAGGCCATGAGTAGTTTCCTAAAATGATTAAAGGCCATTACTATTTTCCTATTACAAATATGCAATCATGGAAGTTTATGCATAGAAATCGAATCTTAAAGAAAGTTTGAGCCGAAATAATGAACAGGATAAGTTTATCCCCTCTGGTATCAGTACCAGATATCAGACATGTTCTGTCCAGAAAACCTGTACCACATATTGCAACCAACGTCACTATGTAAGTGACCAAGAAAAGCGTCTAAAAGGATCTTTTTACTTTGTTGGTGATGATTCTGAGTTTTGTAAAAGCTTATTGCAATGATTACTGAGCCAATAGGTTTTACTAGAAACAACTGGAGTTCTGATATTTTGATAAACACCGAGTTTTTACAATATTTTTTTTTTACTTTTCTTTTTCAAAAAAAAAATGTAAAAATTTATTTTTTATAATTATCTTATTATTTTATTTTTATACTGTGTCAAATTTTTACATTAGGAGAAGAGCTATTAAATTTGGTGACACTATTGTCCGTAAAGTATGAGAAAAGACAACAATAAAAATTAAGAGTGTACACGTGGCCACGGATGATGGTTGAACTGTTTTTAGTAAAAATAATACAAACTTAACATTTTAGTTCATCCATTATCTGAAGAACCACTACTCGCTTTAATGTTTTCTTCTTCTCTACTCTACTATCTCTCCATCTCAACTCAAATTTTAATCGTTAGTTTATTGATCAGACGTTGCCTAGTTGATCAGGGTTTCAAGAGCAACAAAATCAACCGATTAATTTCCCCTTCCTGTAAATGGTAAGTATTTTCCTCTTTCCGTTCATCTTAGGGCTGTGATCATGCAACCAATCTTGTTGCATGTAGTTCATTGTGCTTTCCTTCAAATCCTAGCTTCAAATAGGTTCTAAAATCTGTCTTCCGTCATCAAATGATGATCTATAGGAAATCCTAGCATTTTTGGAGGTGCAAGCGTGTGATTAGGGTCTTCGGGAACTTGGCTGTTCGATTAAGAGGTAAGAGAAGCCGGGTTTATTCCTAATTTGTGAAATTGTCGTGTGTGTGAGATAGGTTTTCTTGTGATTATATGATAATGCATGTGTAGACTGTGTTGTAGAATGTGTTACTGCTTGAGTTGAATTTGATGAATTTATATGTTAGAACATGTGATTCTTGAAGTGTAAATTATGAGACTGTGAAATTATGATTATGATCTGGTATGGACAAGGTGTAATATTATAATTTAGTGTTGGAATGCTGAGAAATCATGTTATGCAGATTTCTAGACAGAAAGCTAAGTAGAATATGGTGTTTTAGGCTAGATTAAAGGTAGTGAGGTAGTGTTTTTGAGATTTAGGGGTTAGAGGTCGAATTAGACTTTTGGGATAGTTTAGATAGGTTATTTCTGACTTGCTAGAAGTGTCAAAATGACTAGAAACAGTTTCTAAGTGGTAAATTTTGGTTTGGGTCTCTAAGTTGTGAAATTGGGGATTTTAGAGTCTAAAACAATGCATAAATACTTCATAATGTGTTTAGAAAGAGTTAGGATCACTTAGACAAGTTTAATTCAACATATAATTCGATTTAGGAAGGTTAGAAGTTCATCAAAAGGCCTAAAACGAGTTTTGGGTGGTGGAGTTCTACAATTCTGCAGAATCTGAATTCTGCAGATTTTGCAGACTCACTGTGCGAAAGGATTCGCACAACGAGACGCCCTGGAGAATTTCTCTCTGCTAGGGCATTCACATAGTGTCTCTGGTGCACTATGCAAATCGCTCCAGAGGATTTCCCTCTGTTTGGTGAGTCGCACTGCAAATTGGGTCGCTCTGCTGCTGGTGCTGGGTTGAGAAATTAGCTAAATAATTAGAATAACGTGGGAGGTGCGCTCTGTGAGAGTGGGAGGCCTATAACCTCTGTGTAGTGATTTGCATAGTGCATGAAGTGCGCTATGCGAAAGTCTTCTGGTCGCGCCTACAGACCCTGTGCGCTATGCGACTTGGCTCGTTCTGACTTGGTTCTTTTCTTCTTCTGTTTTATATGTTTGATGATTTATGATCTATATATGCCTTGGTATGATATTGTATATGATTATATAACTAGAGGATGTGGTGCTGTGGATTCAAAGAGTAATATAAATTGATCAAATAGTAGGATTGAGAATCAAAGTAAGATCTCTAGGTGAGATCATTTTAGTGTTTAGAATGAATATATGAGGCCTCTTTATGGGGGGTTATCCTAACACTCTAACGGTCTTTCATTCTCACTTAGAGAGGATTGACGCGTGTGGTGAGAGTAGTAGGAGGTCCTAGTGTAGGCACTTCTTGGAGGCCTATTGCGCGGTAACGGACTAACCTTGTGTGTGGTAGGGTGAAACCCATTGGCAATGGCTTTGCAAAGCAGTAGAGGCCACCATAAGTGCACAACCCGCCCCAGATCGATATTCATTCTAAGTCCGGACGAGTCTGTCTAGTTTATAATCTGATGGAATGTACTACTTGTGTACTCGTGTGAATGCTAGTATGTATGTTAGTTTAAATTGAATCTATCTTGCATGTTTTTCAACCTAGCTTACCCTTGCTTGTTTGTTATTGTCTTGTATGTCTGCATTTTTTTTTCTTTTGCAATGATCATCCAACTTTGGATGTGGGCAGAGGCTGATGATGTACCTTTGAAGCAAGCACTGGAGGATGATGATGCAGCCCCTAGCTCTTAGGACACTTCTTACATTATATCTTGTATTTTGAAGTACTCTCACACTTGTAAAGTTTTAAATTCCAACCATATTTTGGATAATTGTATACCTTAATAATATCAATTACTACTCTAACTGTTTTCTTATATTATAATTGTTGAATCCTATTATATTGTGTGTTTTATATAATATTTGGGATGTCACACTGTCCATGTCATAACATAATTTTTTATTTCCATAAGTACTTTAAAAGAAATAGTTAATGTGTATAAATTAATTTATAAAAAAAAATCCTGATGTTATTTTTAATTGAAAGGAAATTATTAATATTAAAGAAGATATGCATTTTAATTGTAGATCATTTTCAAACAACCCGAGGTTTGGAAATATAGACCGATAATTATAGAATGGAATAGAATATAGATATAATATAACACTTATTTTAGTGCACTTCATTACCGAGGATAATGGATAAAAAACTTATACCATTTTTTTTATATAGTTTTTTTTAAGATATTTTATATTTGTTATTTTTTATATTTTTTGTATTAATATATGTAATTATTGCGCAATAAGATGTTATCACTTTTAAATTTATTATATTAATTTCAATTGTTATTGTTTTTTTTCTTCTTTTGTTTGGTTATGCGAAGAGTTAATATTAAAATTATTTTTGATACTATAAAATATTTGAAGGCTTTTACCAAGAAATCTAATGGAAACTTATTAAGTTTCAAGAATATTCGTCTAAATGGATATCATATTGAGACAAACAATGAAAGAAATATGAAATATCTTTATTTTACTAGATTTGGAGAAATTATCAAACTTCTCTTATGGTTTGTAATACATGTATATTAGTTCAATTGAAACACATGTCATTGTAAACCATAAGTTTACAAATCAAAATAAATTCCTTGTTTGACATGATTAGTTGGATCATATTGGATCTATCGTGATGCGAAAAATAGTTGAAAACTCATACGAACACTCATTTAAAAGTAAAAAATTATTCATTCAAATGATTTCTCATGTACTACATGTTCACAAAGAAAAGTTGACAATAAGACCATCACTAGAAAAATTAGATTTGAGTCAATCTCATTTTTAGAATGAATACATGGTGATATTTGTGGTCCAATACACCATTCATATGGATCATTTAAATAGTTCATGGTTTTAATTGATGCATCAACTATATGGTCACATATTTGTTTATTATCAACTCATAACTAGACATTTGCAAAATTATTAGCATAGTTAATCAAATTAAGAGTATTGATAATGATGGTGAATTTACATCTCATGTTTTTCATGAGTATTGTATGTTAATTGGAATTGAAGTCTAACATCTAGTAACACATAAGCATACTCAAAATGGACTTTCATAATCATCAATAAAATGTCTAAAACTGGTTGCAAGACGTTTACATATGAGAGCTAATCTTCCAATGGCTACTTACGAATATGCAATTTTGCATACTGATATATTGATTCGCATCAAGTCAATAAATGATCACAAATACTCTATTACAATTGGTTTTCAGTTAGTAACGTAATATTTCTCATTTAAGAATTTTTCAATGTGTTGTATATGTTTTAATTTCCCCACCAAAAAGGACTATGATGGGTTCTCAGAGACGATTGAGAATATATGTTGGATATAATTCTTCATCAATAATAAAATATTTTAAACCATCAAGAAGAGACTTAGTTACAGTTCAATTTGTCAACTATCATTTTGATGAATAAGTTTTTCATCATTAGGGGGAGAAAGAAAACAATTGGAAAAGGATATTGGTCGAAATGAATTATCATTATCTTGTCTTGATCCTCCTACAAAAGAATATGAACTAGAAGTTCAAAGGATAGTTTACAAAATTAGTCAATCAATTACCAGATTTTTTTACTAATACAAAAAGGGTAACTAAATCACATATATTAGCTGCTAATTCTCCAAATGAAATTGATATTAATTCATAACACGCTTGAAGCATGGTAGGCTTATTGGTTCCAAAGACACACTTAAAGCGTGGCAAGCCTGTTGGTTCCAAAGACACGCTTGAAGTGTGGTAAGCCTATTGGTTCCAAAGATAAAAACCCTTGAATGAGAAAAGGAGCTAAAAGGCAAGATGACCAAATAAAAAAGGTGGAAATCCCAAAATATTTATTTGACATAATTAATTTTTCGATTCCAGAAGAACATCAGGTACCTGAAATTGTTGAAAACGATGAGATCTCAATAACTTGTGTCATGAATAAGATATATGGAACCAAAATGAAGTCAACATTGACAAGAATTTTGCATATAATATAGCGATGAATGTTATAAGTGACAATGAGGATCAAGAATCAATGACCATTGAAGATTATCTACAAAGAAATAATTGGCCAAAATGGAAAGATGTAATAGAAGCATAATTAGATTTGTTTACTAAACGAAAGGTTTTTAGACCTGTAGTTCGCACACCTGAGGGTGTAAAAACCCATTGGGTACAAATGGATTCTTGCACACAAACAAAATGAGAAAAGTGAAATTGTTATATACAAAGCACAATTACTTGCTTGAGGTTTTTCAGAAAAACCCATATTGATGTTTGAAGAGACATTCACTAGTATTGGATACAACAACATTTTGATATTTGATTAGCCTACTTGCACAAAAAGGTCTGCATATACATTTAATCGATGTTGTTACAACCTATTTGTATGTTTCTCTATAGAATGATATTCATATGAAACTCCCTAAAGGATTTAATTTGCCCAACAATGCAAATTCTAAAGATGATTATTCAATAAAATTGAACAAGTCCCTTTATGGATTGAAGCAATCACAACGTATGTGATATAACGGTCTTACTTAGTACTTGTTAAAAGAATGGTATAAAAATGATCCTATTTGTCCTTGTATTTATATGAAAATATCAGAAAATGAATTTGTCATAATTGTTGTTTATGTAGATGACATAAATATCATTGGAACTCTTGATGAGCTGATGAAGACAGTTCATTTCTTAAAGAAAGAATTTGAGATGAAGGATTTTGAAAGAACAAAGTCTTGTTTGTGATTACAGATTATGTATTTAAATAAAGAGGTTTTTGTACATCAAGAGACTTATACAGTAAAGGTACTTAAAATGTTCTATATAATGGATAAGTCATATCCATTATGCACTCCAAATGGTTGTGAGGTTGTTAGATGTTAATAAAGGCCCTTTTAGACTTCAAGAAAATGATGAAGAACTTCTTGGTTGATAATTGACATTATCATTGTTTTTATTTTGTTTATTATTATCTTTCATAGGTATTTTTATTATTGTTTTTTAGAGAATTAAGGTTTTATTTAATAAATTAGGGGATAGAAATATTTGATTTTTTATTTTGTTTATTATAATTGAATATTGAATAATATCTCAACAAAATCAATTATCAACAAATTGAGTTACTTCAATTCCAAAAATCAAATAAATGGGAATCATTGAAGATTGAATAATATCTCAACAAAATTAGTTATCAACATATTTGATTACTCCAATTACAAAAATCAAGTACAAATTTTAGACTTGGTCCAATTCGAGCAAACTCGCTTAGATTCTATAAATATGAGGTTTAAGAAAGTTAGAAAAACACATCCTTGGAGCATAGGAAACTAACTCTAAGAAAGATATGACAAATACTCATTATGGAGACATTGCTCATTATTCTTTTTTAGTGTTTAGAATGTGTAGGAGTAATTAAATCTTTTATTCATGGGGTTGGATGTAATGTATCTTAACTCTGTGATTTTACTATTCAATATATTTATTTTCCACCACTCTTGCATTCTATTCTTGTTCTTAACTGCATGATTATTTTCTACATAGACAACTAATAGATTTTACATCTTAGACATATTTGTGAAACAATTAGTCATTCAAAACACCATACCGTTGAACTTAATGCGAACATATAATAAAATTTGTTAAGACATTGGGGTTTCTATTATTAAAGTTTAGACTTGTTGCTAAGATATTAATGCTTGTTACATGTAGTCTGAATGCTTGAATAGGAATTAGAAGTTTATTATTTGTTGTTTTTTCATGGAATTGAATAATGAAACCTAACCCATTGAAGTTTTTATCATATATTTCATTAAATAAATTTAATTTCTTTCTACAATTTCAGAATTATTTATAATTAAAAATCATTACTTTTCATTACTTAAAAGTTCTTTTAGCCTTAATTACTGGATAAACATAATTTTTCAAGTCTTTGTGGAAAATGATATCTAAACTTATCTACTTTATTACTTGTACGATTTGGTACACTTTCCAATTTTGTAACATTGGTCTAGAAGTATCATATATTGGTTTTATAGTAGCACTAATATATTTTGCTAATTATACTCAACTTGATATAACATTTACTATTAATTTGTTAAACAATATATAGTTCTTCACTTACAAGAAGACATTTGACTAGAGTAAAACATATACTTCATTACCTTAAGGGTACTATGAATATAGGTTTATTTTATCCAAATAATTCAAAATAAGATTTAATGGATTATGTAAATGCAAGTTATTTATCAAATCCTCATAATGATAGATCACAAACAAGATATTTGTTCACATGTGGTGGCACAATAATTCCATGGCAATCTATGAAACAAATCATAACAACAACATCATTAAATCATGTAAAAATTTTAGCATTACATGAGGTAAGTCGTGAATGTGTTAGTTAAAGTCTATAATTCAACATGTGGACAAACTTGTGGTCTATCATCGAGAAAAATGGAATCAACAACCATATATGAAGATAATAGGGCATTGTTCAATTGAAAGGGTGATATAGATCCAAAAGATTCATTCATGTGAAAATATGATAGATCTATTTACGTAGACTTTGCTAAGAAGGAGAACTTTGGAACAATTAGTTCACAAGATTGGACTTCGTCATCTTGATGTGAGTTTACATGGGGGAGAGAAATAGAATATGTGACGAACAATATTATATTGAAGAATAAAGAATGATGTACTCTTTTTTTCTTACTAAGCTTTTATCTTAAAGCATTTTTCATAGTAAGATTTCAACAAGGCACAATCTCTAATCAATAGACATCCAAGAAAAAGTGTTATAAATAAAAAGTTATCCATTGATTTGCTATAATTTCTCATATGATTGATTTTATGAGATTTAACTATTATTATTAATTATTTGTAACTATTATTGAGTTGTATCATTTAGATAATAAATAGAATTTTTTCTCAAAATATTAAGATATATAAAACTAGTCACAATTCTCCGTATGGTCTCTTCTTTATTTTTCTTTTTTTCTATATGATTAGCTTTATATTTCATAACAAAATACTTATTATAAAACTAATTGCATTAAAATATTATAAAATTAATTACATTAAAATGTTAATTTTTTTTCTAATAAACAAACATCATATGTAATAAAAACTAAATATTAATTCGATTATCTTAATTATTAATGCAATTTAAACAAAATTAACCTACTTAAAGTTTTTTCTGTAAGATTATAATATTTTTAATACACTACAAGTGAAATATATTAAAATTATATTAAAGGTTAAATTAGTCTTTTAGCTTCAATTTTTGTTGAACTTATTCAACAAGCAAGTTCCCTTGTTTTTCTTTTGTTCAAATTAAGTCTTTTTTTTTTTAAATTGATTCAATTAGATTATTTTATTTAGATTTGTATTAAGGACAATAAAGACATGTCACATGTCAATTTATAGTGTTTTTATTATTTTTAAGTTTTTTTTTTAAGTTTTTATGTTCATATGTGAAGTTAATGTTGTGTTATATGATGCACGGTCAATACCACGTTTTAATGTTATGTTTTAATGTTAGTGTCACATGTGACTATCAATACCAAATGTTATTGTCATATTTAAATTCAATTTTTATATTTATATTTTATTCAGTTGGGTCTCAACTTTTTTTTTAAATAGAACAATTTTATCTCTTTTTAAAATGAGATTAAAATTATTTTTTTATAAATGTTATATTGATATTTTTATTAATTTTAAACAAACTAAAAGATATTTTTTCTAGATCTTTATATCACATTTTTCTTAATCACCCATATAAAATTGAAATTAAAGAATATAGTTATAAATTATTATAATATAAAAAATTATGATTAATGACTTATTTATTAATTTCTTGTAATAAATACATTTAAATTAGTTTTAGTTATATAAAAATTTATCTTAATTAATAAAAATATCCGAAAACATGTTTTATAAATATTATTATATTTATTAAATAAATTTAAGTTTCATTTAAAATTAAGTATTTTGAACTAATTTATTATTAATCTATATTTTTTATAAGATTAAAAGTAATTTATTTAAATAGAATCCAATAATATGTTAAAGTTAGTTTAAAAATAATTATAAAAATATTTAATAAAAATATCAATTTTAATAAAAATATTAGTATAAAATTTAAACTGAATTGAATTAAAAAATAATTACAAAGATTAAATTAAATACAAAACAAACAATAAGAATGATACTTAATGTTAACACTATCACCTAACAGTAACACTAACACTTCACATTAATAATGTTACTTGACACTAACACGAAATAAACCAAATACATGAATTAAATATAAAATGAAAATAAAAAATAAAAATTTACAAACTTACACATATAATGTCTTTAATATCATTCTAAAAATCTAATGATGGAATTGAATGAATTTTTCATAAAATTTAATTAAAAAAATAAATAAATAAAAGAACCTTAAAATAATAACACAAAGGACTAATTTAGCATTTTTATTATGTTGAATATAAATATTTTTTTTCAAACTTTCTCTATAAATTTCTCAAATTACTTGAACCAATTACACACAATTTTCAAAAATTATCTTAAATCAATGCAATAATAATGAATGATTCGTATTAAATAAAATGTCAGTTAAAATTAAATATGCTTTAATGAAGTATTAAATATAAATATTTATTGAACTAAACGTTTAGCTTTAATTAAATAGTAGTATTTAATGTATTGTAATTTTATTTTTCCATTTTAATAATGACTCACTTATATATATACTCGTTACTAAAGAAAAAGTTAACATCATTCATTCTAATTCTCATAGTATATTACTACAAATCAAGATAAGATCTTAGTATTTCAATTTGTTTTTGTGAATTCAAGTATAATATTATCAGATATTATTCCTAGTTCTTGTTTTATTACATCTCCACTTCCATTGTTCACTTTTATTTTCATTGTTAATCCTTTGGTACCCTTCCTTTCTCAAATCAAACACGCGTTGACCCTCGTTCAACCCCAAAAACAAAACTGGAAAATTGAAGAAAGGATCCGAGCAATTAGAAATTTGGAATCACCCAGAAACAGAACGAGCCCTTCTTTTTCTTCTCTGCGATTTCTATGCTCTCTCTCCCTCCCCGTTTTCAGGTGCAAAGCTCCAATAGCGTAATTGCCATTTTTCTTTTATATAATTTAATTACTGTTGCTTTACGTGCAAGCTTCTTCAATTTTTCCCATCCAGGGAAAGAAGAATACTACGTTAGCATATTTGGGGAAATTCAACCCACGATTCTTCTGTAAAATTTGTCCGAGAACAAACGTTGTTTGTCTGGGTATTTGGGGTTAGCAGAGGAGAGAAAGTTGAAAACTTCTTCTGCCTCGTGGTTTTGTTGGTATAATGGGTTATGGGTTGTTCTCCTTTGGCAAATGGGGTTTTGCAATAATTGGCTATTATTAATTTTGCTGAAAGTGGGAATTTTATGTTATTGGATTTTGTCTGGGTCAGATTTGGGAAGAAAAAAAAGGTTATTTTTTGGTGGGAGGTTCTATGGAATGTCCCATTGGGGATTAAGGGTTGACTTCTTTTGAAAGTTTGGAGTTTGATTTTGTGTTTGGGTTTTGAATCTGGGAGGCTGAGATTTGTGAGTGGGGTTGATTGAAGTTTGGTTTGAGTGATGGATGAGGCACTGGGTAATTCATGTTCCCTGCCCCCTTTCCTGGCGAAGACTTATGAGATGGTTGATGATCCTTCCACGAATTCAATTGTTTCGTGGAGTGCCTCTAGTAAAAGTTTCGTTGTGTGGAATCCTCCAGAATTTGCTAGGGATTTGCTGCCTAGATTCTTTAAGCACAACAATTTCTCAAGTTTCATCAGGCAGCTCAACACATATGTAAGCAAATTTGATCTTGCCATCTTGGAATTGTTGATGTGAATACTAATTGTCTTTGTGTTGTATGTATTGCTCTGTTCTGCTTTTGGTTGCTTAAACTGAATTGTTGCCTCTTTATTTGAGCAGGGATTTAGAAAAATTGACCCGGAACAATGGGAATTTGCCAATGATGATTTTGTAAGAGGGCAACCTCATCTTATGAAGAACATTCATAGACGAAAGCCGGTTCATAGCCATTCTTTGCAGAATCTCCAAGCACAGGGCCCATTAGGGGAATCAGAAAGGCAGAGTTTTACTAATGAAATAGAGAAGCTTAAACATGATAAAGAGCGACTTCTAGCCGAATTGCAGAAATTTCAGCACGAGTGGCAGACATATGAGATACAAGTACATTGCTCAAACGATAGGTTGGAAAAGTTAGAACAAAAGCAACACAAGATGGTTTCTTCGGTTTCTCATGTATTGCAGAAACCTGTGATTTCTGTAAATATCTTGCCTCTGACAGAAACTATGGATAGAAAACGAAGGTTACCGAGAAGTGGCCACTACTATGAAGAAGCTAGTATTGAAGATGCTATTGAAACTTCTCAAATGTTACCAAGAGAAAATGCAGATAATACCGCTGTCTTGACATTAAATGTGGAGCGATTGGATCAGCTTGAATCATCCGTGGCATTTTGGGAGGCTATTGCACATGATATTGGAGACAACTTCGCCCAGATTCAGTCAAACATGGATGTTGATGAATCTACAAGTTGTGCTGATAGTCCATCCATATCTTGTGCCCAATTAGATGTTGAAATTCGGCCTAAATCATCTGGAATTGATATGAACTCTGAGCCAACTGTAGCTGCTGTCCCAGATCCAGTTGCATCAAAAGATCAACCTGCAGGAATCACTGTCGCAGCGACTGGAGTTAATGATGTATTCTGGGAACAGTTCTTGACAGAGGATCCTGGTGCATCAGAAACACAGGAAGTGCAGTCAGAAAGAAAGGATTCTGATGGCAGAAAGAATGAAGGAAAACCCAATGACCTTAGCAAATTTTGGTGGAATATACGGAGTGCAAATAATCATTCAGAACCGATGGGGCATGTTGGTCAGGCAGAGAAAACTTAGTGGCAATAGATTATTCTTCTTGCTTGTACTTCTGTACAATCACATGTAATAAATATAGGTTTGCTTGGTTTTTTTATTTTGTCTACAATAAATACATGTTCCTTATTTTGAATAGGATGCATCCTCCATTGATTCGTTGCTGATCACGGTTTCTTCTTGATCTATTATACCTGTTCTGAACTGTGGTTGGTTCATGCTTTAAATTGTGGATCATGTCACGCATCTTCAGTACTGCATTGTGCTGCTACTACAACGGCAATCATGACTGCAATCATAACCTTAATTTAGAACCTTGGTGGTATGGTTATCACTAATCTACCTTTGTTCTTTCTTCCTTTTGATCCCTTACAACGTTACTCGTACCATATGGCAGAAGCTTCCTACTAATACCCTCTGCTGCCATTCAATGGTTGTGAGCTTGCGTACATTTTTGTGAATGGAAACCATCGTGCAATTGCAGGGTGGTTCTGATGCAGTTGTGGACATCAGTTATACTGTAGCTGCCAGTGATGCAGTCCACAATTTGATTTCAAGAGGACTGATTTTTGTTTCTTTTTTTTTTTTTTGGATCGGCACCAAGAACACTCAGTATTTTAGAGAAAGTCTTACTTCTCTGGAATGGAAAATACTTTGTTTCATGAATTTATTCATATCATAGTACTGCATTTAGAGAGATTACTGGAAAGGGAAACTAGGATTCTCATTTGAGAATGGGAAATGTGGTAGATACTTCTGCCTCAGATTTCTTCACAGTATAATTTTCACAATTTCAATTTCACTATACTATTATCGTAGACAAATGGTGAGGCTGACATGAGGAGGATAAGGTTAACAGAAGAAATTCATGATGGAAGGGTAAAGTTAAATTACTGTCCAATCATCAAACTGCTGAATTGAAAATTACATTGGATTGAACTGAACCTACGATTGAAAATTGACCTGGGTTTTGAACTGATGTTGGAAGGTTAATAGATAATGATTGCTGACTTGTAGTTTTCAAGGACTTGGAGCCGAAAGAACTTAGAAACATTTAGGATTTGTTTGGTTTTGCAAAACTTTCTTTGTTTCTATTTCTTGTTTTAAAAAATGATTACAGAAATGTTACCTTGTTATAAGTTTGTTTGTTGTTTTCAAAGAACTCTATAGAAACGGTGGTGAAAACAACCGTGTTCACCATTTCTTATAATAGTGAAAACAATGTAGTATTATGGTAATATTTACAAGAACAAGAAATCAAACCAAATATTTAACAAATCAAACATGATTATAAGGTGTCACTCATTTGTGACATATATTGTTGAATAGCAAAAGGATTTACAGAAGAACAAATAGAGCTGTTATAAGATGTGCATACCATTTTGTTGAAGTTCATTTAGAGTTATATTCTATGCGTTAGGCCACATCAGTTTAATATCTAATGCTGAAGAAAAGAATAGGAAGTGGATGCGCATTGCATTTTGGTGCCATGACAAGAAAGCAAGTTTGATAAATTATCAAAATTTCGGTGCTAAGCCAGTTATTTATCCATATTTATGAATAAGAGAACAATCCGTATATAGTAAATATTTGATTAGGTGATAAAAAACAAAGGTTGTAATTTATCTATATTTATGGTGTCTTGTTTTAATTTCTATTTAATGTTTTTCTAGTGAAATTAAATGACATTATTCATTCCCTCAAAATACTACTAAAGAAAAGTATGAGAAACTTGATAAATAAGATCCGATAAGAAACTTGTCACTAATTCTAATAGAACTTTAAGTTAATTAATATTGTATATTTAGCGCTGTACTTTATTTTATTAGGATTAAAATTAAATTGCAAAGATATATCTATATATCTTTTTTATATAGACAATCTTTCAGTTTCTTACATATATTTTGGAAAAGAATTAGGGAACGGATTTAATAACTTTTTCACAGAAAAAGTTATGTAACTTAACTAATTTTATATGTTGAATGACTAATTTTAGTTTTTCAATAAAAATATAAAAAAAATAATTAAAAATTGAAAAGATTAACTAAAGTTAGCGTGTGGAAAAAAGTCAGTGAATCCGTTTTCAAAATTATCTTTATCATTAACTTTTTCTATCAAATTTAGCGTATTTCATTATTACATGTCATTTATTCAAAATTACCAAACTAATGATATTAACATTATAAAAATATGATGTTACTATAGATTAAAATAATATGTTTGCAAGGATTACAATTATTAGAACTAAAACAAAAATATGTATACTTGTACAAAGTTAAGATATGATTGAATGGCTTATGATCACTCAAGACACATCTGTTATGGTGGTGTGCGGTGAGTATTGATCACTAATTTTGAAACTAAAATAATATTTTAACATAAAGTAAAATGGAGTTGTCACGTCATGAATTAAATGCATACATCAAATGTTAGGACAATAAATTTTTTGCTTTGGTGTAGTTCAATCTATAATTTATATTGCTGTTTAATAATACTATGTAACTCTTCATTTGATTGGACTGCTTCAGGATCAATATATTTAACCACATCAAAATGTTTACTTTCTATGCCAAGACTGCTTAATTTTATATGCTCCTCCTTTTAGACTTGTGGGATTTTCCTTATATGATAAAATCCAATCATATTCTTCTTGTCCATAAGTCCAATCAAAATCTAGTGGTAAATATCCACTATGCTATTTTCATTTTTTCTTAATGGAATTTCAAAGTGATCTTCAAACAAGTGAGAGCAAGTTATTGGATTAAGGTTTCATTATATTTTTTCTGATAAAGTATGGAGTTTTATGCTATTTAAATAAAATATATAACTCTCATATACATGTTATTAAAAAACATTTAATAATTATTTAAAAAATATAATAAAATTATTAAGATTTTAATAATATTTTTTGTTAAATTTAGTCTCTTGACATATTTAAATTGAGTAGTATAATTTGTATTTTATGTTGAGTTATTTTATCTCAAAAAAACAATTTTGAAAACCATTTTAATTATATATATATATATATATATATATATACTTATTTAGTTAAAATGGATAACACAAGGTTCTTAATCTGATGGTCATAGATGTTTGACAGATTAACCTTGGTGTGTGGTAATTTGACGGAGTGGTATAGTATGATATGAACAAATTGTTTCACCACACCTGGGACAGGTCCCCCATAAGTCCAATATCAATACATGTATCTGAATGGTCGAAGTCTAAAATTGATATGATTATTTTTGTATTGCTTGATTAATATTATGAATGTGATTTTATTGTTTTAAAATATAAGTTTACCCTTCTCTTTGTCTATTCGTGTGTGTGTTTGTTTTCTTTTTTACAATAATCACCTTAATGGTTGTGAGTTTAAAGAGTATCTCGGATAAGCAGGAACAACTTAGAGTGAGATGTTTTGTCGTCCCTTTTTGTTTTTTAGAGGCTATATTACATTTTTGGTTTATTGTAATATATCCCCTTGTAATATATATATATATATATATATATATTGCTATTATATACTAAATATTATAATAGTATTTTATATTTTTTTTTCAAATTAACTATTTTGTAATATTAAAATATAATAAATATATCCTAAGTAGTCGAATACTTGGAATGATACCATTACAAACAATGCAAATTTTATGAACAAATTTAATGACAATAAAAAGAAATTAGACCTTTTATTAAAAAAACATTAATATTTTTTTAAAATTATATTTTATTCTCGGACTAAACATATATCCTCAACTACCGTAATTATTTACAAACTTTAAATAAAGTTAATTAACAAAATTAAAATTTTTGTAATAATTTCTTTTCTTATTATAGTGAAAACGATATATGAATATTGTTTTTACATTCATTGGACTATTTAGTCAATTCTTTCTTAATAGTTTAAAATAAATCATTTAACTTGCAAGGTATTAGAATTTGAAAAAGGTAATTAGTGTAATAATTAATTGTACATAATTCCATGCATTGATTTCTTATTAAAGTGTATACAAGACAGAGTCAGTTATGTGCCTCTTCAATAACAAATTAATACATGTAATTAAATACCACGTTTTATGTGAAATAAATGAAGTGAATAAATAAAAACTTATAAATTTATTTTAAAAAATTAATTATTTAAATTTTTAATACTAAATAACATTACTTTATTTTAATTGAAACAAAGTTAGGTTTAATTAAAAGTTAATTTGATATTAATGATTTTTTTATTGTAAATTAAATGAATAAAATAAATTAAAGTTGTATAAAATTATAAAGTTATATTAAAAATTGAATGATTCTTTAAATCCATGCAATTTTATGGAATGTTATTAAAAGCAATTTAATGTTAATTTTAATATTACAAAATAATTACTTTATAATTACTTATTTTAAAATTTAATTCATACCTATTTTTATTAAAAGTAAATAATGGTAGTTTTTGTAATTTATTTATTATTTAAATATTTTAATTTTTTTATAACATCAATTAAATTTATATAATTTTTTCATTTATTTTATTTTTCTTAATTCAAACTAGTTTACTCATTATTATTTTTTCTTTCCACCCGACCCGCAATTCAAAGAAGGAAGAAAATTTTGAAATATATTATCTGTAGAATCAGACTTTAGAAAATTTTAATTTAGTAGAATAATAAAAGTAACGACTTAGGTTTAAATTATAATTTTCAAAAGAGTAAAGTGACAAAATAAATTCTGTAACTCATCTGTTTGGACTAGTTGGGTAATATACGGAAGATATTAGACTCAACTCTCAATGGTAATGTTTTTGTTTTACACAATTTCTAAAATTTAATTCGAATGATTAATGAATTTGGATTTTTCTTTGGGTGTGGTGAAGCTTTGGGGTAGAATATATATATATATATATATATATATATATATATATATATATATATTTTTTTTTTTTTTTAAGATGGTGCCATTTGAGAGTATAGGGTGAGCTAATTGTTATTGTTTTTTTTTTGTTTGTCCTTGTGTTCTTGTTTGTCCTTATGTTGATGTTGTTAGAAGTGGACTTTATACTTAACTCAACCTTACAAAATCGGCTTGTAGGGTAAGGTTTGCACCCGTGATCCGATAGCGGCTTAATAGCAGGTGGAACGGCATGCCCAACAACAACAAATATGGCTAGGATAGGCACTAATCATGACTATGATACCATGTTAGAAGTGAACTTTAAGCCTAACTCAACCCCACAAAATCGGCTTGTAGGGTGAGGTTTGCACCCCCTTATATACACTTAATTGGCCTTATCTCTAGTCGATATGGGACTTTCAACAGGTGTTGTAAGAATAATTATTTTTTTCTTATTTCTTTTCTTGTTTATGTTTGTGTTGATGTTGTAAGAAGAGTTAATATTATTTTTTTTGCATGTATGTGATCATAATTAGTTATAGATGTATGTTTAACCATTTATATGATGGTTTGTTTTATACGTAAAGTGTCATTCTTAGTGCATGATTTAATTTGGGAGATTGTATCAAGTTTTGGATAACAAAGTATGATAGAATAGGTTTAAAACTATAAGATATGTATTTTGGAGTGTCTCTATTCTATGCATTTTTGTTGGATGTAGTTTTGGACTCTTGGGTGCCATTGTGGCAATGGAGACATTATCACAAAATCTTTGGGCACTATGGAATGGACGTTAAGAGTGAGTATTGCATATGCAAGGCACTGGGTGCCACTTTGTTTTTTTTTTTGTTCTGAATTGTCTTGGTAAAATTGTGAATCTCGTTTTGTTAACCGTTTGATCGTGCTGAAATTTTGACATATGGCTCTTGAAATGTTACTCTTCACTTTAATCGTTGGGATAAAAAATTGGATGCTTGATTTTAGAAAATAGGCACGCCTAGTTGTTATATTTTAGGTTTCTCTCTTGGTTATTCAAATTTGAGATCTCTCTTGGTTATTTAAATTTGAGATAAAAGGTATTGGCTGATTGTGAGACACTTATTTATGTTTTTAGTTTGACTTTGGACTAAAAGAGTGTTTAATGGTAATTTGTGATTGTTGTAATTCAAATGGTTGTCATTGTTGCAATTTAAATGGGTGTGATTATTGGAAATTGAGTGTAAGAGTTATGAGAATTTTAAAGAATTTTTATGGAAAATTTAAGATTTGAGTCGAAGTGTGTATGAGGTATAAACTTATGATTTTTTTAGTAGGATTAGTATGTACGTAAGTTTAACAGATTCCATTTTAACATGAGGATATTGTGAATGATATTGAACTATTTTGATGATGGATTGTTAAGACATGATATGATTAAGTTATGTCAATTTTATTCGGTTTATAGATAGATATTGTTTAATAAATTTAATCATTATTTTGAATATATAAGAATTAATTAATATTGTGTGGTATGAATATATGACAATATATGAAATCATGATAATTGGTATAGGATTGGATTGTCTCAATAATTTTAATGGAAGTATGATTAAGTTTGAAAGGTGATTGATCAATTTTTGTTTTTGTTTTTTTTTTTTGTAGTAAAATGGATTCTTTGAGGTTAAATGAAAGAAAATAAGTTAAGCTTATATTAAGTTAAGTAGAGTTGAATCAATTGCGAAAATTGGTGAGTGGTTGTGTAATAAGAATTGAATGGAATAAACTTAGAGTTTAATCCTTTAATATTGGGAATCTGGGATTGTTAGAGGATAATTTTAAGGTAATGATAATCATTGAAAGGAATAACACTAAGAGAAAGTAAGTGAAGAGGGTGAAGGGTTATGTTATGGACTATTTTCATGTTGTTGTATTCATACAACTGAGCTTAGTTTAAGTGCATTAGGCATCACCTGAACAATGTTTTATATGATACATTATTTTATATGATTCGAAATTGTTAAGTAAATGTTATTTAGTATGATTGTGATGACATGTAAATGAATTTTGTGTGATGATGACTTGGCGAAAGGTGGGCACTCTGTCAGTCTCAAGTGGTGAGTGTGTGTATTAACTCTACTTGTAAGACTCATGGGGAGTAGTAGGGAGTGACCTCTATCCATAAGACTCTTGAGGAGTAGTGGGAAAGGTAACTTTGCATAATTGTATTAGAGGTGAACTTTGTCGCGGAAGCTCTTAAGGAGACTGTTGGGAAGTGACACCTACGAGCTTTGCCCATAAGAATCTTGGGGAGCAGAGGAAGTGAAGTGGTTATTAGTAAGCTATGCACGAGAATTACAATCTGATTCCTAATGCGGAGATCACTGGTGGTTGTATTATTTGTTGTGATTATATGTTTTGAACATGTGATTATATGTTTGAATATGTGATGATATGTTTTTAATTGTTGTTTGAGACAACAAACTTTGTAAATGGTTGTGTAAGACAACTGGTGAAATTTAATGGTATGGTTAGAAAACTTAGTTATGAAAATATGCTTTGAACTGTTAAGTAAGATAACATGCAACATGCTTTGTAAATGATTGACAATTGTTGAAATTGAATGGTATTATTAAACACTAGAGTTATGAAAAGTTTGGGTGACTCATTATATTATTATTGATGTATATTACTAGTTATGATGTTTGATGTTTATGTTAGTTCACTCTTTCATTATGTGTGTTTGACTATGATTATTATATATGTAAAAGATATTGTTATAGATTATGGATGCATAAGAGCCAGGAGTTGTATGTTTGCTTTAGGGTAAGAACATGTTTTAGACAAAAGTTATTGTGAAATATTGTGTATTTTTGTTAAATTATAATTTTTTAAATCTTACTCTTGACTTGTTTGAATAAATAAATATAAAAGTTTAATTTTCGTTAATACTAACAAGTGATATCATAATTCAAAAATAAAATTTTCTTAAATTTACGAATTTTACTAAGTAACATCCTAGCTAGGGTGTTACAATCCTAAAATAAAAAACAATCCAAAATAATTTAAAATAAATTGTGTTTTAACCTATAGATTTTGAGAACAAATATACTCATTTTCTTACTTTAAAAATAAATTTATTAATGATGGTGAAAGTTTTACATCATGTCGCTTTGTCCAATAATATTGGGATGACTCACCATTCAACCATTTTAGTTAAAAAAAATTCTATCTTTTTTATTTTTAAATGAATTGATAAAGATGTAATAGTGTATCAATTTAAGGTTAGGCTACTAAAATCTAAGAATAAACAACTTCATTTGCTTCAAAAGACAATGAATGGACATTTAAAATAAAGTTTTATTTTTCATGCGGAATAAAAGAAATAAACTTTTCAAGTTTGTGTATTTAGTGAAAAATTTAAAATCAAATGAAATAAATAGAAGGAAAAGCAGTAAAATAAGACGACATAAAGTAGATTTACCATTATAGTATTTGATTATTTTATTAACAAAGTTGATTATTCCAGTGTTATATGAGTTGGAGGGAAAGAAAATGTTATGTATTTAATATTCTTTTCAACCATCCAAATAATTGAACTCAGTATCTTTCGATTTTTTTCTGAATAAGTTTTTTGCCTTTATCCCTAAAAAATTTCTCTGTTTTGTGGTTTTTGAGTATCCAATATTGACGAAGCCAAACTTTAGAAGAGAAACCTTTACTGCTATAATAAATTTATTATGACATTAAAATCCATTGAATTCTGCATCTAGCAACTTCTGCTTACGTTGAGTTATGAATATGAACATGCATCTATATAGAATGATCGATGCCAAAATCATAAATGAAAACATTAATTTGATCATGCAAAGCCTACCTGCAGCATGATTAAAGTAGAATCACCAATTTATGAGAGCCTAGCAAGTAGGTTAACTTTATTATTTATAGGTATCCCAAGTAACCACCCAGTTGACTTTAAGAGTTGCTGAGGTCTCAAGTGTAATTGGGACTTACTGTTATGTTATGACCTAATTAGGCATTTCGTAGATGTGGCTTAAATGCCTCACTTCAAACACATTAGGTCATGGATACAGGTTTTAGGTACGATACTCAAATTATGTATTTGGGCTCTCTATAATTTCTCCATAATATTGTAGATGTAGATTGTAATAATAATAATAATAATAATACACATGCATAGTATTTGCAGTGTAGCTAAGTTGTATCATTTATTCATCCCTTATGGTAGATCATCAGAAATGGTACCTTTGAGATAAAGATCACTCCATTTGATGGCCTTACCTAATGCTCCCAACATGCTAGCTGCCACTTAAGAAAGCTTTATTGCCAAAACTAACATTGTGAAGATAATTTCATCACTGCTCAACATTTTCAAGTGTGTCTGGTGTCTTCAAAGGGAGACAAGCTAATTCATTTAAGTAGGTTGGTTTAGACTACATATCACAGTGAAATAGGGAGAGGAAGAAGATATTCTTACAGGGTCCTAATCAACCATGTGACGGTAGATCAAACCATCTAGATATGCTGTCTGTAGGACATACAATGAGTGATACATGGTCATGATTATGCTTATTTGCAAATTGAAAAAAACTGATGATATCTAGATATGTGAAGTGATAGTTTTTTCTTAAAGAAGTCCTACTTCACCTTGAGGATATTCAGCTCATTAACTTGTAAGCATAACAATTTAATGTACTGTATTAGAGTTTAATGTTTAACTAAGCTATAAACTTATAAACCCTACTAATACTTATGCAATATATAGTCAAGGATGTAAACAAATCACTGAGCATAATAGAACATTAGCATTTATGACATTCCTGTGATAGTTTATTTGCATATTGCCGCGGTTTTTCAAAACTAAATAATTAAAAGGTGCAGGTAAAGCTAAAGGTATGTGATGGTGTCTAATACTGATCACGAGGAGTGAAGAACAGTCTCCTTTCTCTTTCTTTCATTTCCCATAAACATTTAACCACAGTTCTTCCACCGGCATGGGCAATGTCTTATGGGTATTATACTGGTGAGAGGGTCTAGGATCATCCTGATGTGCATAGCAGCAATGTCTTTTGTGTTTATATGTGCATTCTCTATTTTTGGAAATCTTTACCATTTCCTCTAAAAGTTTCGCCTCTCATCTGTGCTTCAGACTCCTTGCTAACCTACCTTAAAAACAGTGCTGCATGATGAACATGTTGCTACAAGCTTACAAGCATCCTAACTTCAACAATATAATCATGATTTGACTATAAAAAGCTTGGGATTATTTAGATTTACATGCCCAAAGAACTCGTACTGATAGTATTTAATATAACATTATTATTAATATAAAGTATGCTGAGATCTTGATGCAACTTCTCCTGAATTTTATACAGAAGATGAGAATAGAGAAATTCAAGTAAACTTAGAGCATAACTAGAACAAGGGTAACTATTCACAATTCTGACAATGTTTTCCTACAGGCTAAACATTTTGTTGTTAATCACAACAACAGCATTGCTTGTGTGATTGAATACCCGAGCTGGCTCGGCTCATGCACAACCATACTTGCTTGAACACTTGGATGATGAGATCATGGTACTCATTAGAATTCAAAGTCAGATAACATGCTAGCAGATCTTGCATTTCTTCTGGCTGGCTGATCTGTTTCTCTGTGATCATCTCAATCATTGATTCTCTGAAATCCTTCTGTGGATCCAAAGAACATTTCACCACCGCAAAGCTATCTAACCCTTCTGTTTCCTCCACAATTTTCTCTTCTTTCTTCATCTTCAGTTTTGCTTTCTTCTTCTCTTCTATTGCCTTTATTTTGCGGACTTCAACTTTGGAACCCATTCTTGGAGAATGTACTCTAACCTTGGAGTTGTGCTTTGGTTTCCTCCTCTGGTTTTCTCTGCTCGCATGAAGCGATTGCATTTGTTGGTTACTCTTTGCTTTCAATTTCAACTCCTCAGTTTGTTTCAAATTATGCCACTCAGAATCCAATTGGGGACTACTTACTCGGGCTTCTCTGAGATATCCAAGGCCAGAACTCTTTGAATCTACAAACAAATGCTTCCTTGGTGTGCAAATTGTTCTGGGTGACTCATATTGCTGCACATCATTTTCTAAGAACGGACTTGATGCAAACTGAGATTCCACTTCTGCCTTTTCCAATTTCAAGAGCTGCTCTTGCAAAACTCTTTGTGCTTTCCTCTCATATCTCCTTCTCAAGGATTCGAGTTCTTTTACACTTCTTGCAGCTTCATTCAGCAATGTTGTTTCTTCTCTCAGTTCAGTGTCCTTCTGCTTCAACTTCTGAGTGACTTCTCTTCTACCTTGTGTTTTAGCATTATTCAATCCACCGGGGAAACTTGAGGATGGAATGACATGTTCAGCATCCAAATTGTACTTTACCGGCTTCAGAATATCATCACTTTTTCTATGCTCATTACCCTCTTCACCAAATGAGAGTCTCCAGAAAGCCTCATCATCCCCTCCATAAAACCTGCCTCTATTATAATGGGGTGAGGTATCTGATGGAGTTGGATTCTGCTTTGCATTTTGCTTCAGTGCGGCAGGTTTTGGGTCTGAGTTTATTCTCATATGCTTGAACTTGGAAAGCCATGAAAAAGGAGACACATGAGATGCAAAAGAAGGCCTAGAAGAGGAAGAAGGAGAAGGAGAAGGTTTTTTTCCACCCCACTTCATAATTTGGTCTGTTGTTGTGTTTGGAACTCTAGATTTGATGAAGATTTAGTAAGTAGTGTTGAGTTGAGAGAAGATAAAGAGCAGAAGTGAAGTGCATAATGGGTTGAGGTGTGTGAGAGACTTCTAGCAGTTAGTGGGACGGTTAGGCTGTTAAATAGGAACGTGGGTTTCTTACTGGTTTTTTCTGCTATGTTTTCAAAAGAGATACCCGCCCCAATTCCTGTGACCACTTTTCCCACTTTTCCTGCTTTTTGGTTTGTACTCAAAAAAAGATTTGTGCCAAGGGGGGACCTCTTTCTTAGGCCCACAAGCTATTACTAACAAATAGCCAAATTCTTAATCAGAAATTAGGTTGCGGATATCAGAAAATGGTTATGAAAATCGTACATCGTAATATTGAGGTAGTACTTTCTGTAACTTTGCTGTAATAATAAGAACTAGAATTGTATAGAATTTGAATGTTGCGGTGTATTTGAATGAACATTAACTTTGTTTTCAACATGTAGAAGGCTTTGTAAAAGGTATAAGACTAAAGAATAAAACAGTTTCTTTTTGGATTGTGATGGAGTGAGAGTGTTTGCTCTTTCTAATGGTATGGCAAAATCCTTGTCTCATCTTTTGCTTTGGTGGCTTTATTTATTTGCGGTTTTCTCAACTTTTTGTTATAGGTCAAAGAGTCTGAGAGCAGCAGCACAGTGGCACAGTGGCAAAAATGTTAGGAGCATACACAACTTATTACTAGGATTAAGCTCAATGTTTGGCGGTTGGGGTGCTCCAAATTTAGTCCTGTCTGTCTAGGCGTGTAAATTCATCTTTCACCCGCCACCAAATAGTACTAATATTATTTATCTACTCTGTACAAATTCATCTTTGCTACCTTGTTAATCCAAAGGATGTGGGCCTCTTAAAAGACCAAGGAGAATAGTGATCCTTCTGAATGTTTCAGCGTCAAGAAAATTAAGTTATGAGAAATGTTTTAAAATTTAGGAAAAAATATGGTGTGATTATGGAAGAGAAACTTGACACAATACCTACCATTTTAGCAAATGGCCCTTTCTCATGGTAGGTATTATATCATGAGATTCTGCTTGTCTCCTCCAAATTATGCAGTAAATGTTAAGTTCCAACCCAAAAAATGACATTTTTAAGATCAAGAGGGGACCTTCATTTCCAAGCAAGGTATAAGACGAAAAGAAGCTATAGGGGGTTATTTATGAAATTCTAAATTGGTTTTGTTGTAGTTTTGTCAACAAAAAGAGGTCATCATATTGCTTCTTTAGTTTCCTATTTTGATAGATCATAATCTTTTGCAAGTTATTTCATTTTCACACACCATTCTTCTTATTCACTCTCACCTCATCTAGCCATTTCTTATTAACTGGAAATGAAACAGAATCTTTGCATTATTTCCATATTAATGTATGAAATCACATGTTTGCATTTAATATAGCAATATGAAGGAAGAAAACTGCAAATTTTGTTTAACTAGAATTGTAGACACCATTCTACATAAGGGATGTAGTTCATGGCCCTTTGCGAACATCATCCAAAGATTTTGCACATAATCTTTGGTCTTGAAGATGGTCAGTAAACGTGGAATCTTCTTTTTCCATTCTCTTTACTTGTATATATAAATAAATTCCTATTTTAGTTGCTCAATAATTTTAAATTATATTTTAACTTGGCCAGAATGAATTAGAAGAATTCGTGACAAATTAGTTTTGAATATTTAGAAATTTGTGTGTGAATAAATATATGTAATATAATAAAAAATAATGTAAATTGTTAAAAGTATTTGCTAGTTACGTGTGCAGAAAATATTTAGTTGAGAGTAAATTAAATGATAGATGTGTATTAAATTAAATAAAATAAGTATTTGAGTTTATAGGAAGTTTAGAAATTTTAGGTGCAGTTTGAAATTATAGAGGTGCAAGAAGAAAAATCCTTGGTCATTTTTTCTGATGGGCTACACTTACCTGTGGCGCCATGCCCTTATTATGGATTTTCTTCTTGCACTCAATCTTTTTCTTCCAGCACCCCATACAAATATTCATCATTCATTAATGTTTGATGTACTTTAATTTAAATATTGTTTGTTCAACATTGAAGGGTAGTAATGGTGCTGGACTTTGAACTCAAGTTTCAACATCGTTTGGTTAAATATAGGAATAAAATTACATTTTCGGTGGCCAATCAAGAAAGTTCTTAAAAACTATTCCAAAATCATCTAGACACTTGGAAAGATAATAACAACAGAAGTTGGTCAAATAATAGTTAATATTGCAATCAATACCTGAAATTCAACATCATTCACTTCAAAATAATACTATTTTACTATTAAAAATTTCCATAAATTGAAACATCATTCAAATGCTTTTTGTAGTGCAACTAACGAATTGATTATTGCCAGTTCCATGATATGTTATTTTGTTACGGGTAATGATACTTTTACACCTTGAAATGACAAATTTTTTACACCAGACACGTGTCACATTGTCATTGGACCGGGTGGAAATTTTTAAAAAAAATGAGAAAATGACGTGGAAATAGAAGGCAGTACATGGTTTTCGTTTTCATTTCTCCCGGGTCTCATTTGGTGGTTTTCAAAGAAAAAGAGAAAGGGAGTTTCCCTCTCGCCCATTAGCATTTTCTCTTTCGCCCAGAAGTATCTTCGTCTTCTTCCTCCGTCGCACTCACCCACCAGCCATCGTCGTCGTCGTTGAAGGAGTTCGGAGTTCGTCAGAGGCATGCCGTTCACCGCAACCGTTCCACCGTTAGTTGCTTACGAAGCCAGAAAACGCTATTGAAGGTCGGTTTTCAAAGCTTTTTTCCGTTTATTTCGCTATTGGTTAGCTTTTGTTTGGTGGGTTTAATTATTTTTTTAATTTTTTGGGCATTTAGGTTTTGTTTTGGTAAAGTTGAATGTTTTTCGAAGTTTTTGTTGAACATTTCGTCCGACATGTGCTTCATTTGATTTTTTGTGAAAGATTTTTAGTGCTTAATTCATGCATTCCTAACACTGAAGAGCCGATACAAGTTGTTGGTTTGCTAGTGCAAATGGCGTTCTTCAGAAGCATTTCTGCACTTTCTCGGCTTCGCTCTCGTGTGGTAAATGAGGAAAACAGTAACTAACTATTTTGTTTTTGGCATTGTTTGTGTTTGATTATTGTTTGTGACTTGCTGATTTTTATTTTTGCAATGGAATGACATGATCAACAATCTAATCTCGCGAATTCAGTTAGATGGCTCCAAACTCCGAGCTCCAATAACACTTTTCTTTTTTCCTCTATCCTTATCTCTTTGTCGTTGGATTGGGGATAGTCTTGTGATTTTGCAACTTGTCATGTTTAAGCTATAATGTCAATGAATTATATAAATGATATTAAATTCTATGCGTAGATATTTTATTTTAGTGATTTCTTCAAGTTATGTTAAAGAATATTTAACATCTGAACATAATAAAGGTTATATAAACCCAATACTTTTATTGCACCTGGCTTATTACTTGAATTGTGACAGTTGTTTTATACGTTGACCACATCTTAACACCATCCTATTTTCTTTGCTTTGCAAATCTGAAGAGAGCATTGGAAGTGTTTCCTAATTGCCCAGTAGATGATCAAAGGTGTTCCTTTCCATTCAACTCTTTAAGCTTTATCAAACATTCAATTCCTTTCCATTTTCTTGTGACCCTTTAGTGTATCTTCCTTGTGATGAAACTTACAATGCTTCATAGAATTATGTAATATATCTGTTTGTATACTAATTCTGATTTTGTTATATATTCTGCCTTGGATTTGTCAGATTCATTGTTATGCATAAATCATTTCAAAATGATTGTTTTCAAATTTTTTCTAGTATCTTTTTGTTTATGGCTTTAAGACACAAGTAATGGAACTTCATGTAATATGGCTTCGAAATCAGGCTTAAGTATCCCTTTTTCCTAATTATTTATCTTTTCTTTTGTGTTTTTCTTTACATAAGTTGCTTCCCACATAATGGCTTAAGGCTCAATCACTTTTGTTCTTGATAAACTGATTATTGGTAGCGTGTACTTAATTTTATAGGTTGAAGGCCATGAAATAAGTACTTCTCAAGTTTCAGAGTCTACAATTTCTAAAGATGAATCTGGTAGGATAGTTAAACCATTGATTCAAAATGTTCCATTTCTTTAGATCAGTAATTTAATAATGTTGGCAATCACCATCACAAATTATGTGTTGCTGACATAAAATTAGAAAGAGATATAATGATTCAGGATCTTATCCAAAGCATTTGTTGGTACTTATAAGATAAAATATATTTGGTATTCTTATTCATAACATTTGCTAGATGATAAGGTTCTTATCTATCCAAAGTCAAATCTAGATTCAGTTGTAAATATTGTTCTAGAAGTAGAATTTATATCAATGTTTTTGTGACTAGGAAATTAAGTTGAGTCTGGCTTGCCTGAAGATGCCATTTCCATCTGTTTCAGCAATTTCTCCATAAATAGTACTGATAATTTTTAGCACATCATGCTCTTGCTGTTTAATAATAGATATTTTTTTAATCAACTTGATTTCAAATTTTGATGGTGACAGGTTTTACCAATATTCCCAAGGCTTGTTGATCTTCCATTGGAAAAGTTTCAAAGAGCACTTGCTCACAAGTAAAAGAAAAATAATGTGAAGTTGTAGAAAAGTTGAGTGAGAGAGTATGAATCTGGTTTGGGAGATTTGACACATTATACTTAGGTGATACATTTTGAACTAACCTCTTTTGTTGGCTACTGTTTGGAACCATATAGAGATAGCACTACAAAAGTTTATGTAATGTATTTTTAATTAATTTGTTACTTTATTTCTTTTATGCTCTCGTGGTGTTCCATTTCTTTTAGGGCGATGCTCTTCAAGTGCTTTAATTTTGACCAAAACAAAACATTGAATTCTTTTTACAATTTTAAACTCGAAATTATATTCACTAGTTTACACCTTTAATTCTTGAAACTTTTATTGATTACATAATCATGTGGACCTTAAATATTTTAACATAAATATGAATAAATATTTAAAGTGATTCTTAAAAGATAAATAAAAAATGTTTATGATTAAAATTCTCATAAATAAGTTGTTAAAATTCACAAGTTTGTCTTTTCTTTTATGTAAATCATAATAGAAATTTAATTCAACAAAAAAAAGTGTTTATATCATTACTTTACTTAATAATTAAACAATATTTTAGATTTATTAAAATATACATTTTTTATTTTAAATATAAAAATTTATTAAATTCACTATGCAAACTTAAAAGATTGAGTTTCATGTCCAGACAACTTTAATTTATTCAAATGAAGTTTGTATGGATATTATGCGTGGTTATTTAAGGTTTTGTCCTCACTGTGTATTCCAAGCCTGTTTTGTAAAACTGAATGTGCAGAAACAAACCTAGGAGCAAAAGCTAAATAAGTGGGGAGTTTAGGCAAACAATCTGCACACGGGGTCAACTGTGAAAATGGCCTTGATTTTTAATGGAACTTTTCTTAAGACTTATTGAACTTATTGGATATAGAAGTGATGTTCAGCCATTGATGATCACAAGTACACAGATCTCCATGGCCAAGGAAGGATTGTTTTTAAAACTCAATGTGCAGAAACAGACCTGGGAGCAAAGGCGAAATAAGTGGAGAGTTTAGGCAAACTTTCTGCATGAAGAGGACATCTATGAATCTGCCAATTATTTTGAACTCCACACTTTATTTTTAACCAATTATATTAAATAAAATTCATTATATGTCATTTATAAAAATATTTATATCGAAGTCCATTTCCAAGGAAACATTTTTTTTAAAAGTGATAGTGCATAAACAGAACTAGTAGCAAAGGTATAATAACTGGGTAGTTTAGCCAGACTTTTTGCACGAAAGGGCATCTTTGAATCTGCCAGTTATTTTGCACTCCATACTTTATTTTTAACCAATTATATTAAATAAAATTCATAATATGTCATTATAAACAGATTTATATCGAAGTTCATCTCCAAGGAAACATTTTTTTTAAAAGTGATGGTATAGAAACAAAACTGGTAGCAAAGGCAAAACAAGTAGGTAGTTTAGGCAGACTTTTTTCACGAAGAGGACATCTTTGAATCTGCCAGTTATTTTGAACTCCACACTTTATTTTTAACCAATTATATTAAATAAAATTCATTATATGTCATTTATAAACACATTTATATTGAAGTCCATCCCCAAGGAAACCGTTTTGTTAAAAGTGATGGAAGTTAGCAATGACCCCGCCGGAGAAAGTCTTGTCATGAACATTAGGTACCAGGTAACCAACTAGAACAAATATTCAACAATGAAACAAGTCCAAATCCTGCAATAAGCAAGCACGAGTTCTCACTTCTAGGTGGCCAAGTTACTGCACTTAACAAACACCTCGAATAAACGCAGTTCATTGTAGATTTAGGATTGTCCTGAAGATGCACGGTGCTTAGCTATGAAAATTTGTAGTTATTTACAACTTTTATTCAACATGGTCATATGATTAATATTGTGTGCATTAATTTGTTTGCAGGAGGAACTGCAAGAGATTAGGGAGAAATATGTTTCTGAATGGATATTGGATCGTGACAATGTGCGGCGAAATGAAGTCTTGCAATATTTACGGTTGATGTATTAGAATTGATGAAAAGAATGATGATTGTGTTACATTTGGGTTAAATTGAGTTAAATTTTCAATTTATTAGTGTTGTTACATTTGGAATGATGACTGTGTTACATTTGGAATATTGAGTTAAATTTTGAAAGGTTGTTGGACAATCGCTGAAAGCATGTAAAGTTGTTTCCTCCATCTATAAATAATGTTTTTATGCTAAGTTTGTTGCTTTCCATTTGGATATTATAGATTAGTAAGAATTCTATCATGTATGATCTGCCAAATAAAATTTTTAATTCTTTGAGGGTGCTTTAATTCTCCAAATCTTGTTAGCCTAAACTACCCACTTATATTGCCTTTGCTATCACTCCCGTTTGTGCACCATCACTTTTAACAAAACGGTTTCCTTGGGGATGGACTTGGATTTAAATTTGTTATTAAATGATAATTAATGTATTTTATTCAATATAATTGGTTAACAATAAAGTGTGGAGTTGGAAACAAGTGGGAGATTCAAAGATGCCCTCTTGGTGCAAAAATTTAGCCTAAACTACCCACTTATGTTACCTTTGCTACCACTTTCATTTCTGCACCATGACTTTAAAGAAAAACGTTTCCTTGGGGCAGGATTGGGATATAAATTTGTTCTTAAATGATAATTAATGAATTTTATTTAATATAATTGGTTAACAATAAAGTTTGGAGTTCAAAACAAGTGGGAGGTTCAAAGATGCCCTCATCGTGCAAAAAGTTAGCCTAAACTACCCACTTATAATGTCTTTGCTACCACTTTCGTTTCTACACCATGACTTTAAAGAAAAACGTTTCCTTGGGGATGGACTTGGATATAAATTTGTTCTTAAATGATAATTAATGAATTTTATTCAATATAATTGGTTAACAATAAATTGTGGAGTTCAAAACAACTAGCAGATTCAAAGATGCCCTCCTCGTGCAAAAAGTTCGCCTAAACTACCCACTTATAATGCCTTCACTACCACTTTCGTTTCTGCACCATGACTTTAAAGAAAAATGTTTCCTTGGGGATGAACTTGGATATAAATTTGTTCATAAATGATAATTAATGAATTTTATTCAATATAATTGGTTAACAATAAACTCTGCAGTTCAAAACAAGTGGCAGATTCAAAGATGCCCTCCTCGTGCAAAAAGTGAGCCTAAACTACCCACTTATTTGCGCATTTCTCCGAGGTATGTTACTACACATTGAGTGCTAACAATAATTCTTCCTTGGCCATGTACATCCATATACTCGTGATCATCAATGGCTGAACATCACTTTTGTATCCAATAATTCCAACAAGTGTTAAAAAAAGTTTGTTCAATTAAAAAACAAGGCCAGTTTCAAAGTTGACACCCCTATGCAGAAAGTTTGCCTGAACTACCCACTTATTTGCGCTTTGCTCCCCGGTCTGTTACTACAGATTCAGTTTTACAAAATCTTAAATAACCACGCATAATGTCCGTACAAACTTCATTTGAACAACCAATCTCTTTCATCAACAATAACACATAAAGTTCACAAAATAAAACACAAATTTGAAGATAATAGCCAAATTTGAAGATGATTGGCCAACTAAATTCACAAACCTGCCTAATACTTTTATTTTATGCAGACAAACATAAAACAGAAATCAATGTAATTAAAACACTTTCATACAATCCAATTAACTTGAAATAAATGGAGTTCTCTTTACCATACTCTTGATCCTTCTTCAGGGTGTAGCCTTCATTCGATCGTACATTGTGCTTTGCTTGAGTTCATCCTTACCTTCACACCCCGGGGTTTGTTGCTGATGTTGAACAGGTGTGCTTCCAAATGGATCTTCACTTGCACTGAACGGCCTATCATTAAAATTCTTTTACAGTGACTGATACTTGTACCCTTCTTTGTTCTTAAAATATTTATGAACTGATACTTATGTGTACTTAAGTGTGATAAGTGATAAGTTTTGTTATGGCTGAATAAAGGAGGGAGCATGGGTACATGTTTGAATAAATACACACTCTACTTTAACATGCATCAATTTCAGTTCTACCCCTACTCATTAGATTCAAATGTGCACTCTTCTTTTCAAGTTTTGTATCAGAGTTATTCTACTATCAAAAGAAAAAACAATAAAACATATTTCTACCGCACTACTATTGTTAATTTTTGAAAGAAAAAAAAAACAAATCTTTCTAATATTCTCAGTCCTTTCTTTTGTTGGCTTTAAGTAGCATGTGTAAGTTCTGACGATAAAAAAAAAATAATATATATATATATATATATATATATATATATATATATATATATATATATATATATATATATATAAGTGCACCGTTTGATAGAGGAGTGTATCTTGTTCAACATGAACAAAGAAGAGTGCATGGAAGCTCTTTCTAAACATGCAAATATCAAGCTACTTCCACAAGTAAATTCATTCTAATAATTTCGATAGTTTTTTTTTCAAGCTAATGAAATTATTAAATTATAAAATTTGGAAAATGTGCTTTTAAATTAATTAATTCATTTTACTATAATTATGACCATTTAGTCTATTATGACTTCTAGACAACAGCCATTGTCACTGTTTATTAGACTAAAATAATTAACGTCTTAATTTGGTAACAGTACACCTATATATATGCATCTGCATATAAGAATATGAATAAAATGAAGAAGAAGGAAGCATGTTGTTTATGTAAGCTAAATTAGCACATATTGCATTCCAATACTATGCAGAATCGTAGCATTAGATAACACACCAATTACAACACCATCACAACCATTACCACACTCAAAACAGAGCAACAAGTTCCCATCAGTTCAATAACTATCAAAATCAAGTTTGAAATACCCTTGAACGTAATCAACCATCAACAAATTGATAACGCATCATAAACACAGTCAAGGTAGCATGCCAATTCAATTTTCCCTTTAGTATAAAAGATAAATCTAAAATAGAGCATCCATATTGCATTCAAAATAGCATGTCACGTTCACATATTTTTACAATGCTTATATCACATTGGTATGCAATCCTTCTATAATATTATTCATTGTCTTCGACAGATTTGAACCTTTGTCACATTCACATATTTCCAACAGTTCTAGTTAACTCTCACACCACTTATTCTAGCTTAGGTTTGAAAACAATTAATTTAGACCAATTTCTGAAAGCCAAAGCTAATGTTAGTTTCTTTCTCAGTAGAGAACCAGCAAGGCCTACGATGGTGGAACTCGCTTTCTCTTAGAAGTAATACATTTAAAAATAAACCTTTTCATTTTGATGGTTGCACTCGTTTTCTATAACTCTAGCAACATGCACCAACATGCTCAGTAAAAAGGAATATTTAGTATATATTAAAAGAAGAGGAAATCATGTTTGAAAGAGGTAAGATGCTCACCGTTTTTGTGAAGATGCTACCTTGCGAAAGGCAGTGCAAGACGGTGGAGGGAGACAGCAAGGTACACCGGCGTATGGAGACAGCAGGGTACGACGAGGGCTGACCACTTTCCACCGTTGATCGCGGCAGAGCCTCTGGGTGGTCCTCCGGTGGCTATTGAATGGCGCGTCAAGGTGGAAACGGGGACGGAGATTTTGTTGCAAGAGGAGGAGTTTCTCTCTCTAGGTTTTTGGTTCCAATCTCTCGAATGCAAATTTGAAATCTGAATTTCAAAACCCCTCTTTAGAGCCTCCCAGAATATAATCCACGCCATTCTTTCATTTTATTTTTTAAAACACGTGGACCACCCAAAATTTGATATCTGGTGGTATTAAAAATTTGTCAAATTCTGGATGTCAAAGTATCATTACCCATAAACTAATTGGAAAGTTAGCTCAAAGATGAAAAGTTAGCTGAAAATTTTAAACTAAACTGATATTTGAAAGTTGAAAGGTGTTAAGTTAAACTATTAATTAATAAAACATAAAATTATTTCTTAAAATAGCCAAATCTATAAAATGCTAAATATAGCATTTTTTTTACATTTTAAATTCCATCATTTTGTAGTTTAAAATGCACCTTTTATGATGTTTATAACTTTTATTTTTAAAATTCTTTTTAACTTTTACAAATTTTATTTGTAGATGCATTTTGAAATTATTTTTTTGTTTTAATTATTATATTTTTTCACATCATATATTATATTATCCATCTTATATTATATAATTTATATTTAAGTCTACAAAAAAAGAGAAAAAACTAAAGTGCAGAAAAATCAGGTTGAGTCTCCCCTGGTCTAGGGGGGCTGAGCGCCACCAGCACAAACTACATAGAAGCTGATTTCTAGTGTGCTCGCACTGAGCGGCCCTTAACAGAGGGCACTGAGCGGCCCTTAACAGAGGGCACTGAGCGCCATTTTGCTGTCAGAATTTCTCCCTAGGCGCCCCTCTAAGGGCGCTAAGCCCCATTTGGTTTGAATTTCTCGTGCCCGGGCACCCAAGAAGGGGGCTAAGCTCCAGTCTTCGCAACACTCTCGCGCCTGGCCGCCTTAGAAGGGGGGCTGAGCGTTGATGGTGCTATGTGGCAGATTTGCTCTATTTAAACCTAAAACGCGAAAGATTTTTGGTTTTTGGTGGTTTGGAGGCACGATTTCACTCATAGGAGAGCTTGGAGGGTTGCTAGGGTTTGTGGGAACACTTCCTTCTTCCTCTTTGGGTTCTTCTTCTTCTTCCATGGCCATTTTGTAAGCTTAAAGGCTCTCGATGGAAGTGGAGAGCCAAACCCATCTTGTTGGGGTTAGTTGTAGCCTTTGAATCTTGTGTAATTGTTGAATTATTTGAATATATATATATATATATTTGCATTTTCTATCAATTGCTAGTATTCTTGTTTCCAATCTTAAAGCTTGCATGTAATGGGGACGTTCATGACTTGATTTTGGGGTTTCATGGGTTATGGGGACGTAAGATGGAACCTAGAACTGAAACAAGAGTCCTTATGGTTCATTTATTCTAGGGATGGAAGATGATTCACATGTTGTCTTAGATCTTAGTTCTTAATGCGGGTTTGCTTGTTAGATTTTTCAAGGGATTTGAGTTTAATAGGAAAAACCTAGGCTCTTTCACCTAAGGGATTACGGATAGAGTGTTTTTGTGAATTGACTTTAGTAAATTGGTGGAGAGGAGATGAAATTGTGTATGCACAAGAAGTAAATTGGTGAAACCTAACCTTAGCAATGTCATTTCATATCATTTCTAGTCCATTCCATTTTTAAGTGTCTTCAAGCACCAAAGTCCAAACTTGTATAGTTGAAATTTTATCTTCTTTGCACTTGTTTTTCAATTAATGTGATGCTCTTGAGTCTAGATAAGTTGTTAATCGCACAATTCTCTAGTATTACGAGTCTTTTGGAAAACGATACTTGGTCTTATCATGGTTTATTACTTGAAATGATTCAGTGTATATTGATTAATAAAATAAATATTATAATGATATGATAGGTGATATTAAAAATAATAAAATTAGTTTTTAAAATTTAAATAATAGTTGGTATTTTCAATAATAAATTTATGTTAGCTCTAACATTTACAAATAAATTTAAATTAATTTTATATTTTTATAAAAATATCAAATTCTTAATATATATATATATATATATATATAATAAATTTTTTATAATGTATTTTTCCTCAACATTAATATTATTATTATACATACATAAATAAATTATTAAATATAAAATTAAACAACACCAAAATATTTATAATTAAGTAATTCCTAAAAATAAATAAAATGGTGATATTGACAATTATTAATGTTTAGAGAAATGTACGATTGATTGTGATACAACAAATAATAAATATTGTTCTTCCTCAATAAACTTATATAATACTTAACAAATTTTGCAATTCGCAACTAATAACAATCCAACATTTCTAAATATAAAATTTTATTTTTTTGTAATTATTTTACTTTTATAATATGTTCTGTATAAATATGTTCTATATTAAAAAATTTCAAATGAACATATATATATATATATATATATATATATATATATATATATATATATGTTCTATATTAAAAAATTTCAATTCACGTTGTTAGCAAACATATTTTTTCATGCTTTCTCGTGTTCTCGTAGGTGCCATTTTCAATGGATAAACACGACCGTAGCTTATTAGCTTATTCGTAGAGTCACTAATTATTTTAAGTCTTAGAAAACTCTTCTGTGACAGTCTATTAATTAACAACCTAACGCGCATTAATCACTATTAAGTCTTAATGCTTAATATGTCAAATCTAATACATGCTATTTTTTTCTTCTGTTAAACCTTTAAAATAGATTATATTTAAAAGACTTTAAATATATTTTAAAATATCAAATTCATATTTGAAACAAATCAGAAGGAAAGTAACAAAAATCTAATAAAAAAAAAATTAAAATCACAAATGAAAAACAATGAGAGCTGATGAGACTAACTTATGGTACTTGAGTACTTAAAAAAAAAATGATAGGTGGATGAATTTGAATGAAGCAACTAAGAATCATAGTGTTGTTGTCATCATTAGTAATTTTCTCACCAATTATTTAATTGTTTTATTTTTTTAATGTGTGCACTCTATGTGCCCCCACTATGAAGAATATTGATGTGCAGTTTTCCTTTTTGAAGAGGTCAATAGTGGCTCTGCTCACTGCACCAAAAATGGTGCAACATCTTCTCATAACAACCATTCTTTTCCAGCCTTTATGTGCTTTTCGGACCAATTTCAAACATAATTCCAGAATTGGAATCCTTCCAACTAATTGTGAGAAGAAAGCAACATCTAATTAATTGGAAAACACTAAATACTCTTTCATCTAATAACTATTTTAAAGATTAAAACTTATTTTAAAATAATTATACTTTTAAACATAAAAGACACCTTTTAAATTTTGAGTAAACACTCTTTTGCTATTTATGTGCAATTCAAAATTTGTAAGCAAAATTTTACAAATATAACCTTCTATTTTTTTAGAAGATAAAGAAGATAATATGTAACATATTTGGTGGACTATCTTTACTAAGGTTATTATATTGTTGAATATATATATTTTTGTAAAGAATCCAAAACTACTCCAACTCTTCAAATCTTTAACTTTAAAAATATTTGTACTTTTCAGACCAAATAAAGTTTATGATCGGAGAAAATACTTTGATGTTAAAGTCATTCAAGTGCGTTAATAAATGGTAAATGTGATCATTAATAAACATAAATCACATATTTCATAAAATATGTTATGTATACAATGGTTCATGGATCCTTATCCGGAGAAGCATGGGCCACATGGTCCAATAATCTACTAATCTTAAATTATTATAGTTAATTGTGGTAAGTGGTTGATATGATGTTGTCTTGGTCGAATAGATATTGATTGGGTACATGTCGATTTAGCAAGCTGACATGTATTCAACCAAGAGTAGATCTTATATTGTTCTGGCCAAGGGGACCTTGGACGTATACAGTACATCAGTTCTTAGGCTTAACATGTTATGTGTTATAGACTTTCAAAGAGTTCTAGGGTATTGGTTATCAGTAGTCAGTCTTCAGTACTCATCTTGTTGGTTTAAATATTATTAAGACGAGATCGTCAAAAGAAACAAGGTCGTGTAGCATTTCCTGTTTTGAAGTTTAACAAACAACATTGAATGAAATAAGTGTTTACAAATAAATTGTGTATTAAATAATGTTTTGCAAAAATAGTGTTTTCTAACATATATCGTATAACAGACAATGTTAAAAAAAACAACGTCTAACAAAAGGAAACATTTAAGTGTATACTTAAAAAACACTTATGCTTAAAATTTTATATCTAAACAGTGTTGAATAGATAAGCATTTAAAGAAAAGAATCATCTAGGAAAAGAAACAGTTTTTATAAAATAAGCGTTTAACATTTTATATTGTCTAAAATTCATGTATTAAATGCTTTGCTTCCTATGTTTCTATTAATGAGCTTATGTGTGCCAAAATATTTTAAACACGCAACATGCCTAAACGATTACCATCCTTTAAAATATTAAATGCATATATGAAAAAAATACTTATTTTTGTTCTCTTTATTTGTGCAAATCAAGAAAGTATAAGAGTTTACTCAAATGTTTACTTATTCATGTCGACATTCAGTGGGTTCTTAAGCTTCTTTGGTGGCGGTAAAAATCCACTTGTAACACTTCCCCCAACACACGAGACTTGGGAACACTTAAAGGTGTGTAATGTGAGAACCGGGTAGGCTTGGGTTCCCTTTGGTGGGAGTTATTCCTCTGCGTTGAATCTCGATTAACCCATTTCTTTTCTGCCAACATGGTCTCAGCCCGAATGTTGTTTTTATACTTTCTCATTTCTTCTAGCCGCAAGAACTTAGTGGCTCGTTGCCTTAACTCATCCATGATTACAGGTGGAGTCATACACAAGTCGTCTATGAAGGGGCCCGACCTTAGTGCCATGATCACATAATGTAGAACTACCTTAGGATTCATATTCTCGATCTTCAAAGCCACCTTCCCGAACCTATCAATGAAGGTTCGCAAGGACTCTCCCTTATCCTGATTGACTTTTAGGAGTGTTAGGCAGGTGAAATGATAGTGTTGCCTAATGGCAAACTACGTTGTGAAGGACGACATTAGGGTATTAAAGCAATAGATGGAGAGGGAGGTAGACAGGTGAACCACTCTAGAGGGGCCTCTTTCAAAGTTATTGAGAAGGCCTTGCACTTGATAGCATCGTCAATCAAGTAGATATTGACTTGGGTGATGTATACGACAACATGCTCATCAAGGTCAATGTTGTTGTCATAACGGTCTAGGGTGAGAGCCTACACTGCTTAGGGAGTGGGATCTCTGTGATGCCATCAATGAAAGGGTGTTGACAAGCTCCTCTTGCCACTAAGGAGGTGTTAGTTTCTCCTTCAATCTTATGACCACTTTTTCTCCCTCATTCTCCTTGATTGTGCGTTGATGCGACATAACCTTATGTACCGAGACAATGTTCTCAGAAGTCTCCTTCTCCTTTCTTCAACCTTCACCCTCCTCTTCAACCTAGCATTCTCTTGCTTTAAGGCGTCCATCTCTTCCTTTTCCTAAACTCAACAAACTTCTGCTATATTTATGTTTTAGCCATCCTACATCTTGTAGACATAATAAATGTTCCTCTTCACATAATATAAGTCGGTCCCACGGGTAGGCGTCTATTGTTCTTACAAAGTTGAACGTATATCCTGCAAAGACTCTGAAAGCACTCGAATACTTCAAACCTTCAACCTTAGGGGTACTCGTCCTCTTTAATAGTACTTGTTCTCTCCAAACTGGATATGGGTTGTTTTTGTAGAAAACACTTTAACACCTAAGTCAGTCAAGTACATCAACTAGCAATAAATGCGATAATTAACAAATATAAATCATGCACTATTTTTATTAGTGTTTATAGACCCTTACCTGAATAGGTTTGTTAATCCTAAATTAGTGTAGTTAATTATAACTTATTATGATTAGTAAATGGTTGTCGTGATGTTATCTTAATCGAATAGATATTGGCATGTCGATTTAGCAAGTCTGACACAACGAGGTATATTACCATGACCAAGCGATCTTGAACGTACACGTAATTAGTGCATTGAGCGTGAAGCTACTTGGTTTTACTTATGTGTCTTTTGCTAAATTTTGACAAGGATTTGACTATGGATGTGCATATATGAAGGGACTTTACACACGAACTTGTTCAATTATTTTTCCCTTGAAAGGATACGAGCGCTGTAGTCCCAAATAAAGTGATTATTACTTAATTTGTCATAACACCTCTAACTATTTCTTTTAACATGTTTGGACCAGTTTATTTAAAATATATTTGAAAAAGAGTAAGAAAAAAAATTGAAATTAGTTTTTTTTTATAAAATAAACGTAAAGTTATACCATTTAACCTTTTTAATATATATTTTTTTAAGTAAAGTTTCGTCCATCCTCCACCGCTGAATGCCCCCAACCAGTTTCAAAATGTGAATAGCACTCTTCTTAATTGCCTCAACTTTTTTCTCAGTATCTTCGGATGATATGCTGCGCAATATTTTAAGATACCTCCGCATTATGATTCATGACGACACACATTCATTCATAGCTGTTTTTTTCCAAGCACATAGGAATGGAACAAAGCAAGGAAAGTCAAAATCAAAGAGCATCATTCTTCTCTTACGTGATCCACATTCATAGACCTCAAATAATGTAACACATTCCTTCCTGTGCTCTCTTCATGCTTCGTGGGACAGAATTAGCGGACTATGTTACTACGGAATCATGATGCATGCATGCTACACGCTTCAACCCAACACGGTTTCTCAACTCAAAACTACAAATTTCATGACTCAAACTTAACAACAAAGAGAATTTATTCCACCACGCTTTACCAAAGATACATCTGACAAATCCCTGTAACAGAGCAAAAGTAGAGAACCAAATACAAATAGAAAGAATAGAAAAATGCTGTTTAACACAAGGAACAAATTGTGCACATTAGTACACGTGTTGACTTCATGTAAATGTAACAAAACAAGTTTACTTCGTACGTATAAATACAGATGTGAGCTTCAATCATACATACAAAAGTAGTAGCATTACAGTTAAAATTCAAGTAAATTGGCATTCTTGATGTTTATCTGTAGTGATGGCCAACAAGAGGATGCACAAAAAGAAATAGGACGCCTGAAATGGTCTAATAATTCCATTTTCGAGCATTTTGTATTCGTTCTTGCAAAAACAGATTACACATGGGTTGAAGCTAACTGCTCAACAACACATCCTTCTCTGAATACATCTGGTATTTCTATACTTGTTGACATTAAATGTCAACGAAAGAATGAATAGAGTTACAAAAAAAAAAATGAACGCAAGAAACATGGGAAATGAGTATTACCACTATCATAAAACAGGAACAGAAATGGACATTGGAAGTGAAACATCACTCACAAAGCTTGTAGTATTCCTGGTTGAAGCTGAATCGCTAGCAAATGCATAACCCACACCCAATCCCCCATAATGCAGAGATGCATTTTCACATCTCTGAAACACTCTAGCAAGTGAAGCTGCCTTTCTTCTTGCCCTCTTTGTGCCTGTAAAAAGCAAGGTTTGAAGCAAGCCGGCCAAGGCAGGCGCCCTAACCACCCTCTCAGTTGCCGCTGCACCACCACTCCTGCACAGCTCCAGCAAAGCTGCAACTGCATTCTCTTTACCTCTTGGCGTTCCACAACGCATAATTCCTATGAATCCACCTACTGCTGCTTCCTCCCTCACAACTGCCATGGCGCCAATAGGCTGCCGAACAATCAAGGCCAAGGCACCAGCTGCTTCCTCGGAAACTCCTTCATTCCCCAAAGCCAAGACCATAGCTTTCACTGCCCCTGCCTCTATCATTCTCAAACAATTCTCAGTATGGGTGGAGAGATTAAATAATGCTGTGACAGCATCCTTCTTCCCCCTTTGTGTTCCCTCTTGCAACAACCATGCCAATGCTTCAACAGCTCCCACATTATCCGCAATTTGTTTCTTATACTCGTGGACAGCAGATAGGCTGAACAATGTTGCAGCAGCATTCTCCCTTGCCTCAGTCGTGTGCCCGAATTGCAACACCTCAACAATTGACCCCAAACACCCTTCCTCCACGATCGTACTCTTATTTCTTTCAAAAATGGACAGATTGAGCAGTGCAGTCACAGAATTCTCCTGTGCAACAGCATTAGGAGAGGAAAGCAACTTCCTAAGATGAGGAATTGCCCCAGCTTGCGCAATGAAGGCACGGTTTTCCTTTCCATTTTTGGCCAGCAATCTTATCTCCCTGGCAGCCACAGTCTTTGCAACTTGCGACCCATCAGCAAGCTGCTGAATGAGAAGCATGGCCGTCTCTCGGTTAGCTACAAGGGAAGCTTTGGAGGGACAAGCTGATGCAAACATCTCAACTGATGGATCAACCCCCTCAGGTGGATCATAGGGTACTCCATGTGCGCTGCACCATTGCATAATCAAATTCCTAAGAGCACGATTAGGAACAAGCCTGTTATGAGAAAGCAGTACCCCAGTTTTGGGACAAGTACAATGCCCCTCCTCCATCCACCTCCATATAGACCTCCTATCATAAGTTTGACCAGTAGAAATTATTACAGGATCACACATCAAGTCCAAGGTTATCGGACAGCAAAAGTCCTTAGGAACCGTAAAAAACGTTTCCGCAATTTCCTGGGTAATCAACCTCTTCCTCGCTCTCTTCTGACTTTCAACTTCCAATTCTTCCTCAAACCCAAATAACAAAAACCTACAATACCTTGTGATAGCCACCATCCCATTAAGCACAGGAACTGTTGGCTCAACATCACCCTCGTGGTTCACAATCTGCTCCTCCAAGGCCTCAACCTCCACCCTACAACTCTTAGCATCGAGCATCTGCAACTTATCAACAAAGAAACACCTCAAGTCCTTAGAATCAGGAACCCTCCCACTTTCAAATTCATTCAGAAACCAAAAGAACCTTATCCTAAGGGCGTCATCTTTCTTATCTACGAACAACTTAGCCCTTTTGGACTGTCTCTGCAACAACTCAACCTGTTCCCTAACGTCATCACTGAGTCCAATCTCTCCAACGGGAAAAACATCCAAAAGGGTCGAAAATTCTTGACACAAGTCATGGAAGTGACCAGACACACAATGGTTCTGAAGCAAGAGCCACAGCTTGCTCGATCGGGCACAGTAATCAAGAAGAATCTTAGAGCGATACAGTAGCAAATAAAGCTCCTTTAAGCACAGCACCGCCGTGGGGGTTAGAACGCCACCGTCAGCGGAGTCTCTCAAGCACTCTAACATTGACCGGAAAATCTCTACTTTTCCTACGAGGGCACGCGAGTTCCGGCGCTGGAAGGGGAACCGATTGTCGGAGAAGCAGGATACGACGTCTCCGGAGACAGAGATAAGGGTCTCCAGCAGCGCCACCTCAGAGACGTCAACTGGCACAAGAAACGCCTCCAGCGATGGCGACCGGCGCCGTCGAAGCGACGAAAATATAGCCGCTGAAGCCATCGGAGGTGCTTCTTTATATCTAAACTCGCGGCGACCCTGATGCTGGTTTCAGGAAAGGAATGGGTTCCGCAAGGAAAGGGGAGAAATTTGGAAGGGTGAAACTTTTACCGGGAAAGTATTTTCTGGGTTTGGAAACGGTGGTGGCATGCTATGAAACAGTTTCGCGGTGGTTGAGTGAAGAAATTTGAACGTTTAAAGAAGTAGGAATGAAAACAAGTTAAGAAAGAGATGAATTTAGGAGTCGATTATGCTAATAATTTCGGCCGAATCCGCGTACGCAAGCGGAAAAAGATGGGAACAAAGGGACTGAATTTCCAAAGACTTTTGTTTTGGGTAATAAATAAATTATTTATTTTTTATCTCTCTCCAGGAAAATTCAATGAAGCCGTCCAGAAAATTATTTCCTTAGTTTGATTATGTACTCTTTTATTTTTATTTTTATTTTTTTCAAATTGTTTTATCTGTAACTGTTTGAGAAAGGAAGATGATGATCACAGCAGAAAGATACAGGATGAAGAGTTAGTTTGGTTCGGTTTTCTAGTTTTTTTACCATTGTATGAAAATTATCAAAGAAAGGAATTTCGGTTAGAATTTGCAAAAATAGATTATCAAGTTTTGGAGTTTTTCACAAGACTCAAGTGTTTTGAAACGGAGACTAGTGGGAATAATATGAATTTTGTATCCCCATATGCAGGGCTTGTTTTGACTTTCTTTTGCAGAGTAATGGAGGGTGTGAAGTCCTTTTACAAAACAATTAATGATTAAGATTTGGTAAAATAAAATACTTAATTAGACTAATATAGCTATATTTTCGTTTGTTTCGTTACCAAAATTTACTGTTTTTAAAATTAATCTACAGTTAATATTTAACACCATGAAAGATTGAAGCTTGCATAAACAATTTCCTGTTACGTCATTCAGTAGTATACTTTGTTAAACAACCTCATAGAAGATTATCACTAATTTAATATTAATATTTAAAATATTCTTTTTATTCAATTCTCTCATTTCAATTTTTTTTTCTTAAACGACAATATATGTATAATTTATTTTATTGATTACTTAACTTGAATGATTCAAGCAACTTTATTAGAGATCACGTTACAAAATCGAAAAAATAAAATAAAATAAAGCACAGCTGATAAAAGTTCTTTGTATTAATTGCTCCAAATCTATTGGTTGGAATGTCTCTAATGGAGTGATGTACTTGCAAAGTCTGGGATGTTCTTCAACAACCAATTTAAAATGTTATTTTTTGTAATTTTTAATTTTGATTAACATTTTCTACGTTGAATTAAATAATTACAAAAATTATTTACTTTGCAGAATTAGACAGCCGAATTTCTAATAAAAAATTTATGAAAATTGAAATTACATATTTACAAAGCTATAGTCATGAAAGATGAATGAAGCAAAGCAGAATAAAACACCCACTTAAAGTTTGGTTTATTTTCATCGTAATTTTTTAGAACTTTAACGATGCTCATAAGAACTTTAAATCGTGTGGAATAACTTAATTTCGGGTGATAAAAAAATAAAAAGTGGCTACCCTTTTCAACAAAGTCACTAATTTACGAGCAACTTGTGTGAGAAATAATTGTAAGAACCGACCACGGAATTTAAAATCATAAACAAAACAAAAAAATTTAGGTGGTAATTTAGTACGGTCCGTCAACAATATAACATTTATTGTTCCTCAAAATTAATCTATGAACACCCTTTCAGAAACGCAAGTACTGAATTTTCGTAGGGGCTTCCAAAACGTTAGACTTTTAGACATATTTAATTCCTTATATAAAATGCTTTTAAAATAAAATAAAAAATAACTCTCAATTTATGAATAAATAAAATGAATATTGTCGGAATTCCTTTTAATATATGTTGGTGATCCCTGATCGAAATCATTTTTTAAAAATCAGATTACTAATTAATTGATTTAAAAATATAAGAACAAAAATAAAATAAAAAACATTTAACCGGTAACCTGTACTCACCATTAAATGTGCTTTTATTATTTGGCGTTAAGAAGGAGGGAGTTGTTTAAAGCTTGCACTTGCACATGCATGGCCTCTTCGGTGCCTCGAAGATGAAGATGACTTTTGAACCACACCAATTTTTTACTCTAAAGTGTTCATTGTAATTATTATTGTAATAAAAAAATAAAGAAAAGAAAATTTAAAAATAATTATTTTTACATAAAGAAAAAGATATATATATATATATATATATATATTTAAATCTGACAATTTTATTTTATATTTGATTAATATAATGTTGTATGGCATTTTTATTGAATAGATTATAGATTATGTGATTTTTAATATTTTATATGATTTTTAACTTTTTAAAATTTTAAACTAATTATGTTAGTCTCACTTTTAAATTTTTTATTATAATTTTATATCAATTTTAACTTTAAATTAGAAATATTTAATAAAAAAATTAAATTTTAATTAAAATATCAGCATAATATGTCAATTCCCAGAAATGTCACGTGGAAGGGAGAAGTCAAGTGTAAAGCTTTGGAGGAAGCACGTGGCTCCCAGTGTATAATTAAAGTTTTCGAAATTTCAACCATTCTCTCCATGCGTCCATTCTCTCCAACCTTCTAAAGTTTCTTTTCTTCTCCTTCTCTCTACTTTCTCTCTTAGTTTCTTCATCTTCTCTCTGGACTTTCTTTCTTCTTCTTCTTCCAATCATCAATAAGACAACACCTAAGTCTTCCTGGTACCAAGAACTCTGCTTTGCACCGATCAAGCTGTCATTTTGAATTGGCGGTGTCCGTGCAAGTGGGGTAGCCAAATTTAGTGAGAAGTTTTCCTTTAGTTTGACCAAAGAGGTAAGGGAAGCTAGCTAATTTAATTACTTGGCTTAAATGTATGAAATTGTTGGTGTTTGATGATGTTGCATGTATGTAAAATGGTATGATTTTATGTTTGGCATTAATAATGTGAGTTGTATTCATGTTGAATGGTTTTCTGCATAATCTGGTTCATGGCCGAGAGAACTGTGAAGAAGTAGGATGGTAAAATAGGGAACAATGTGAGAGTTGGGTTTTGGTATGTAGGGATGTATATGATACAGGTTTCGAGGATTAGAAGTTGAGAAAATATAGTGAAATTAGTAAGGATTGATGTTGATCATAGTTCTGTAGTTAGTCTGCAGAATTATGCAGTTCGTTGTAGGTCCTTCATGGACCGTTCGGTTTTTTCCTAGTGTCCGGTCTTAACAGGATTCTACTCATGTGGAGTTCTAGTTAATGACCGAACGGTTCTATACTAGTATTTGGCGTTCGGTCTGAAACTGTGTTCAAGTCCCTACGAGGCCTTACCTGTTAATGATCGTTCGGTCTTGGATGATCTTTTAGTACTGTTCAGTTTCTTCTAGTACTCGGTCTTAACTGAGTTCTGTTATTATGGACTCTCAGTTAACGACCAGTCGGTCTCATGTTAATATCTGATTGAAAATAGTGTTCGGTTTAGTCATAGCTTGGATCTTATTTGTGTTCGGTCTATTATAGACCTTATCTGTTAAGGACCGTTCTGTCATGTATTGTCTTGGTAGTGTTCGGACAAGTACTAGCACCTTGTCCCTTCGTAATAAATAGTCTTATAATGGTATTCGGTTCTAAGAGCGTTCAGTTTAAGACAAGAGTGTTCGGTTTAAGCCAGCAGTGTCCGGTTTAAGGTAATGGTGTTCATCTCAAGACAATAACGTTCAGTCTAAGATTCAAATATTCAGCTTAACTTTAATATTCGGGTGTTTTAGTGTTCGGCTTCAAAATAGTGTTCGGCTCATGCTTGAGCCTTATTCTCTAAATGACCGTCCGGTCATATTTATACATACGGAGTGTCCTCCCGTTCGGTATGGTACATAGGTTTTGAAATCTCTTCTTCTGTTCGGTTATGTTCATGAGTAGTAATTTGTTATCATTCGGTTTGAATTATGTGAATGATGAAGTATGATGGTATTCAAGTTTGGTGTTATAATTTTAATGAAATATAAAAATACGAAAAGATATTTGTAATTTGGATATTGAAGAGAATTCCAAGGAGGAATGTCTCATGATTGGTAAAGTATGATCGTGGTCAGACTCAGGCTTCGTTTTTTATCTTGACATTCCGTGATTGCTCCTCATCATATAGAAGAGGGTAATTCATGTGTGGGAATGGCAGGAGGTCCTTTAGCCTCAGGGTACAGTTGTGCTGTGGTAAGCTTCACTGGACTAACCTCGGGTGGCGGACTGTTGAGTGTATCCCAGCCAGGTTCCACCCGGGTGCTAGAAACGACGAGCTACATGGTTCATACAGTGTGAACAGTCAATCAAAAGTGGTCGGTTATTATACGATTATGTGAATGTTGTATGTGTATGGTTTTATTCATGTTTAATTGAATTGTATGATTGTATTGTTAATTAAATTACACTAGCTTATCCTTATTTTCCTGTCTTGTCACATTATTACGTCTGGTCGTCTTTGTCCTTGCAACGATCACCCTGTGGGTGTGAGCAGAACGTGTTGATTATTCTGGAGCAGGCGCTGGAAGAAGATGATCGTTTACGATAGGGTAAGACCGTTCGGTCTTGTTTTCCGTTTGTAATAGCATAGTATCGTTCGGTCCAATACATTCCTGTATGACCGTTCGGTTTATTATTGTAATAGTATCAGTATAGTTTTTTTTTTCCTTAAGTTAATTCAATTTATTGTTATTTTAGGATGACAGTAAACTGACTTTATTTCATTTGTAACTGTTCTATCATATTATAAATGTAAGGACTTTGAGTATAGTTTCAAGGTTATATTTTTGAGATGTTACATAATACTTATATAAAAATTTAAATTAGTCTAAATCTGTTCCATTTAAAAAAAAATAAAAATGTTTACACCAAAATTAGTTCCAATAATAATACGATGTAATGCTAATTTGAAAAGAAGTGCAGTAAGAGTTTGAATTGAGCATACAATAAGGGTTTAAAGTGGGACAAGTATGACATTAGGACCAAAATCCATAGTGATAAATAGTTACTAAAGTTAGGTAACAGTGAATTCGAAAGAAAATAGTTTTTTCCAGAAACAGAAACTTAGTAAATCTTAGTTCTAAATGCTTAGGTTGATGAACTCACCAGAACCCTAACCGCAGCTGAACCCTGGCCGACCATCGTTGAACTGAGAACGATGATAAACTCTCGAAAGAACTTAATACGTACAACTATGACCACAACTACCAATGATGGAAAACGATGAACCTAGAATACAATATTTAGGGATGAATGCTTGATTTGAGAATGACGCAAAAAGCTTAAAGATGAATGCAAAACACTATGGGACAAAGTCAGAAACGTGAATATGAATCGTAATATGAAAAGGGTGACTCAAAATCAGAAATCCTTAATTTGGAAATATGAAAGAAAAGTGGAAAATTTTGAGTATTAAGAGAAAAAGTTCGAAAAAATTTTGAATAAAAGAGAAAAGTTAGAATAAGAAAAAAGTTAATAATAATTTGTATTGGTCTTAAATTTCTTTAAAAGAATATTAAAACTTCCATTATTATTAACTTTCAAAAACTTATTATAATAATTTCAAATCATGTTAAATTGTGGAAAATTTTTATAACCTTCTCAAAATAATCCTACTAAATAGTTGTTTTTTTTAGTGTTAGTTCATGCTTATCAACAAAAATATTAAAAATATGATATTTTGAAAGAAATGTTTGATATGTTGATTATATTCAACATAACACAATAACTGAATGAATAAAAGATTTTTGCCATCTTAATTTGTTCTTACAGTACGTATTTGACGAACATTTTTAATTAAATTGAAAAGCATTTAATTATTGAGTTGGTTTTTTACCTCAGATTCTCTGATTTGTATCTTTCATGTGTGCCTGTGTCACCCTATGCTAAAGATTTTGTTTTGCAAGAGTTCGAAGATCAAAAGAAACACTTGAAGAGATGGTTTCTAACTTCACGTGTTCTATGTATGATACTTTTGAAGAAGTATTTAAATGTATCGATAACTTTGTTCTTAATCATTATAAGGGAATTCTTATTTGATCTTTGGACAGTTACTGACACACTCTTACTTCTATGCTTTATTCAATGTAATCTTTTTGTCTATAGATTTTTCCGTCATTCACTTCTCGGAAGGGAACACCAATCCATACCAAAAAGCTCAAACAAAAGCTCCCTTATAACGCTTAAGAACAAAGTTACCGATACATACCATGTGCTTGTCACATTTAAGTACTTCTTCAGAAGTATCATACATAACATACGTGAAGTTAGAAGCCATCTCCTCAGGTGTTTCCTTTGGAACTTCCAACTCTTGCTACAAGTCATTGAGAACAAAATCTTTAGCATAGGGTCAAAACAAACAGCAGTTCCAAATCAAAGCATACTTAAGGGTTTAACATCAGTTAGAGAAAATCCAAATTGCTCAAGACTCCACCCAAACCTGCTCGCAACCTCCCATAGGCATGCCTTACTGAAAGTGTTATGATTAACTGAGAAAATAAACAGTGAGTTAAAAACGAGTGAGTGAGTCAGTGAGGTGTCAACCGTTAACACAGTTGCTGACACACTTTTACTTTTATGCTTTACTCAATCTAATCTTTTTGTCCATAGATTCCTCCGTGATTCAGTTCTGGGAGGGGAACACCATTCCAGACCAAAAAGATCAAACAAGAGCTCTGTTATAATGCTTAAGAAGAAAGTTACCGACACATACCATGTGCCTGGCACATTTAAGTACTTCTTCAGGAGTATCATACGTAGCACACGTGAAGTTAGAAGGCATCTCCTCATGTGTGTCCTTTAGATCTTCCAAGTCTTGCTACAGGGCATGGAGAACAAATTCTTTAGCATAGGGTCAAAAGAAACAACAGTTCCAAATCAAAGCATACTTACCAGTTTAACATCAGTTAGAAAAAATCCATTGAGCACTACACCCGAACCTGCTCGCAACCTCCCATAGACTTGCTTTACTGAAAATGTTATGATTAACTGAGAAAACAAACGGTGAGTTAAACACAAGTGAGTGATTCAGTAAGGTGTCGGCCGTTAACGCAATTGCTGACACACTCTTACTTCTATGCTTTACTCAATCTAATCTTTTTGTCCATAGATTTATCTGTGATTCACTTCTGAGAAGGAAACACCATTTAAAAATAAAAAATAAATATACATACATTTTTTTTGTTTTTTGAGTTAGTCATTTTAATTTTTCAAGTTAATCCTTTTCCACTTTCAAACTTTCCTCTCATATATTTTTTATATTTGTTTATTTATATCTACATCTAAATTCTTGTATCCTTATTTTTCAATTTTATTCTTTAAATATCTTTTAATTAAAATAATTATTTTATCAATTTTTTTAAAGATAGTTTTTTAAATTTATTAATTTCTTTTTTAATTTATGATATTTTAAACTTAAGTATTTTTTCAATTATACAAATTAGGTTAAAAATAAATACAAATTATAAATTTTTTTATATTAAATAATAATAATAATTTCATTTTATTATTGTAAAAAAATAACATACAAATGTATTTTTACTATATTTATAACTGAAAACACTTTTAGAAATTTTATTATATTAATGGATTAAAATTTAATACTTATATTAGTTTCAAAATTTATACTTATTTAAATAAAAGTATATGTATTATTACCATTTGTTATGTGATATGTGAATAGTAGGAATACAGATTTTCAATATATATATATATATATATATATATATATATATATATATATATATATATATATATATATATATATATATATATATATATATATATATATATATATATATATGACATTAGCATGGAATAGGAATCTCTGTGATTTGAATCATTGAACATCTTATGGCATTGCACTGTCAATTCAATTAAGAATAAAATGAAGAAAATACTGTGATCTATCTACCATGTCAATTCGATTAAGAATGGTTATCTACCACGCCTTCACTCTGCAAAAACTTTAATGCCTCATAAGCATGATCATTTCTAAACGAAAACGTTTCGTTAGCAACGAAATTTTGACACAATTTTCACGATGTGACGTGACGATTGTTTATTGGTTGAAATTTTTAAAAAAGAATTAATAGTTTTATAAACAGACGAGGATATTTTTGGAAGGGAAAAATAAGAATTTTCGTTTTGCGGTTTTCTTATTCATCGTTTATTCGCAGTTTGCTCTCTCATCTCTCTCGCGTTCTCTCATCTTTCTCGTAGTGTCATCTCTCTCGCGTTTTCTCATTTCTCTTTTACTCTCATCTCTCTCGTTCTCTGGGTTGTCTCGTGTTGAAACATTACAGCTTCATCTTGTCGTTGTATTGGAGGTCCGACTTGTGGACCGTTGAAGCCCTCTCTCATATTTGTCTTGTGTGTTGTCGCTGTCGTGGTGTTTTTTTTGGTAAATAGAACTGCGCAAACTCTAACCATCTTCTCCACCATTTACGTTTTTTTCTTTGGTGAACCCTAACCATGTTGTGGACATTGTTGCTTTGTTTATGTTATAACTGCAGGTCCAATGGCATTCCAAAAAGCAAATGTAAGATGAAATGTAATTTTTTATTTGTAAAGATGATGTTTTATCCTCTGACTGTTAGTTAATATTTAATTTTTGTTGCATAGGACTTGCATACTACATTTGGGAATGAAATTAGGAACAAAGGGTTCACAGAGGTTATGCTTCTTGGTTATAAGGATGACATCATTTGCAAAGTTTTAGTTTCACAGATTAGGAATTCAACAAAGTTTGGAAAATGATAGAAAGAATTTTGCATCCAATATGGCTTGAAGGAAGGAGACGTTGTTGTCTTTGAGGTTGACCACCATTGGAATGATCTTATAGTTGAAGTTCACATTAATGGATGTAATTGTAATGTTAATCACCCAATATCAGTGTGAACCACAAAAGACAACATCAATTTATGTTCATGTCCATTAATTTTTATATTTGAATAAAAGTATATTTATGACTTCTTGGTCTCAACGACTTAGGTTCAAATGAAAAACATTGTTTCTTATATCGAACACGGGGTGTCTAAAGTTGATTTCCCACAATAAAATCACACTTAAACAACAAAATCACACAAAACCCATTGCATTTATTGATAACACTATTTTTGCATATTTTTCTAGGTTAAAAAAATATTTTCTTAGGGTTCTTTAGTTTTTAATTTCTTAGAATTAGACTAGTTTTAGGTTTTTTCTTAAATTCTTTAGTTTTGTATAATTGTGGTTAAAAAGGTGTTTTTAGGAGTATTTTTTGGTGTTCTTTAAATAAATAGTAATTTGCTCTTTTATAGAAACTACAAATTAAAATACTTTTTCTCCAATTTTTCTTATATAGCCTTTATTTTTCACTTTTTACTATTTAACCCTTTCCATTTTGCAGAAATACCCTTGGTCAACTAGGCTGGAAAGTCAACTGTAGAAGTTGTTTTGGGCAGAAGAAAAATTGGGCTGAAAACGCTACTTGGCTGGTGAAATTGGAGTTAAACGCTGGTGCACTTAGCATTTGGGCCGCTGATGGGTTGAAGCCCACTGAATCAAAATGCTACTGCCATGCGTTGGAACGCTGCACATTTTTCTGATTTACACCGCATTGTTGTTACAAGCGCTGCTGGACGGATTGGGCTGGCAGATTGCAGTGCTGATTGGGTCGCTGTTGCTGAAATAAAGCTGAAAGAATTGAGAAGAGTTAGGCCACTTGCGTTTGCATTGCATTGCTGCCACCATGGAGATTAATTGAAAACCAATTGGGCTAGATTTGAGCTGATTTAGTAGAACGATGCCATTTAGGTGCAGCTGCCTTAGGGGGTCATTGGTTATGCTTCATTTTGGCAAAACGAAGAAGTTAACTCTCGAGCTAGGGCAGAGCAAAGATAGAGTGAGAGAAAGAAGGCTCCCTATGTTCGTGCCATTGATCAGAAGCTCAAGGAAGATGAAGCTCGAGCAGGTGACGGACCCTGACCGGTGAAGAAGAAGAGGTGATCGGAGCTGAACCGAAAAAGATGGACGTTGATCGAAGGGCTAAAATAGAAGGATGAACAGTGGTCGTCGATTATGAAGCTTAATGCAGCAAACAAGTTTCTCTTTCCCATTTTTTTCCTTTTTCTTTTCTCTTCGTTCAATTTTTCTTCTTTCTTTTCTCAACCCTATAAAAAGGGGTTTTTGCCTTGTAAATAGAGTTTGAGACCGAGACACACTTTCACTACCTTTCTTTATTCTGTAGATTAGGGTTCTTACTCTTTCATAGAAGTAGGGTTTTTGGCTATTGGATTTCGCCGATAGGCTTGCGAGAGTGACAGACCGTGAGTGCATTGGTGAATCCGGTAGTGTGTAATTTTCTTTTCATGTTAATAAAGTTTGGTTCGGTGTTTGTGTTCGTATGTTTGTTTGTTTTGATTTTGTTCTTTGTTTTTTTTTTATTTCTGTATTTGTTATGTTTTGAGAAATGAATTGAACTCTGATTCTCTGCATTTTATGATTCCTTTTGGAATCAAATGACTCTGTATTGAGCATTTTTTATCGAGATGTCTTCTCGAGTCAGAGAAGAGTCCAATGCATAAAGACTCATCTGTTTCTACTCTTTTCTTTAGTGTATATCAGATTTAAATTTGCATTGATTGATAATGAGTGGAAATTGCCAAAACAAGTTCTGAAATATGAATTGTAAGACCCTGGATTGGGCTTCCTTTAATCATAATGTCTTTCTGAGTGTACTTAAAGCTTTATTCTCAATCATTTGCACATTTAAATTTTGTTCTATGCTTCTTTTCATTTTTTTGTGAATTTTAGATTGATGAATAGGCAAATGAACATTGGTTGGATAAATTAGTGGAAAAAGTCAATTTATAGTTTTGAAATATGAACTAGAATACCGTGGATTGGGATTCACATTAGCAGGATGTCTTCCTAAGAACTCTAAGCACTCTTTTATTAAATCCAATGTACATTCACCTATGAAATCAATTTTGTCTTTGAGATTGTTCTTCATTTTAGTTTGAGCATTTTATTTGCAACCTGTAGGTCTAGTTACTTGCTTACTATCTTTGAAATTGCAATTCTTTCTCATAGATTAGAAATTCTTTTCCATGTTAATTTCATTTTCTTAGGTTACTGTGAATTGAATATTAATGTAGTTTTAGTTTAGATTTTTCTTTATTTTCAGTTTCAGATTTAATTCTTTGATCATGATACATATAGTAAAGTCTCATTTCAGTTATGCGTAAATAGTAATAGGTCCAGTTTAATGAATTAGAGTTAGATAGGTTTTCATATAGGTTATTGTTCATTTAGAATAGTTTAGTTTTGATATTTTCTCTTTTGATTAATTTCATTCTTTCTTTTAAACAATTTACAAATTTTAAATTCTCTTTTCCTTTATAAATTTCATTCTTTAATTTTTAATTTCCCCACCTTGTCTTTTAGTTAGTAGTAAATAGAAAATAAAAGCAAGAATTAACCAAACACTTTGAACTTAATTTTACCGAGTCCGAGGATTGATACCTAGGTTGTACCTATACTTCATTAGTGGGGAAATCTAGTTTGTTCTGCCTTAGGTGACTAAAAGGCAGTTTAACATTTATGCACAAAATACAACTTTGTATTTTTGCTCCAGACCTTGCTGGACTTCAACTAACTTGTTCAAATGAAAACAATTGTTTCTTATCTCGAACATGGGATGCCTAAACTTGATTTCCCACACTAAAATCACACTTAAACAACAAAATCACACAAAAAACCATTGCATTTATGAAAAAAATACAAAAATTTAGACTATGGTCCCCTGGGTTACCAGAACTGGCTCCTGTAGCACAACTTTCTGTACAAATCTGGGATTTTGTTCGTGTAATCGTTTACCAAGATCTGGTAAACGATTACAACTTTGATTTTTGCTCCAAACCTTGCTGGACTTCAACTAACTTATTCAAATGAAAAAAAATTGTTTCTTATCTCGAACATGGGGTGTCCAGAGTTTATTTCCCACACTAAAATCACACTTAAACAACAAAATCACACAAAAACCATTGGATTTATGCAAAAAATACAAAAATTTAGACTATGGTCCCATAGGTTACCAGAACTGGCTCCTGCAGTACAACTTTCTGTACAAATCCAGGATTTTGTTCGTGTAATCGTTTACCAAGGTCTGGTAAACGATTACAACTTTGTTTTTTGCTCCAGACCTTGCAAGACTTCAACTAACTTGTTCAAATGAAAAAAATTGTTTCTTATCTCGAACATGGGGTGCCCAAACTTGATTTCCAACACTAAAATCACACTTAAACAATAAAATCACACAAAAACCATTGCATTTATGCAAAAAATACAAAAATTTAGACTATGGTCCCCTAGGTTACCAGAACTGGCTCCTGCAGTACAACTTTCTATACAAATTGCAATTTTTGTTCGTGTAATTGTTTACCAAGTACTTGTAAACGTTTACAAGTGTTTTTGTTTTGGTGCAGAACCTTCAACACTTCTGCAAAGTTCATCATGTCACAAGCATTGTTTCATTCGTCCATCAAATACATCAATACTAAATCAAAGTGGCCACTTTATTCATAAACAATTCAAACAAAACCTCATTTTCACAATGACAATAACAAATGCAATTCAATTATCAGTAATAACATGTAATGCAAGGAAAGATGCATCTTTTATAACATTGAACAAAATATAATCCAAATTACTAACATTTGTTCATGTATCTACAATTTTGTATTACATTCTCTTAAGAAATCTATACAAATATCACTCATATTTTATTCTAAGCAATCCCGTGTAAGGAGTCCTAAGCGCTCTCCTTTTGTAATGCCTTCGTGAACCCATCCTCACATACGTCTTCATTGGAGGTGCATTGGTGAACATGCCTCTCGGGGAAAAAAGTCCATTGTTCATGGAGGGTTCTGCACGTGGCACGCTATCCTTTGGTATTCTTCTTCTAGCTTTCTCTTCGACCAACTATTCCTCCAAGACAACAACCCTCCTTTTAAGTTCTCCAATCAGTGATCGGTGCTCTTCTGTCAAACGTTCGTTCAAAGTACAAATAAACTTTGTTGAAAATGAGTGACGAACCATCAACTACATCAACAACAAACAAAATAACCAAAACATAAAAGCCCTAAAACGAAAACAACAAAAAATATAACATAGGAAAAATCTAAAATCCAAACCCAAAACGCAATAAACAAAATGGAGGAAGAACACATTTACCTTGCTCGTCGAAGGACCATGTTACCGGAACTTGCCATTTCACACAATACACTCAACCAAGAAGACGAAAACCAAGAACGAGAATGAAAAAGGAGACAAAAACGAAAAGGGAGAATGAAAACCTCGAGAGAGAGAAAAAGTTAATTTCTAATGAAACAGAGCAAGAAATATGTTTGGAATACCAAATTTCTTAAACTCTCTTCAATTTGGACATTACTTTTTAACAATAAAACAAAAATAAAACGGAAACGGACCGAGAGAAGCGTGAAAAGTGTGTTAAAAAACGTTGTCAAAATATCGGGAGACATTTCTAAATAACCCAGTCGGCAGTACATTATATGTTATAATATCAGGTTTGAAACTCTCATCACTCATTTCCTTAAACACCCTAAACCCACTAACGAGATCATCCTGAAGGTAGTATCCCTTAATAAACGTTGTGTAGTGCTTAAGATCTAAAGCCACACCCCTTTCCTTCTCTTCATGTCTTCCGACATCTCTATCGCATCCTCCATCTCCCCCAACTTAAACAAAGCATAACTAACAATAACACAATTTGTCTTCACATTCCTCGAAATCATCTCATTATGCAAAGCCAGAAATGGATCAATTACCAGAAGTAAGAAACAACTTACAAAAACAAAACAAGTAAGAAAAACCCATCATTGCATGCATGCATGCATACATTTTCACCCTACACTATACCCATAAACCAGAACCCCAAGCACCAAAGCATACATATCACTCACAAATGCACAACAAAAAGTTCGAATCCCTCATTTCATTCCATCCACACTTACCTCAGATCATAACTCCACTCACCAAACCCACCACTCCAACAACAACAACCTTATTCACCCATTTCATCGAACAACCAGCGGAAACACCCGCGGGCAAAGCCTTCCCGTCGCTGCCATCATCGCTGGCGGTGCTACTATCATCCGCCGCTGTGGAATTTCCTTTATCAGCCTTCGGCAACCCTTTTTTCGCCAACGACGGCGCTGGAGCTGGCGCCTTGCTGGGTAGCACGAGATCGAGAGGGAGAAGCACCTTGTCCACCTGGTATATCGCCAACTTGTTGTCGGAGTAAACGGTTCCGGTGACGGAGGCGTTGACGGCGCCGGTGGCCATGCTGACCTGGCTACCTCCAAAAGTGGTGACGTTGAGTTGCAGCCTCTGGGGGTCGTCACCGGCTTGAGTTTGAACCGGGTTGGTAAGAGTATCGAAGTTTGAGATGGCAATGAAGGAAGAGAGAGTGTGGAACTGCAAAAGCTCCACCTTCTGTCTGTCGGTAAGAGAGTTGAGGAAGCCTGCTTTGAGTTTGGAGAAGGCACTGTCTTCCGGTGCAAAGAGGGTTAACCCTCCCGAGCTTGAAGTTACGAGCTGTGAGTTGAGTTGGTTGATGAGTTGGGTGGTTTTCAAGAGGCGAGTGAGAACGGAGAACCTTTTGGCTTTTCTTAGGATTTGGACTATGTCAATGGTGGGGCCTTTGGGGATGATGGTGGGTGTAGGGGCCCCACTTGGGGTCACCGGGACAAGAGGGACAGTGTTGAATCCCGGTGCCGGTGCTGTTGCCGGCGTCGAGGGAAGTGACGGAGAGGGCGGCGAGGGCTGGGGTAACGGTGGTGATGGTGTTGAAGGGGGTTGAATTGGCGAGAGTTGGGCTGAAGTGGTGTAAAATAGTGCTAGAAGTAGAATTGTGGTGGGTATAATGAAAGATTGAGATTCTTGCATGATCCTCATTTGTAGGTTGTCTGTTTTTTTTGGGTGAATGATAGAGTTTTGTTTTTTAAAGTCTTTGGAGTTATTGGGGTGTGAGAGAATGGGAGAAGAGGTTGGGTTTTTATTTTGGAGGAAAGGTGGTGCATCAGAGTGTGTAATGGTGGAATGATGAATGATTGTTTGGTTGAATGTTTAGCTGGAAAGATATACAGAAGAAATCTGGTTGGTTGTGAGGGAAAGGTGGTGCATCAGAGTGTGATGATCACATCATTGGATGCATGGAGACAATGTGTATATATATATTGGTTAAGAAGTTCCATCAACAAAAACCTAATATGGTAGCAATCTAAAGTGGCGTTGTCTCAGGGAGATTCAGGTGAGGGTGGAGTCATCAAGACTTAACCATGCACCTCCTATTCTATCACACCTCATAAAACATGGTGTACTTTCTAATTTTTTTTTGTCCTTTTTATAACAAAGTTAAGTGTTTATTCATTAAGGATAGAGTAATGATGTATTAACATTTTTTAATTCTGATATGCTGTAATTATTATTTATATACTTTTAATATTATTATGTGACGTAAAGTAGCTCAGTGTTTCTATTGTCATCAAGTGAAAACCTTACCTTTTTCACACCTTTTACATTCCTAAAAATGACAATTCAACTAATAGATAAGTAAAGAAGAAAGAAAAAAAGTAACAAATTTTAAATATAAAAGACAAGTTATGCTTAAAAAATATTCTAATTCTTAATTGTTCCAATACTATTAATTGATAAAAACATTTTGAAATGCTTGGTATTCTTTGGTGCCCACGACAATAATTTTATGAAACTACTTTTAACTTCAGTTTTTACAGGTCTACAAATCTTTCATAGATAATTAAAAAAAATACTCTTTTTTCACTACAATGACCATAATTTGTGATCTCAAATCAACTAAGACAACTTAAATTAAATTCAATCAGAGATATTTTCTCCTCACAAATACTGGGAAGACCACGTTTCAAAATATGACATTTGAAGTATTTATATATTACTTTTCTCATATTTATGACTAGAAATGTAGTATCACTGAAGTAATTAATTTCTGTGGATATACAATGTAAAAAGGTCATTGTATAACACTTTTTCTGTTTGTCAAAATTTATAAAACATAGAATTTTGAAAAATAACACTGTGATATATATAAATTTTTTATATTTATTTAACACTATCTTTTTTTATTTTTTATTTTTTCTTAAAAAATATAAAAATTTAATTCTTTATAATTATTTTATATTTATAATATATATCAAATATGAATGTAAAAATGTTTCCTCCTATCATTATTCTAACGTACTTACAAATTATATATTTTTATAATAATAAAAAATTTATTTTGCTACTCATTGACGACAAAGAGGAAGAAGATTTCTCAGGGGTGCACATAACCGAATAAAAAACAAACATATATTCCTTTCCTTTTTTATCATAAAACGAATTACATATATTTTTCCCTTGATCACAAAACAAAAACACAAGTCAATACAACATAAACACAAGTCCACAGAAGTTGCCTGTTTGTCTTGAAAACATATTAGAAACTTGGAGAAATGGATGTTCTTCAACACGACATTGTAGCTGCTGCTGCAAGCAGACCAATCCCAAAGGACACCAAGGTTGTTCCAGGAGTGCTAACAAAACTGGTGGCTCCAGAGCTGTCCTTGGTTGCTTGAGCTTGGTCATCATCTTCTGCTGAAGAGTTTTCCTTATCAGCTTTAGGTGCCTTGGCCACAGCTGGAGCCGGAGCTATAGACTTAGGCTTAGAGAAGTCCAGCGGAATGAGAACCTTGTCCACATGATAGATTGCAAGAGTCTTATCTGCGTACACAATGCCTGTGAGAGTGGCATTCACCTCCCCAGTTGAAATGTTCACACTGTTACCATATGCTGTCACGTTTAGCTGATACCCTGTGGGACTGTCACTGGCAAGTGTCAGCACAGGGTTGCTCAGAGCGTCAAAGTTTGAGCTTGACACATAAACGGGAAGGACATGGTACTGTATCAATGCTTTTTGTTGTCTGTCTCCCAGAGAATTGAAGTACCCTGCTTTAAGTTCTGAGAAGGCACCATCATCTGGTGCAAGGATGGTTAAGCCTCCGTTCTTTGAGGTGACAAGCTGTGCGTTCACTTGGTTGATGATTTGGGTGGTTTTCAGCAACCGGATTAGTGTGTTGAATGACTTGGCCTTCCTCAGGATCTTCACGATGTCTTGGCTGCCAGAAGTATCACCCGAAGAGGGTGACTGGGGTAATGCCGGAACTAATGGCTTTGCTGGTGCCGGAGCCGGTGCAGCGGGAGCAGGTTTTGCGGGAGCCTTAGGGGCTGCAGCTGGTGACTGAGCTAATGTGGTGATTGAGAAAATTGGGGCAATTAGAAGGATTGAGAATAAGAGAGTTTGTTTTATCTTCATGTTGGAAATTGAAGGCTGTGATTTCTTTGGTGCTAAATTGCAAATGAATTGGATGTTGCTATTGCAAAGAATGGTTTGATTTGTGGAAGGTAGAACGGGGGAGGGTGATTATATAGATGGAAAGTGAATGAAAATTAGGTACAATGTTGAGTTGTAAAATAACTTATGGTTGTTTTTGTGGGGATATCTGTTCACCATCTGCTAGGAATAATAAGGTGGAATATCAAGGCAGATAAAGTTGATTGAGAATGGATTTAGCTGCTTATGACATTGGCTTTTGCTTGAAATGCAGGGAAAATTGAATGAGAAGTGAGATCTCACTTGGTTGTGGATGATATAGAAGATGCAAACTAGTGCAGAAAAAGGAAGCATCCTCTATTATCATTCGGGTAAGCAGATGTGAAATTAAATCAATCACAATTAAGCAAGCTAGCAGTAGTAACTGTTAAAGCCTCTTTTTTTCTATATTTGTTTCAATTAATCATCAAAAAGCCAGGTTGGAATATCTGACAAATGCCTCGCTTCTCCTTGTCGGAACAATTAAACATAACTCAATTCAATTTATCTTTGCAGTCAGCGAGACAAAAACCAGATCGAAGCCAGGTTCATTAACATGAGCTTTGCATTAGGTTTGTATACGTTCTTCCTTCTTAAAAATTCATCAACAGAACACTGGTTTCTGAGCTTTAAGTACACATGAGTTGATAAAAAACAGATTATTTTGCTTTTAACTAAATATAACAAGGAAAAATGCCCGGTATTCACAGGAAAAATGGCTGGTATTCACATGGTAGATTAATTTAGACTTTATTTTATAAATTAATTATATTTTTTTATTAATAATTAAAAATGTATTGTATGTGTACCTGGGCAGATAAATCAAGTCACACTAAACTTTGTACGGGATCAAGTCACATTAAACTGATTGTCCAAGTTAGTATGAAATCAATAAATGATCATCATATTGAATCATCCAAATAAACTAAACAGGCTAGTGGTTAGATTTAACATAATCGGATCGTGATTAGGTATAGACCTAATAAAAAAAACCCATACAAAAACTTATAAATAGAAAATGAATGTATGGTTATTAGAATTTTTGTGACACATTTATTATAATATTAATTGCTTAATTGATATTATACTAACTTAAATTTTAGATTATTTTTAATAGATACATTCCATCGATTGTAAAACATAATCTACAAGAAAAAGAGTTGGAAAAAATGAAAAAAATGTTAAAAGTGAACACTCCATTTCATATACTAAAAACAAAAACTACTTTACATATAAATAATTTTTAATTTATATAATAATTTATAATTTAATTATTATAAAAACTAATTATTTTTTATCTCCAAAAATACGGTTGAGATTACCTCTATGTTCAATATTATCTAACTATTATGTAGACAACTTTGTATTTATAGCAAAGTAATATTTTTCTTTATCATGATATATAATGGTTATTTGATAGAGTTATTGTAAGATCCGAGAAAATAAGGGTTTTAAAAATAAAGTTGTTTTCAAACTTTGGATTTTTGTTTGGAGATTAGTGTTTTTGAGTTTATATTTTTGTTAGAACATAATTGTTATGTTATTTTTTTATTTTTGTATTTTTGCCTAGGGGTAAAAGAGTCTTTTACGTTTATTTAATTGGTGTAGAAATTAATTAAAGGAGGATGTAGAAAGAAAAAGTATGCAAATTAAATAATCTAGATATTTAATAAAATAATATATTGTAAATCTTTTGGAAGATTTAGTTGTTGTTATTTTAAAAATTAGTTAAATGAGAATAAGAGATATAATCTTGGTGGGTTTAAACATTAAAAGAAATATTATTATTAGAGAAAATCATTATAATATATTGTAGATTTTAAAAAGATTTGGTGGTTGATGATATTTTAAAAAGTAGTTTAGAGAGAATAAGGGAAGAAATCTTAATGGTTTTAGATATAAACTGAGAGATTTTATCAAAACTAAAAGGATAGAGATAGAATAGAAGAGGATAAAAAGAAGAAGAGTAAAAAGAGGTTGTCATTTTGCTACCCTAGAGGAAAAAACGAAAATTAGAAAGATAAGGGAGAGAAAAGACATTTTCTAGGAGAAAATAGAGTTGAGAAGGGGCATAAAAAATGGGAGGACCATCAGTGACGTTGTGAAACTTTCTTGGTGATCATGGAATCAAAAATCGTACGAAACCAGGTAAGGGGAGTTACTAGAATTACCTTGTGTGTGTGGGATTTGGCATTGTATGATATTCTTTATTATATGTTGCAATCTGTATGGTTGTTGGTGTGCATGGTAAATTTAGAATGATGATGATGATGGGTGATGTCAAAGTGGGTGAAAGTGGGAGAGAGAAGAAAAGTTAAGTGTGATGCGGGAAGATATGGTTTGGTAGTAATGACTCTTTCGGCCGTGTGATGCGGGAAAGAGATTATCCCCGGCCGTGTGATGCGGGAAGATGATGGTTCGACAGTGATGACTCTTTTGGCCGTGTGATGCGGGAAAGTGATTCTCTTCGGCCGTGTGATGCGGGAAGATGATGGTTTGGTAGTGATGACTCTTTTGGCCGTGTGATGCGGGAAGATGATGGGTTGGTAGTGATGACTCTTTTGGTCGTGTGATGTGGAAAAGAAGTTCTCTTGGACTGTGTGATACGAGAAGAGGTTGGCATGTGAATTGGTTATGGTGGTTAGGTGGTGTGGTAGTATAGAGGAAATAGACATTGAGTAGTGATGTTATTGTAGTGATGTTAATGTTGTAATGTTAATGTTGTGATGATAATGTTGTGATGATATATGTTTATGATTTGGTTATTATTGTGGTTAATATAATTGTATATTGTATGATATGATAATTCTGGTTGCTCACCTTGAAAGTTGTGGTTGTGGTTTCCACCTACGATGGTCGTACTTGTACGGGAGTAGATGGTTTGCAGATAGGATCAAATCTGAATAGCTGACGAGAGTTGGGATGTTATGTTCAGGGACTTGTTATTTATTTTTAAAAGCTTTTCGATTTGGCATTTTTATGTAAAAGAGATATTTTGAGATTTCCAAACAACATTTATGGTTATGTTTAGCTTCCGCATTTTTAATCGAATAAAGATGGTTATCTTTCATAAATGTTTTATAGAAAGGTTTTGAAAAATATTGCATCGTGATATCTCAAAAAATTAACATCCCGGTTTTTTTAGATGTCACCGTGCAATTGATTTTCAAAACCCTTCTATAAAACATTTATGAAAGATAATAATCTTTATTCGATTAAAAATGTGGAAGCTAAACATAACCGTAAATATTGTTTGAAAATCTCAAAATATCATTTTTACATAAACATACCAAACCGAAAAAAACTTTCAAATAATAGAAAGTAAATAATAAATCCCCAAACATAACAACCCAATTCTCGTCAACTACTCAAATTCGGTCTTATCTACAAACCATCTACTCCCGTACAAGTACGATCATCGTAGGTGGAAACCACAACCACAACTTTCAGGGTGAGCAACCAGAATTATCATATCATACAATATACAATTATATTAACCACAATAATAACCAAATCATAAACATATATCATCACAACATTACCATCACAACATTAACATCACAACATTAACATCACAACAATAACATCACTACTCAATGTCTATTTCCTCTACATTACCACACCACCTAACCACCATAACCAATTCACATGCCAACCTCTTCTCGTATCACACAGTCTAAGAGAACCTCTTTTCCGCATCACACGGCCAAAAGAGTCATCACTACCAACCCATTATCTTCCCGCATCACACGGTCGAAGATAATCTCTTTCCTTCATCACACTGCCAAAAGAGTCATCACTACAAAATCATCCTCTTCCCGCATCACACGGCCGAAGAGAATCTATTTCCCGCATCACACGACCAAAAGAGTCATCACTGTCGAACCATCATCTTCTCGCATCACACGGCCGAAGATAATCTCTTTCCCGCATCACACGGCCGAAAGAGTCATTACTACCAAACCATATCTTCTTGCATCACACTTAACTTTTCTTCTCTCTCCCACTTTCACCCACTTTCACATCACCCATCATCATAATTCTAAATTTACCATGCACACCAATAACCATACAGATTGCAACATATAATAAAGAATATCATACAATGCCAAATCCCACACACAAGGTAATTCTAGTCACTCCCCTTACCTGGTCTCATATGATTTTTTATTCCAAGATCACTAAGAAAGTTTCACAACGTCACTGATGGTCCTCCCATTTTTTATGCCCCTTCTCAACTCTATTTTCTCCTAAAAAACGTCTTTTCTCCCCTTTATCTTTCTAATTTTCGTTTTTTCCTCTAGGGTAGCAAAATGACAACCTCTTTTTACTCTTCTCCTTTTTATCCTCTTCTATTCTATCTCTATCCTTTTAGTTTTGATAAAATCTCAGTTTATATCTAAAACCATTAAGATTTCCTCTCTTATTCTCTGTAATCTACTTTTTAAAATATCATCAATCACCAAATCTTTTTAAAATCTACAATATATTATAATGATTTTCTCTAATAATAATATTTCTTTTAATGTTTGAACCCACCAAAATTATATCTCTTATTCTCATTTAACTAATTTTTAAAATAACAAGAACTAAATCTTCCAAAAGATTTACAATATATTATTTTATTAAATATCTAGATTATTTAATTTGCATACTTTTCCTTTTTACACCCTCCCTTAATTAATTTCTACATCAATTAAATAAACATAAAAGACCCTTTTACCCCTAGACAAAAATACAAAAATAAAAAAATAACATAACAATTATGTTTTAACAAAAATATAAACGAACACTGATCTTCAAACAAAAATTCAAAGTCTAAAAACAATTTTATTTTTAAAACTCCTATTTTATCGGATATTACCGTTATAATTTAAAAGTTGTTATCCTAACACAAATTATGATAATGAGAAACAAATTTCTTATAATGGTAATATAAATACTTACGGGTAAAATTATTATGAATATGATATTAATAATCTGAATGGTGATAGTATTCCTTGAGCAAATATTAAAAGATTTCATTCATTAATTTACATGTAAAAATTAATACACTATACATTATTGAATTGATTTTAAGGTGGTTTCGAAATGGTTAACATTATCTTGGTATGTCAATATAAAATTCTTAAGAAAAAATAAATACTTTTATTAACTTGAGATTATCATGTTAGTTTATAAATTATTTATTATATTTGGATTTATTTCTTCTTCTTCTGTTTTGTATTTTAGCAATTATTTACTTAATCTTGTGGATATATAAAAAAATTGTAAAGATCCATTAATGAATATCCACGTAAATAAAGGGGGTGTGGGAATTGTATTCCTGCTTGTGCCATTTGGTTCTCCATCTCTAACAACAAATAAATATAGTTATAATCGTTTTTTAGGCTTATTAAGTAATATTTTAAAATGACATTTGAGTTTAGATGTGTTAAATGATAGAAACAATTTAAATGATATTTTAAAACATATATAAATCTTACATATTAGAATTAAAAAATAAATTTTTCAACAAATTAAAATATATAAAAGAAACTAAAACCGTAAAGTGAAACCGTAAAAAAATAATTATGCAAAATCAATCAAAGACAAATTTGAACGTGTTTAAACAAATTTATCTTTCCGTATTTAAAAAGAAAAGGAAGTAAATAAAATAAAATAGCCTTTCATAACTAAAAAAAATTATTGTATAAGTTCAAAATAATATTTGCGATAAATTATTTCAAATAATTAAAAAATTAGTTTTTATAAACTTATTTTACATTTATTTATTTATGTATTCTTTTTAAATATTTATAAAAAAAAAGCATTTGAAAACACTCATAATTATGTAAAATAAAATTATTTACACTTAATATATATATATAACAAGGTGATCACATTTATAAAGATAATATAATCATAAGATAGATATAAAAAATATAAATTCTTGAATATTTACAAAATGAAAAATAAAAATAAAAATAGCTTCAAATGAATATAAAAGATTTGTATATGTAAAATATCATTTTTTATATATATATTTTTATGCCAGATTTTCCATTTATCCTTACAAAACAATGAAGGAAATATTGACGTTAAAACGAGATCGTAGCAGTTGCTGCGAGCAGAGCAACCCCAAGGGACACCATGGTTGTATCATGAATGATGGCTTCAGAGCTGTCCTTGGTTGCTTGAGCTTGGTCATCATCTTCTGCAGAAGAGTTTTCCTTATCAGCTTTAGGTGCCTTGGCCACAGCTGGAGCTGGAGCTATAGACTTAGGCTTAGAGAAGTCCAGCGGAATGAGCACCTTGTCCACATGATAGATTGCAAGAGTCTTATCTGCGTACACAATGCCTGTGAGAGTGGCATTCACCTCCCCAGTTGAAATGTTCACACTATTACCATATGCTGTCACGTTCAGCTGATACCCTGTGGGACTGTCACTGGCCAGTGTCAACACAGGATTGCTCAGAGCGTCAAAGTTTGAGCTTGACACATAAACGGGAAGGACGTGATACTGTATCAATGCTTTCTGTTGTCTGTCTCCCAGGGAGTTGAAGTACCCTGCTTTGAGTTCTGAGAAGGCACCATCATCTGGTGCAAGGATGGTTAAGCCTCCATTCTTTGAGGTGACAAGCTGTGCGTTCACTTGGTTGATGATTTGGGTGGTTTTCAGCAACCGGATTAGTGTGTTGAATGACTTGGCCTTCCTCAGGATCTTCACGATGTCTTGGGTGTTAGAAGAGTCAGCACCTGAAGATGGTGACTGGGGTAATGCCGGGACTAACGGCTTTGCAGGGGCGGGAGCTGGTGTAGCAGGCGCAGGTTTTGAAGGTGCAGGTTTCGCTGGGGCTTTAGGGGCTGCAGCTGGTGACTGAGCTAAATTGGTGATAGAGAAAAAGGGGGAAAGTAGTAGGAGTGAGAAGAAGAGTGTTTGCTTCATCTTTTGTTGGTAATTGTAGGGTGTAGATTGATTTGCTGCTAAATATCAGATGAATTGGGAATTTTTATTGCAAAGAATGTTTTGATGTGCGAAGGGTGAAATGGAGGAGTGTGTTTATATAGATGCCAAGTGAAAGACAATTTGTGGGTGTAAAATATTTCATGGTTGTAATTTGTGGGGGATATCTTTTCTCCATCTGTTGGTGGTATATCAAGGCAGATAAAGTTGATTGAGAAGTGATTTGGCTACTGTATTGCTTGGCCTTTCCCTTGGAAATGGAGGGAAAACTGAATTTAAAGTGAGATCTCAGTTGGTTGTGAGCTGATGAAAGATGAAGACTTGCGCAGGAAAATTAAGTACCCTCTGTTATCATTCAGGTAAACAGATGTTATATCAAATCAGTCACAATTAAGCAAGCTGCAGTAACTTTGAAAGCCTTTAACTATCGTTTGTTTCAATCAATCATCCAAATCCAGGTTGAAAAAGTAAGAAACCAAAGCAAAGCCAGGTTCATTAGCCACAACATTCTATTATGTATTACATTCTTTCTTCCATCTTCACTTTTCCTCGACACAAATTGTTTCTGAGCTTCAAGGGAAGATAAAAGACAGGATTATTATACTTTCAGTTAAATAGTACAGGGTAGAAAACGATGTTATTGTTTTGAGGAAGATCTGGGGATTGGGGCTTGAACGAGGCATTGTTTTCTATTTGTTATCTTAAATTTCTTTACTAATCTTTATTATCTAGGAATCTTTGTACAAACAAGCTGAGTTATCCTTAGAGTAAGACTCACAAGAAATAATTAGTTGCAGTGTTGATTTGGTTGATCAACACATGAGCAGAGCCCGATAACAAGACTATTTTGCAACCTTTATGGTGAACTCCAAAAGGGATTCCTACCCTATCCAAGTTAAGTCCAGCACATAGATCATTTAAAATGATGAGGATCCTCTTCTCTTTCTTTATCCTATCACACAGAAGTTTAGCTCTTCCAACCACAGTCTCCTCACCAAATTGCAAACCTAACATCTTACCAAGCTCTCCTTGAATCCTCTTCAGGTCTGGCTTTTTTAACTTGCCATCACAGTTACATCAAACAAGTTCTCTCTTCACTCTTCTGGACATTTTCTCAATCAAGTTGTTTGTACGCAAAGTGCTTGATCCATACACCCCAACCATGTCAACGTTTGGATTTGCTAGAGCCTCCATTGCCTCTTCCAGAGCCATGTTTACCAACCCGGAGACCTCTGTACAAATGCAAATTATTGCCTTTTGAGGTAAGAAAGAATCAAAATGTACAATCGACATATTGCTCTCGCTGAGTTCCTCTTTTTGGGATTCCAATCTGTGCTTGTCACCGAAATGACATGCTTGTCTCCCAAATATTTTAGCAGTTGCAAGAGCAGCCCCCATTGAAAAATATGACTTGATTTGGTGTGGTGTGAAGAACCAAGTTTCGTAAAAGTTGGGTTTGTGAAGGGTTTGAATATATAAAGGAAAAAAGGAATAGTAGAAGTGATGTACTCCAATGACCGAAAAAAGGATATGCGAGTTGTATATATGGTGCAAAGACGCATTTATTGTAACAAGCTTCACTTGCGATGTATGTTATAACCGCGTGATAAGACTTCCCAAGATGCACCAAATATTACGTTAAAACCGCGTTATAATCCTCAGTGTTTTTGTTTTAAATTCAACAATACCGATCAAGAAGGCAATTTCTTCTACTCGTTTCCTTTGTCTTTTCTATATGCTTGTTCATGCTCACTACTATTAGTTTGTAAACCGAGTCTATCGATTTGTTGACAGTTGTTGCTTAAACTGTATTTGGTAGTTGTATTTTCCTTGTATAAAAGAACCCAACGCACAACAAAAGATTCTTCTTCTTCTTCGTTTTTCTTCTGGGAGTTTTTTGCAGCAACTTCTTGCTGAACTTTTTGCTTTTTGATTTTTCTTTTCCATTATGCATAACTAAATTTCCTTTTGTTAGTGGATTGATGTAGTACTTTGGATTATATTTTCTGAACCTTTTTAATTGATGTTAAGTTCATTTTAATTATCACAGTGTTCTATTTATGTTTTAATGTCTATTCTATGAGCAGTTTCACAGTTGGGAGATTGGGAATTGCTTGCGTTTATAAATAGAACAGATTAGATGCTGTCACAATTGGGAAATTGGGCAGGACTAGTTAGTTTGAATTGAGATATGATTGTTCTTCATGATCTTGTTGAATTTGTAATTGGCCTAAGGGATTGGGGATTCAAATTCAAGGGATACGTTTGCCTACTAAGGGATTAGGGGTAAACAAGCTCTAAATAAACTCAAGTAGATAATTATAATTTACACATCGATTGAAAAGGGGAGGAAATTACATGAAAAGGTATGAAATCAATTCTCTAACATTGTTTATATCATTTGAATTTCCATCACTTGATGTACGTTTGGCAAGTGTACCAATCGTAATTGTAGTAACAAAATATCGTCCTCTGGGATTGAATGAGTTGAGTACTAGTTTACTAACTTACTTAATTTTGAGTGATAGAATTTATCCAGTAAAATGATGAAGATAAACAAGTGATGGAAATTCAAATGATATAAACAATGTTAGAGAATTGATTTCATACCTTTTCATATAATTTCCTCCCCTTTTCAATCGATGTGTAAATTATAATTATCCACTTGAGTTTATTTAGAGCTTGTTTACCCCTAATCCCTTAGTAGGCAAACGTATCCCTTGAATTTGAATCCCCAATCCCTTAGGCCAATTACAAATTCAACAAGATCATGAAGAACAATCATATCTCAATTCAAACTAACTAGTCCTGCCCAATTTCCCAATTGTGACAGCATCTAATCTGTTCTATTTATAAACGCAAGCAATTCCCAATCTCCCAACTGTGAAACTGCTCATAGAATAGACATTAAAACATAAATAGAACACTGGGATAATTAAAATGACTCATCAATTGAAAAGGTTCAGAAAATATAATCCAAAGTACTACATCAATCCACTAACAAAAGGAAATTTAGTTCTGCATAATGGAAAAGAAAAATCAAAAAGCAAAAAGTTCAGCAAGAAGTTGCAGCAAAAGCTCCCAGAAGAAAAACGAAGAAGAAGAACTCTTTTGTTGTGCGTGAATACCCCTTTTGTCTCCCTCCTCCACGTGTTTTCATCCTCCCCCATCATTTCCACTAATTCCTCCTTTTTAGGAGAGTGGTTTTCCTTTTCCCTAACTTCCTCCAATTTTCCTTTAATTTAATCTCTTTAAATCAGTCATAAAAGAGATCGATAACTGCTCAATAACTGCTCCTGGAAACTTTCGCAGCCCATGGAAAATTCCCCACTCTGCTTGTGTTTTTCTCTGTTCCTCTTGCCAAATCTTGACGTGAATCCACAGGTTGTGGTAGGAACCACAACTCACTTGTGAAGCTCTCTGTTTTGCCACTGCATTTTGAAGCAAACTCCACAGGTTATGGAACTGTCCCCAGCTGCGTTGTTGAACTCTCTGGATTCATCTTTCTATCTTGTCCATCAATTCTTCCAAAAATGTGGTTTAGGCACTTAGAATCACCAATCTACACACAAAAAACACAAAATGCCAATGTATGATCCGAAACAAAGATAATCCATGACTAAATCCTTCAATGAATGCAATTATGCATGCAAATGACCTAAACTAAGACATGAATGCAATTACATTTACTCACACATCAAAATACCCCATGCTTAGACGTTTGCTTGTCCTCAAGCAAAGAGAATTCAACTAACACAGAATGATATAAAACCTAAATGGAAACATACCATCTCATTTCAAGTTCAGTTCAAACAATGATATTCTTCAAGCTCATACTTCACAAAATTTCAAGCATAATGACTAACTTATTGGGACCCTAAGTGCTATTATTGAATTGAGGTATGACACAAGACATTAAGGTAAATAATATTTGACATTGAAGTGTCCTGAAAAAGGTTTTCTATTAGGTTCCTCACTTAGAAAACACTTACCTGCCAACTAAGCATGGGTCTTCCACTTGCCACACTCAGTCTCAAAGGAGTGTCTCTTCCCCAGTAACATATAGTCTCAAAGGGGGTGTCAATTTATTCCCTCAATTTATTGTTTTTTTTTTTTAATTAAAATTTTGACAGACAATTCTCCAGTAACCAAGTGTAGTGAGTGTCACCATAGAAACCTAACAGAAAATATTTTCTATCTTTTCCCAAAATATTATCTTCCATTAGTATCTTAGTGTCAAATCTCACTGTGTAGTGTGTGAAGTTTCCCAACAAGCAATCAGAAATCTATTCACAATGTGCTTAGAAAATATCATTGTTCAAAACATAGAACTCAAAGCTAAAATGATACATTTCCATATAAATGTTAAATGCAAATGCAAATGCAAAATGTAAGATGTCATGCATACAAACACCCTAAGCCTAAATATTTACAAAGTCCCCAATGTATGGAAAGTAAGAAAGTACAGGGGGTTAGAACTCACAAGATTAGTGATGACTAGAGTTGAGCTTGGTGAGAACTTCTTGTAAGAGTTGTTCCACCTTCTGCTGATGAAGAATTTGATTGTCCCTCAATTGGATGAATTCTGATAATGTAGGAGTTGTTGTGCTTTGAGTTCAGTAAGGGACTGCTGGATATGAGCAAGAGTGTCAGCCGTAGAAGGCCGAGGAACTGGAGGTATATGAGATGACGGTTCTGGATCATGATGAGGGGGATTTTGGCATTGAGAAGCAGAGAAGGTCCATCTATCTTTACCCCGCACTGATGTGAACTCTGGATTTGGAAGACATTGAGGTTGCAAGCCTGTGATAGCACTCATGACTAAGCAATAGTGATCTTCCCTTTTCAACAGCATCTCATTATGGATTAACATTTCCAAATCAATTCGTGAATTTCCTGAGATTGCCTTGTCGTTCTCCAAAGAAATGTTGAGATGCAAAGCAATAATGGTGATCAGTCCACCAATTGCTATTTGCCCAGATGATGCTTTTCCTACCTTGAGAAACTGCCTTGCCAACCAAGCTCCTGAGTCCAATGGAACATCGTTAACCATACCCCACAAGAATAATAATTCTGACTTTCGAACCGCAGAATGACTATCACCCCTAGCAAATAGTGTATGAGCCATGAGGCGGTGGGCATATCTAAAACAGGGGTGTTGGATATTAGCCTCCTTGGAATCAGATGAGACAAAAGAGCTTGATTGAGACAATTGATACCAAAAAGACCAAGCATCAAAACTTCTAGGATAGTTCCTTTCACCTCTAGTTGGGAAACCAAAGATTGCATTGAACTCAGCTAAAGTGAGTCTATAAGACACATTATGCAACCTAAATGCTATTAGCCCTTCTTCACAATCCTTTCCCTGCAATATCTCTGCTTCCACAGAACTCAAGAATTCCCTTGTTATTTTCTCGTAAGCAGGGTATTTCAAAGTGACAAAAGAACTCCAGCCAATATTCTCAAGCATCCAATTTAATTCATCCGACATTCCTAAAGTGCTCAGTGTATTTTCATCACCATAACGCGTAGGCACAATCACCCGCTTGAGTAATGTGGCGTACCTCTTCCGCTGTTCTGTATTTTGAAAAGTGATGCCATTGGAATTAGCGGAGGCACGAGCCCTTTTCCTTGGACGTTGCTCTGCGACTGGTGGCACTGTATTAGGGCGCACAGATTCAGCAGCAGCGGTGGTCTGTTGCGGTAGTGGAGTGGAATTCGGAGTGGAAGACGAGGATGCATTTTGGTGGTTTGGGTCATGGGAGTCCGCCGCGGAACGCTGATGATCAGAGCGGAGTGGTGGTGATGGCAACCGGAGTGGCGATGATGGTGAACGGGATGCTAGCAATGGCGAATAGAATGGAGGCGATGGCGAACGTGATGGTGGCGGTGCTGAACGGAGTGGTGGTGGATACGGTGTGGAGTCGACATTGATGACTAGCGGAGGACCATCAGGGCGCCGCGGTGCTATCGTCTTCTTCCGCATTGAGCGTCGCGGTGCCACAGTGGGTCGCCGCTTTGCAGACATGGTGGGCTGCGGAGGTTGACGTCGTTGGCGTGCCATAGTTGCTGCCAGCAATAGAACCAATTGGATTGAGGAGAAGTTGTCAAAATGGTAGGGTTCCTTCTTACTTTTGAAAATGATTCACTAATTTGGGGTTTTTCATATCAGCCCCTTTCTCTGTTGCTTCTTTCTTTTCTTCTGCATTTTTTTTTTTTTTTTGAAATTTAAATCAAGGAGATTCAGTTGCACCAGCACACTGTGATGCCATGAATGAGACACTGGTCCTATTTTTTTCAACATCCCCTCCCAAATACAACTTTAATCTTTGACCATTTACTTTGAAACTTCTTTCATCATTAAGGTCAGAGATTTTAATTGTTCCAAAAGGGAAAACTTTTTTAATCACAAAAGGACCTGACCACCTAGACTTGAGTTTTCCAGGAAACAATTTAAGTCTGGAATTATACAATAGAACTTGTTGCCCTGGGGAAAACTCTCTCAGCACAATCTTTTTATCATGCCATTTTTTTGTCCTTTCCTTATAAATTTGGGCATTCTCATAAGCTTGCAATCTAAATTCATCTAGCTCATCCAATTGAAACAACCTTTTCTCACCTGCAGTCTTCAAATCAAAATTTAGCAATTTAATGGCCCAAAATGCTTTATGCTCAAGTTCCACTGGTAAATGACAAGATTTTCCATACACCAACTGATATGGTGACATTCCAATTGGAGTTTTAAAAGCTGTTCGATAAGCCCAAAGTACATCATCTAGTTTCCTTGACCAATCTTTCCTCGATGAGCTCACAATTTTTTCCAAAATTCTTTTCAACTCCCTATTAGAAATTTCCACTTGTCCACGGGTTTGGGGATGATAAGGGGTAGCTATTTTGTGTCTCACACCATATTTGCCCAAAAGTGATGCAAATTGCTTGTTATGGAAATGTAAGCCCCCATCACTAATGATTGCTTTTGGTACCCCAAATCTGGAAAAAAATTGTTTCTTGATGAAGGAAACCACCACCTTGGCATCATTTGTTGGTAACGCAGCAGCCTCTACCCACTTAGATACATAATCCATAGCAACCAAAATGTATTGGTTTGAGAAAGAGCGTGGTAAGGGCCCCATAAAATCTATTCCCCAAACATCAAAAATCTCCACTTCAAGTATGTTGTTTATGGGCATCTCATGTCTCTTGGAAATATTGCCAACTCTTTGACATCTATCACAGTGTTTCACAAAACTATGGGCATCTTTAAAAAGGGTAGGCCAATAAAAGCCACTTTGCAACACTTTAGAAGTTGTTCTCTCAACTGAAAAATGCCCCCCATAATCTGACCCATGACAATGCCAAAGGATTTTCTCAAATTCATTTTCAGGAACACATCTTCTGATCATACCATCTCCGCATCTTTTGAACAACAAGGGGTCATCCCAAAAATAGCTCTTGGCATCATGCATAAATTTTTTCTTTTGCTGAAAAGTGAGGTCATTTGGAATTATACCTCCTGCTTTAAAATTAGAAAAATCTGCAAACCATGGCAAGGAAGTGATGGCCATCAACTTTTCATCTGGAAACTCCTCTGCAATAGGCTTGATGTCCTTATTCCCTTCTTCAAGCTTCAATCTTGAAAGGTGATCTGCCACCAGATTTTGCTTCCCTTGCTTATCTCGGATCTCCAAGTCAAACTCTTGTAATAAGAGAATCCAACGTATTAATCGTGGCTTGGCATCCTGCTTAGCAAATAGATATCTCAAAGCAGCATGATCAGTGTAAACAATGACCTTTGACCCAACAAGATAGGATCGGAATTTATCAAATGCAAACACTACTGCAAGCAATTCTTTTTCAGTCGTGGCATAATTCTTTTGAGCTTCATTTAACACACGACTTGCATAATATATCACATGAAACACTTTTTCTTTTCTTTGTCCTAATACAGCACCCACAGCATAATCACTTGCATCACACATCAATTCAAATGGTAAAGACCAATTAGGTGCTGTCATTATAGGAGCAGAAACAAGTTTTTCTTTTATAGTTAAAAATGCTTGCATGCATGCATCATCAAACACAAAAGAGGTTTATTTTTCAAGAAGATTAGTCATAGGCTTTACTATCTTAGAAAATTCTTTGATAAACCGCCTATAAAAACCTGCATGACCTAAGAAACTTCTTACCCCTTTTACATTCACTGGAGGAGGTAATTGTTCTATTACTTCCACCTTTACTTTATCAATCTCAATTCCTTTAGCAGAAATGTGATGACCAAGAACAATTCATTCTCTTACCATAAAATGGCATTTTTCCCAATTTAGCACTAGATTAGTTTCCTGGCATCTTTTTAACACTAAGGTTAAATTAGCTAAGCAAGAATCAAATGAAGAGCCAAATACAGAAAAGTCATCCATAAAGATCTCAATGCAATTTTCAATCAAATCAGAAAAGATGGAAAACATACACCTTTGAAATGTTACAGGCGCATTGCAGAGACCGAATGGCATTCTCCTATAGGCAAAGACTCCATAGGGACATGTAAATGTTGTCTTTTCTTGATCTTCAGGGGCTACTGCTATTTGGTTGTAGCCAGAGTACCCATCTAGAAAGCAGTAATATGCATGCCCCGCCAATTTCTCCAGCATTTGATCTATGAATGGAAGTGGAAAGTGGTCTTTTCTTATGGCTTGATTCAGTCTTCGGTAATCTATGCACATCCGCCACCCTGTTACTTTTCTTGTAGGAATGAGCTCATTGTTTTCATTTGTCACCACTGTCATACCTCCTTTCTTGGGTACAACATGAATTGGACTCACCCACTCACTATCAGAGATTGGGTAGATAATTCCCGCATCTAGCAATTTAATGACTTCTTTCCTTACCACTTCCTTCATAGTTGGGTTGAGCCTTCTTTGTGGTTGACGCACAGGTTTGAAATCCTCTTCCAAAAAAATTTTATGCCTGCACACAGTAGGACTAATACCTTGCAAATCATCAATTTTCCACCCAATGGCAGATTTATACTCCCTCAGCACCCTTAAGAGTTTATCTTCTTCAGTAGAGGAAAGCTCATTGCTCACAATTACTGGATTCAGCTTTTGCTCATCAAGGAACTTGTATTTCAAGTGAGAAGGAAGTTGTTTTAATTCTACCGTGGGCATTTCTACTTCTCCACTTTCACCCTTGTGTAGATCTTCTATTCCTCTTGTGGAATTGAATATTGGCTTCAGCACTTCTAATTGTTGAGCGCAGTTCAATACCTCTTCCTCATTACTTTCTCTTTTCAACTCCTTTGCTTCCATTCCTGACAATAGAGCTTTCTCTAATGGACTCTGCTTAACCTGGAATTTTATCTCTTCCAACAAAAGAGACTCAATTATTTCAGCTTTGAAATAGTCTTCTTTGTCAAGTTTGTGCTTCACTGCTTCAGTCATAGAAAATGTGACTTTCTCATCTGCCACTCTTAACATCAGCTGTCCTTGTTCAACATCTATCAATGCTCTCCCTGTTGCTAAAAATGGTCTTCCCAAAATGATTGGGACTTTAGCATCTTCTTCCATGTCAAGAACCACAAAATCAGCTGGGAAAATAAATTTGTCCACCTTTACTAGAACATCTTCCACAATTCCATAAGGATAAATTACCGATCGATCTGCCAATTGTAGAGTGATCATAGTGGGTTTCACGTCTCCAATACCCAGCCTTTTAAAAATGGACAAAGGCATCAAGTTGATACTTGCTCCAAGGTCACACAATGCCTTACCCACCATTATATTTCCAATCTCACATGGAATGACAAAACTCCCTGGATCCTTCAACTTGGGAGGTAATTTTTGCTGAATTATTGCACTGCACTCCTCTGTGAGCATAATTGTTTCATCATCTTGAAGCTTCCTCTTCTTTGACAACAAGTCTTTCATAAATCTAGCATAACTTGGCATTAGTTCCAATGCTTCAGCAAATGGAATATTAATGTGGAGCTTCTTAAAAACATCAAGAAATTTTGCAAATTGCTTCGCCTGTTCTTGCTTCTTCAACCTTTGAGGGAATGGAATGATAGGGACATACTCACGCATCTTCTTCTCACTCTCTTGATTTTTTTCTCCCTCTTCCTTCTCCTCACATTTTCTCTCAACTTCTTTTTCATCACTCTCTTCCACCATGTCATCAACTCTATTCTTTTTCTCTCTCTCCTTCTCACTCCTTTTTTCGTTCTCTATCACTCTTCCACTCCTCAATTGAATTGCCTTGCATTGTTCTCTTGGGTTTGGTATAGTGTCACTAGGGAATGTGCCAGGAGATCTCTCAGAAAGCTGACCAATCTAGTTCTCTAAATTTCTTATTGAAGCTTCCTGGTTCTTGAAGTTTGTTCTTGTCTCACTCATGAAATTTGAAGTCTGCTCCACAAAGGTAGAAGTTTGCATAGTTAACTTCTCTAGTTCATTTTCCAACGTAAACATCTTGTTTCCTTGATTGCTAGGTTGGGCTTGATATTGATATGGAGGCCTTGGTTGATTAGATTGGATTGGATTACTCCAAGGTCTAGTTTATTGGTGCCTCCAATTTGCATTAAGGTTGGTAGAAAACTGATTTGGTTGTTGTCCCACTACATTCACGTGTTCCTCTTGTTGAGTGGCCTGACATGCTCCATTCTGATGCGTCCCTCCACAAAAATCACACACTGGAGGTATTGTATTAACATTATTTGCTTGCATATTTCCCAACTTCTGAGTCAAATCAGTAATCTGCTGTGTTAACAACTTGTTTTGGGCTAGGATAGCATCCAAAGTATTAACCTCCAACACTCCAGCTTTTCTATTTTGACGATCAAATTACATATTCACTGTGTTGTTTGCCATTAACTCAAGAGTCTCCAAAGCTTCTTCTGGTGTTTTGAGATTGAATGATCCTCCACTTGCTGCATCCAAAATTGCTTTGAAAGAAGGTGAAAGACCATTATAAAATATCTGCACATGTAACCAAACTGGTAGAGCATGATGTGGACACTTCCTAATTAGCTCCTTGTATCTTTCCCATGCCTCATATAAAGATTCAGTGTCTTGCTGCACAAAAGTAGTAATCTCGTTTCTCATTTTAGCTGACTTGGAAGGAGGAAAGTGTTTAGTTACAAATTTTGTAGCCATATCCTCCCATGTAGAAATACTTCCTTGAGGTTGTGATTGAAGCCAGCTTTTAGCCTTATCCCGTAGTGAGAAAGGAAAAAGCCTCAAACAAATTGCATCATCTGAAACTCCATTATACTTCAAAGTATCACAGATTGCCAGAAAATTCTCCAGGTGAGAATTAGGATCTTCTGAAACTGCACCTCCAAATTGATTCTGTTGAATGACTTGTAACAAGGCAGGCTTGATTTCAAAATTATTGGCTTGAATAGGAGCTCTCACAATGCTTCCTTGATAACCATTAGGATCTAGCATAGAATAATCACGTATAGTCTTTCTCGGATTTTGTTCTTCTGTCATTGTTGATGTCTCCTCTTCTTGCTCAATTCGTCTCTGTTCCTTTGTTCTTTCTCGCTTTCTTCTTCTTGCACTACTCCTCTTGCTTTGTGCTGTGCGTTCAATTTCTGAATCAAAAAGTAAATCTTTCGGAGGAACAGTACCTCGCATAAAACAACTTAAAACAAAATATATACAACTCAAATCTTAAGGCAATTAGATAACTAATATCAACTAAAATTCAATCCCCGGCAACGGCGCCAGAAACTTGATGTACGTTTGGCAAGTGTACCAATCGTAATTGTAGTAACAAAATATCATCCTCTGGGATTGAATAAGTTGAGTACTAGTTTACTAACTTACTTAATTTTGAGTGATAGAATTTATCCAGTAAAATGATGAAGATAAACAAGTGATGGAAATTCAAATGATATAAACAATGTTAGAGAATTGATTTCATACCTTTTCATATAATTTCCTCCCCTTTTCAATCGATGTGTAAATTATAATTATCCACTTGAGTTTATTTAGAGCTTGTTTACCCCTAATCCCTTAGTAGGCAAACGTATCCCTTGAATTTGAATCCCCAATCCCTTAGGCCAATTACAAATTCAACAAGATCATGAAGAACAATCATATCTCAATTCAAACTAACTAGTCCTGCCCAATTTCCCAATTGTGACAGCATCTAATCTGTTCTATTTATAAACGCAAGCAATTCCTAATCTCACAACTGTGAAACTGCTCATAGAATAGACATTAAAACATATATAGAACACTGAGATAATTAAAATGAACTTAACATCAATTGAAAAGGTTCAGAAAATATAATCCAAAGTACTACATCAATCCACTAGCAAAAGGAAATTTAGTTCTGCATAATGGAAAAGAAAAATCAAAAAGCAAAAAGTTCAGCAAGAAGTTGCTGCAAAAAACTCCCAGAAGAAAAACGAAGAAGAAGAAGAATCTTTTGTTGTGCGTGAATACCCCTTTTGTCTCCCTCCTCCACGTGTTTTCATCCTCCCCCATCATTTCCACTAATTCCTCCTTTTTAGGAGAGTGGTTTTCCTTTTCCCTAACTTCCTCCAATTTTCCTTTAATTTAATCTCTTTAAATCAGTCATAAAAGAGATCGATAACTGCTCAATAACTGCTCCTGGAAACTTTCGCAGCCCATGAAAAATTCCCCACTCTGCCTGTGTTCTTCTCTGTTCCTCTTGCCAAATCTTGACGTGAATCCACAGGTTGTGGTAGGAACCACAACTCACTTGTGAAGCTCTCTGTTTTGCCACTGCATTTTGAAGCAAACTCCACAGGTTATGGAACTGTCCCCAGCTGCGTTGTTGAACTCTCTGGATTCATCTTTCTATCTTGTCCATCAATTCTTCCAAAAATGTGGTTTAGGCACTTAGAATCACCAATCTACACACAAAAAACACAAAATGCCAATGTATGATCCGAAACAAAGATAATCCATGACTAAATCCTTCAATGAATGCAATTATGCATGCAAATGACCTAAACTAAGACATGAATGCAATTACATTTACTCACACATCATACATATAGAGTAGCGCGTGTATAAGTGTGTTGAGATATAATACACAAATCATCAGAGTTTCTTTCTCTATTCTCTCTTTTTTCTTTCATCATCGTTCGGGCCAAAGGTGTTGTCGTTCAGTGCACCGCTCTTGGTTCAAGTCATTACCGTTCGGTGCAGAAGGGGCTGGTTGCAGAAACTGTTGTCGCCGTTCTACCAGTGGTATCCAGAGCTTCATGTTCGTGACTTGGGAGCTTCATATTCATCTAGAGCTTGGCGGAGGCTTGGCGGAAAGGTGATTGAAGCATAAAGAAGATCAAGATTGTGTTTCTTGGTGGAAGATCGTGGGTGTAAAGAATGGTCGGCAGAGATATGTTTGTTAATCTACCTGTTCTCACAGACAAGAACAGGAGCAGGGGGAGCACACAAATGCGAGTCTTGTTTCATGTTCAAGATGTCAGCAACGTGATGGAAAGAGTGGTATCTACGTCTGACTTGCTCGGAACAGAGAAAGAGGAGTTCAAGAGAAAATATGATAGAGCCTTGTTGATCATCCATCAGTGTGTGGACGATGTGCATTTTGAGAAGATACAAAATGCGGCTTCAGCAAGAGAAGCGTGGAATATCCTGGTGGGCTGCCATGCCGGAGGGGGAAAAGTGAAGAAGGTAAAGCTTCAAGCGTTAAGAAGACCGTACGAGCACATACTGATGGAGGATGGTGATAAGGTGAGTGAGTTTTTCAGTAAAGTACTCTCAATTCCTAATCAGATGAAAGGTTGCGGTGACACTGTTAATGATCTCATGGTGATCGAGAAAATCATGTGGTCACTGCCTCCGACATTTGATCATATTGTGGTGGCAATAGAGGAGTCTAGAGATCTTGAAAAAATCAAGATAGAGGAACTGCAAAGCTCTTTGGAGGCGTATGAAATGAAGATGCAGGAAAGAAATCCCATCAGACACGAGGAGGAGGCGTTGAAGGTTCAGCACGTTAAGAATGAAGAGAATAAGACAACCAAGAAATGGAAAGGGAAACATGGTAAAAGGAAGTGGAGAAAAGATAGGAACAATGATGACCAGAATGAGTCTTCAACAGAGGAGGAAGGCAAATCTGAGAAGAATTTCCGCAAGAAGGACAAGAGAAATATTAAATGTTTCAACTGTCATAGGTATGGGCACTACGTTAGTGAGTGCTATGCTGAAAAGGAGGAGCAGAAGAATGGTCAAGGAAATGAGGCCTACGCAGCTCAAGTGGAGTCTGATTTAGAACCCATCATATTGATGAAAACCACATCTACAGTAAGCTCACACTCTCAAGACAAACTGTGGTATTTGAATTCGGGATGCTCGAATCATATGACCGGTTAGTAAATTTTGCTGAGACCAAGAAGAGTATGGTGAAATTTGCAGATGAAAGCACTTCAAAGGTAGAGGGAGTTGGTAATGTTGTTATCAAAAGGAAGAATGGCTCACGTGCCATTCTAACTGGTGTACTGTTTGTGCCTACAATAAGGTATAATCTTTTGAGTATTGGCCAATTAATTCAAAAGGGTTTTACGGTAATAATGGGAGGCTTCAATAAGGTTGAAGTAATTGATAAAAAGAAAAATTTGATCTTAAGGAGCAAGATCTCAAAGGATAATAGTTTCGGATCAGCCTAATGAAGACCACAATATGTAAAGAATCTAGCGTTACAAAAGGGAAGACGAATTATGATACACGGACTGGTGGTGAGGAAGGTCTGGTGCATGCAGCCATGTTTGTAGGTGCAGAGTCGTTCGGTAAAGCTGAAGCCTTGAATGTAGCAGGTGCGGGATCGACTGGTCGAACCGAGACCTTGAAGAAATATGTGTGGAGGGATGCAATGAAAGAAGAAGTTGATCCTATTGAGAAGAATGGAATCTGGAATTTAGCTGACATTCCAACTGGGAAGAAGAAAAGAGTTGAAGGGAATGCTGCCAAAGAAGCATGGGGAGTCACTGGTGAACACCGTTCGGTCACGTCATTCAGTTTGGGACTCACAGGAGAACCGAGACATGGAAAACACTGTTCGGTCACGTCATTCAGTCTGGGAGTCACAGGAGAACCGAGACATGGCAAACACCGTTCGGTCACGTCTTTCAGTCATACCCGACCACAACATTCGTTCAACTGAACGAGGCGTCACTCAAGAGTGTCAAACTGGCAACCGCACTCAAACCGTTCGGTCATGTCACTCAGTCGCTCTTTCGAACCGTTCGGTCTTGGTCGCACAGCTCGCGCAAGTTGTCATCCGCCTTCATCACGTGATTGGAAGGAAACAGTTGCTCATTGGACTGGCAAGGGTGGATTCTATGAGTCACGAAGACATCATTCGGTCACACACCATTCAGTCTCAACGTGATGCGCGAGATAGGCTGGCAAGGATGGGTGCTACCTCCCTAAGTGCTCAGGTTAGAGGGGTGTGTGAGTTTGTAAGCTGAGTTTGTCAATTTGTTGACAGCTGTTGCTTAAACTGTATTTGGCTGTTGTATTTTCCTTGTATAAAAGAACTCAACCATATACATATAGAGTAGCGCATGTATAAGTGTGTTGAGATATAATACACAAATCATCAGAGTTTCTTTCTCTATTCTCTCTTTCTCTTTTCTTTCATCACCGTTCGGTCCAAAGGTGTTGTTGTTCGGTGCACCGCTCTTGGTTCAAGTCATTATCGTTCAGTGCAGAAGAAGCTAGTTGCAGAAACTGTTGTCGCCATTCTAACAACTACTTTCCTTTCTATTTCTATGGTATTTCAATATGCTAAAATTTTCTTAATCATAGGACCCTTCTTAATCATAGCAGGAGTCGTGTGTTGAAATATAAATTGATTTTGTGTTATTGGGCCTATAAGATAAAAGCCCAAGTAGAGAAGGTCCAAATAGAATTCTAGAAAATCCTATCTAGAAGGATTCTAGAATGATTTACAAAAATATCTAGAGATGCTTATCCATAAGATGTCTCTAGATAAGTTTAGAATTATAGGAATGTTTTAGAATATTCTAGAGAATAAATTATAGCCCTTAGATGAATGTTGTGATGGCAAGATCCTAACCATTGGTTAAGGAGGTGCCACTAGTATAAATAGGGGATGGTTGTATCATTTGTAATCAAGCCAAAAAAGTTTTAGAACCATTCAATATAACAAGCCTTTCCTTCTCTCAAAAGTCTTCCAACCTCTCCCAATCTTAAACACTTCCTTCTAGCCTTTAAAGTTTCCTCCCAACAAAGTGGTATCAAGAGCCATAAGATCATCATAGAAATGGCAAATACTGGAGTTCCTTTTCAAGTCCCGATGCTCAGTAAGAGCAACTATGACAATTGGATCTTAAGGATGATTACTCTCCTTGGTGCACATGATGTGTGGGAGGTGGAGAGACTTTCTCAAGCTCAAAAGGATAGCTTGAGAGACTCAAGGAAGAGAGATAAGAAAGCTCCTTGTCTAATCTATCAAGGATTAGATGAAGATACTTTTGAAAAGATTTTCGAAGTCAAGTCAGCCAAGGAAGCATGGGAGAAGCTTAAGATCTCTTACAAGGGAGCAGATCAAGTCAAAAAGGTACGTCTTCAAACTTTGAGAGGATAGTTTGAGGCTTTGCATATGAAGGAAGGAGAACTAGTCTCTTATTACTTTTCAAGAGTTTTAACGGTTACTAATAACCTAAAAAGAAATGGTGAGAAGCTAGATGATGTAAGAATTATGGAGAAAATTCTTAAATCATTAGATCCAAAGTTCGAACATATTGTCACCGTTATCGAAGAAACCAAAGACTTGGAGGCTATGTCAATAGAGCAACTTCTTGGTTCGTTGCAAGCTTATGAAGAAAATAAAAAGAAGAAGGAAAAAATCATGGATCAAGTCTTCAAGGCACACGTTGATTCAAGAAAAGAAGAAAATGCACACAACCAATCAAGGCGAAGTTATAGTCAAGAAGAAGGACGAGGGCGTGCATATGGATGTGGACAAGGACGAAGGCCTAACAATAATAACCAAAGAGGAGAAAGCTCTAACAGAGATCGTGGGAGAGGAAATCTGAATTCAAGGTATGACAAGTCACGAATCAAGTGTTACAATTGTGATAAGTTTGGACATTATGCTTCTAAATGTAGAGCCCCTAACAAAAATAAAGTCGAAGAGAAAGCCAATTATGCTGAAGAAAGGTGTCAAGAAGATGGTACCTTGCTATTGGCTTACAAGGGCAAAGATAGAGGCAAGGATAATCAATGGTACCTTGATAGTGGAGCAAGTAACCATATGTGTGGAAAAAGAAGCATGTTCGTGGAGCTTGATGAATCAATAAAGGGAAACGTAGCTTTTGGAGATGAATCAAAGGTGGCGGTGAAAGGAAAAGGTAATGTCCTCATCCGACTAAAGAATGGAGAACATCAATTTATTTCCAACGTACATTATGTGCCAAGCATGAAGAGCAACATTTTGAGCTTAGGACAACTCTTAGAGAAAGGTTATGATATTCAACTTAAGAATAATAACCTTTCTATAAGAGATAACACAAATAGATTCATTGCAAAGGTACCAATGACAAAAAATAGAATGTTCGTGCTCAACATTCAAAGTGATGGCCCATAATGTTTCAAGATGTGCTACAAAGACCAATCATGGCTTTGGCATCTTCGATTTGGCCATATTAATTTTAAGGGATTAGAATTGCTCTCTAAAAAAGGCAATGGTGAGAGGGCTGCCTTGTATTACTCACCCTAATCAGGTTTGTGAAGGATGTCTGCTTGGAAAAAAAATTCGATTGAGTTTTCTAGATGAATCAGACTCAAGAAATCAAAAGCCATTAAAACTCATTCACACATATGTGTGCGAACCAATCAAGCCAAGATCACTTGGTAAGAGTAATTATTTCCTTCTCTTCATTGATGATTTTTCAAGAAAAACATGGGTATATTTCTTAAAAGAAAAATCAGAAGTATTTGAGAACTTCAAGAAGTTTAAAACCCATGTTGAGAAGGAAAGTGGCATTCTAATCAAAGCTTTGAGATCCGATCGTGGAGGAGAGTTCACATCAAAAGAGTTTCAGAAGTATTGTGAAGATAATGGAATCAGACGACAGTTGACAATGCCAAGATCCCCTCAAAAAATGGAGTGGCTGAAAGGAAAAATAGAACAATCCTGGAGATGGCAAGAAGCATGCTTAAAAGCAAGAGACTTCCAAGTTTTGGGCTGAAGCCATTGCATGTGCAGTCTATCTAACCAATCACTCTCCAACAAGAAGCGTTAGTGGAAAAACACCACAAGAAGCATGGAGCGGAAGAAAGCCAGGTATTTCTCATCTTAGAGTCTTTGGAAGCATAGCACATGTGCATGTACCAGATGAGAAACGAAGTAAGCTTGACGGCAAAAGTGAAAAATACGTCTTCATTGGTTACGATGCAAACTCCAAAGAATACAAACTCTAGAATCCTGATACAATGAAAACAATCATCATTCGAAATGTAGTGTTTGATGAAGAAGGAGAATAGGATTGGTCGACAAATTGTGAGGACCATACCTTCTTCCCGTGCGTTGAAGAAGATGACGTGGAACGAAAACAGCAACCAGAAGAGGCACGTGCTACTCCACCTACTTCACCAAATACAACCCTTCAAGATGATGAAAGCTTAAGTGAAAGAACGCCACGTTTTTTAAGTCTTCAAGAAATTTATGAGGTAACTGAAAAAATCTAGACAATGTTACCTTATTCTATCTATTTGCAAAATGTGAGCCCATGAACTTCCAAGAAGCAATTGAAAAGAAGAGTTGGAGAAATGCAATGGAGGAAGAGATCGAGGCAATAAAGAAGAATGATACTTGGGAGCTAGTCTCGCTTCCAAAAGGGCACAAAGCAATTGGTGTCAAGTGGGTCTACAAAGCAAAGAAGAAGTTCAGATATACAAAGCAAGATTGGTGGCGAAAGGCTACAGTCAAAGGGCTGACATCGACTATGACGAGGTATTTGCTCCAGTTGCTCGACTAGAAACTGTTAGACTTATTATATCATTAGCAGCTCAAAATAATTGGAAGATACATCAAATGGATGTCAAATCTTCCTTCTTAAATGGAGTTCTTGAAGAAGAAGTCTACATTGAGCAGCCACAAGGATATGAAGTCAAAGGTGAAGAAGATAAAGTCTTGAAATTAAAGAAGGCTCTTTATGGATTGAAACAAGCCCCGAGAGCATGGAATGTTCGGATTGACAAGTACTTCAAAGAAGTGAATTTCATCAAGTGTCCATATGAGCATGCACTCTATATCAAAGCTCAAGGTAAATATATTTTGATTGTATGCTTGTATGTCGATGACTTGATTTTTACAAGGAACAATCCAGGCATGTTTGAAGAATTCAAGAAGGATATGACCTTGGAATTTGAAATGACCGATATAGGGCTTATGGCATATTATCTCGGAATTGAAGTAAGGCAAGGAAATGAAAGGAATTTTTATTACTCAAGAAAGTTATTCCAAAGGCCTCCTCAAGAAGTTCAAGATGGATGACGTTAATCCAGTTGGTACTCCTAAGGATGAAGAGGGACAAAAAAATGGATCCAACCCTCTATAAAGTCTTGTTGGAAGTTTGCGCTATTTAACTTGTACAAGACCAGAAATTCTCTATGTCGTTGGATTCGTGAGTCGGTACATGGAAGTTTCAACAACTACTCACTTCAAGTCTGCGAAAAGGATTCTTCGATATATCAAAGGTACGACAAGCTTTGGCCTATACTACTCCATTTCTAATTATTACAAGCTTGTTGGATATAGTGATAGCGATTGGAGTGAAGATATGAATGATCGAAAGAGCACAAGTGGATTTGTGTTCTAGATGGGAGACACAACCTTTACTTTGATGTCTAAGAAGCAGTGTATTGTCACTTTGTCTACATGTGAAGCACAGTATGCAGTTGCAACTTCATGCGTTTGCCATGCTGTTTGGCTACGCAACCTATTCAAGCAGTTAAGCTTTCCATAAGTGGAGCCAACAAAGATTTTCGTGGACAACAAGTCGGCAATAGCATTAGCAAAAAACCCAGTCTTCCATGATCGAAGTAAGCACATCCACACTCGTTACCATTACATTAGAGAATGCATCAGCAACAAGGATTTGTAAATGGAATACATGAAGACGCATGATTAGATAGTAGATATCTTCACCAAACCGTTGAAGAAAGAAGTCTTTATTAGTTGAGAAGTTTGCTTGGAGTACAAAATCAAGTTTAAGAGGAGGTGTTGAAATATAAATTGATTTTGTGTTATTGGGCCTATAAGATAAAAGCCCAAGTAGAGAAGGCTCAAATAGAATTCTAGAAAATCCTATCTAGAAGGATTCTATAATGATCTACAAAAATATCTAGAGATGCTTATCCATAAGATGTCTCTAGATAAGTTTAGAATTATAGGAATGTTTTATAAAGTTCTAGAGAATAAATTATAGCTCTTAGATGAATGTTGTGGTGGCAAGATCCTAACCATTGGTTAAGGAGGTTCCACTAGTATAAATTGTTGGGTACAAAGTCTCACATCGGATAAAATAAGAGATGGACATGAGTTTATATACACATAAGATATCTCCATTGGAAGAGGTCTTTTGTAGTGGTACCAAAAGCAAATCCGTGAGGGCTTGACCCAAAGCGGACAATATCTTACAAGTGTGGAGATCTATGTGTATGTGTGTGTGTCGAATCTCCCTACAAATTGGTATCAAAGCCCATGGTTTAGGTATGGTGACCGGGCTCAGACGAGTATGTCCCTCCATGATCAGGTGAAGCCTTGGCAGGTGGCCAGTGGCAGATAGCCTGGAAGTGAATCATGAGAGGTGGAGAGCAAGAGATGCTCAGTGTTTGACCATGGATTGTGAAAGAGAAGTGATGACCATGGTGTACTTGAGGATAATAAAAAGACTTTCATTGTAGGGGAGGTGGAGGTGGTCCTTTGTTCGAGGGGAGGATGTTGGGTACAAACAAAGTCCCACATTGGATAAAATAAGAGATGGACATGGGTTTATATACACATAAGATACCTCCATTAATAAGAGGTCTTTTGGAGTGATACCAAAAGTAAATCCGTGAGGGCTTGACCCAAAACGGACAATATCTTACCAGTAGATCTATGTGTATGTGTGTGTGTTCAACCTCCCTACATAAATAGGCGATGGTTGTATCATTTGTAATCAAGCCAAAAAAATTTAGAAACATTCAATATAATAAGTCTTTCCTTTCATTTGAGTATTCATTTGGTTGATTTTCGACTCACTGACAAAAGATTTACCATCTTTCTTATAGTTTTATAAATTAAAAAATTAATTCAACTTTATAAAATTACTTCTAAATATATTTAAAATAATAAAAACAATTTCAACTGACTTACGTTTCCAATTTAAAATAGTGTTTTTATTTTCTAACACTAACTTATTTTTAAATAAACCACTATTATTAAATAAATACTCATTTGCCAATTTTAGTTAAAAAAACAATGATAATTATATTTTTTTTTCTAATTGTTTTTTTCACCTCTTTTTTGAAAATTAGAAAATAAAAAAGAATAACAAAATCCAGTTGAGAATTTTCGGTAACCAAATTCAAGCTTTTTCAGCCCCGCTCAATCACTGCTCCACATTGTTACCGGACAACAATTTTCGGTGGGAAAACATCCCAAAAAATGAAAAATGGAGGATGAAATTCGATCACTAAAGAGCCAAAATTCAACCAACAACAATTCTCCTCTACGAGCTCGCCAGCAACAAAGTAACACAAAACCTTGCCTCGTTCCCGGAGAGTGGGTCCCGAGGTGCAGCAAAAAATACCTCCGGCGCAAAGAAAGGCATGTGCAAGTTTGTTTCCGAGAGCCAAGTTCTTGACATAAAGACTAAGGTGGTATACTTTGAAAATTAATTTTGCAATGGGCCTCTTAATTAGGAAAGGGGTTTATTTGGAGAAAAAAATTGCGAAATTGTGACTTTCTATTTATAGCTTTAATAAATTTCAATTTATACCAATGGACTGTTTAAAGTGAATGTTGGTGTCAATTCTCTTTGAAATATACTCTTTTGTGTTAGACAAAAAACATAGAAGAAACATGGAAATGGGTGTTCTTCATCAGGACATTGTAGCAGTTGCTGCAAGTAGAGCAACTCCAAAGGACACCAAGGTTGTCCCATGAATGATCACATCAGAGTTGTCCTTGGCTGCTTGAGCCTGGTCATCATCTTCCGCTGAAGAGTTGTCCTTATCAGCTTTAGGTGCCTTGGCCCCAGCTGGTGATAAAGCTATAGTCTTAGGCTTAAAGAAGTCCAAAGGAATGAGCACCTTGTCCACATGATAGATTGCAAGAGTCTTATCTGTGTACACAATGCCTGTGAGAGTGGCATTCACCTCCCCAGTTGAAATGTTCACACTGTTACCATATGCTCTCACGTTCAGCTAATACCTGTGGGACTGTCACTGGCCAGTGTCAGCACAGGGTTGCTCAGAGCGTCAAAGTTTGAGCTTGACACATAAACGGGAAGGACATGATACTGTATCAATGCTTTCTGTTGTCTGTCTCCCAGGAAGTTGAAGTACCCTGCTTTGAGTTCTGAGAAGGCACCATCATCTGGTGCAAGGATGGTTAAGCCTTCGTTCTTTGAGGTGACAAGTTGTGCGTTCACTTGGTTGATGATTTGGGTGGTTTTCAGCAACCGGATTAGTGTGTTGAATGACTTGGCCTTTCTCAGGATCTTCACGATGTCTTGGGTACCAGAAGAGTCCGCACCTGAAGAGGGCGACTGGGGAAATGCTGGGACTAATGGCTTTGCAGGTGCTGGAGCCTGTGCAACTAGAACATGTTTTGCTGGAGATTTAGGGGTTGCAGCTGGTGACTGAGCTAAAGCGGTTATTGAGAAAATGGGGGCAATTATAAGGATTGAGTATAAGAGAGTTTACTTTATCTTCATTTTGGAAATTGAAGGATGTGATTGCTTTGCTGCTGAAGTTGTAATGGCAGGCAAAACATGTTTTGATGTGTGGAAGGAAGAAAACGGGAAAGTGCTTATATAGAGGCCAAGTGAATGACAGTTAGATAGAAGGTGTAGTTGTAAACTAATTTATGGTTGTATTGTTTGAGGGATATCTTTTGTTCATCTGTTACGAAGATTAAAGGGGTATATCAAGAGAGATAAAGGTGACTGAGAAGTGGATTTGGGTGGTGAATGAGCTTTTGCTTGGAGGTGCAGGGAAAATTGAATGAGAAGTGAGATCTGAATTGGGTGTGTGCTGATAACGTATGCACACTATAGTGCAGAAAAAGGAAACACTCCCTCTTATCATATTGGTAAGCTGATATGACATCAAATCAATCACAATTAAGCAAGCAGTAGGAACTGATATAACCATTTTTACCATTTCCTACGAGTAATAATCCAAAAGCCAATTTGGGAAATAAAATAAATGCCTCACTTCCCATCTCGAACAAATAAACACAACATAAGTGGTTGCTTCTAGTGTCGTGTTTACCAAGAATGCTAGACGTAAAGTGAAGGTTATAATGAAGCAAATTAAAGTCCGAAACCAATATATAGCAGAAGCTTATGTACCGGCCACACCCAGCTTATGAAGTGAGTATTGAGCATACTTGTATCATCACTATCATACTTTATTGCTTGAGAAAAACAATTAAGATTCAAGACAGGAGAGTGCTCAAGATAATTAAGATGCAAAAATCAGATTGTATGAAAAATAAGCTCCCCTTGAAGGTGGGAGTTTAACTCTTGGTGGGTTTTCACTAGTGTATTGTTGAAGTGCAAGTCAAGGAGTGAATTTTCACGAAATGTTTTGGTTTTCATACTGTACATAACCGACCAGGGAAAACCGATCACCCAAATAAATGAACGAATTTGGCATTTATGGGTGATTAACAGAATATATGACACAAAAAGATATCATATTAATGGTCAGTTAATGGGCTGAATAATAGTAAAGCCTATAAATACAGGTTTGAATGTCAGGTAAAGTAATCTGATTCCAGTTTTAATCGAGAGAACATACTAAAACCGCTTGACTGACTTGAGCTTCAGAGTGTTTATTGTAGGAACACACCCGATCGGGAGACGTGTGAATTACGACCGACCAATCCAGAAGAAACGTGGAGGCAGAAGCAACCGACCAATCCAGAAGAAACATGGAGGTAGAAGCAGTTGAAGTTCAAGGTAATTATCCTCGGACCTCATTCAACCGAAACATTTTGGCGCTAAAGTACATAACCAGGTGTGACCAGAAGACCGACCACCCAAAAAAATGAACAAATATTGGGCATGTCGACCGATTGGTGGGAATGAAGGACTAAATAAGGTAACCATTCATGACTAATTATTACACTTAATAACCATATCAAATACAGATATTTGGCATTTATGGGTGATTAGCAAAATATATGACACAAAAAGATACCGCATTAATGGTTAATTAATGGACTGAACAATAGTAAAGCCTATAAATACAAGTTTGAATGTCAGGTAAAGTGATTTGATTCCAGTTTTAATCAAGAGAACACACTAAAATCGTTTAACTGACTTGAGCTTCAAAGTGTTTATTACAAGAACACACTCGATTGGGAAACGTGTGAATTGTGACCAATCGGTCTAGAAAGTACGTGGAGGCATGAAGTTCAAAATAATTATTCTCGGACCTCGTTCAACCAAAACACACGATAATTTGAAAAGAGAAGTCTAAAAGGATTGTTCTAAAAACTTAAAAGATGAAAGAAAGTAATAAAAATTAATTTTAAAAATAATTAATATATGATCACTTTGAAAACTTAATAATTTCAATAAAAAAAATAACTAGATTTTTTAGTTGAAATGCCTAATAAAAACTTTCTCAATTATTCGATAGACTAAATAATGTAAAATTTATTTTATAATAATAATAATAACTTTAACAGTTATGAAAAGACCGAAAAAGAATTAGGAATTAATAATATCACACAGAAGGAAGAGGTGAGGGGGAAGACCAGTGTGGGTGACTCAGCCCCATAGTTTTTACATGCGTATGCCACACCTTTGTCAAAACATCGATAATAATTAAACAATTAATTAAATAAATAAGAAAGAAAAAAAAAAAGCAAAAGACAACACACAGTCACGCAATTTTCTTTTGGATTTCTTTTCGTTGCGTTTCGTTTCTCGAATTCCTTCCTTTGTTTCTGGTTTTCTGGTTTTGGAACGTTTTCTCTGGGCCTCTCTCGTTAGGGCAAAACCATGAACATCTTCAGGCTCGCCGGTGACATGACCCATCTTCTCAGCATTCTCGTCCTCCTCCTCAAAATCTACGCCACTAAATCATGCTCAGGTCACTCTTCATTCTTATCCTTATTCTCTTCCTCTCTTTTTCTTCTGCTTCCCCAAAAATTCGGACTAATTTGCATTCTATTTTCAAATGTCGATTAGCGACTTCACTCCCTTAGTCACATTCCTTCACCAACCAAAAATTCAGGATCAATTCTATTACTAAATCATTTCCGTTATTTCGCCTATTTAACGGAACTGTTATTCTTTTTGGGGTTTCAGGGATTTCCCGCAAGACTCAAGAACTGTACGCTATCGTGTTCATGGCTCGATATTTGGATCTGTTCACGGACTTCATCTCCGTTTACAACACCTTGATGAAGTTGATTTTCATTGCCAGCTCCATAGCCATTGTTTGGTGCATGCGTTTCCACCCCGTGGTCCGGAGAAGTTACGATAGGGAACTCGACACTTTTCGATATTTTTTTCTTGTTGGGGCCAGCTTTGCCTTGGCACTCGTCTGGCACGACAAGTTCACCGTTCAAGAGGTCCGTTACTACTTTTTAATTCGCTCCCCCGTTTTGTACCTGTATTCTCTTTTACTCTCTGTTAGGTAAAGGCTACTTTCTAATTCATTTTGAATATTATCTTCTTTTTTAGAGTTTTTGCTTTGAGACTGTGTACTGTAAGTAGTGTGTACTGGCATGGATTGGCTTTTTGTTGGTTACGCTTACCCAGGCATCTTGTTCTGTATTTGAGTTGTGGGGTTTTACTGTTTTCCATTTGAGATGTATTTCTGGTTTTAATCGTTGTGCATTTCCTCAAATGTTTACTTCTTAAAAGAAGGCTATTGAAAGATGTGTTGTATATGTGCATTGGTGTATATCTGATTGACTAGATAGATGATTGATTTGTCCGGTTCCAGTGTCCAGGCTTAGATAAGCAGGAAAGTGATGGTTGAGTTCGTGAGCGAAGGTGCACCCTTGTTTTTGGGTACTGTAGTTATGTTACAATGATCTGAATCTTTGCACAATTTTTTGACTGCTCAGAAATGTTATGACTATGAACTTTTGGTAATAGAAATGACTCGTTACCCATGGAACCTCATTTTCAATGTTTTTTTTAAAATATATTTTCAGTAGATACGTTTTCACTAATAATTACAAAAAACGCCTCTCTGTTCCTAGTTCATTTCTTACTTTGAGAAGGAAATGCAAATGGGGAAAAGAAATTGAAGTGACGTTTTTTTAAATATTAATGAGATCATATTAACTAAAATGGAAACAGAAAATAAACCAAATATCATTAAGTTATATTGCAAATTTCCTTTGCTTTTGAAATTTGAAATGGTTGTTTTTCAGTTGAAATTGTGAAATGTGATCTGAGCGTTGGCAAATTAACCATGCCTTCGATTTGAATGTAACTATGCACTATAAAAATGGCTTACAGAGAGTGGTGGTTCATAGGATCCTATATTCGTGAGGAATTATTACCAATATGGCTCAACTTGAGTTCGGCAAGTGGAAGAATACAACTACCCATGTTCCAGGGCTTACTGCTTACCATTAATTTTGAATAGTACTTGGATGGATCTTTTGAAACCATTCCTATGTATGCATATCTAGAATCTTCCAATTTCCTTCAAACATTTAGATTCGGTTTAGGTTTTGATTTTTTTTCCTCTCCTTCAATTTACATAATAATCTTTGAATACCTGAACATTAGTTTCTTGTGAATACAACTCTAGGTTTGAATACTTCATTTGAGAGTGTTGAATTTTTGTGTCATGGATGGAATCTGATGGTATTTCTAACTTTTCTGAACAGTAGAGTATCAGTTCATGTTTTCTGGCTGGAAGATCATGTTTCGGTCTTTGAATGCTGCTCTTACAAGATTAGAAACTATAGGAAAATAATGTTTTAAGATCGAAGTTCTCAAATGCTTCTTCATGTAGAAAAGTTTTCATTCTTCACGAACACGGTATTTACATCCTCTACTCTCCTTCTCACCACGACTGTTCTTATCCAGCAACTGCCTCTGTCTGGCAACCCAATCTGTTCAGCTACTCAAACTTTGGCAACACAACTTTAGTGAGTGCATGTGTGATTTTCATTTTTCTTAATCTTTTATCTTAGTTTCTTTTCTTTTTCTTTTTTTTTTTTGGATTTTTGTTCTGTGGTTGTTCGAAACCACTGTTATTCTTTTATTACCTAGTGCCCACTGTTATTTTCGTTCCCTAGTTGCTTTTTGTATTTTTAATTCTTTTTTGCGTTCAGGATTTTTTTTTTTTTAATTTGGGCTTTACATTGTTTTTTCTTTACTTTATAGATATTTGTTCAAGGACCATGAGTTTTTTCTATAAATAATGGTTGGTGTATGAATTTTGAATGTTTAAATATTAGAATAGCAGTCATTCTGCTATCCGACTTTTGGGGTCATCGTACTACCTTCTATCCACTATCCTGCTATCCCATTTCTGGAGTCAGCCTCACAGCTCTGCTATCCAGGAATGACAACTGTGGCCCAAATAGGTTTGGAGTGCTCTTAAGATTTTGGGTGGGAATCTAAAAATTATGTTAGGGACCCATGTGGTGGTATCATGCTTGAAAAGATGACCAAGTTTCACGTGATATTTAAGCTAGCACTTGGGAGAAAAATGCATGTTGTTGGTAGTTTAAAAAATTCAACCTATGCATGCCTTATGTCTTATGGCCCTGATACATGATTAATTGGGAAAGGCTAAAAAGCCTCTAAATGGTAAGGTAGGCCTCTGCTTAGTGTGTTATAGAACTTCTGCAGATATCTATTTCCTTTTGGAGTCTGTGGCATGTATAACTAGCTGTTCCTTTATATTTTCTGCTTAATCTTGCAAGAGTTAAAGCAAATCCGTCGCAAGATTTCAAATGTTCTTCGTGTCCAAACATACATTGCTTTCCCTTGTTGATTGCCAATCTGAAAATTGCTTTTGTGCATTACATGTCATCTTTATAATAATTCCGTTACACATTGTAACATCATGAATGATTATACTTTATGTGTATTCGTTAACAGGTTTTCTGGGCATTTTCAATATACTTGGAAGCAGTTGCAATATTGCCCCAGTTGGTTTTGTTGCAAAGAAGTGGAAATGTGGACAATTTGACTGGGCAATATGTATTCTTTCTTGGGTATGCACACTTATGTCGAGATAGTTCTCTTTTTGAGATCTGCATTTATATATTGGTATCGTACACTATGTTCTCTTTTATGCTGTTTATTAGCAGAATGTCCTTTCTAAGTTATTGAGATAACTTATACTGACAATGGTGTATTCATATTTGCCATATTGAAATAGCTTAGAAATTAAACGTGTCCAATGTGATGTATTATAGATTATACCTCTACTTTTACATGTTTATCCTAACTTTTTTTATCGTACCTGATTTGCAAATCCTGTGTATTGGTTTGAATTGGCACTTTTGCATTTTTACTAGTTCCTCTCTTAGCATGCTTTACAGAATTTTCAGTATAAACGTCTCTAAATGTGGTGATTATTTTCAAACTGCAGTGCGTATCGTGCATTTTACATCCTGAACTGGATATACCGCTATCTGACCGAGCCACGATTTACTAGATGGATTGGTAATTAAGGCTAAAAATAAGAACTTGTTTTGGAATTATATGTTTACATAGTAATATTCTGGATTTCTTATTTTACAGCTGGCATCTCGGGTGTTGTTCAGACAGCTTTATATGCAGATTTCTTCTATTATTACTTCATCAGGTAATGTTATTGTGAGTTAAGGTCGAGCTTATTTCTCATTTTTACTATGCTCGTATGGCAAATAGATAATATAAGAAGTTTTGTTTCAGTTGGAAGAACAATTCGAAACTGAAGTTGCCTGCCTGAATTATGTCAAGTTTGTTTTGGAATTTGGCCCAGTGAGGTGAGACCAGTCAGTGCTAAATTTTAGAGCGTGGTTTGGATGATGTTGATGTTGAGAAACGGTATAGACCAACTCTTCTCCCTGTTATTTAGTGGGGTAAGTGGGTTTTGTTTTTCTGGTACAAGGGTAAACGAACGGGTTTTAACTTGTGATAAATCTAACCATGGAAGCAATTCAAGTATAGGTTAAAATGGAAATGTTATGTGGCCATGTTTTGTATATTCAAGTCTCCATTGCATATTACTGTACAGTATGTCCTGTAAGGTAGCTGATTTTTGTTATGATACGAATGATCGGTATGGCAAAGTATGATTACACTGTAAAATTATACAATTTCTTCTTTTCACGGACGTGACTAATCCAAAATTCAGACACTAAATTACGGGCGATTTGAACATGCCACATAATACTACCCATCTTTACTCCATGTCTGTTCTAGTTATTATTTCAACTAAAAAGTCACAACGCTATCCTCTACGCTTTTCAATTATCCTTTTTGAAATAGCAGTAGGCAAATACCTCGTATAATTTTAAATGTAGACAATTTAAAATTAATTTGAATGATAAATTTTCCAGGTTCTAAAGAACGTACTAGTTAGAATGGAAAAAGCCAGACACTTAAAGAAATTCAACTGCAATTTTGGTACGGCTTGTGTCTTGTTTTCTTTACGGTAAACTAGAACGTTAACGAATTTGATTCATTCGTAATTTTTCGTGAATAAGATGACAAGACTAATTTATAATTGATAATATAATCTAATCAATGAGAAAATAGATTATTTTTTAGCTACATTTTTAAAGTAATGATTTTATACCGGCGGCAATTCAAAATAATCGTAAGCTTTAGAAATTACGTATCATGATTCTAGTTAGTTTTCATTTTATTTACTTTATTATTCTATATCCTTTTCTTTACTATTCGATTCATGTTTCCTTTTTATGTGTATATTTAACAACATTGTAGACGTCAATGTTTAAAATATTTACAGCTCTGCAAAATTTGAAGTGAGATTAGTCGTAGTGAAGACTTCTAAATTTTAGAGTTTTCTAATATATCTTAGTTTCCTTTGTCTTTGCATGTTTTAATTGTTTTATTTTTTTGTTGATGATTTTAACCTTTTTTTTTTATTCTCATTGAATATATTTCTAAATTTTTCCAGTAATTGATATTTGCATTTATATCACGGTTGTAAGTATCGCATGATACACTATTTGTATTACACTACATAATATGAATTGCAATCTCCACGATATGAATCATAGTAAAACTCATGTTTGTTCTCGAATCGTTGTTGTATCATTCGTATCACATTCTAAATTGTATTAATTGTGATTCTAACAAGAAACACATCCTGAAGAGTTTATATCTATATATACAGGTTTACGTTGGGATTCTTCGGTTGATGACCACATCTTCCCTTCCTATAAATAGACCAATTTTCCTCCTACAAAAACACACTACACTTCTCTCTCTATTATCTTCTTTTTTCTTCCATTAATTTCTCTTAAATCCTGGGTTTTAATAGTTTCTTACTAGATTCTGAATTCCTCAAAAATATTTGAAAAATTCTTATTATATCCTGAAAGACTTATTCAACACACACTCAGCAGATAAATTCTTAATAGTAGTAATTATTCACGTCTTACGAAACCCATCTAATTCATGTTATCGTCATCTTTTACAACAGAAATGTGTGTGCAAGTCACTGCTCACCACACCCGTTATGTGGTAATTACATATTAGTGTCATAAAGTGAGTATAACACATCCAAAAGTGGTTTATAATAGCAACACAAAGAACCCAAAATACAAACATAGCCAGTATCATTCTCTGTTCTTATTCTTATCCCACAAACATCTAACATCTTTGCATGCTCTATGAAACACGAAGAGAGAATAATATATCTAAACCTTGAACCAACCCTGAAAAGATGAAGAAAGTGCCTTTCTGCGACTGTGGAAGTAAACAAGCATGTTGTCTCTTGGGGGCAAGTTGTCCTTGATCACAGGGTGGCTCAGAAAATTGGTGATCCATGCAGTGGTGGCTGGAAATTTCAGTGGGTCCATTATCTGCATGGATCCAACTTCCTCAAAAACAGGAAGCCAGTAAGAGATCCATCCAAGGGCAAGGTCAAGGTACCCAATGTTGTCTCCTCCAAAAAACTTCTTCCCCTTTATCTCTTCTTCAATCTTCTCCATTGCTTCTCTAGCTACTTTCAGAGCCTCTTCCTTGTCCTCCCCGCTGCTGCACATTGCAACCCATGATGTATCCAAAAGCTGTTACACACAGACAAAAACAACCACTGAAAAATAAGTTTATAGTACATACACACATTACTGACAGAAAAAGAACTTACTCAATAGTTTGATCCATGTGCATTCCAAAACTGTGGCTGCTCTTACTTTCTCAATATAACTTCCCCTTTTCTCACATCTTCTTTACATTTATAGTATGTAATTCTAGTTTTTAATAATTGTTAGTTGTCTTAAGTCACTGAGACCTTCTTTTGTTCACAAACTTCACCTTGTTTTGTTTTATGTTCAAAATTTCGATCAAGATTTGGATAATTCGGTTAGTATATTGATAAAGGGTAGACTAACATAACACAACAGCATGCTCATTATTTTAATTCGAAAAAGTGATAATTAAAAAGTTTAAATCCAGAAAACAAAAAAGTAGAGAAAATTATATAAGGGAATTGATAAAGAAAGTACCTTTCGCTCACCAAAATCGGCCCAAAAGTGAACAAGTGCTCTTTGATAAGGATGTTGTGGCAGCAGTGGATACTGCTTCCAAATTTCATCAATGTATTGAAGGATGATGAATGATTCAGCGATGGGTTTGTGGGCATGGACAAGAACCGGAACCTTCTTGTGAACCGGGTTCAACTGGAGAAGGAGATTGCTCTTGTTGAAGATATCTTCTTCTATGTATTCATATTCTATTCCCTTCAGCTTCAAGGCCCACTCCACCCTCTTCCCAAATGGACTCACCCAAAAGCTCACCACCTTCACTTCTTCACTTCCCATCTTCTTTCTCTCTCAACGTTTCTTCTCTCAACGTCTCATTAAATCATCTGTCGGTTGGTTTTTTCCGTAATTTCCGCAAACTATGAATCCAATTTTCTTAACTCTAGTCGACAAATTTGACTAATATCGCCCACAAATTTAGTCAAATTGCAGTTTAAGTGGAAGACCTCCACTTGGGGTAACTCTGAAAGTTCAAGAAAGGTATTTGATGAAATGCCCAGAAAGGATGTTACTTCCTGCAATGCAAAGATTTCAGGCTTGTGATCTCAGGGCTCAAGCCTTGTGAAGCTCGATGTGGAATCTAACTCTGAGGATCTTGAACAGGGCTCTGACTGTTTCTTCATTACAGCGGCATGATTCTCATGGACAACCTATCAATGAAAGAATTTTAGCCTTGTAAATCACACACGAAAAGGTCAGGTTTGAGGAAATCCATCTGTTCGAGGAAATCCATCTGTTCGAGGAAAAGGGAACTACCAAAATTTGAGCACACACACAATGAGGCAGAGACTAATCCTTAACCAAGTTATGAAAGACAGAAGGCAATTTATCCTTGCGATTGTGGTAGTAAAGAAGCATGTTATCTCTTGGGGGCAAGGGGTCCTTGATCACAGGGTGGATGCGAAAATTGGTCATAAATTTTCTATTCAAATATCACATTGGACATGGTTATATGCATGGAATATTAACCAAATTTTGCTGGTGCTTTTGGGGTCATCAATTTGTTTTCGCCAATGAAAGGTACATCATCGTTCTCGGTTGCAGAAAATGGATGTACCATGCTTTTAAAAGACTCGTCTCTTCAAATGGAATCTCCAAGTTGATTAGGATAAAAAGAGAGAATTTGGTGAAGATACCTTTTTTCAACAGAAGTAGCCCAAAAGCGAGCAAGAGCTCTTTGATGAGGATGATGAGGTAGCAATGGATACTGCTTCCATGTTTCATCAATGTATTCAAGAATGATGAGTGATGGATTTGTGGTCATGAACCAGACCAGGAACCTTTTTGTGAACAGGGTTCAACTGCAGAAGAAGATTGCTCTTATTGAAGATATCTTCTTCTATATATTCATACTCTATCCCCTTCAGTTTCAAAGCCCATTCAACCCTTTTACCAAATGGACTCACCCAAAAGCTCGCCATCTTCACATGCTTGTTAGAAAGTGAGAGGGTAATTTACTTTACGATGTTATAAGGAAGATAGGTTAAATTGTATAAACAAGAGTTTGATTGTCTTTTCAACGTTTATGTATAATAGATAAGGAACATTTATGTATAATAGATAATATTTAAAATGATTTATGGATTATAAAAAAAAATATAAATAAACACGTGATACTAACTTTAACATTATTTTATACAATATTGCATTGTTTTATACAATATTGTATTGTATGTGTATGATGATCATTTGATCCTATCAACTATAGTATTGAAATAATTATCTAACTAAAACATCAATAGGATATCATATATCAGGTACCTAGTACCAGGTGTTTTGTAACTAGTAGAACTAACAAAACAATTACTTAATACTTTGCAAGATGGACTATTTATTGAATATCGAGGATTGTACCTCTAAAGGAGTAAGTTTAATGTTACATAATAGGTACCGATGGCTAAATATTGAATATTATGTTTCTCAATTTAAAGGCTACATTAACTCTTTGAAAGGCACGTTTCTAATTAGGGCAGGGTGTTGCCTGGCGATACCTACTCCTACCTACGGAAGACATTCTTACATTAAGTAACTTAAACAAAAATAGTTACAGTTTACCATAGGTAAGTTAGTCATTGGGCCTATAGGTCAATGGACCTATAACTAAGGCCTAATTAGATTAGGGCACATGGTCAACAAAACACCTTTATAGATATTATTTTAATCATATTTTGACTTTGCTTTTGTATTAATCCAACTTTGATTAAAATCTCTTACCTAGAACACTAATTTCAATGTCGAAAAATCTTCTGCACTCATCTCACCATCTAGTAAAAGACGAAAGAGACTTAGAAGACGAGTAATGAATAGTAGAAGTTCGTGAAATAGAAGAAAACTTTACAGAGACATCGATAAAAACAAATACTAATGAAAAGAACCAAATTACGTCACTTTTCACAAATAATGATCAAATTAACATGAAAAAAAATTAGACAACCAACTTAATATTTTGATAAAAATAAACAAGAATCAATTAAACCTTAGTGCAACAAATGGAAAAAAAAAAATTTATCACAAATTCATAAAAAAATGTCTAACATATAAAATTAGAAACCATTAACTGAATAAAGTTATTTTATGTTGAATATGAGAATCAACCGATTTACTTTATTAATCTTCCCCTATCAAAATGGAAGATTTCAGTTGTTAAAATTTTTATTTTCATTCCAGCACTCACAAAAGGGTAAAGTTTTATGGAGTTTTTTTTTCTCTCCTCTTCTATTATATAATATCTAATTATTAGTATTTTCCTAAGTTTATACTATTATACTCACCTCTTTAAACCAAGGATACAAATATTGTGTATGTCAAAGTTAGCCTTCAGCCAAAAAAAAGTATTGCTAAGAATTTGGTTTAGGTTAGAGTTCATTCATTAACAAAAGTAAATATTAATTTTATAACACAATTTTTTCTATTTATTAAGAGGATAATTATCTATATCATATAGTTAAATCTTGACTGAATCCATTTAATCTTACTATTATAAAAAAAAGACTTTAACGTATGTTATTTTTAACTTTTAATGTCCGTTAAAACATCGAAAATATTGCGGGAGACGTTGATTGACATTGGAAGAAAAAAAATGTTGATTGACATTGAAAAAGTGAATTTTCATATGTTAATTGATGTTAGAAATTGACATTTTTAGACGTTAATTGACATCAGAAATTGACATTTTTCGACATTGTCTAAAAATGCACTTTCAAATGTCTCTCTTTTGTTTTTTTAATAAATTATTCATTTTTACCGTTTTACCAAACTTGAAAAGTAGGAAACCAGCAAATGTAGCCCAGTTTTAGCCTTTCATATATCCAGAATTTATTTTCATATTTGTATGAACTAATCAAAACTATAAACTAAATTTATCACAAGTAAAAACGTGAAAAATCATGGGAATGTGACTAACGCAGATTTGTATATGCACCATCATCCATAAAATAAAGAAAGAGTTGTCATTCTGTCAATTCTTACTATGTACGTTAGTAGTGGTGTTACAGTAGTAGTGAATTGTGTTACATTTAGTAGTGTATATTGACTATTTACTTGTGATTTTTTGTTTTGATAGCTAAAGTTATTATTTTTTGTTGAAATAATAATAGTTAATCAAAAACCCAAAACGAAACTAATATTTTTGAAGGTGGGTTCGTTGCCGAAATAAAATTTTGCTATTGGTGAGGGAGAAAGGAGAACATGCTTATGCTCCAAAGAGTACCTGTGCATGAAATCAATCAGTCAAAACGAAAGAAATTCATACCTAAAGTAGTTAATCAATGTGTATTGTCTAAAATGAAAGAAATATTATATGTGTTGGTCGTTGAAATTTTCGTCTGAGAAGGGTTTGAGCAGAGAAGGTTTCACGCAAAGATAAAATGAATAAATTTGCACCCTCTCGCCCAAAAATTTAATGAATTCACTAACATATAACATCTGAAAAGTGATATTCTGACGTCTTATAACTCTTTGACGTATAAAACTAGGACATTCGACGTTATACGTGAATATATTTTCACCTTTGCACCAAACATTTTTTTATGAAATTTACTCAATAATGTGTCGAAAATTGAAAATTATGATGTCTAATGAATATATGATGTCAGAAAAGTATAAATTTCGACATTAAAATAGAACATTTACTTATAAAAATATTATCAATCATTTTTAACGTTGACTTTATCATATTCTAATGTTGAACGTGATACGTTAAAACTTTATTTTATACTAATCTTTATCACAACCATTATAAATACTTAAGAGATGCATTAAAAATGACTTATTAAATTCATAAAACTTGCGTATGAACATTGGAATTCAAGTTTTCAAATCTAAACTATTGAACTATTACTCGTTTTCGAAAATCACAACAATTTGCTCATGAAATTTGAATTGGGCCTAAAGATCACAAATAATGGGCTTTTGTGATATTCGGTCTACTGGTAAAAACAAATAGGACACTTCTTCATGCATCTCAAGTTTTTCTTCCTACATCTCTAAATTTTCCCTTTTTTTTTTTTCATTTTACTCTCTTAATAATAACAAATCGGATAATATAATTTAGGAGAACTAACACGATCAAATAATATGAGAAATGTGATATGAGATATGAACCCGAATAATAAATCCAATTAGTTTTTTGAAAAGTGTAATTATTAAGTTTCAGAATCCAATATCTAGGAAAACGTACAAAATTTTCAAATCCGATTACGACTCACAAAAAACAAATTTTAAAATTCGTCAAATAAAAGAAATTTACACATAATCAAAATTTGAAACCTAATAAAAAAAATATAAATAATGAGATTTAAAATCCAATAAATAAAAAATTTAACACAAATTTCAAAATCCAATAAATAAAAACATTAACCAAATTTAGAAAAAAAAAATTGACACCAAATATAAATCTAATCCTGTGCATGCATGTGTTTACAGTGAGACCAACATCCACTCTCATCATTACCTTCATCCATTTTTCTCTTCCCCGCTGCACATCCATGCAACTGCACCTATGATCCATCACGATCAAAGGCTACTTTTGTCTTTTTAAAAAGTGGGAGGTGCAGGAAGAAAAACGTCGGATATTGGTTCCATATTTGGTCGACTTATCCAAGGAATCAGTGAACAAGAACCGGAACCTTCTTCTGAACCGGGTTCAGTTTCAGAAGCAGGTTACTCTTGTTGAAGATATCTTCTTCCACCTACTCCCAATCATCTTCACCATTTTTCTTTCTTTACTTTCTTATTTACTTCTCTTATCTTCTATTTATATTCTACGCTATTATCTCTTAGTTTTGGTCATTAACAACTTTTTAAATATTAAATGTATTATTCATTGAATGAAAATATTAAACCCTATAACGACTGCATTATTTAAACATATTCTATTTACTACATTCATGCAATGAAAAATATAAAAATTTATCAAACCAGCCAACATTCACATTATTTATAAACGAATTAATCACTTTTCGCGGCCCGAGAAAAATGGAAAATTTTATTATAAAAATCTATAATTCAATTTCTTATGTTCTATTTTTTGTCTTTAGAGTGAAAGGATAATAAAATATTATCATACTGTTTACTATTGTATGAAATTATCATACTGTATAGTGATGTAATATTTTATTATTTCCAATGTATACTTACACCTTTTATTTTATAATCCTTTTTGGTTGATCCTCCACTCGGACTGTCAATTTATTTATACTTTTTTAGCATAAAATGTCGGCCTAGCTTTTATATAATTTTATAACTTCTAACACGTTTTTTTAATTTTATTTTGAGAAAACAGTCGGGATGGCTTTTATATTATTTCAAAAGATGGAATTTACGTTGAATTTAATCTCATAAAACGTTTTTGTAAGGTGAAGATTGAGATCATTTTTATAATTTAATTTAATATTTAGTTAATGTAAATTTTTTAACATTATTTGATGTATATTATAAATATAACTTAATTCTACGTAAGTGATTTGTAACATGAAATTAGATATTAATTGTAATAAACTAATAACAGATGAGATTGAGGAGTGAAATAATAGATGGAACAAATAAAAAAATTTATTAAAAAAGATTTAACTTATAGTTTTGATATTAAACTAAGACTTAAATTATAAGTTTAACTCTTCACAACTTTATTTATATTCGAAAAAACGGTGCAATGTTGTATTCAAACTTAAATGATGTTTTGTTTTGATTTTAAATTATTTTAAAAGCAAGTTCTTCTTTAGTTTAGTTTTTTTTTTAATACTAGCGATTTTAGTATATACTACACAAAGAAATATGGATGGAACTTGCAATTTTTATTTAAAAGAAGACTATGAAGAACAAAGTCAAGTAACTAGTAAAATGGTATGTACTTGTTATTAAGTTTACAGATGAATCTTTAATTCCAAATTCATCTCAATTGAACGAGCATTTACCTCCTTAATGTAAATAAATTTTATAAAAAGTATCCATAAAAGATAGAAATATGATTCGAACCTAACTGTGAATCATAGATCAAGGATACGTTAATTCAGAATGAAACTTTTACCATATTTTTTGGACAATATTTTAATATTATATATGTATCATTACATTATTTGATTCATTTTAATTTTTATAATTATTATTAATTTATAATTATTATTGACTGTGAAATAATTTTAATGAGACGTAAATAGTATTAAAATATTATAAAAATCTTGTTAAAGTATCTTTGTCTTAGATCATTATACCTTTGTTCGGTTTTCAAGAAGATAAATCAAAATATATTACAATAATCCATTGTTGTCCCAAGTTGACTATGTTGTACCCCATTTCCTGCATGTTTTAAATAAGAGTTGAGGCTATATTTCAGTCACAATCATTCTTTCGGCCCTGTCTCTTTTCTCATGTTTTCCCACCATTGACACAACCTTGGTCCCATCCTTTGCTTCTGTAGGATTAATTTAAGTACAACTAATATACCAACAATAACATACAAATATAATCAAATTCAAATTCAAATTTTCATATGATCAAGAAAAAGCCAAAGTCCTTTAACGTAAGAGTGGAAGCACATCGCTTTGTTTCTCTTCTTCTTCTACAAACTATTTTGCAATTGTTGACAAAACCACAAGAAAAAGTTTGTTTCTTCGTTCATTTGCTGCATTCCGAGACAGACAGAGACGCCTCCTCTTCTCAAACAAATCAAAACAAAACAGCACTCTTTTTTTTTTTTTTTTTTCTTTTTCTGCTACTTTCTATTTTTATTTACTTCAATAAGTTTAGAGTTTAAATTTATAATCGAGATTCTTGTACATTGAATATCTCTATGTGAAAAGAATCGAACAACTTAGTTCAGACATGTCAATATTTGCTGCGTAGTACTTGCTCATCTGGACTTGGCAGTGTCCTTTATAACTGCAAAAATTAAATTCGGGTAATATTATGGTATAATATATATACTTGGAATGATGACTTATACAAATTGAAATAATATTACTTTAAAACATTGTTACATAGAGTTATGTTACTTTATTAATGTAGAATTGCCTTTTATAAAAGGTAGATGAGATCTGAATATGTATGCATTAGTTGTTTATTTTTTACTTTTACTGAATACAATGAATAAAAAGAATGCAGGCAGAGCATTTTTCATGCTTCTGTTTCTGTTTCTGTTTCTATTTCTGTCTCTGCAGTGCTGCTTAATTAATATTCCTTCACTTCGTCTCTAGAGAGTTTTGATAACCATTGAATTGAAATAGCTTTTTGAAAACCACAATAATGTTTCTGACTGTAGTGTCCCCCACAAAATAAAAGCTATATATGCGTACGTATTTAAATTTTTTAACATAAAGCATGGATAATGGTAAAGTTTATTCAGGTTGGCTACATAACTACACATAACTACAAAATATTTATAGCCGTTCATGTACCTACAGCTACAATGAACCACTTCCAATAATTAATCGAATCTTTTCTTGAGGTGCCAATATGGAAAAAAAAAATATTCAAAATCTTGTTTACTCTTGCTGTTTAATTATCTACATAAACAATTACTGCGGAGTGCTTAATAACCATCATTTGGTTTTCCAAAGAAGAAGATATTTAGCATGCTGGTAAAGACAACATCTCTAGCTCCTCACATGTTTCATAATGTTCTCCATCAGACAAGCATCACAGATTCACAATGACATTTTTACTATATATGTGCATAAGTATTAAACTGTGTATTCTTATGTATACCTAATAGTTTGAGGAGAAAGCTGAATTGTATGGTTGGTAGGGTCGACAATACCCATCAATCACGTAAGGCAACAGGCCCCACACTATCATCTCTCTTGGTAGCTCTACAGGTATTATTCGAAAAACAAGTAGCCAAAGGAAATAGAAAAAGGAAAAAGAGTAAATAATCAGTGGCTTTGGCTTCTATCTCAAACTTCTTCTACTACAAGCCTACTTCCAGTATTTAACATCTTTCATCACAAAGCTAAACCATTCCTCCTTTTTCTTTTCCCGCGCTTTAAAAGCACTCTTATTTCCTTAATTTTCTCCATTTTATTAAATCACCCCCTGCTAATCTCTATCCTCTGCTCCAACACTGATTTCATAGCATAGTCAAAGATTTCAGCCTGCTTTTCCAACCAAAATCTCTTTTTTCTGCTAACGTTTTCCCTCACACAAGTTCCCTTTCTTGGATTTCATTGATTTTTGCTGTCAATACACACAACACAACACAACACACGTTCCCCCCAAACTCTTATGCTTCAAACAACAAAATCCCTGTCTCCATATGGAAACCGTTAAACCAAAATCAGCACTCAACAATAGGAGCAAGAAACTGGCGAAGACGTTCCAGAAGGTGATCAGCCTCCGAAGTGCAACCAAACTCGCTTCTAACAATGGTATTTGCATGCTCAACTCCCACCTCAAAGTCAAGGAGGATCTCTTCTCCGATCATCAGACCAAAACCCACCAGGGAAATGGCAGAAATAGAGCTGTTATGGAGGCTCTCATTGCAAGACTATTCGCTGGGGTCACCACCATCAAAGCAGCATATGCAGAACTCCAAATGGCTCAGCACCCGTACAACAATGAGTCCATTCAAGCCGCGGATCAAGCCGTGGTGGATGAACTCAAAGCCATATCAGAGTTGAAGCGCAGGTTCTTGAAAAAAGAGCTTGATCTTTCACCCCAAGTCACCATTATGCTAGCGGAGATTCAAGAACAGCAGAGCCTCATGAAAACCTACGAAATCACCATCAAGAGGCTCGAAGCCGAGGTTGATTTCAAGCACTCCAACGTCTCATCGCTCAAAAAACACCTCGACGACTGCGTTTCCTTCAACAAAACACTTGAAAAGAAGCTCAACTCGAGTGGCTCGTTGTCATTGTTCGATAACCTCACACTTTCAGCGTTGATTCCAACCCATTTCGTCCATTTTCTTCACCACACTTTGCGATCAGTTAGAAGCTTCTCCAAGTTGATGATGGCGGAGATGGAGTCTGCTCACTGGGATCTCGAAGCCGCCGTCAAGTTCATCCACCCAAATGCAGTTTTCGCCAAACCAACTCACCAGAGCTTCGCATTTGAATCATTTGTGTGCATAACAATGTTTGAAGGCTTCAACAATCCAAACTTCAGCGTTCAAGAAGACCCGCCTCAGAAACACTCACTCCAACACGGACAAATTCTCTACTTTGACAAATTCAAAAAGCTCAAGTCTCTTAACCCAAAACAGTACTTAACCCACAACCCAAACTCTTCCTTTTCCAAGTTCCTGAAATCCAAGTACCTTCAAGTGGTGCATGCCAAAATGGAGTGTTCCTTGTTTGGCAACTTGAACCAGAGGAAGGTGGTGAACTCTGGAGGGTACCCAGATTCCGCTTTCTTCATCGCATTTGCAGAGATGGCAAAGCGGGTTTGGACCCTGCATTATTTGGCATTATCGTTTCACGACGATGTTACTGTTTTTCAGGTGAAGAAGAAGACGAGGTTCTCTGAGGTTTACATGGAAAGTGTGACAGAAGAACCTGTTTCAGCTTCGGGGGAATCCTCTGATTCCAATTCCGGTGAGCTTAGGGTGGGTTTCACGGTGGTTCCTGGTTTCAAAATTGGTAAGACAGTGATACAGAGTCAGGTTTACCTCTCTCTGGTGGGTTCTCCGGCCAGTTCCTGATACGCATCATTGTCAGTATTAATTACTGTATTAGTATCCTTTGTCACGGTAATACTAATGTTATAAATATAATACTCATAATGAGTTGTCAAGTATATACTGAGCCTTAATTTACAATAAATATTTAGAAATTTATTAAATATATAATAAGGAGTATTAAATGAATACTTGACAACTCATTTTCTGTATTATTATTATTTGAGGGAGAGAGCAAAGTATTAATTCCTGTATAATTAGGCATTTTTTAGGTTATTATTGTATATTTGGTCTCAGTGTAGGGATGTTTCAGGTGCTCTGTTAGACACTCTCCAAGGAATTTATAGTACAATAAATTTGGTATATACACCTTCTCAGTCTCTGTTTTCTTTTTCTTCTCGTATTGTCAATGTCAAATGTAAATCGTCTTGTATAATAATGATGCTGTAGTATAATAAATTAAGTATAAGTCTCTCTCTGGGTTGATTATTGATTCATTTAATACGCCAAGTATAGGAGTAATGATTCAAAGCATAATGATTAGGCCGTGTTTGACTGGAGTGTATGTTAAGTTTTACTTTAGTATGCATAGCCTTCATTACTTAACCAAGTGTTGCCGTAGTGCTCAATTATAAACCGTTGTATAAAGTAAAAGTCCAAAGTTGATGGCTATTTTACGGGAAAGATTTTGATGATAAGGTTCCACTGCTGGTGATGTATCATTCTGTAATAAAACCATAATTGTATGTCGTATGTTTTAACTACTGTGTCATGTTTTTTGTTTATGTAATTGAAGTGTAAAATAAGTACACATTATGGTGTTTGCAAGAGAATAATAAGAGGGCGTGTTTGTGTTAATTTAATCTCTCAATTTAGGCAAAATTAGAAGAAAGATTTATTTACTTAAACAGGTTTGACATTTTTGAAAGAAGAAACCTAATCAGTAATGTTATATGATTAGTGTTAATGATTGAATATGAATGGAAAATGTTGGATTTGATAGAAGATGGGAGTCTAAGGGAAGAGTGGGGGTGTCTGCATGATTGATGGGGCAGGGGTGCAATGAGAGAGAGGAGCGAACATGCTGTGGCAACATCATCTTCTTTTGATCAAGAGAGAAGGAGAATGGTGTGGTGGGGGTAGGAGGTTATCAAATTTAAGGGCCCACAAAAGAGAAACTTTGAGTGTTAGATTTGTTTCTTCTTGCAAATACTTCCATTTTTTTTGTCAGGCTGTTGGAACGTTTGAACTTGTTGATATTTGAATTTGATGGCAGAAAAGTAGGGAATGTGCTGCTTAATTTGCTCGTTAACCTAACCCGTTAATCTGTGGTTAACCTTTAAATAAAGCCAAATTAGGCTAGTGATTAAATAACCATGGTGGTAGATATTGGATATAACGGGTGGAGTTTTTCATTTTATGGACAAAGAACAGTTGAAGAAAATATGGATTTGATGGGAGACAGAAATAAGATACGATAGAGACTTTGGCATATGATAAATTTTAAATATTGAAAGAAGGGTACAAAATAATGCGTTACATGAAATGAATATAAAGAAATATTGAACTTGTTCATGTAATGTCTGACAGATATATTAGGTAAACAGGGGTAGCATTTAAAAGTGTACGTTGGAAATTTTTTATTTGTTTGGGAAACTGTTATAGTTCACGAGATGGCTAGGCAAACATGTGAGGACTAGATGTTACTACTGCTACACTATAATTTCTGCCGTTTCCATACTGACTATCACAGCACCAAAAATCTCATTCAGCAATTTTTTTAGTGTAAACGTCAAATGAATTATTACTTTAAGATTCATATGTTTTATTATAATCAACAATGATATAAATAAAGGGTATTCGTGATTTGAAGAATTTTTCTTGAATGATCATAATATGTTTGAAATTAATTTTGAAGTAAAAGTTGAGGATGAGGAAGCATATGAGTGGGAATTGTGATGCAATATTGGGTAAAAGAATGTTTCCTGATTTGGATATTTTAGTTTATTCGTAGCTTGATGTGCACTTCAAATACCAAAGTCGAGCTAATAAATACTAAAGAGCTCATTAATCAATCTTTTTAAGAAAAGTTGAAATGTTTAAGAGCATCGTCACCAACAACCCTATGTTCACATGAGAGGAAAAGAGAAAACGCGAGGAATGGTTTGCGAGATTATTTTTATTCATTTCTGTAAAAGCAAAATTGCACTGATCTGTGAGATATGCTTATTTTAATCATTTCGTTATTTTGCTTGAATTTGTAGTGATTTACATGGAAATGTCGTATATATGTCCTCAATTTTATTCAATTCCAAAATTTCATAATCGTTTCTAAGAAGCATGCATAATATAAATAAACTACACAATTCTCCTATAATGTGTTGTCACGAGTAACAAAGTCACTCTCGCTACCCATGTGACGAGTAACTTCTGCACTCTCGCTGACCATGCATTTGTTGCTTTTGCAACCCTAGCTGACGAGATTTTATGCTCTTGACACAACCATTCACTGGAAAATAGAGAGATTCCTGGCAAAACAGTGCTCGAGCTTTGAATTTGAAAACAAGGTTTTGACCATAAACACCATTAATAACACATTGGTTGGTAGATATGTTTGGTATGCGTATTAACTCATGTTGGTGTGTATTTACTTTGAGGCAGCATATGGTGTGTTTACTTTGAGTAACTGTGCGCAAGTGTTAAGTGTTGTGTTTATGTTGAACTGAAGTTTTGTAGGTTAAGAGTGAGAGCAACAAGGGAGTTCATCTGAGGCAATTGTTTTTTGTGAATTTTATGTGGTTCTTACAAGTTGGAGCCATTTTGTTGAGATGAAGACGAAGAAGGGGCTTCATGGAAGACGAAGAAGGCGCTTGATGTTAAGGAGGTTGATGGATGAAGATGAAAAAAGCTTGAAGCAGGGGTTGAAGAAGAGTGTACTCGTTCTTTATGGTCATGTATTCGGTTCCACAACTCTTGTATTCGGTTCCATTGCGTAGAAGAAATTCCACAATAGGTTGTATTTGGTTCTGGACGTCTTGTATTCGATTCCAACGCTTATGGGAAATGAATAATTCGTTGTATTCGGTTCCAGTCCTGGGTGTGTTATTTGGTTCCCCAAAACTGCATTCGTTCCCCGCATGTTCCCTCGCATTGATTCGGTTCTATAAACCTGTAAAGGTTTCGTTGATGCTTTCTTGCATGAGCTGATGCGTTTACAAGCTTGATCACCCAAATCATACAATACAATGGAATACATCTTGATACCGATGCCAACACTCAAAATGGAACCAAACAACATTTTTGAACTAATTCTTTGAAGAGGTTGAATATTGTTAATGTCAACGGTGTTCGGCAACACGATATCGATAATGATGAAGATGAATAGCAACCACAACATTAGAGTCCTCAACATGACCACCATGTACAACCTCCTCCTTATCCTTCAAATACGAATATGATGACTCAAATATGAGAAGGGGTACAAGACTTGCAACACAGAATACAAGATATGGAAAAAATGCAAGAACAAATTTAGTGTGTTGAATATAACTTGACAAACTTATCCCTCGACATGAACTGATAATTTGTTAACCTCAACCGAAATGTTAATTTAATTTTGCACCAGTTATTCTTCCAAAATAAATACACCCTAAAAAACCTCTCTCACAGCATATTTCACGAGTAACACAAAATCCCTTTGTTTCTTCAGTTTCTTCATGTCATTTACACTTGCCAAAACATGTGCCCTTATATTCACACACCACGTGGACTTATTTTTCTCGATAAACTAAGTTTTTTTTTTCCGTCTAGAATACAAATGAGGAGCACGTTTTTGTTATTTTATTTTTGTAATAATTTATTTCCATTTTGCATAATGTATTAAAGGAAAAGGACACATTTTTTTTCTTCATTCTTTTGTACAGTTGTGTTATTATGTAACAAATTTCAATAGATTTCTTGTCCCTATATATACTGATTTGTAAGAAAACATTTCTCATATTGTCTTGTATCTTTCCTTCTTTATTTCTATTATGCTATTGAAGCTATAACTCTTATGTTTCTTAATTAATATTAACATTTCTCAATACTCCTTATCATTTTATCTTCACCCGCAAGAAATTTTTTCATTAATTATTATTCCTTTTACTAAACTAAATTATCATAAGTTGTCACATTCATTTTTTTTATTAATTTAATTTTCAAGAATAAGTTAGATTTTATTTATTATTAACACAAAAATGGTTTATTATGTCAACGACATTTCATTTGTGTCTAAACTATAAAAATTAGACGTGAAAAATACACTATTGACATATTTGTAATTAAAATATCAAAATTTAGGAGTATATATATATATATTCAACTCAGAGATTCACATATTCATTTTAAGTGTATAATATAAACTCACTGGAATATAATTACGTTTAGAAAACTTTAACAATTCCAAAGCTTACGCAAGTTCTCACCAAATTTGTAATTATATTTCAAATATTCTAAGTTTATCTAAAATTGTTTTCAACTATTTTCATTGCAAATACTGTTTGGTAATTTTTGTTTGCAGTATTGTATTAAAAAAAATGGTCCTTCTCAAAATTGTAGACTTGATGCTACAATTTTTTGAAAGGTAAATGAGCCATCATAGATATTGGATTTTGAAAAAAAACAATGTTATATGTGATCTTAAAACCATTATTTTGAATAAAACTTAAAAATTGAGAGCCATATCTAATTTATAAAATGAAGAATAATTTAAATTAGTAAATTATTGTTCTATGTTGACAGAACAAACGAAAACCAGAATCTTTGATTGGGATTTAGTTATTAAAAATAAAAAAGAAAACTATGGCCCATGCAGGTCTCGAACCTGCGACCTTGGCGTTATTAGCACCACGCTCTAACCAACTGAGCTAATAGGCCCTGTATATATGAATTTGAGTGTAAATTTTAATAATACACGTAATGAAGCTATATGCTGCACTCTCACCTACATTTTCACTTTTTTTTTCATAGTAACTATTCAAACCAAGGGTTTGGGTTGAACAAAACGTCAAGTGATTATTTTAAATATCACACAATAATGTCTTGACACATTTCACAAAATTCTTAAGATTCATAATAACCCGTAGAAATGTGAATAATTTCATAGGATAACAAAATTAACATTTTTTTTTTCAGAGTGAAAGCAATCTAAAAAATAAAGATAAATTAAAAGAAAGAAGAAAAAGGAAGAGGAGAGTTATGTGTAGGACCCTTATCCAAATAATAAAATATTTTTAGAAATACACGACACGAGTGAAATGAAGAGATAAAATGAAACTAAATTTAAGAAATTAAGTCTACAAGCCTAAAGTACTAAATTAATTTAAAAAATATTTAACGTAAACAAAAATATTAAGATCAAAATATAGAATAGTATTAATACATCATTACTCTGTTTACATACTTTAAGTTACCTGATGCATCCCGAAAGACCCAATTTTTAGTGGGCCTTCGCAGCTCTTTGAAACCCAACTTTTCCATCTCCTATAATTCCAGTAATGATATTTTCTTCATATATTACTATATTTAATTGACAAATAGTTATATTAAGAAAAATAAATATTATCAAAATAATTCTGATTTTATTTTCACTATTATTAATGTCACCTCTTAAATACCTACGTCAATCAAAATTTTCTATTTCAAAATCAAACAAGGTGGTCCAATAACTGCGACAAATTATTAACATGACTAAGTATAGTGGCGGAATGAAATCATCTATCTACTTTTTTTTTTCCTTTTCAATTGAGAAATAATAATTCTTGGAAAAAATTGGCAACAGAGAAAGTACTATTGTTTACCAAACACAACGTTTTAATATTGAATTATTGATAGAAAATAAGACAGACACGTAATAACTTTGGAAAACACTTAACTCCTTTTAATGAGTTGGAAACTTGATAACCTGTATTAAACTTTACCTATAGTTCTTTTCCCCCTGAAATTAAAGAAAGAAGACGAAGACCGAAAACTCAATCAGTAATTAGCAGAGCACCTATTTCTCCATTAAAATCTTAACATCAAATGTTATATATATATATATATAATATTTAATTTGCACGTGAACGAGTGTACTGAAAATCCTATATCAATTAAAATTAACACAAATTTACAGTATATAAGTGTGTGCAAACCTAATTCTATAAGTTCATTTTATAAAATTAAGTTAAGTTCAAATCTTAAAATCAAATACTATTTTAGGTAATTTTGAGTTTAAAATAATATTGTTATATGTACCATATCTAATCATATCACGGACTAAACAGTCTATCCCCACACGAGTTATTTTTGTAATCACATGGCTAGGAAATAAGATCGAATGATCAACCCTCGAAGATATTAGCTCTAATTATGGATAACTTAAGATAAAATGTTATTACTACCAATTGAACTTAAATAAGTCGTTTCTAATCAAAAGTTCATTCTGAAATATATAAATATAAGTAGGTGGTAAGAAAGTAGATGATTGTATTTAATACATTATTAATACTTGAACAGTCAAATCTTTATTGATTTTGACATCTGTACTGGGGTCAGCCGAACGGCTTGGACGATCGGTCCCCAGATACGAAGACAACCGAGCGGTTAAGACCGAAGGAGTCCGGGAAAATTAAGGTAAGATGAATTTGATTAAAACTAATGTGGTTTAAGGCTGTTGGGCTGTGATTGGGTCCTAATTAGGACCACACTAATCCTAAGCTCATAGTCAACACTATAATAGAAGTCAAAGGCACGAGGTAAGTAGATTCATTTATTGTGTATTTAATACTGTATCCTGAATACCGAACGAACTGATTAAGTGACTTTAGCATCGGATGACCTTTGGCAGGTACCCTCCCGGACGAGCTTAGGCGCTAGAGGAAGAGGAGAGCGAGAGGGACGGACGATCAAACAGGGAAATTGTGAAGGGCTTAGGTGACTCGACCCCATACCAGAACAACATCGAAATACCTTTTGCAACATGTAACTTCCTAGCTTGATAGATGAACGGGACATATGAGTGGCATTAGTCAATATTAACTTAAAGACTTAAAGTTACAATACACTTAAACCTGACCTCCGACCCAAAAGATTATCTCTTCATATATAGAAATTGATTTGTAATTGAATTGAATTTGAGATTTTTCTGAGAAATGTGTGAGAAGGTGTGGAGATGGGAAAACAGAAGCGAGTGACGGTGATCCCCTTATAAGAAAAAGAGGTGGGTGAATCTTGGTTCGCTGGACGCGTTTTAAGTGTTTTGCCCAAAATATATGCAACCTTAATGGCAGACCAGTAGTTGCATACATGGACCATCTGCAACCCCATTTTTTCTTCCTACTTTGTACTTTCAAGTTGAAGATCTCACCTACCATGCTTTCTCATTTTGAGTATATCCAACACACCTTTTCTTACAAACACTGGAAATCATATTTCAAACTCTTACACCTCCTATAACAATTTTTTCAAACTTTATTTCTATCAGATTCAATTCATTAACATATCTGGGATCATTCCACTTTTTCTCCCACAAAATTATTATACCTTACAATCCTCATTAAACTTCCTTCTCTTCTACTCTTCTTACCAAATCATCAAATTAATATAATTTCTCTTACAATCCTCATTAAACAAAATTTATCTAAACTTTAGCTTACGTGGAATTGAGGTTAAAAATCGTTAGCACACCTAGTAGTGAATAAGTAATGATTAATATTAATCATCAAATAATAACTAGGAATTTACGTAATACCTCTCCCCAATGAGTATCATTGGATTTGGATTATGTGAATGTTACATATAAGCACCCTTTTTATATAAGAATTAGTTTCTAATCATTAAAACATAATTTAGAAATAATTTGTAATATCCATTTTAAAGAAATTATATATAAAGATGTGAATAATTTAGCCAATCCATTTAAATTTTTCAAAAGTGTTATAACTGAAAAAAAAATTTGAAATTCTTAAAATTAATCTTGGGTATAGTAAGATTAATTAAATTAAAAGAGTTAAGAATCTTTCACAGTGTTGATTAGTGGAAAAGCTCATTTCAGTTCTGATATAGAATTTTGGTTTTTGTTTTTCCTGGAATTGAACGAGAACTTTCCAAGATAAGGCCAAATCTTTGATCAATAACTCACTAAAAAAGGGAGGTCTATCTGTAACAGTTTCTCCAGTTAATATGAGCATAAAAGTAAGAATAGTGGTAAGAAAATGTATTGGACTGGGTCTGATGTGAGAATCCATCATATTTATAAGCAGGTTTGGACCATTGAGATGTTTAATTATGATTTATGTGATTTACTTAATTTGGATTATTGGGAAGATAAAGTTTTATATTGTCAAAATTTTATTATAAAAAACAGTAAAAAAGTTAACATTGCATTGCTTTAGGAGTACTATCCTACCTTTACGAGCAAAAATGAAGTTAATAATAAAGTTTGGTGTAATAAATTGGGACTTTTAGACATTTGAATTAAGAAAGCAGTGAGAAAGACTTTTCTTTAGACGTGGGAGATAGTTGAGATTAATTATTAGTTATTATAATAAGTAATTAAAAATAATATAAAAATTATATCAGTCATTTAAAAAAAAAATGTGCAGCTTTTTTAGGTGATTATATATAACATAAAATCTCTCTCTCTCTCTCTATATATATATATATGTATATTTATAAAATTAAAAAAAATTGTAGGCAATTCAAATTTATTTTAAAAATTTTGTAAAAATGTTTTATAATAAATACATTTGTTTTGAAAAAATGTTTGTGGAACGTGACATGTGAAGAAAAATAACACAGAGAAATGAGGAGAAAATATTTGTTTTAATCATGTGTCACTTCTTATTTAAAGAGACTGAAAAGGAAGGTGAAAAGTATATAAAAGTAATTTGGATCACCGAGTCACAAGTACGTACTAAAACACACGCACAGTTAGATTCCTTAAAACACATTGACTAAGATTTAACTTTTACTTGTGTGTATGAAAAAACTTTATTACAAAAGACAAATCACACTTTAAGAAAAGCTATGCCTTAATAATAATAATTAACCATCGGTTTTCAAACAGAGATACCATCGAATCTTTACACACCAACTCTTTCAGAAAAAAAAGTAAGTGAAAGCTTACCAACAATTGTCTGGAATGGAGTTTTTTTTTTTTTTTTTTTTTCGTTTTTTACTATTTCTTAGTATGACAACAAATGGAGCCATGTTATTCATTCATGTTTGTCATTGATGCAATCGTAAAGGAAAAACAGAGGAAATCACATACACATATTCATTCCACTAATTTATTTATTTATATCACAACATCACAATCCACCATGCAAAGAATCTGACTTATAACAAAACTGAACCAATAATAATTAAAAAAAAAATGTGGTGTCATCTCAACAATCTCAACATAGGAATGAAAGAAGAAAGAAAGAGAATTGATTAATCATCAGTGGCCAACACCAGGACTAGGGACAGATCTTAGAAGAACACGATCGATTGTTATGAGGTGTCGGGATATGAGCTTCTCATCAACCTCCGTGGCGTGTCCTTTCTTACTTGGAGAAGAAGGTGGCACAGTACCCTTAGGAAGGGCACTCAGAAACAAACTGTCCCTTCTTGAAGATGGATTCACCTTCTTGTGCTGGTTTTCTACAACAACTTTTCTTGCCTCTAAACATGACCAAAGTGAAGCCAGGAGAATCATCAAGAGGAGTACCACAGTGGTGGGTCGTGCCATGTTAATTAATTGGAGCAAACGATTGAGAAAGAACGAGAGAGAGAGAGAGAGAGGTTGTTGTAATATCTATATATATATATATATATATATATATATATAGAGAGAGAGAGAGAGAGAGAGAGAGAGAGAAAGAGAGAGAGAACTTGGAGATGAAGCTAGGTTTAAGGGATTGAGCAAAGTCAAGAGAAAGTGGCGTGGGGTTTGAAAATCCAATGTGTTTCAGAGAGGAAGTGGAATGGAATTGAATGGAAATATCGTGAGTCTATATAGTTAATTAATTGGGATATTCATCATAATTGATAATATATTTAAATCTTACAATCCCACACGCAGTCATAAAAATTAAAGCAGTTTTGTTAGTATCTGTCTTAACACCTTTTTCTTAAAAGTCGCATATTAATTATTTAAAATTATTAATATTCAATTATTTAGTGTTACAGGTGTAATATTCAAACTGATCATTTTCAGGTGAAGCTTTAATAGTGTACCTACAAAATTTCCACTCTCGAATAAGTGAGCATACAATCATTCAGTGGATGAAGTACCTCAAATCTTAAGGGTATGTTTGGAGAATTTACATAATTATGTGTTGTCTTTATAAAAAAAGAATATTATATATAATATTAATTAATAGTTAGTGTGATTTGTAGTACAGTTATTATAAAAGTTAATAAATTATTATATTTAATTATAATTAGAAGGATTCGTCTCTTAAATTATGATTTATAGTTTTTGAAAAAATATAAGAGATTTGTAGTACGAAGTGTGGACGATCTTAGTTAGGTGAGGGCAGCCGGCAGCTTGTCTTTTGTTCTTTTGTTGACAGTTACTTGTCAGGATAAAAAGACTTAAAGAAAATGTCTTAAACTGTTTTATTTAATTATTTATTTATTTGGTTATTTGGAAAATAAATATTTCAAGGAATTGTAAAAAGAAATACACAAATAACATTGTTTACTTGTTTGGGTTGTTCATTTTTTACTTGTCAGGATAAAACAAAAGGGATCTTCAACTACGTTAGTTCACTTTTTACTACAAAAAACAATCATAAGTTACTGAAAGCTATAACCAGTACGAGCGATTTTTTTTTTTAATATATAAACCTATTAATAGAAATATTTTAATTAGTTGTAATTTCAGAAATATTTGAAATACGCTTATACTTTGTTTAGATGGAAGAAAAAGTGAAAAAAAATAAATTAAAATAAAAGAAAATAATTGAGAATTTTGTAGTTAATTTGATTGATATAATAAAAATTTAAAAATCTATATATAATATACCTAAAGTTATAGTTTTGATGGATAAATAAACTAAAATAAATCTATATAATACCTAAGTCATGTTTTATTTTTGCATGTACGTATATCATACAAAGTGTACTTATCATCTCATAAAAGTATTATAGTTTTTAATATTAAAACTATTTGTTATAATACATATTTGTCTCTTTTTTTAATCAAACGTTTTTTAATCTTTTCCTAAACAAATCGCTAACCACACCGAATATGAATAAGACGTACATAATGTTCACTAATAAGTTAATAAGCTCCGTGAAGTTTCTTAATCCAGTATTTAAAATCACGTGATGGATTTATAAGAAATAAATATTGAATTAGAGATAATTTTGATATAATTATGTGATCATGATTCGAGAAAAAGATTGAAATGACTTTACGAATTAAGAAATAAGTAGCGATGATTATAATGGTGGGCGTGGCCCCGTGTGAAGCTACCTTTTGGGTTTATGGTGGGGTGGTTAGAACTTTCACTCCTCGTGGGCCAATACTACCTATAACTTCTTTATCTTTTCATATTCATAAATTTCATGAACCGCTTATTTATGATATTTATAAAATTATTTCAAAATAAAAAATCTTATGACATTAAATTTAAACTAGACAATGTTTTACTAAAGGTTAAAGTTTGTTATTGGAATTGGCAAAACATAACAAATCAAGGTTATAAAATTTATTCAATGGTGCTAGTAATTTCAATACAGTAAGGAAAATCTCATTGAATCAATCTCAATACATCCTTACTTAATATAATCGTATGCTACTTTTAATTTCTTTTAAATATAATAGTGTTAACCAGTAGAAGAAGAATATATTTTTATTAGTATCTGAAATGGTAATAATAATGGCTGACTTATGCTAATTAACGAGATGGAAGGAAATGTTGGAAAGAGTAAGAGGAGAAGTCAAAGTTTGTAGTTGGATAGGGTTACGTGTATGGCAAATACTTTTTTATCTTTTAAAAGAAGAAAAAGGTGTTGGGAACTATGGATACAGAGAGAGGCTTAATCATTGAAACATGTCACAGTTCAGGTGTTTTTCTTCAGACATGATTTACCTAATTACCGAAAGTACTCTACCATGTCTGGTTTTTATGTCATCATAAAGTTGAAACACCATGAAAAATAGCAGAGCCACATTATCATGACAACAACATGATATCAGTAAAAGCACTCAACAAAACTGCTATGTCCTCGAATCATTTCCCACACTATCATTTCCATCTCAAGGATATTGTAATAAGATAAGATAGCTTCTTTTTTTTTATCTATAGTTTTTATTACAAGAGTTAAACCCACCATTTTTTTTTTATTTTTTTCTTCTAAATTTTTAAACTAATTTTATATTTTTAAATAGTAATGGAAGAAATTAAATTCATAATCTTTTTCACTTTTTCTTTTAATTTTTACTATTAAACCAATTTTATAGCTCCCTAATACTATAATACAGTGTTCTTGGGAGTTTCTTGATTTGCATGTGTAGACATTGACAATGTTTTTGAAAATCTGCTTGCTTTTGCCAATGCTCACCTCTATAAAACCTTATTTCCCTTACAAACCCGTGTTATGTTTAATAAGTAATCTATTATTTTAAGTTATCTTTGTCTTCAGATCATCATACTTTTACTATAAATTAAATTGAGAGCTGGAAAATGAATGGTTGACTCAATTGTAATATCTCTTAGGCTTATTCTACCACGGAACAGAAATGACTTCACATTCATCGTGTATTAATAATTTGATGGCGAATTAACATGAAGATATAGTTTTAAAGTTCAAATTATAAAATCCGTGAATTTAAAGTCAGTGTTAAAAATATAAGTATAAAATTGTAGTAGTAAATATACAATCAGGGTATTTATTTATTTATTTTAAATTTGATTCTCTATTAATAAAATTTTCAATAAAGTCTATCAATTTTAAAATATAAAATGTATTTTTTTCAGGGTTATTCAATTCTTAAAAATACATGGTTCATAAATTATATATGTTTGTTATAACACAAAAATAATATCACGATAAAAATTTATTCTATTTCTCCAAAAGATTAAAATATAGTTTCGATTTTATAGAAAATGATATTTTAGAATTGATAGAGTTTTTAAAATAATGAAATTAAAATATTTTAATATTAAAAAGATTTAGTATAAATAGTTTGGTTATAAATGAGTTTTGTTATTTTAAAACACATAATATCTCTAGAAAACTATTTTTTCTAGAGTCTTTTGACTTCTTTTTAAGAGTTTGTCCTCTCTATTACTCTGTTTAAAGATCTGAGATCTCTAAGAGTGATTCTTACGACAAGCTTTTTAATTTGGACAATTTAGTTGCTCCATTCCCGTAAGTTAGTTTTTTGTCCCTTTTTTCTTGGTCAAATCTATTTTCTCTTTGCACGCGATCCTCTTTTAGGTTGTATGTGTCATTTAAATCATCAATATGAGTGTTTTCTTATCATTGATCATAATGGTATGTTCTTATCATTCTTATGATATTTTTATGTGTAGATAAAACATCTTGTGAGGATAGAGGCACTTTGGCCATCTAAAGTATACAATTTAGATAATATGTGTAATTTATTGTTGATAGATAACTAATTCTATGTTTAAATATTGTTAATATTTTGTTCAATTTGTGAATTGCAATTTGGTGATTTAATATGTGAATGAAATGAATTATGCTTTAATGTATGTATCTATTTATGAAAACTATGTTATAACTGTGTTTGAAATGTCTTTGTGAAGTCTTTGAACTAAGTAATATGGCACTGTTTGAATTGCAATATGAAAATTGAAACTAATATGATGTTAGTATGTGAAAATTTACTCAAAAGTGCTAAATTACATAGTCCAAAGCTCAAGAGGGAGATTTTGCGAATCGAGATAGCGTTGGGCATCACTGATGACGTTGGGCGCTAATTAGATAGTAACTCCCCTGAGTTGGCTATCGCTGAGTGAGGATCCTTCTTGTTGGTCAACAACAAATTCAAAGAGCTCACTAGCTTGGTTGTGTAAGCGTCAATCAAAATTGTTGGATTCCAGGAAATCAATTAAACCATGGGAGCTCTAAGAGTCCTCTCGTTGGGCGACTATTGGACTTGTTAGGCGCTTAGGCTGGCACTAGGCACCACTTAGTTAGCGTTGGACGTTACTCTTCCAGGGACTCCTTTGTTTTAGTGGCATTGGGCGATAATTGAGTGACTTTAAATGTTTTCTAAACTTGTTAGAAGTCCCACATCGACTAGATATAAGGGCAAATTATAATATATAAGTGAGATGAAAACCTCACCTTACAAGCCGATTTTGTGGGGTTGAGTTACGCTTCATTCCACTTCTTAATATGGTATCAGAGCCATGGTTAGAGCCTGTCCTAGCGATATTTCTTGTTCCTTGGACATTTCTATTCCATCCGTTGTCGAGCCGCTATCGAACCACCCATTTCTACTATCACGCTCAAGATGTTTATACATCGGCGTGAAGGGGTGTGTTGGAAGTCCCACATTGACTAGAGATAAGGCCAAATTATATTATATATATATATATATATATATATATATAGGTGAGGAGAAAACCTCACCTTATAAGCCGGTTTTGTGGGGTTGATATATATATATATATAGGTGAGGAGAAAACCTCACCTTATAAGCCGGTTTTGTGGGGTTGAGTTAGGCTTAAGCTTTGTTGTGTATGCATTGATGTAGAAGTCTAAGTAATCATTCAACTCATCTAGAGAAGAATGGTTAAGGGGTTGAGAGTGACATGACATCTTGATCAAAAGAACTTTTTGAAGTTCTAGTGGCCTATATATGATTAATGTTATGGGTGGAGGGTATTCATCACAATTAATAAAACCTTACGAGATTTCGTATCAATATATGTATCCAGATAATTGAGTTTAGAAGAGTATTTGATTATATAGTTTATACATGTATAGTTATTGTCATACAATATCTTTTATTAACATACGATGTTTCTTTTGTATATTAGTTTAGCATCTCTTCCTTTTAGGTATTTTTGTGTTTGTACTTCTTTTTACAATAATCACCTTATCAATGTTAATAGATGAAGATACATGTTTAAATTTTTTCTCTCATAGATGATGAGTTAGTTGTTTTAGTTGTAGGGTAATAGATCCTATTAAGCATATCTATTTAGAATATAACCATAATTTAGAAACTTGTTTACTTATAGAAGATATACATTAAAAAAATATTTTTTAAATATTTATAATGAAATATTTTATTTAATAGTCTCATGCTACTAAAATTAGATGTTACACCTTTTATATATATAAATAAAATGGTTGGTGTTCTGTGGCCAATTCCAACTAATTTGTAACACCATTCATTAACAAAATCATGGATATTTAGTAAAAAAAACTAAAAAAAAAAACTAAAAAAAAAACCATGAGCATAAATGAGAGTTCTTTGATTAGCAAAAAACAGAAAAGAAAAAAAATATATTTAGCTACTATTTGATTGAATTTTACTATTTGTATTAAAAATATTTATTAATTCTATTATTATTGTGTTATATTTTATTAATCATTTGACTATAAAATAAAAAAATAAGATAGTTTACTAGTATCAGTGGGAGATCCGTATCTTGAGAGATCCCACATGAACATTGTAAATTTATTTTTATTTTGAGTTAAATATATTTTTAATTTTTGAATTTCGACATAAAATTGAATTTCGTTTTTTAAAACTTTTACATTTTAATTCTTAAATTATAAAAACAAATGAACATATTCATTTTAACATAATAAAGTGTTAAATATTGTTTTAAATTGACATTTAAATTTAAACATGTTAAATAAATAACCAACTCAAAGCCTACAACATTATTTATCACATAAAGAAATATGTTAATATCATTCTATTAAAATGTCTATATTAATTTAAAACACACCATTTAAAACATGTAGTTAGATTAAAAAAATTGTGTCAAAATTTAAAATAAAAAAGAATTTTAATTTCGAGATTAAAAGTATATTTAATTTTTTTTATTTTTAGTTAATATAGATTTCGAACTTATTTTTGTTACTAAACAATCACATATACTATTAGCATATTTGAATGAAAAATTTAGAAGGATTGCATTCTTATAAAGTGATTTTAAAATACACCAAAAATAAATTATCTGCATATGATTAAGAAAAAAGAGTAGATAGATTATAAAAACAAAATCAACAATGATGAAAACAAGAAATAATTAAAGAAACAAAAATGGATAAGATAATGATGGATGACAGTTTTTTGTTGAGCCAATACAACCCTTCTTTTTTTCTCTTATTTTTACTTTTTTCTGACAGCTTTTTCTTGTTTTTTTAAAGTGTAAAACAACAAAGGAACAACCAAATACAAAATCCTCAAAAGTTTCCCTTTAACCCAAAATTCAACCAACCTAAAATGTCAAAACAAATTAAACGCAGATACCTCAAACTTCGTCATCAATCTCCCAATTTTTTTTAATTCCAACTCTACCTCCAACTTTACCTTTAACTCTAACTCTAACTCTCTCAGTACTAAGTGACCATATTTTGGTTTTTTATAAAAGTTAACCCATCCATTTATAGGTTTTCTCTGTTGCATCTCACTTGAGATCCTACATCCCTTAAGTATTTCTTTTTTCTCCTCCCTGTCACATCTTACCTGAAACCCCACATCCCTGAAGTCTTTCTTTTTTCTCCTCTCTATTGTCCTCCCCTCCTCCCTCCTTTTCCACAATTTTTTGAACGTGTTAAGTGGTCTTCCTTCCCCTCCTTTCTCGTTTGTTGTTTGTTCACTGTTTTTCGTGTTGGTGTCATGGTTAACTCTCCTCCCTCGTTTCTTCACTCGTGTTGGTGCTGTGGTTGTAGGGTGTCTTCTTCTCGTACATCAACATCCAGGTTAGTTATTTTATTTTGATTTATGGTTGATTTTTAATATATGTGGGTGGGGAAAAATGATAGAATGTTTGTGCTTGGTTGATCTGCGTATGTTTTATTTTTGCTTTAATCTGGGTGGGCATGGAATGGGGGAGTTGCAGGCCAAACCGCACATGGAACTGCGGTTAATGGCCGCCACACTTAGAAGAGCGTATTAAGTTGCGCCGCAGTTGGATCTGCGGGTGACGGTAACTGTAGGTGGATCTACAATTGGTTTTTGGAGGTGCATGGCCACCGGCGCATTTGGAAGTGCGGATCTAGGATGTCCACAGTTGGAATTGCGACTAAGGCCAAACGCAGTTCGATCTGGTGTAGTATTTTCGATGCACCAGTTTAGGGTGTGTGTTATATGTTTATTAAGTTAGTATACTTTTTTTTAAGAATTTTTAGTTTTGTTTATAAAATTTGAATTTTTATGTTAGGTTTAAAGGTTAAATAAAATGTAATATATTTTCGGAGTATATTTTGAATTTTTTTCGGTTGTTAAATTCTTTTGAAATTGTTTTTTTTAAATGTTTATATATTATTTATTATGTATGTAATTTTATTGACTCTTTATTTTTTTTATAAATTTAGAATTTTTATTAAATAATTTATTCAATTAAATAATTATTATCCGTAAATTTTATTTTCGTACATATTTATTTTTTCTTATTTATAATTATTTAATTATTATTTAAGTAATTTTTTTGTTATTTTGTTTATTTCTATAATATATTTTTTTTTGTTTAACAATTTTTACTTTTGTTTGTAAAATTTTTATTTTTTTGTTAGGTTTAAATGTTAAATAAAATGTAATATATTTTTGGAGTATATTTTGAATTTTTTATTTGTTTGTTTATTTTTTTTGAAATTGTTGATTTTTTTAATTTTTAAGTTTTTATATATTATTTATTATGTATATAATTTTATTTAACTTTTTAATTTTTGTTTATGAATTTTGAAATTTTATTAAATTATTTATTTAATAAATAATTATTATTGTCCGTAAATTTTATTTTCTTATATATTATTTTTTTTGTTATTTGTAATTATTTAAATATTATTTAAGTAATTTTTTTGTTATTTTATTTATTTATTTATGATTTTATTATTAATTTTAAATTTTTTGATTTCTTATTATTTGTTTCAATATTTATTATTATATAATTATTTATTTTTGTTCTATATAATATTTTAATAATATAATTGGTTAATAGAAATTGATTATTCAACAACATTTAACCTTTCCGCAAAAGGATGACCAACCAAAGTCTGCTAATTAATGGTTGTGATAGCCGCACATAACCTTTAAGACCCAAATGTGTCATTTAGGTTTACCCCTCAACCTAAACGGACACTCACATTTTCTTGTGCCAGATATACTAGGTTGAACATCTAGCTTATACTTCCTATATTTCCCACTCCTTTCACAGCCTAACACAATGAATGTCTTTCTTCCAGCTTCACCAGTTGTTGTGTCAGATCTTATAATCACGACAACAAATCCAAGTTCGAATGCAATCTTTCGAATTCATTCAATCAAATCGGCGCGTGATGGGAATATTTGATCAATGGAAAACTTATCTGTGTAATCACCCTCACCGACTTCATTTAGAAAAGAAGAAAATTTTGACAACAATCAGAATTCATCTGAGTATCCAGAAATGGATAGTTATCCATCGTATATAGTTAAATACAACCTACATTAAACATTAAAATTTTAAAATTTAACAAATAACAAATAAAAAATTAAGCAAAACTTTTAAAATTAAAATTAAATTTACCAAATATAAACATCTTCTAAATTAAATCAAATTTTGAAAAATCAACACATAAAAAAATGTATACAACAAAATAAATAAAAAAAATATTCTAAACTAAATAATAAATAGAAAAATTAAACTTATTCTAAACTAAATAATAAATAAAAAAATTAAACACCCTCACTGTGTTCCTACACTCATTTATACAATGCCCTCTCATGCAACCCGAGACCTTGTCTCTTCTTCTCCTACTGCTTTTGCAATGCCCCAAGACCATGAATAATATCCTATCAACACATACTCCTTAAATATCACTCTCACTATCAACATATACTCCTCAAATATCACTCTCACTATCAACATATACTCCTCAAATATCACTCTCACTATCAACATATACTCCTCAAATATCACTCTCAGTTTAGAGAGGCTTAGATAAAGTTTATTATGAATGCAAATCCAAATCTATAAGAAACAGAAACTAAAAGATTTCCGCAACACAACCATTCATTCTATCACAATAACACTGGCAGCAAGGGACAACAAAAAGGAGAACTATGCATAGAACATCAAGATTTGGTACCAATAGGGGAGATTGAAATAAAGTATACATAGTAAAACCGCAGTTCGAAGTGCGCCACCACTGAACCACACTTCGAAGTGTGGTTATGCTTTCTAAGATGCACAATAAAACCACACTTGGAAGCGCGCCACCACTCAACCACACTTCAAAATGTGGTTATGATTTTTAAGATGCATAGTGAAACCGCACTTGGAAGTGCGCCAACACTTAACCACAGTTCGAAATGTGGTTATGGTATTTAAGATGCACAGTGAAATCGCACTTGGAAGTGCGCCACCACTTAACCACAGTTCGAAGTGCAGATAGGGTTTTTAAAATGCACAGTGAAACTGCAGATTGAAGTGCGCCACCAATGAACCACAGTTCGAAGTGCGGTTATGGTGTTTTCTCTCTCACAAGTGACAACACTTTATTCCGATTAACCCACCTTTTTAAGGTTAGTTTTCATTTTTGTTTTGAAGAACTTATTTGTTGAACTTGTTTGTTGTTTTTTTTGTTGAACTTGTTTATGGTTGTTGTTTGGTTGAACTTGTTTGTTGTTGTTTGATTGAACTTGTTTTTTATTGGTTATTGTTGTTTATTGTTGATCATAGTTCATGCTTTATAAAATACCAAAAACTGAAATTTGTTGTTTTTCTACTTTTCATATTTCGTAGAGTTGTAAAAAAGGATCACTACTAATTAAAAAAATAAAAAAAATATAATTATTGTCGAATATTGACAAAGTTTGATGTTAAGTTACGTCGTATATTGACAAAATTCGACGTTAGACGTCAATCTAACGTCTCCTGATATGACGTCATTCGTGAATTCACTGTTAAAAACCCAAAATATTCGACGTTGTACGCGATTTTTGTACTAGTGTAACCTCTCGAAGAGCTTTCTGTGACCACTTTCTTTCTCGTCCAATATCCATAGCACCACCAACATGTAGCACAACCACTACATTCTATAACCTCTCAACTCTCAACCCAGAAAACAATGAAATCGTAAAAAAATGCTAATGCAAGTGAAAAAACTGCAAGAGAAAAAGAGGATACATGCATAATAGGATTTATACAATCAGAACAGAAGTTGGTGGTTAGGGTGATGATTGGTAGTTAGGACATCATTAAGTTATCATTAATTCTATTTTGACTTTAATAAATAAAGAACAAATATGTAAATTTGAGAGTGTAAGGTGAAATAGATGAGGTGTACGGGGCATCTCAAAATGAGATACAACAAAAACAGTAAAAAATTGGGTACCTCTGGATTGAGGTGGACCTAACGAGGTCCAAGGACATTCCTCGTACCCAGGTTTCTTTCACGACGCCATTGATTAATGTATTGATTTTCTTAATGGATGTCCATAGTTCTTTTTTTCCCCCCTTAATTAACTGGAAATATTTATATGTAGTTTAGTCTATTTTTTCTTGTGTTAGTTCACTTTTGTTCCTTACTCAATGTCTTCTTTGTTTAAAATACCTTTGCCCTTGGTGTACTTATTATTTTTATTTAATATAATCTTTCAATAAGATAATTATTAAATTTGCCTTTTACGTTTCTTTAGTTTTGGTTTCCTTGAAGATTCTATAACCAAATTATTGTCACCAACTATCTCACTTTTCAGTAGATTTTCAAGTTTGACTAATTTAATAATGATGAATTAGGTTGAAACACATTTCGTAATATGGTAATAGAAGTAAATCTTGGTCTTGAGTCTATCTTGTTACCCCTAGTAAATTTTTCCTAATTTATATGCTTGATGTCATTAACTGGTTTATTTTTTTTACCCGTACAAATATAAATTACTTAAATTTTAATTCATTGATTAATATACTAAATTAATTGAACTGTTTAGATAGAGATTAAATTATAATAAATGATAAGAAATCATAAGTTTTTCATATGAATTATAATATTATAAGACTGACACAAATTCATAATGTGTAGTAAAATAATATTGTTATATAATTAAAATTTAAAAATAAACTTTTGAGTAATATATTATATTAAAATGAAATACACGTTAAAGGTAATAATTGATTATTATATTTGTACTTTTTACCCATACAAACACATAAATCCTTTAAATAATATATTTTTTAGTATTAATTAATAAGTATATGAATAATCATACAATAGTGTATTTTAATAAGACAATCATAAAATCTTAATTATACTATATGTCCAAATTAAACTATACATAAATTGTTTTAAATACGAAAGTCCATTTAAATTAAAGTAGATGAGAAGAATGGTGTATTACCTCAATAACTAATACTCGTATAAGAAGGTTGGTAATAAGATTTTTCTTATCAATAAATTAATACCTCAAAAATCAATACCAAAAATATGGAACCAACAAAATTACACACACACACATATATATATATATATATATATATATATATATATATATATATATATATATCGTGACAGTTGTTTTATGTCGAAAATGTATAACGTAACATTACAATAAATAACATCGAAATGCTCATAGAAACAATTTCAAATTAGCAATTAACCATGGTAAATAACGTCTGTATCAATGAACGAAAAGTAAATTAAAATAGTATGAAATGTTCACATTGATATTCGTATTGATATGTAGACAATTTTATATTTTATATTCGAAAGTATCGTTGTTGAAAGCTTTTCATGAAGATCATAGTATTTGCAAAATTAAATAAAATATATTTAATATAACAAACATTGTGTGACATCCTAAAATATCATATAACATAATATAATAGAATTCAACTAATATGATATGTAAAAGCAGTTAAGAGTATGAGATAACAGTATTGATGCATACAGTTATCCAAATAAGGCTGAAAATTTAAAGTTTTACAGTTTTACAACTTAAAGTGTATCAAAATGAAAGTTAGAAGTCTTTCAAAATAAAGTAGCTATCTAAACAGGAACTAACAGAAGTCCTAAGAGCTAGGAGTTGTATCTTCTTCATTCTCCAATGCTTGCTCCAAGGGTACATCATCATCAGCTTCTGCTCACATCCAAAGTTGGATGATCATCGCAAAGAGAAAAGGCACCGCACATACAACACACAAGAGTAAGGGTAAGCTAGGTTTTCAAAACATATAGGTTAACAAATAACATCAAATAGAAATCATCATCATACAGGTAATCAAGTGAACAATCCTATCATGTTAAGACTCTCTAGACTCGTCCAGACTTAGAATGAATGTCGATCTAGGGCAGGTTGTGCACTTGTGGTGGCCTCTACTTCTTTGCAAAGCCATTGCCGAGGGGTTTCACCCGACCACACACAAGGTTAGTCCGTTACCGCGCAATAGGCCTTCCAAGAAGCGCTTACACTAGGATCTCCCACTACTCTCACCACATGCATCAATCCTCTCTAAGTGAGAATGAAAGTGCATTAGATTGTTGGGATAACCCCCCATATGGAAGTCTCTTACATTCATTCTAAACACTAAGAATCTCACCGAGAGATTCTGTAATTACCATCATCAACACATTAGAAAATCATGTTTTATTCCTTTCCCAATTCACATACATTTGAACCACAATTCACAATTGTATTCTTTCCCAACCACACAAGCTATATACATGTACACATACAAGACACCTCTTAGTCAGGTCATAAAACAACTCATACATTACATATTTTCACAGAAACATCATTTAGTAATACAAATTTCTTTATAGCATATTATTATCACCTCTTAAGTAATTTAAAAAGCTTGGAGACCCTCACCAATGGCTCCAGAAAGGTCAAAAACCCCCAGAACGACCTAAAGAACGTCTAAAACAGACCTCCGAAACACCCACAAACTATCAAAAACAAAAACAACAGCAGAAAAGGGCGTCCAGCCCCCTTTAGGGGTGCCCGGGCGCCATAATTAAGGTGAAACAGCGCGTTGAAGGGCGCCCAGCCCCCTTTTGGAGCGCCCAGGCGTGGCATCTGTATATTTTTCTGCATAATTGAGCAACTCTAACCCCCTTTTACCAATTCTAATCATTTTGGTGAACTTCTAAAACCCATAACTCAACTTTTATGCTAAATTAAACTTACCTAAACGATTCTAATCCTTTCTAACATTATTATAAAGTGTTTATCCATTGATTTAGGTTGTACAACTTCATTTTTATCAACCTATAGGCCTAAATTCAATTCTACAACTGGGAGTTTGTTTTTAACCATTTAAACATGCCTAATAAGTCACACATGACCTACCTAGAGCATCCTAATTGACCAAATCAGTTCCCAATCCCTAACCCCCAAATTGACTATCTCACTTCCTCTAATTTGACTTAAAATACCTTAGTTTACTTAACTTTCTGTTTAACAGGCTGCATAATGACAATTTCCAGCATTCCAGTATTCAATCATTCCACAAAATCTTACTCATAACGGTTCCTAATCAACCATTCACAGTTTCATACACAATCCATCAACAAGCACATGTTCTAAAAAGTAAATTCATCCGATTTTCACTCAACATCAACATATTCTACCACACCACATACACATGCATTATTATAAAATTAAAACAGGAACCCCAACTCACTCACACGATAATTTCTACAATAAAAAAAAAAAAACCTAAGCTTCCCTTACCTCTGTTCAAACAGTCAAGCTCACAAAAGACTCCTATTGCGCAATCGTGCTCCAAAGAAAACTAGAACACCTATAGATCATAATTTGGGAAATTGAGGCAGCTTTAGAACCTAACTTAGGTTAAGGATTTAGGGAAAACATTTGAAAGCTACATGCAAACATATCTGCTGCATGACCACAACTTCCAAACGCATGAGGGGAAAGAGGAAAACACTTACCGGTTACCGGAAGGAAAATTGATCGGTTGTTTTCGGAGCTCACAGCGTTGAGATTACTCAAGTGTTTCCTGATTGAGATTGAATTGGTTCAGTGCGGAGAAATTTAAGAGAGAAGATGGAGGAGGAAGAAGAACGTGCTTGAAGAGGGTACTGGTTTTTCAGAGAAAAGGTCTACACTTGTAATGAATTTTAAAATTTTACTTCAAAAACAATTGCTCAGCCACTTGTTTGCTGCCACACGTGCGTCACCAAGGTTACCTTTTTTTTTAGCCCTTACACATTGCAACACTACAATTAGATTAGACTAATTGTTGAATTAAACTTAACACACAAAATACGATTACATTTAAAAGTTATCACAAGAACTTTTCTATAATAATAATGAGAAACAACCACAACACTACATGTTATAAAACCTATGTGTATCGCAAATACATGTTGTAAAACCCATGTGTATTGCAAAAGTTGTTAGTTTGTGAACATTGTTGGGTAAAACACATCTCCACTTTGATAGGGATTTGATTTCCTACTAAGGCTCTTCTGCACATCAAGACATGATATTTTTCTAAAATTCTTTGAAAACAGTTTTGAACAGCAGCTCATGTGAGATTCTTTCACAAATCTTAGATTCGAGACTCGTTCCGAAACACTATAAATAAAGTATGGTGCATTCTTCAAAACACAACTTTCTTACATTTTTTTATTTCTCTTTTTTTTTTCATATATCATTCTGAATTTATTATTTTACTCTTTTAGAGTTTCTTGTTAGTTCTGATATTCTCATATTTTTTAAGAAGTTCTTATTATATTATAAGGAACTTGTGCGACACACTATGGATAAGTCCTTAAGAATAGTGGATCTACAATCACGCATTGTGTGAGGATTTGAGAATAATTAAAAGACAAAGGAAGGAAACTTCCTTTGGTAATGATTTTATACTTATCTTGTTGATTATGATCCAACTAGCTTTGTAAAGGCTATTAGTTCTTCTAGTGCGGAACAGTGGGATAAGGTCATTAGGACTGAAATTGAATTAATTCAGAAAAATAATAGGCTTAAATGCTTACTTGGTCCCTATGTTGAGTGGGTCTTTTCAGTTTAGTACCCGGTTTTAAAAATGTATAGATTAGGTCTCAAAGTTTTCAAAATTGTATGATTAAAGTCCCATCCGTTAAGTTTGAAGAAATGGCGTTAAATGTTAATTGATGTGGCAACTCACCTATCCAACGTGGCAAAAACAATTTTTTTTTAACAAAGACAGGTATGAAAATGTGCTTTCATTATAAAACGAAATACTTGCATCTTTACCATGTATGCTCTAATTATAATTTTGATTAGGTTAGGTTTACTTTTTATTAAATTTTATTTTTTTAAATCCTAATTAAAACCCTAATTAGATTCTCCCTAATTAATTTCCCAAAATTGAAAGATTGAAAAACCCTAATTAAACTTAATTTTTGACACCAAAAGAAACAAAAGTACCCACCAGAAACCAAGTAAATAAGAACCCATAAATCTCTCTCTCAAAGCCCCTGACCCAAGGAGACATAACAGAGAAGGGCATCAATTTTAACCTCAAAGCTTGAAAAATGAGTATTGATCCTCAATTTCTCCGAAGTACCACAACCCCAGAAGCTGAGTCAACGCTCCCTCATAGCCCAACGCATCAGAATAAACCCCGAAAGCCTCTTCAGACCTAACATCGAACCATCTCAAACCAAAACCATAACAGAGCTAAACCTCCCAAACAGATCATTCACAACGGGAATGAACACAACTGCCACAAATACGTCA